>OY745779.1:423027-1023027 GCA_963556305.1 Platismatia glauca | reverse complement strand
CCGTGCCCATCAAAGACCCCAAAATAGAAAACCTGCGGATCCCCACTCGCACTCTCTGCAGAAGTGCCCTCCCCATCTCCACTGCCCTTCGCCTGCTCCTTCTTTTGTTGTTCCCTGTACGCCTGCAACGGACTACTAGCCGGCGCCCTGGTCAACGTCCTCGGTGCTCTCTTCGCAAAGGCAGGTATCTCGATCACGCCTGCTTGGTATGTATCTTCATTGTAAGGCCGAGTGCCGCGGGAGACGGAGACACCGAAATGATGCTTTGCGCTTCGCAGCGGTATCCGTACGACGGTAGTATCTCTCGTACTTCCAAGCAAAGGAGCCGGCGAAGGGCCTTCACTTGGATTATGAGGCTTCGAGGCTGAGCGCGGCAATTGGTGATGTGGGCCTGAGGAGGAGCGGGAGTCGGGATGGAGGGAGGAGGAGGGGAGGTGGGTTACGAAATAATCGTGGAAGGCGCGGTAGAAGTTTGCATAATGTCTGAAGCTCTTCTTGGTAGATTGGCTTGCTCTGATTGGTAGCACACCATGCATTTTCGTCCCATTGCTGGTGATTTGGTAGAGTAGATGTCGAAAAGCCGTGGAAGGAAGCGACGCCGTAACTCCGCTTTTCGCGGGAATCTGCCCCGAATAGAAAGGCGTACAAGGGCTGAGCAACTGTCGCTTTGAGGAGTATCAAGATTCCTTCAATAGCTACCATGTTATATGCTCTGCCCAAGTGCGTGAATAGAATATACAGGGTAAAGCTAATTGAAAGAGTCTCATGGTCCAGATAATGTATGGAAATTTGCCAATCATTGGGATCTCGATAATGACACGCAAAAGTTTCTCATTTCTACTTAGTTATGTTTGTCTCCATGATGATAGAGCTTTCATCAAGACGTACAACGAATGTAGAACATCCTCAGCCTTGACGCCATACGCTCAGATATACACGCATCAAAGCAAAGTGGTCGTTCAAAGTACCTTGCAGCGCTCGTAGCCAGCTCAATTCTTCTTCCTCCTCGGCAAGCCTTGCTCCCTCCTCGTCTTAATGTCCCCTTCAGCAAGCCACTTGCTCGCCTTGATTAATTGCACCACGTTCAATATCTGCTTCGCCGCCATTACAGGACACGAGACCGCCGCAAATACCCACGGCCAGGTAGAGTCCATCTTGTTCGCTCGGGCCAATTCCATGGCCCATGCACTGCCGGGCGCTGCAAAAATTGTGGATGCTGGATGAGACGGATTGCCGGGCTGAGAGGACGAGCCAGGATATTTATCGGTAGGGAGGAGGGAGGGAGAGAGGATAGGCGAGGAGAAGGAGAGGAGGTAAAGGGCTATGAAGAAGAGTTCATTCAGAGCGCAGACTGTGAAAAGCACGTTCTGTTCGGCCATAGGAGTCAGCATGTAAGAATAAGAGTGACAACACATTGTGCTGATCAGGTGGATATGTACCTTGTTTGTATAGTAAAGGTGGAGCAGCTTCGACCGGTTCTCGTCGACCTTCTTGTGACTCATCCCTCTCCCAGCCATGGTTAGTGTAGCATACATGTGCATATAATGGCTAGCCAAATCTAGACTGATGAGCCCCTGGAATAACAGCGCCCATCTCGGCCACGCACTGCTCAAAAATACGAGCAAACACGCGGTTGTACACCTATCTGTCACCATATCTAGCACTGCCCCAAATTGGGTAGATTGCTCAAAATATCGCGCTGCGACGCCGTCGAGTGCGTCCAAGAGGCAAGATATGCTGTAGAGGAGGGAACAGGTGCGTGGATGGAGCGGCATGTAGTAGAGGGAGGCGAGGGCGAGGAAAATGCGCGAGTAGCCGATGATGTTAGGATAGAAGAGGAAAATGTTTTCTGGTTGTTCTGTGGGTGGAGAGCGTTTGGAGTTGTTGGAAGCATTGGGTTGGCGGTTTGGTGTGCCATTCTGCTTCTCCGCTGCTGCTGTCACTGCTTGCTTGCGAGTTCGGACGCTAGGAGAGCCGTTCATCTTGGTGTACCTTTGGTTTTGGAAGCGTAGAGTCGGATACTGATGGATACTGAGGAGAGAAAAGGGCGTAGACCTTGAGACTTTGTAGTAGTAAGTAGGCAGCCAAGAAGTCGGAGCAGCTCGGGGGCTCCGAGGACTGGTTCGGTGATGTTCGGATTTGTAGACTCCTAACTACCCCTTCTACGGCTGTCTCGATTCGTGATGCGCAAAAGCAGGTCTGCTGGAGGCTAGATACACGAAGAAGCAGATTGCTGCAGCTCTGCGATAAGACCAGTAGGCATCATAGACTAGCGAAATCTAAGCGATCTTTCTTGCAGTCTCAAGGGAGCTGTTGACCTCGACACTGCGATCCCTTCAAGCCAAATCAAAGGAGAAATTCAAGAGCTGGAGCTGTATCGGAGGAAGGTCAACATGGTTTCTGTTAGCGTAGGCCGTCAAATGAAGTCGAGCTCGATGCGCTTACAAGGGTTGCTACCACGAAATAATCTCCGCTCAAAGTCCGGCACTAGATTAGCTGAGCTTCCGCCAAGCCCCGCAGACATGAAGCACATAAAGCACCCCACCTCCTCGCTTCAACAGTCCCACTCATCAATATTTTTTTCTTCCAACCTGCACTGATCGTACATTTATTTCAGTCAATTGAGCCTTCGATATCAGGAACTGATCAAACATCATCTTATCTAAATCGTGACAATCTCTCGTATCTATATAGTATGTCCACCTACTGACATCCCCCCACAGGCAACTCGGTACTACACTACCCCACCAAAATGGAAAACATGGCCCTTAATCGCCTGGTGGCTTCCTCAAATGATCAAGGTATCGTATGCTTCAAAGCATGAACCGGTGTTCGAGCTCAAGCCTGCACCATTAGCATCCACCTTCTTCCACCACTCAAGGAGAAGAGATGTCAATGCCAATGTAGAGCTCGTTCTGAGATTATACGGTCAAAACTTGATCTCTTCTGGATAATACCAGCGAAAGGATCATGCTTTTCCACCCTGTCAAGCAATGACAGAATGTCTAATGGCCCAGCAGAATCATTACAATGGCCCCACCGGTGGCAACCGAGACCCTATCATCCCTAGGCTCCATGCCTAACCGAGCTTTCATTGACAATGGACTCGTGAAGCTCAATGGCGCAAAAACTCTCGAGGACATGGTTGACAGATGGGATACCTTCAAGTTCAATCCCATCCGTGAGAGCCAGGTCTCCCGTGCCATGACTCGTCGCTACTTCCAAGACTTGGACACCTATGCCGAAAGCGATATTGTCATCGTCGGTGCTGGATCCTGCGGCCTGAGCACTGCCTACATGCTTGGCAAAGCTCGTCCAGACCTCAAGATTGCTATCATCGAAGCTTCTGTCTCTCCTGGTACTTGGCTATCTCTTTCTCAATTCTCATGACTTGTTGTCTTGATCTTATCTAACGGTCTACAGGTGGTGGCGCTTGGCTCGGCGGTCAACTCTTTTCCGCGATGGTGATGCGCAAACCTGCTGATGCTTTCTTGTCCGACCTCGGCGTTCCCTACGAAGAAGAAGGCAACTACGTCGTCGTCAAGCACGCCGCCCTCTTCACCTCTACTCTCATGTCTAAAGTTCTCTCCTTCCCAAACATCAAGCTCTTCAACGCCACCGCAGTCGAGGATCTGATCACTCGCCCCTGCGACAAGGGTGATGGAAGCGTTCGTGTTGCTGGCGTGGTTACTAATTGGACGCTTGTTACAATGCATCACGACGATCAGTCCTGCATGGATCCCAACACCATCAACGCTCCACTCGTCATCAGCACTACTGGTCACGATGGACCTTTCGGCGCCTTCTGCGTCAAGCGCCTTGTGAGTATGAAGCAAATCGAGAAGCTCGGAGGCATGCGTGGTTTGGACATGAACACGGCTGAGGATGCCATTGTCAAGGGCACCCGAGAGGTCGTCCCAGGTCTCATCATCGGAGGCATGGAATTGAGTGAGGTCGATGGTGCCAATCGTATGGGTCCTACTTTTGGTGCCATGGCGCTCAGTGGTGTTAAAGCTGCTGAAGAGGCGTTGAAGGTCTTCGAGCAGCGCAAGATGGAGAATGCAGAGTAAGAACTTTGCCTACAACAGCTACAACAGACAGCGTAGAGCTGATTGTGGCTACACTACCGGGGGTACGTGGGAGAAGGATTGGAGATGTGGTAATTTTGAAGAACCAGGCGCAGGGACTTGCGAGGGTTCTATACTGTCATTATCAGCATATTGTATCGATCTGAGACGCGCATTCCATGAGGTAGCAAAGCCGTGACGCAACCTGAAGCTTTGACAGGCCACAGGCCACCCTACGAGGCGTAGCCCAAAGGCAATGAAAAAGGAAGTCTCCTAACATGGACATTGCCTCGTCCGATGCGAGTGGCAATGACAATGGAGTCCAATTCCAAAGCTCATCATGGAGCCAAATATAGCCAGATTACATGGAGACTGGCGGTTAATCTACACCAATCCCTGAACCTGGTCAATGCGTTGGCGCTTAACAGACGAGGGTCCATCTGGAGATTGACTGGCTCAAAGGGTGTCTAGTGGGGCGGATGAGCCGAGAGGATTTAGAAGTTACTTCCAGAATATGACTCTGACGCCGAGCCAGCTGAAAGATTGGGGAATGATCGCTAGGTGATGATCGTATGGCAAATTCGCATTATACGAGAGAGGAAATGATACCTATCGTGTTGAAGGATTGATCCGAGACACTCAGGGGAGAATTAGTGTCAGAGATAGGCTTTGACTGCATGCTTTATGCACGTAACTGAGCATGGCTTTCCCAATCTGCGTCATTGCCGCCGACAGGGGTCCACAGTAGTATATTCTTGCGGTTTGGTTTCTATTTTCCTCGCAACAGAATGGCCTCAATGATAGAATCCGAGTGGAAAGCAATTGCCTTGATTGTTCTGTCGAAAGCATTCTGCCGGTGGGAAGAGTGGGAGTAAGGTAGACGCCGAAAGAAGCTGGGACGGCTGGTAGGTAGAGGGCAGGGTGGGGGAATTGGCGGTAAGGTGGCCATAAGCGAAAGGGCAAATGCACATGCCGTCCCGCCTTTTTTTTTTCTCTTTTCGAATCTTGATCTGGCTTACCTATGCCTGTGCCTGGGTCAGAATCCAGAATCCAGTAGGACTAGTCACAGTAGAACCCTGGAATGCATGCACCTAAATGTGCCCTACAAGGCCACCACCATCACCAGTACCAGTAACAGGAAGCATCGTTATGATATGATCGGTAATGCAGGAAGCCTTCTCCGTACTACTCTACTTCCTCACCTCTTTCCACCTTACTTCTTGTGCACTTCAGCTGAAGCATCAACCAACTCGGACAGCCCTAGACCATCCTCCTATCTTCCGCCTATCTCATTCCCCCGCTTCCCGTAAGACCTAGCCAACCCAATCTCTCACCGAACAAGTCGCTTGGCCGAACCCTGCTACAGAACACCTCCACACCTCCTTTTGGACGGTGCTCCAGCGTTGCATACTCAGAGCACTCGGGAGCAGGAAGAGAGTCCCAACACTCGTCACACCCTCTCCTCCCACCTCCTCCGCCCTCCTACAACCCTCCCTCCACCCGACCACAACCAGTGCCAATCGACCTACCTCTGCTGTTCGAGTCCTTTCAATCTCCTACGGCTTGCTCCTTTCCCGACTCCATTCTCGAATCCTTGATCCATATACAACACCTTGGAGGGCTACCCATCCCACTTCGAACCCTACAATCTACGCAAATTGCACCCGCTGCACTCGGCTTTGTCTACGACCACCTTGACCATCCGTGACTGCTTTGCTATGAGTTTTGAACTTCCACAATACAGGTACAACCCCTCATGGTTTCTTGTCTCGCATGATTCTGCCTTCCTTGGCTGGCGTGGTCACTCTCTGGGACCGGTAAAGGGACACCCTGCGGCTTGCCTACCCAGCAACGCAGGGGCAGGGGCAGAAGTAGGGAGGAATGGATCTACGTTTGCTATAAGCGTGCAGCTTGGCTCAAATTCTCTGTGTTAGCAAGTACTGACGTATTTATCGTCTTTAGCTTTAGCCACGCTGGTGAACCTCCAACACCAACCAAGACGCCTACGTCTCCAAACTTCTTCCTGAATTCTTTCCAAACACCAAAACAAGGCACGAGATTCTATGGTCCTCAATCCCCTTGGAGTCCCGCCTTTCATTCGGTGGCGAGTCCTAATTTGAAGACACCGACCCAACTGACCTTCACAACACCTACCAAAAGCCCTACAAAGCACTCGGATTTCAAAAGACCCTCCACAGACCAAGGCCTCGAGACAGAAATAGCCTCTCATGTACATCATCTTTCACCCAACCCCAGCCTGCCGCTGCCTCCGGTAGAGCCATCTCGCCAACTCTCATCCTCTCCGAACCCATCTTCGACCTCGGAAACCAAGCGCCGTCGCCTGGATACGGCCGAGTCTTCAATAACTCCTTTGAAGACTGGCTTCCACCACTCGCCTGGTGCAGCTATGAATTCTGCCGGATCGATGCAGACTCCACCTCCAACAAGTACATCTGCTTCCCGACGAAAAGCACAACAAGCTCAAGTTGCCAAATTAGTCAAAGAATCTGCAGAGAAGGGCAGAAGGATGTCATTTCCAAATTTTGGAAAGGGTGAAGACGCTCATGCCTCAACTTCTCAGGTGGAAGAATCACCGCAGCACTTCCCAGCCCTACAGTTCTCCCCAGAGGGTTTTGGCTTTCCAATGTCTGGTCCTGCTACGGCGCCTGTATACCCACAGCACAAGCTGTTTTGGGACCCTGAGCAAGGCGGTGACATAATGAACATTGACTTTCCAATGGACGACGCCTTCACTACTTTTGCAATGGGAATGCAGAAGGATTCGGATCCGTTCGTCTCATCACCGGAACATGCAAATGGAATCCAGTTCCCAACTTCGTCAGCCTTCAATCTCATCAGTAATGCGAACGACAACGTCGCAACGTTTGCGTCGTCGTCGTATGCAGAAACGCCCGGTCGTACTGTTACTTCATCACGTGGGAAGTTCGCTGGGAATGTGGTCAATCCTAGTTTACTTTTCAGTTCACCTGGTAGGGCTGCCGATGTCGCAGCTATGCCTACCGTGAGCCAGGCTATACAAGATGATGCGCTCCGGCCGTATGCACATCAAATGCGTGATGCACAGATAGAGCTTGATATGCAATTGGCTCGAAAACCGAAGAGAAAGCGAGTACCCGAGACTGAAGATTCTCCAGCGGTAAAAGCTGCTCTTTTGACGTTACGTGAGGATCAGACCGGCCGGTCTGGTGTTGAACGCGATCACATTGATGATGTTATAGAAGCCAAAGCTATTGCTCGTTCTCGCAGCCGAAACTCATACGGGCATGGAAATGAGCGTCAAGCAGCCGGGATAAGATCTGTTCGAAAGCAACGAAGCATGAACCGGCTACATGACTCTCAACGAAAACGTTCCTCGGTCACCCTGACTATTGATGCCAGTGGCAGGGCCAAGACCGTCGTGGCAGATGATACCAAACATGCGTCGAGAAGAGGACTGCCGGTGGACAGTGATTCTGAAGATAGTACGAGTGACTCGTCATCGTCAAGCGCTGAAATGGTGATAAGTCAGCCTCAATCTTTCGCCTTTCCTTCCCAGAAGCAAATGCAGCCAAAGCTTGGACAACTCTTCAATGATCCCAAATCGCACTCGCAGCGATCATCTTACGGCTCCACGCTACCGTCGGCCAGCCATGCACAAGCGTCATCTGCACGGCGAACGTCCTCCAATTTGCATCCACAGCACAGCTCTCAGGCCGACAATGGCGCTGGCACGATTGAATTAGAAAGCGAAGCTGAGACAGTCATCGACACTGATGAAGACAGAGGTGACGCCCAATCTGAGCTGAAGAAGGTCCTTCAGTCCAGATCACAGAAGAAAGCCAGCAAGCAGGCAAAACGGCCAGAATCGCAGGATGGCTTTACCGGTCAACGCCGAGCATATCCTTCGCAAGGTGGTCCTTTACTCCCGTATTATACCACTGGATCTCACACCCCGGGTCGTCATGGATACCAGGACCCATATAGCAACATCTCACCCACCACAATCACAGATCCAGACATGTCAACGCCAACCACGGGTCGGGGGAGCAACGCCAGCGGCGACAGTACACGCTGCGTTTGCCACATCACCGAGGACTTTGGGGAGGTCATGATACAATGGTGAGTCTTGCATTTCGGGGTAGCAGCTCAATATTCCAAACTGACTCTACACAGCGAATCCTGCCGCAAGTGGCAACATGTCTCGTGCCTCAGTTTCGACCCGAACAAGCTGCCCTACGTCCACCTCTGCGTCTTCTGCACAGGCTCGACCCCCAACGTTCGCGGTGGACGTATACGGGAGCCGGCGCGGGCGGCGTTCCCACCACCGAGCTCGCCGCTGGCACATAAGCCTCAACGATACCGATGAATTCGCAGACCTGATATCCGGTTTGGCCGTGGGTTGTATACGTCTCTCAACGATATTCCCGGGCAGAGATAGGGAAACATTTATGTACAGGTGGCACCTCGTTTAGTATATACCCCTTAAAGAGGCGCTTTCAAGGATGCCATGAGCGAGGTTGGATGTGGAAGCGAGGTCGGATATGGACACGGATACGGATATGGATATTGGAATCTGGATCACGCACAGCTCGACGTGAACCGTCTACATGGGTATACACATCGAGTCGGCGTGTGCAGCCACAAAGCCAAGACGTAGAGTACGTAGTCTTATGCGTGCATCCGGGTACACGGACCTAGAACGAGTCAAACCCTCGCGACCTATGTATTCACGAGCGCGGGACCCCCACCGGCGGACCCTTGGTATATATATACGCGTAGTCGTCAGCTCTATGTACGCCAAAAGCGCGCATGCCGCCCCGTTCCAGCGCCACGCTAGATGATAAAAAAAAAACAGGCCGCCTCCCCGGCCTCCCAAGCCCGTGGTATCAAAATGCAATAAAGTGACAACGTTCCCCGCTGAAAAGCATATGCCCTACCATGCAGCTCGGCAACGATGATGATGAAAAAAAAGGGTGGAGGGGGCCCGGCCGACTAAGCCGCCTCCCCCACCCCCTCCGCCGGCCTCACCCCCCGATTCGCCTCCCAATTATCCAACAACTTCCCCACCTCCTTAAACGACACGGGCTTCGTCATGAACAGGTCCACGCCGCTCGTAAACGCCTCGCTCTGATCCCTGCCGGACGCGAGGCCCGTCAGCGCCACGATCAGCGACGGCCGGTGGCCGTCCGCGCGGTTGTGGCGGCGGGCGTCCTCGATGTCGCGGATGGCGCGGGTGGCTTCGAAGCCGTTCATGACGGGCATGCTGATATCTGTGGCGGGGGCCGGTTAGAGGGGATCGTTGGGGTGGAGGTCTAGTGAGGACTTACCCATGAAGATGATGTCGTAGCCGTGCTCGTAGGATTCGGCGGCCTGGACGGCCAACTGGCCGTTCTCGGCTGAGTCGACGAGGTCGTACTTTCGCTTCCGCATGTATGTTTCGAGTAGACGGAGGTTGATTTTGTTGTCGTCTACCAGCAGTAGTCGTGGAGGACGTTTCTCTCGCTCCTGGGGCTGCGTTTCAGGCGGCGGGTTCGGTGTCTCACCGTTATGAAGAGACATGTTCGAGGCTGTGAGGCTTGATGAAGCTGTTGCGCTCAGTAATTGTGCATTTGCTGCGTCGCTCGTCGGCACTTCTAATCCAGATGTTGCCAGTTCACCGTGCTTGGTGACGGCTAAGGAGTCAGGTAACGAAAGATCGGATAGATGCGGAAAAGGTGTTTTCACCGCCGGTTCTGTCATTCTCGATAGCAGTGGAGGACGTCCAGACTCGCGTCTCGTGAGGTCGCCCATAGGCCGGTCGCTCAACACGGCATTCTCCTTCTGCGGTGACCGAGGGGATGTGAGGTTTGAATCGGTCTGACTCTGGTCAGGGAATGGGAATTTTTGACCATCAGTTACTGTCACATCTCCGCTAGTACCATTTGAAGGATCGGCATTCCAGTGGCCGATGGCCATCTGAGCATTGTCTGACTCACTCGCTGTCACAATTCCATTGGTCTGAACACTGAGAGGGCGCAGGAAATCTTTAGTCTCAAGCGTCAGATGCTCCAAATCTGGTATTGCAGTGTCTGTCTCCGACTCAAAAGAATCTAGATCTCCGCTCAAGTGTCTCATCACTGGGGACAGCCCCAAATGGTAATCTCTTGCCTCGTCTAAGCACATTCGGAGGCCTTTAGCGAGTTTGTGTGGCCCGAAGGGTTTCGATACGAATACCGTGACGGCTGGCATGTTTTGACGAGATGCGGCCTGAGAGCGGGTTGAATTGCTGCATATCACGAGAGTTGGCAGATCTGTGACGTTTTGCGCTACAAGCTCCGCTAGGTCTTTCTCGTCGACAACTATGAGGTCCTTGGGCGTCAGCTCAGATAGCGACAAGCACGTCCTGAGTCCAAACCAGTCCTCGACACAATTTCTGAGCGCCCGACCCGCCTGCGTCAATTCACTTGTGTATTCATTGGAGTGAAAAGCGTACAGAGCGACTGTTTTTGCCTGATAATTAGCTTGGAGAACACGGATCGAGTCATCCTGAGAGCCTCCGTCGATGGATGATGTATCATGACTTGGAGTGGAAACTGGTGTATCAGTCCCTGGCACGCGTGACAGCGGTACGCGAATTGTAATTTCTGTACCCTTGCCTACCTCGCTTTGAACGTCGATAGTACCGCGAAGCATCGTGAGGATTGATTTGACGATAGACAAACCAAGTCCAGTACCACTTGCTAATACGTCTTCTTGACAGAAAGCTTCAAAAGGTCAGGGAGCTCCGACCAGAGATAGGATTTTGGTCACTCACGATTGTACAAACTTGTCCGGAGATACTCCGACGATATGCCTTTGCCAGTGTCTGTCACTATGATTTCTAGCATCCTCTCCGTGTCTTCCGTTACATCGTTGTTCAAAGGACTTAGGGCTAGCTTGACAATGATCAATCCTTTCTGCGTGTACTTGAGTGCATTTCCAAAAATGTTCATAATGACCTGAGACGTCTTAGCTTTGGTATACTATGAAGTAATGAACTCCTACCCTCTTCAAGGCTCCGGGTTGTGTAGTGAAGATGTAATTTTCGTGAGCAATATCCAGTATAACTTCTACCGCCTTCGCCGCGCTGGCCTTTTTCACACGGGATTGATTGCCAATATGAATACCCCGATCAAGAGCTTCAGCTTTGGCGCCCTTGGAAAAGTCGGTCGCTTCAGTCGAACTAATGTCCTGGTAGATCTGGCCTGCGTAAACCCCTTCGACGACTTCTTCGGTGACCGCTGCAACGTCTACTGTCGCGTAGATATTCAACATTGGAGGAGCTTCTTTGTCAGCTATTCGTCGAGTTACCGCTGCTCGTGCTTTTGATCCTGGCTTGCGTACATTGCGCCAATTCCTTTCAAATGAGTTGATTTTGCTGTAATCGAGTATATGGTTAATAGTGTCCAACAAGGTACGCCCGCATGAGGATATAGTATCGACTAAACTACTTTGAAATGCGTCTGCGTCAGTGTCGGCCAAGAACTCCGCACTAGCAAGTATGCCATGCTAAACACTTTTAGCAGATCTCTAAGATAAATGTAGCATTCACTTACTAAAGGTGAGCGGAACTCGTGGGAAATGGACCCGATGAAGTCCGCTTTCTGACGGTCTGCCGTGATCGATGCGAGCCGAGAAACTTCTGCCATCACGGAGTTTCCAAAGGCGGCGAAGAAATTGAGCTCCGTCTCTCGCGAGAAAATTTGCCGACTGGAGGTAGTCCAGGCAAACCCACCAGTAAACCAGCGGCTAGAAGAAGCATCCCACAGCCCGGTAAAGATCAGCTGGCGAACTCCTGGGAAATGCTTCTGGAGGAGCATCGCCTCGATCTGCTTCCTATTGGCTCGTATTTGTCTGCTGCCTTCCGACTTGGTCCGCTCCCTAGGAGACAAGGGCTCCTCTTCCGAGGAAGATAAGCTACCATCTTGGTCAAAGGACCACAGCTTCCCACGAGGGTATCGGGCTAGTAAGCTGTGCAACAGATTCTCATCAACGGCTTTGAAAGACTTCGTCTCAGGTGATAGATTTCCAAGGCCTAGATCTGATTCAGGCGTAGAGTAGCTGACAATCTCAGCGGGTCTTTCAGAATATCGCTCATGGGAATCACCATTCTCAACACGATGTCGCGATGTCGCATCGAAATACACAACGCCTCCTCTGTCTCGAACATCTAGAGATTCGCAAAGGATGTTTGCTGCCCTTGCAAATGTCATCCGATGACTCGTGTCCTTAGTCTTGCTCGTACTGCCGAAATCTGAGTCCTCTTGAGATGAGTCATGGTCGCTATGGGGCCCATTGTTGTTCGTCAGTAATTTATCTCCGCTTTCGACTCTCTTTTTCGTCAATCCGCCGTCGCTGTTAGAGCGATCTTTGGGAGCCATCCCTGTCCGGTGTGTCGGGTCATCTAGCACCAGCTTACTCTTCCCCTCCACAAAGGCGTTCATGCCCAGGGAAAGCCTCATCACCTTCTTGCGCTCCTCCGCCTCCATGGTGATCTCCATGTGTTTCATGACTGTCTGCGCAATAGTCGCAAGGAACATCTCATGATTGTCACTCAATCGAGGTCGTACTACGTCGTCAAGAACGAATAGAGAGCCAATGTTGACCCCCTTCTTCGTAGTCAAGGGTGTTCCCGCATAGAATTTGAAATGTGGGGGTCCGGTAACGAACGGTAACTGGTTGAAACGCCCATCTTTCGAGAGATCTGTGATTGTGAACAAAGATGGAGAAGACGCCAAGGAAGGCGGCAATCTGATGGTGTTCTCGCAAAGTCTGCCTGACTTGTCAACGGTTCCACATCCAAACCACAGCCCATCGCCCTCTTCTTCCGATTTGTTGGTATTCACAAGATCCAATGTCTTGGTGGATTCGGCAACGAAGTACTGCTTCTCTCGGTCAATCAAGCTTTTAGGAAATCAGCTCCACATTCCACAACAGTTGTGGAACACCCACCTGATCATTGCCCTCTTCGCATGCAGTCGGATGGCACACAGTTGTGCTAAAGCCGTAAGGGTGGTGTCAGGTGAGGACGCGGCATGGACGCTGATAGTGTCTCGGTGCGCAGGAGGCTGGAAATAGCGGTAGAGCTCGCGCTCCCTGACGCTGTCGGCTTTTGATGGACTGTTCTTCAGAGGCGATGCCCCCGCCATCGTTTGTTCCCACTCTTCTTGGACCAAGCTCATTGAGCAGACGCGCCTTGGTCTCGATTTCCGTCCACGGGAGGATAATTCGGTAGGGTTCAGGCTTCAGGCTTTCTGAGGTAATCAGGCGTGATACGGGCTGGATTCAGTCCGCTTTGCAGCATCGAGAAGGTTCAGTGCGACATCCACAGGCTACGGTGGAGGTTCAGCAACTTGTAAGGTCGAAAATGCTCAGTCGTTTGGACTCTCTCGTTTGAAACCTGGGCATTTGCGCGTGGAGAAGAATTGGTGTCTTGGCAATCTCAACATATAGGTACGAAATGTAAGGTACCCCCCACTCGCTCGGCCCTCGGCCGTGGCCGCTTTAGCGAGTGAGCTACCTAAAGTAGGGGTGAGACCCCAGCGAGCCCACGCTAAGTTCACACCTGAGTCTCGCGACCTGCATTAAGTGGTCTAGAAATAATTTATTTTTCGAGCAATTTTGTATATAATGGAGGGCAATAGCCATCCATAGTCTTCTTAGCTAAGCCCGTAGCCCTGATATAGCTGTAACCTGAGATTTCCAACACGGAGGAAGGCGGTACCGACTCAGTTCTCGGATTGAATAAGTCTAACTTGACTCCCTTACACTAATATATACACATACATGCATATACATACACACATATACACCTACTTACCCACATACATTCACCTACATACCTATACACTTATACACGTACCTACCTCTAACTCATCCACGGCTTCGCCATGGATCGTAAGAACACGTTCCACTTACCAGCTGAGAAAATCCCAGCACGGTCATCAAGTCGAATCCCTGGAAAAAAGCGACGCCTCTGGCTTGAAGCGGATTCGGGACTGGGAGAATGAGAGAAGGGTCTGTAACGGAGAGGCAAAAGAGCAAAGAAAGAGATTGAAGCTTACGTCGAGCTTCGATGCCGCCTACTGGACAGCTCGTCGAGATATCGCTGACAAGGAGATACAAGCCACGCTTCTCACCAAACAGATATCAATTGCGAGCATGAAGAACAAAACGAAGGACAATACGAAGGACTTCGTGGAAAGCGAAGCTGGGCAAAGACTAATGCTACAAGAAAAATCTCTAAAACTTGATAGCAAACTCTTTCATGCTCAAGCAGAGAAGATGGGATCCAAAGAGGAAACGTCTGATCTCCGCAGATCTTTCATTCAGCTGTTCGTTGGGGCAGAGACTGGCTTGGGCATCAAGAACAGTAGTGGACAGCGAGACAACTCACTGCAGTCGGCTTCCAGATCGGAACTCATACTCAAAACGGGTAGCGAGCACCCAATAAGTGACTATGATCAGCTCTGGTGCCCAATCCACCGCAACTATTTGCAAAAACCTTTTGTAATAGCTGGCCATCTGTTCCTATGGAAATGTGGTGAAGATACTATGCAATCAATTTTCGGGCTCAGATAGTGGACATTCAGAACTCTTCAAAGCAGAGAACGGCATCTTATGGTCGTACGAAGCCGAAGAGCGATTTAAAGCAGGCCATTTCGTGGTTGTGCCTGATGTTCCGGATCAGCCCACTACAACAGCAACTTGGCAGCGCTCCTACCAACACTGGCGAACTCGGTGAGACGCCTGGTAATGGCATACAGCTAGATGCCAGGAAACATGATAGATATTTGCCGACTTATGGTCCGGATCCAGTCATTGATCCGCATCGCAACTCAGGTCATCTCTTAAGACGTAACCGAGGCACGACTAGTGCTTTTGGCAGCAGCAACGATGAGGGCACAGGGAGGCTGCAGGCCGGAGAGCCGGAATGGATGGACATTGACGAAATATCCTCGAAGACTGCCGGGGTGCATTTGGCATGATGAGGACGAGGTGTGGACATGATGCCAGGCGTTAGGGACTTAGGGCAGGTATTAAGCATTTCCAGCAATGATACCCAGGTGTTGGATCGACATGGATTGAGCATGCACATTTCAATGTGCTTTTATTCTATCTATTATCATCTAAATGCGAAAGCCAGAGACCTGTCAAGCTACTGTGTCACGTACCTTATGTTGGGTAGGATGAGGAACGAAGAGAGGCGAGAAGAGAGGGAGGTGCACTTAAGCTTCCAACGGCGCTGACTGTCATCCCTTATTCCACATTCTACTTAGCCTAATTGGCTACTTTACCAAACGGCCTCAGGGCCTTCCCTCCAATTCCCAATATCAAAGCTTACGGGTACTACCGACTACCTACACCTTCAAGCTTTCCACTCCCATTACAATCGTGCAATGTTCCGAGAGCACAAGCACTGCCTACATCAATCCTGAACACGAGGCACAATGACCTCTAAAAAGCATTCCATACTCTCTCTACCCTTCTCCACCCGCGCTGAGCAGCCCAATACATCCCCTTTAGCGACCTACCTCCTCAGCCTCATTTCCATAAAGCGCTCCAACCTCTGCGTATCCGCTGACGTTCACACCACGTATGATCTATTGAACGTCGCAGAAGAAGTCGGCGATTACATATGCGTACTCAAGACTCATGCCGATATTATAGACGACTGGTCCGAGAAAACGATCAGAGGCTTGGAGGAGGTATCGAGAAGGAAGCATTTCCTGCTCTTTGAGGATAGGAAACTTGGGGACATTGGAAGTAGGCAACGCCCCACCATACACCGCCTATTGCCTCCGTTCGTTCTTCTCTCTATCATTCTTGGATGGCTGACCATCTCATGCAACACAGACACGATTCAATCCCAATACACCCGCGGACCCCTCGCCATCTGCACTTGGGCCCATCTTACAAACGCCCACCTTCTTCCCGGTCCCTCCATCATTCCGCTCCTCCACTCCGCAGCCTCTTCGTGCCTGACCTCGCTCAACCAATCCGTCGACACAGTCATAACAGCCGGAACCCCCCGCCTCTCTTTCGACAGCAACAGTGCTGCAGACTCACTTGACTCGTCCTCGAGCATCTCGGCCTCTACCTCTGTAACGTCCACCTCGCCCGCCCAGTCTGTGCCTGTATCGTCAGCTACAAGTCCCGATCCAAACACAAGTACGAGCCCACCGCAAACGCTGTTCTCGCATACAAGGAGGCAAGGGAGGGCGGGGAGGCTGACGACAGCTACTACGACTGTATCACAGACCTTTGAGCCTACATCCCCACGGCGCCCTGCAAGTCTGATCCACACTCTCTCCATGGGCGAAGACTCGGATGAAATGCAAGACAAGCAAAAGGCACTAGAAGAGCTAGGGGCTCCACCACACGCGCGTGGCCTGCTGCTGCTGGCGGAAATGAGCTCGGCCGGCAACCTCATGACGCCAGAGTATACCCACGCATGCGTGAAAGCAGCAAGGAGCAATCGAGAATTTGTGCTCGGGTTCGTTGCACAGCGGTCCCTCAGTCAAGAAGCGGATGATGCGTTTCTGACTTTTGCGCCTGGGGTCTCGTTGCCCAAGGAGGGAGATGAGCTGGTGAAGGGCGATGGGAAAGGGCAGCAGTACAGGGGGCCTGAGCAAGTGGTAGGCAGAGACGGGGTGGATGTTGTAATTGTGGGGAGAGGGATATTAGGGGCTAGTGACAGGGGTAGAGAGGCGGAAAGGTACAGGAAGGCTGCATGGGAAGCGTATGAGGTCAGGATCGGGAGAAGGTAAATAGGGAAGAGTGATCTGCTTGTCTATGTTGTGGTGAGATGCCACCGATTCACATTGTGAGACTGGTTCTCAGCCCGTACATATTGCATCTCTTTGGGTACATAAGGCACAGCATAACACGGGGTTTGGTAGTCGATATATACCTGAAAGATGCGATTCCATGAGAAGTATGAAAATCATTTGGACAGTATATATACAGATCCAACCACCACCCACCATTACTAGCAACATCGTCACCCATCGCCCATCGCTCGTAAACCAACTCACCAATCAATCACCCAGCAACCCCCACACCTCCCAGCGGCGCCTCATTGGCTATCCTCTCTTCTGCGCGTCGCCTCTCCGATCTCGCTTGGGCATTGTGTATCGTACGCTGCGTGTCCGTCCTAGCATTCGGTGCCGTGGGTGCCCACTTTCCCGTAATCCCGGGCGCCGTTTGCCCGGTTGCGCTCTGCGCAACCGAATTCCCTACCCTCGCGGGTCATGGGCCACGCGTCCGTGCTTCTGGCCCGTGAAGCACCGGACCGACGAGGCTGCCCGGTCGTCACCGTTCCGTTCTCTTCATGTCGCGGGACGCGACCGGGGATTTCCGGATCAGGTCGTCTGCGGCTTCGGGTCTGGTGACGCTCGCTGTCGATGACGGGGGGCCTTCTTGTGCTCTTCTTTGGATGCTGGTCGCCCTGTACTGGCTGCCCGTCATACCTCGATGACTTCGAGCCGGGGGTGCGGCGCTGTGTTGGCTTCCTCGATCGTCTTCTTACGCGCGGCTTGGTCGTTCGTGTCGAGCGCCGCGATCCAAATCTCATGAGTCAAGGAGTGATGATGAATGAGAGAGCCAAGATGAATGCTTGAGTATGCGGGAACAAAATTCACGTCTCTTTCTGACTTGATGGGGTTTCTCGGATCAGACAGCAAGAGCTTGGCGGTGAGAAACTCTCGACCACCTCCTTTCATTGGCTCAAACTTCCAAAACGCCTCCGACGATCGCCTGAATTAAAACCTAGCAGCTTGAACGGTTCCCTCTTTTGCTGACAGAGCACGTTTTTGCACTGTTCCCTTTAGCTTCCCAGGACATAGAACTTCAACCTTTGTTTTGTCAAAATCCAGAGACAACGGGCTGCTCCCGCTCCAGTGAGCCAAACCAGAGATCTGGTCGTTGATTTCGAGCCGTCTCCGGCCTCTTTCCAGCCAACCTTGCAACAGCGATAGGTTACAGCCTACCTCTCCCCTCCACAAAAACACTCCTGTTCAATTTTGCCAACATTTCAGGGTAAATGGCTTCTTGACGTTGAGGCAAACAGTGTCTCCTAGCGCACAACGGCACAACAACCCCAGGAACCCACCACTTCAATACTTCTCCATTCTATCGCCTCAAACTTAATCATCCTCAAGTCGAACGCCTTCATGCCCATCCCTATTAGCTCTCCACACACCGCCTTCATCTCCACCAAACTCTTCCAACTTCCACACCTCAGCCTTCTCTTTACATTCTTCCAACGCCTCTTCACCTCCCCGC
Organism: Platismatia glauca; assembly: GCA_963556305.1. Taxonomy (NCBI): domain Eukaryota; kingdom Fungi; phylum Ascomycota; class Lecanoromycetes; order Lecanorales; family Parmeliaceae; genus Platismatia; species Platismatia glauca. The sequence goes on along the minus strand of OY745779.1, from coordinate 1,004,656 downwards.
CATGCAGCTTGTCGATGAGGAGCAGACACAGCAATGAGTATGCTTTCCTCGCCGATTGGGACAACTCCCAGCCGGTGTACCATACTGACGGCCGTCAAGGAATGCTTTGCTTTCACGCTGCGGGCAATCGAGATCATAGTTTGGAGAGCTCGTGGTGGATAGGAGGTATACTCTAGATGTGTGACGGGCTTTCCGTCGAAATTGTCGCGTGTAGTACCTGGTAGCTTTTAGATGAAATCGGGGGTTGAGAATGGGGTGAAAGCCTACCGGCAAATAGCACAATTGCGCCAGCCTTTGGGCTCTTGACCTCAGCCATTATAGAGAGGGGGTCGAGGATGTCGTGGATCAGAGTGACGGAGATAGATTCTTCCTGCTGGCGGTAGCGTGGGTTTGGCATTTTTCTGCCGTTCTGAAAGGTTGCAGTCTTTGGAAGCTCTCACTCGCGACGCGAAGTCTACCTCGCCTACAACTCCCGATCATCCATACTTACAGTTTGGAGCTCGCGTCTCAGATCTGCGTTGAACAGCATTATCGTTGTGGGATGAAACCCCGCAGAAGACACCTGCAATAAGTACTTAACATAAGTGACCGTGTGAGACAGCGCCACTGCAGGATGATTCCAGATACTCGTAGAAACTGCGCTAGGTAGTGTATATTAGATTAGATTAGATTAGATTAGATTAGGGCTTTGTCCATGTTTATTCACGATTTGGTGAGCGCAAATGAAGAAACTTCAACCCGTCACATAGTCATAGAGAGCAATGAATGTAGTTCAAAACGTCGCGCGTCGAGCTCCTTCATCTACTCTCACACCGAGGTCATCACCAATATCACCAGATACTAATGAGTTTGACATCCTGCATTTACGTCAGTCCTCAACTTTTCCCAATGTTTTCCCAGGTCATGTGTCCATACCATTGCTCGTCGTCAGTACCGCGATTCGTCAATAAGCTGCCGTGACTGTTGCATATAAGATGTATTCAGGCACTTTTAGGCGTTGCATGAAGTGACTTTTGAAGACTAGAAGAGCTGTGACGGTATCAAAGGGACCATTTTGTCCACCTCGGGAGTGCCATCATGCCCTTTGGACAATTTTCTGGGCCTCATCTTGAGAATATCTTCCGTGTCTGCCTCTTCCGAGGGGTCCGTGTACTCCGATCTGTGCATTGTCCCGTGGAGGGATTCTACTACAAGAATAATCATTCTCTGGTGTGACTGCGATGCGGGGAACCCTACCTTACATCCCAGGTGTGTGCGCTATTGTAAAAATTGCAGCCTTGCGAGTCCGCTTTTGAAATGCTTTTTTCAACCCGTCTTACTACTAATCATCTTCAGCCTTACGACCACTACCACCCTACCTAATTTCTTTGCGTAATCGCTGATCCTGCATGTCAGATGTGTCAATTTTCGATGGATCTCCATTATCGAGCGCAATCGATCTTTTGAAGCGAATAAACGTGTTCACCGGCACTATTGAGGCCAGGATCGCCATGTGGAAGCGGCTTTAGCGATGCGAGGCTGCGGCGCAGATGTCGATGTTTGTAGGATCGACTGTCTTTGTTATTGACTGGGACTAGCCCGACTGTACGGTACTACCTTACCTACGTGTTCCATCTACACGTGAGGAGTCTGATAAGGCTTTGTGCGAAACCACAGGATACGCTGGTGACGCAATTCGCACCGAGTCGCTTCCGGAATTATATGAGCACAGAGTGGGCACACGTTAAAACCCGTGGAGAGATGAGCGCAATCGAGCATCCTCAGCTCTGCCTCAAGCAGTCGATCACATGAGTTGGTTCACGTACTTTTATGGGATGTCTTGTATTGTCATAGTTAAATATGCATTATGTATGGTGGTTAACGACAGCTCGAGGCTACGGGTTAGATAACGATGCTTCAGCACACCCTAATGTTCCCTCCCATGTGTCCTCCGCTCTGCCTCATGCACACCATCGATCGGAGTTGGGAGCACATTCAGCCGTGCGAGGTTCTGACATGCTGCCATGCTCGCCTCGTCTGCGTGCACGAGCATTTCCCATAAGTAATCGTTCGACGTTTGAATTTCCTTTCTCATATATCTAGTACTTGTCCAAGCTTCCCTACCTTTGACTTTCCCACTCTATAGTCTCAACCCGTCCCGAATCCCTTCATCTAAAAATGGAGACTGCCAAGCCCCCGCCGCAAGGCGACGTGAATAAAGGCCCCACTATGTTGATAGCAACCTGGGTTATCGTGGGAGTGACGGTGGTGGTTGTAGCTTCACGAATTGCTGTTCGAAACTGGATCACCAAATCGCTTTGGTGGGACGACTGGACAATTCTGCTTGCTCTCGTAAGACCATCTCCTTGTCCACGCCATTAGCACAACTGCTAAATCTGCCCTAGTTAGGCAACATCATAGGTGCCGGCCTCGATTCTGTCGAGGTACACTATGGCTTTGGACGGCCAGACGCCTATCTCACAAAATGGCAACTCATCGAATACCGGAAGTATACATATGGAGAATGGATCCAGACTTTTGCAACTTTGATGTGGACTAAAGTCTCAATCTGTCTCTTTTTGATGCGTATACCAGCCACGAAAGCACTTCTCCGACCTCTACAGGCAGCGATTGTGTTTCTGGCACTATCGAACGTCATACTTACAGTTCTATGGATCGTTCAATGCCAACCTGTCGATGCAGCTTGGGATCCAGATGTCAAAGGCGATTGTTTTGGACGAGGGCAAGTGGAAAGAATCGTCATCTCGCAGGCTAGTACGGAAGGTTTCAGTCCTGGAAAAAAATCCGTTCAAGCTTGCTAACGCTTTTTACAGTAATATCTGCTGTCTCCGATTTCGCCTTCTCAAGCTATCCTATCTTAATCTTATGGAAGGTCCAACTGAGGCTCAGGACTAAAATAGCCCTGTGCTGCCTGATGGGCACAGGAGTGCTGTAAGACGAGTTCATATCCAATTAGATTCGAAGAGGACAAAGCTGAGGTCCCAACAGCGTTGGCGTTTGCTGTATCGTTCGGACAGTCCTCAATTTTCAAGCTCTAGCTCGAGATTACACGTGTAGGTGGATCACCCTATAGACTTCGTCACCCGGGGCTAAATAACATCAGATGGCGGCATCGATAATTGGTTCTGGAGACTGTAAGCGCTCGCTTCACCTAATCGATTCGTCTAACAAACCCCCAAAAGCTTCGAAGTTCAGGGCGGGATCGTTGCCGCCTGTACCCCAACCCTGCTCCCTGGCTACAAATTTGTCAAAGACAGGACCAAAAGCCGCTTTTCTTCAAGAGGACATACACAGCTCACAGACGAGATTGGCCTGCGGAATCGCAGTCGTGCAAAGGTTGGGTATACCGCGAACGCACGATCATCGGCCAGCGAGTCGCCCCCTAATATTCAGGACGTGGAGTACTATGGGAACACTCCAGTGATACCAGCGGATCAGATACAAGTGAAAAATGCTGTTGATGTCGTATCCGATTGAGGATTCAGCACTGTGCATTGGAGGCGGCGATCTGATGACTCTACGGTTACTTGGGTCAATTGGGAAGAAGGAGTTGGATGCTGTAGCGGGATCCATAGGTAGCTTTCACTTGTCTAGGCGGCCCGACTCGTTTCATAGTCAAAAATTGTTTCGGAGCTCGTCGCGAAGGGCTTTAGTGAGTTATAAAGATTAAGTTGATAGGCTTCGACGCCCATGTAGCGAGAGCACTCCTTTTCGACGCTCTCATCACGATCTCACAGGATCTCTATACCTAGACCTCACCGCCAGAGAAGCAGTATGTCCTCGGTCGGAGCCCGTCGAGAATGATACCATAAACGTGGCGCGTAACTAGAACAAGTCTGAAAAGGAGAAACGAGAAAGGGTCGTTGTCGTTGACAGCGCGGCTTGGCGAAAGTCTTCGGGACGAGCGGGCGTGCTTGGCAGGTGTCTATTGCTGTAACGGCTGTCGCTTTCCTCCCATTCCAGTCAACGCCAATCTTTTCTCACGCATCTTCTTTCTGCTTCCGCTGCCAGAACTCTGCTGTCAAACCCTTTCACCAGCTAATATCTCCTACTTACCCACCATGGGGGTTACATTCTCGCAATTCTTCCCACCACACCCAACCCTGACAGAATCCAATCTTCCCAGCCAAAAGGGCAAGGTCTTTATGGTGACAGGAGGCGCCTCAGGAGTAGGCTTTGAGCTCTGCTCTCTTCTCTACCAAGCTGGTGGCAAAGTCTACCTAGCCGGGCGCTCAGAAGCAAACGCTCGATCCGCGATCTCAAAAATCAAAGCCCTGTCCACAAGATCACCTGGCGAGCTCGTTTTCCTCTCGCTCTCCCTCGATGATCTGAAGACCGTCAAACCGGCCGTGCAGGCCTTCACAGCAATGGAATCGAAGCTTGACGTCCTGTTCAACAACGCAGGCGTCTCGCTCCCGCCCCTCGGCTCCGTCTCAGCACAGGGTCATGAGCTTCAGATGGCAACGAACTGTCTAGGCCATTACCTTCTAACACAGCTCCTGATTTCGACCCTCCTACGCACCGCAGAAAGCGCATCCCCGGCCGCAGTGCGCGTGATATGGACTTCCTCAATTGCTGTCGACCTATCAGCTCCAAAAAGCGGAATCGACATTCCCGACCTCACAGCCCCACCTCCAAATCAACCAAAAAACTACGCAACCTCGAAAACAGGGAATTGGTTTCTCGCCAACGCACTAGCAGCCCAGGTCGGCCCAAAGGGCATCCTCAGCGTGACGCAAAACCCTGGAAACCTGAAAACTCTACTATTGCGCCATGCTCCATGGATCCTAGGGTTTGTGAGCGCGCCACTGCTGTATGACGCTAAGATGGGCGCTTACACCGAGCTTTGGGCTGGGCTGTCGAGGGACTTGGGGATCGGAGATGGGGGAAAGTATGTGGTACCTTGGGGGCGTGTGCATCCGAGCCCAAGGCCGGATCTGCTGGCTGCTCTGAAGACTCAGGAGGATGGCGGCACGGGCGTTGCGGCTTTGTTTATGGAGTGTTGCGAGACGCAGACGGCAGAGTTCAAGTAGCTGTGCCTGTGATGATTTGAGAGGGCGATTTTCGACAGCGTTAGACTACAGTCTACTCTCCGAGATGAATGAATAAAGCTAACTCTCGAAAAGCACGTTTCTGAGAAGCCATGTTGAGATTACATGTATACCCCACAGGATTAGAACGATGAATTGAAAATTCACTTCCCCTGTCAGATGCCTTCTAACAAACCCTCCCTCCACAAGGATCATTCGCGTCACGGAGATGCTCCTCCATGAAGGGTGGATGTCGATGGGACGGCAGAGCGCACCTACACCAAGATGTAGGATTGCGACAGAGGAAGGACTCCTGAGAGCTCGTAGACCTTCCGGAACTCTTACTATGCGACGATTAGAGTGGGACTGTACGCGTAGGAGCTGCCTAAATATATCGTCTTTTTTCATGATAAAAAGGAAGCCTCTTTGAAAAAATCTTGTAACAATGAAAAGGATTCGATATGATCTTTATTTTTAAATTATATCATAATTACGAGTATAAAACGCATCGACATGGTCGCTGCTACTTATGACACATTATCTATGGAGCGCCAGTATTTGCCTAGTGGGTGACCGGCGGTGGAGGAGCGTAGAGGGATTGGGTTGTGGAAAGCTGGGATGGATCAAGAGCCGAGATTGGACCGGTGTCATTGATCCAAAGTCTTGCAGTGATCGATGCAGCTCTCAGCTAAGCCGAGCACGTTGTCTCTTTGTATCCAAACCGATCTGCCGTGACCTCGTAGCTATTGCTTTGCCAACCCCGATGCGCTCCCTTCTGAACCTCCCTCCGGCAAGGCATCTATGTCTAAGTAATAATAATCTTATCATCATTCATTCGGATTAAACAGACACGGATTTAGGCTCCAAACCGGATTCTCCGGATCCGTAGAAGTCTCCAACGATTTGGGCTTCAGGGATGAAAGAGGACAGATGGTCAGATTAATCGCACCCGGCGTCAATATACTCGGTCCCCAATCCACGTCGGGATCCCCGCTCACGACCAAACCTTGGAGGAGGGGTACGGCTCCATAGGGCATCTTGTAGCTGTTTGCTTTGTAGCCTTCCCAGGAGCTAAATCAGGGCGGGAAACACAAACGTCAGCTGTCAATGTTCGTGCAGGGAAGCGGAAACCCTCCTAGAACAAAAAAGGGCACAAGAAAGGAACATGCCTTATCGCAAGATCATTGACTGAAAGATCGCCCCATGTCGCATCCGACGCGTTCAACGTCGATATTCCTGACAGGGCGGTGAATGACGGCGTGTATACCCATCTGAAGCCCGATTGTTTGCCGTCGACGGCTGGCTGGCTTTCCCGCGTCCATCCACCAGTCCAGTCTGCCAGCCAGAAAACGACGTTGTCGTAGCAGACGCGTCCACCCAACACGGTCTTGATACGTCAGTTTTGGGAATACGCTCCGTCGTTTCAGATGAGAGAATGATGTGACATACCGCTTCGGCCATTATACCTTCATAAGAACTGCCCTGAGTGAGAAAAGGATCCGCGATCCCGAGGCCGGGTTCGCTGGCATCACAAGTAATCTCATCGTACCTAGGTAAAACGGCTGTGAGCCCATATTGTGACGCACAGGAATTGCAAGCATGTTCATCACTTACATTAGAACCGGCGCATATCCTCTTAGCTCCCAAGCCGGTGTAAGAGTCATTCCGAAGAAGACTGTCAGTATGTCGGTATTGAAATCAATGTTTGCCAAATTCGAAAGAACCCAAGGATCGGCCCACACCCCATTTCCGAATTGCTTGTCGAAATTGCCGAGTCCTGAGGTGCCATTCGACGATGCATTATAGAGACCATTGAAAGTGTCGTTGACATACGAGCCAATTGCGAGAGTCACTCCCTCCTGATAACTTGACAGTATGGCTTCGACTGGACTTGTGATGTCGGCCTCGGTCGGACTGTCTAGTGTCAGCTGACGCTTTGTTCGCCTATCGAAGAAGCTGTCTTACGGGACGTCTAAGTTGACACCTATATTTCCGCCTGCTATTGCAAGATTGGAAGCAAATAGCTTGGCCTGCGTTATCAATTCGGGGTTATCCACGGCCCATTCTGTCATCACTGCAAGGATGGTCTTTCTTAGTAAAATACCCAAGATCTGACCCCCAAAAGCACCCGCGATGGCTATGAGGATTTTAGTCCAAAGCGTGCTGGTCTCTGCCACTGGGGCGAAAGTAGTGCAGAAGTCCCCCGCCAGGTCGGTCGTGATGCCGAAGTTGTAATCGAACCCCTCGAAGATTGTTCGATAGAACTGTGTGAATGCGTCGACTTCGAGTGCGAGCAACCATGCTCCAGGCCAGTCATATACTCGCTCCGCTCCCCATGTCATATCTGTACAGACTTTAGAGGAGCTACAGGTATCTTCGTATTGCGCTGCGCAATACCATCCCGAGTCCCCAACAGGGCCGAAACTAGCCAGAATGATGTCAAGGAAGGATAGATCGCCATTGGTGGCATTGTATGCCTGCCACTGGGCTAGAGCATTGGCTTTTACTCCCTGGCAATCTGCGTAGGCACACTTCTCGATGAATGGGACCTCAAGATTTGCCAAGACTGGATCTGTGCAGCGCGCAAGGGTATAATTGCCGGCCGCAGTGGATGCCGACGCACTCGGGGTGGTTACTGCAACAACGCTTATCTGCCATGTACTTGTCGTTGACGATGATGGTACGCTTGACATCGGCGATGATGGCGCGTTGAACGCTGAGAATGATGATACGCTTGTCAATGAGGATGAGGCCAGATTTGTGGGTGTATTCTGAAACGGAAGCCAATGTCAAAGCCATTTTAATAAGCATGGCATAAGGTAGCTTTACCTTTGTAGTGACAGAAAAATTTCCTGGCACAGAGCTCGAAGACGTGAAGAAGTTTGAGCTTTGCTGGAAACCTGCCCTAGTGCTGGTGATACCACTTGGCGGGATCTTCTGGACCATGAAAGCATTCGGACTCGCAGAGCTCGCGGTAACAAGCGCTGTATTACTGGCAGTACTAGCTGGAGCCGGAGTAGAGCTTTGGAAACCAGAGAGTGACTTGGTCGAACTCATTGCAGAAGTTAGATCCGCCTGCGTATTATTGCCCGGAGGCGAAGACACAACTGGAGATCCGGATCCGCACGCAGGTGTTTGAATAACATAGTTACTCGAGACGCAGTCACCGGCCGTAGAAATTGGTGCCTGGGCTGGACACGACTCGACGTATGCAGCCAAAACATTACAGATTGCATTGTTCGGCAAGGCAGCCAAGTCGCAGGAACCACAGGATCCTAGATAGTACTGGTATGTCGATGAGGAGACGGTGGTCCCGATCATCACAGGTAATGGCGCAGTCGTGATTTGGCTGGCGCACTGGCACCTAGATATTCTTTAGCACACAGCACAGGCAATGTAATGACCCTACTCAACGCAATGTAGAAGAAGGGACTTGGATAATATGGGACAAGTGTGACAGAACAGAGACGGCTGCTGACCAGCTGGTGATACAAGCCTCGGAATCCGACATGGGCGTACAGGAAAATTGGGCGTTCCGGGCTCCCAAAACAGGCGCCAAAATGCAGGCGCACCAAAGAAAGAACGAAAACATGCTATACAAAAGACAGGATGATGGCCTCGGACGATTGAGATATCAAACATACTTAAGTGAGTACGGAACATAGGGTCGACATGCTGATAGGAGTTACGTGATTGCAGAAAGACATCATAAGATTTCTTGGACACTGCGAGAAGGGCCTATTACGAGAGCACAAACGCTATGATATGGTAGATAGATAACACTATGAACAACTTATGTTTCGGTGACTACAACATATCAGCGATGAGAGGTGAATGACAACAAAGGGTCCAACAACGTGTACGGGATGGAACGTAATTTGTGGGTACCTCCAGTTTAATCGTTCATAGATGAACCATCTATAGATGTTCATCTAATTCCCATCCGACACAGCCGAAGATTTGAAACATTATCAATAACTAGTCGCGGTAAGGTAGATAAAGTTTATCCTCTCACAGTTCCAGTGATAGGTAGCCATGACCCGTCCATAGCCGGTGGAGCGGCGAGCGCTCGCAGACGTTGAGAATACCAACAGGCCAAGTGGGTCCCCATGTTAGGGTGTTCGAACGGAGACAATATTAGAAACAGGCCACTGTTCAGAGGAGATAGGAGGTCGAGTCAGCCTTACGCTGCGGGTACCTCGTATACCCGCCGCACAAAAGCGTATATTATCAAGGTAATGGGTGTAGGTTCGGACTAAGGTAGGGCGGTGCACGAATCATGTCTTCATATCAGTTCACTTTGCTACGCATACATACATACCCTCATGTCCACTCTCATCACCTCAACAAAAACCGCCCTCATATTTCTCTCCGCTGCCGGCTATTACTTCACCTGGTACATCCTCCTCCACAATGGCACCACCGAACACATGGCCCACATACGTGACATCGGTCCGCGACTCTTACGCGGCACGAAAGAGCCCGTACGGGATCTATATACCTGTTGGAGGACATAAACCACGCCGTAGTGTTAATCTCCCAATGCGGTTAGCGTATTATCTAATTGATTAGCGTCAGGAATCTCTGATCGTAATATGGACTGGCCCTCCGCCTTCATAGTAGATAGTCACCGAATACATACTCTACGAAGCACGTGCATACTCATTCCTCCCTGTGACAAAGATACCGGCGTCCTATCTATCGATTACTAATTAACCTTTCTCGCACTATTTTTCTGGGAGAATATCGAGGGCTCTAGTCCCGCAGGCTCTTTGTATTGCTTTAACTTCGCTACGTAGGTCGCGTGCGGATGGGGTTTGCTTATTATTGAGGGGTTGAGGCATGGGAATCGATGGGGTGTGATATCTCTGCGGGTACCTCACAACATACATTGAAACCTCCAAGAATAAAGTCACGACGAAGCTGACGGGCCAAAACAAAACAAGCATAGAGTAGGGACATGGGGCCTTTTTGTGAAAAACGCCGCCTATGCCGTCATAATGCCAATCTGGTGCATCGTCTATCTCGACATCGCATATCGTGTCTTCGAGACGTCTATTCGACTTTTTTGGTCTCCGTGCCGGATATCGTAGGAATCGCTATCGCGATGACTGTAGGAGTTGTGTAATATGGCGCTCTCCAGAACATCGCCAAGTTTGGTTTTACGGGTGCGGTAATGAAAACCCCGAGAGAGGGGCTTTCGTAGGGTTAATCGTGAATAGGTACCTACGATACCTCATCTTTTGCACTCTTCAACTCCATACACGGCTTAGACCTTTTTGCGTTCCTGGGATCTTTTGCTCCCAAAGAAACCAGATGGCGGAAAAATTTCCACCCGATTTTTCACGTGTACCTCATTGCTCAATACTTTGAAGATGGTAACGCTGCTTAATGGGCCACCAAATCTTAGGAATCGTGCCTTCGGAGTCAAGCTGTTTTGGCTGGAAGCAGTGAGGAACAGCGAGAGAGTGCTCCGCTCGCCTTTAGTAACAGGTACGACACAACACCTTGTACCATGGAAACGCAAATAGGAAAGTATTGCCAAAATGTCATGAGCCACCGCTTGAGGTCGAAATCGACGATTGAAGGAGCAGGCAGCGACATCTATACCGTCGACAGGACATAGCAGGGGTATTTCTTGACCACCCGTTTACATTGGCCTTACCAGTTCTAGTGCATCGGTAGTACAAAGCGGCAAAATGTGAATTAAAGTCAGTAATGACAGGCATTCAGAATAGCTAGTGGACTCGAACCATAGACTATTACCTACCTGACTGCGGGTAGACTCGAACTACCAGTTGCGCCCGAATTTTCCTCTGTACCGTATTGACTGGTATCAAATCACCGACTTGTCACAATTCCCTCTGTGACATGGTAGACTTTCCTCTGTGACCGATATCACTAGTGGGATCGAAATAACAGTCATCGAAGCGATACAACAGCCTGCTCTGTATTGTCATGGCCCGGCCAAAGGCCCGATCGAAGTAGCTAATGTGAAATGAGAACAAAGCGAAAAAATCGTTTCATCCTGACGCAAACTTCTGCAGCACCTTTCATGAATTGTGCTTTTGTTGGGAGTAGCCAACGACTAGACAGTGACAGGCAAACACATTTCTAGCTTTCCATAAGTAGGGGACGCGCATTGTAGTTTGATAGATCATGACATCCAGCGTGGGAAGCTTCGCGCGATGTGAAAAGGCAACGTGATATGCAATCTTGTGCGCAATGCACAGAGTACCGCTCCGTTGGGCATTGCTAAGCTAGGAGGAATGGAGGCAAAGCATAAGCAAGAGACGATAAGCCGTCACAAATAAAGAGAGGTCATGATGCAGTATTGACGGGAGCATATGGGCAGCACTAACCTTATGCCTCACCAGCTCTAGCGATTCGCGATATTTCATCGACACTCAAGAGGTTCTAATGATTTGAATAAGATCGATGAGAAGAGCATAAGAGAGTGGATGATGAACGTTGTCCGAGAATGGATGTGTGTACAACATATGTTGTAGTTACCGTGCAAATGGGGGTTGAGGGTGTAAGGCTGAAACGCGAGAAATCAGTTAGCTCCGGAGATATGGGGTCGAGTCTCCGTACTCTAATTCGGATGACGAATGCAAGATTTTAGATTTTACGCCCCTTCAGCCTTCAGCTCTCTTCAGCTTCCTTCACAGCCTCCACTATCATTATTGTTGCCTTATTTTTCTGCATCACCCTCACCCTCACCCTAGATTCCTCTCTTCTCTCATTCCTCTCCTTTCTCATCATCTCCCTATCACTGCGATCATCATGCCTGGCGTACCGCTTCCCACCATTCCCACGCGCGACGTTGCTTCCCATAACAGCGAGAGGTCATGCTATGTGACCGTCGGCGCAAATGTCTACAATGTCACATCCTTTCTCCCCGATCATCCAGGAGGAGGAGACTTGATACTGGAATACGGAGGGAAAGATGTTTCGGAGATAATGGGAGACGAATCATCACATACACACTCTGACTCCGCCTACGAAATCCTCAACGGAAACCTAATTGGCTTCGTGGCCAGGGAGCCCACCATCAAAGCAGTGGTGGAGCACGATCGACCAGAAGACATTGTGCCTATGCTACCGAATAAAGCGGGGATGGACGCAATGAAAGCCAATGGTGCTATCGAAGAGGTCGATCAGAGCAAGCCAATCTTCGCCGCCACAGGTCTCTCAGGCGTAGAGGATTTGACGAAGGAGACCGACTTGAACGCGGACTTCAAGGTACACGGATTTTTAGACCTCAACAGGCCTCTGTTGATGCAGGTGTGGAATGGTGGCTTCTCGAAAGAATTTTACTTGGAGCAAGTACATCGGCCGCGTTACTACACACAAGGCGACTCGGCTCCTTTATTTGGGAACTTTCTGGAGCCTCTAAGCAAGACGGCGTGGTATGTCATACCTATTTTCTGGCTGCCACCTGTTGCCTATGGCTCTTTCCTCGCCTATCAAGGCCTGCCATCGTTCCTTCAGACTGCAGCATATTGGCTCATCGGCCTCTTCTTGTGGACGTTGGTGGAATATGGGCTCCACCGTGGATTGTTCCATGTTGATAAGTGCGCTTTCGACTCTTCCACGAACACCAGCAGCCCGCTGACATCACATAGATACCTCCCAGACAATCGCATTGGTATCACAGCCCATTTTCTCCTCCATGGTATCCACCACTATCTCCCAATGGACAAGTACCGCCTTGTCATGCCTCCCACCCTCTTCGTCGCCCTTGCAACACCTTTTTACAAGCTCGCACATACTGTATTCTTCTATGATTGGTACGCAGCAATAGCTGTTTTCTGTGGCGGCATCTTTGGCTACATATGCTATGACTTGACCCATTACTTCCTACATCACAAGACGTGAGTCCCAAGCATCCATTCCACCCTGTAGCGAATCCTAATAGCCGTTGCAGTCTTCCATCCTACTACAAACAGCTCAAGAAGTACCACCTCCAACATCACTACGCAGACTACGAGAACGGCTTTGGCGTCACGAGTCGTTTCTGGGATCAAGTCTTTGGCACCGAGCTTCCACCGCCAAAAGCTGCAAAGGCTGCCTAGTCTCATTTCCTCATCCTCCGATAAGATTCTTGATACACAACATTAGCGAGAGGCGTTTGGGAGCTTTGAGCATCGGCGGTGAATCTCGGCTAGCATTGGTTGGCACTGCAACGTTGTCTCGTTTGCATATACCTGTATTCTAGAACGACTGTACCATGGAATTTTTCAGCATGATCTCGTGTCCAGCGAGGTTTGATTCTACAAGTTGCTGACATTATTGCTGCGTTCAGAAGCGAGCTGACTCTTGCCACCGAGGCTAGAACCGCCTTCTACCGTCCGAAGGTCCTGCTACAATAGGCACTATAGTGCCATCGCCAATGCACTTACCTAGGAGATAAGAAGGGATCAGCGCGATCCCGTCTTTGCCATTATCTATGCAACATGCCACGGTGCGGTGCGGCGTCGTGCCCTGCTGATGGTGTCGTCAAGAGCGGGATAATTGGTGAATCCCGGCTGTGGTTGGTGCGCATCGTGAAGTCTGCCAGATCGCGGCACGGTAGTTTCCTTCGGACCGTTGCTCCCAAATCTCATGAGTTGATGAGTGCTCGGTTGCATGAGGCCCCCACGGTACCCCACCACGACATGATGTTTCAAACTTTCAATTGATGATTTTCACATAAACCCGGGTGCGCCGGCGAGCACCTTGGCCTTTCTCACCAATGGTTTACCACCTACTGTCGTCGACGCTACGCGCCCATTCTGTTTCGCAATGGACAACAACCCATTGCATACCACAGCCAGTGCTGGAAATCTCGGCCCAGTATTCCTCGGCATCGACTGGGCACTCTTCTCACTCTCGACGATCATCGTTGCTCTGCGTCTTTATACGAGACTATGCATAACGCGCAACTTTGGGCTCGACGATGCCACTATAGCTCTGACTCAAGCAAGACACTCTTCTTTCCACAACATTTGACGTACGCTGACTGCTACGGTAAAGATGATTACGGCCGTGGGCAAAGGGTTTGTGGTCACAGAGATCAGCTATGGCCTCGGACAACACCGCATCGACCTATCAGTGGAACAGTACCGGAACTTCCTCAAGTATTACTATCTCGACACGGCCCAATTCTTCATCGCGCTCGCGACGTGCAAGATATCCATCTGCCTATTCCTCCTGCGCCTGTCCCACTTCAATAAGCTCAAGCGCATCCTCTACGGCCTCATCGCCTTTCTCGTCATCACCCACCTTGCCTTCTTCTTCCTGAACGTCTTCCAATGCAGCCCGGTGGACAAAGTCTGGAATCTGGACGACCCAGGAAGATGCTTCTCCGAACAGATGGTCATGAACATACTGATCGCGCAATGTGTTTTCTCATTCACCACCGACTTCATCTGTGCCGCTTTTCCAATCGTCCTCCTGCGGAACCTCAACATCAAGAAGAAGAGCAAAATCGCGCTGTGCTGTTTAATGGGGCTCGGAATCATCACGGGCGGGATCGCGATTGCCAGGACGGCTACCGCGTGGCAGATCAAAGCTGAGGATTTGTCCTGGGTTGGAGTGCCCAATGCCGCGACGAGGATCTTCGAGGTCAACATCGGTAACATCGCCGCCTGCGTCCCCATTCTGAAGCCGTTCAGCCGGTACGTACATGCACGTGTTACGGGTAGGGATCCGCACGAGATGCTGCGACGGAAAGCAAGCCCCTCTCCTTCGTATCCCAATTGGTACTCGAAACGGTTGAATTGGCTTCGACGTCCTAGCCCTGTGTATATCGAGTCTGCACGGGAGCTGCGGCAAGTCCCTGTTGCGGCAGAAGATAGAAGGGCGCCGTGGTTCATGACGCGAGCGTCGAGCGCGACGGAGGGAACGCTCGGTCTGCCGTTGCAGGGGGTTCGGGAGTCTTTCTTCAACATTAGCATCCCCCACTTGCCGCAGCGTGATGTCGAAAATGACGTAAAAGCTTTGCCTGATTTGGAAGGCCAAGGATCCCAAGGGAGTCTACCGACGGACCTTGGAGAGCTGAGTGATGTGAAAGATATTGTATGAAATGGGTATCTAATTCCTGAAAATGCCTACGATGGTATAGCAACATGACCTCCTAAGCGCCCGCTCAAACCCGCAGCAGAACTGGCAATCAAAAACATAGATCCACCAGCGCGTACCCATGTATCTTATTACAACAAGACGACGACACCCAGAGTCCCAACTACAGCCGCTGCCACGGCCACGACCACACTGGCCGGCTTCCCCGCCGCCCCCTTGAAAGGCGCCACCGGCGCTATTACAGACTTCGTCGGCGACCCGGATGCACTCGTGATAAGAGTGATCGAAGCGGATGCGGTGCCCTTCGCCGACACACCTGGTGCCGTCCCATTGACCGAAACTTGCGACGTGGTCACGTTCGTTGAACCCGACACGAAGCTAGAGCTAGGCGTCGCGCTCGGCGCGGATGTCGGTACCGCCTCTGTGTTCGCCGACGTAGTCGTAGGCGCCGCTTGACCGGCAGAATACAAAGATATCGCGTTATTGTTCTGGCTGACAAGGGGCGCGATGTCCTGGGCCACGAGACTCGCCTCCGCCTGCAGAAAGCTAGTCGCGATGGGCTGGAGCGACGAAGGAATGGCAGTCACCCATGCCGGGAAAGGCGCTGATGTAGCGGTCATGTAGGCGTCGAGGTAATCCTGATACTGGGAGCTGACGTCGCCGCTGGGAACGGCGGTTTGTGTCGCTTGCCAGCCGTAGAGGGCGGAGAGCTGCGCGGCATCACTGCCGGTCGCGGCTGCGAGGAGGGAGTTGGCGTCGTCGATGAATTTGGAGTAGGGCGAGGATTGCGCGAGAGCGGAGGCGAGGAGGAGGGAGGAGGCTGCCAGGAGTGACGATGCGAACATCTTGAATGGGTGGAGGTGGGAAATTCGGGGGAAGACGCGTTAAATCTGACGGAGATTCGCTACCGTGCAATGGTAGATGACAGGTACCCAGACCGTTCTACCTAGCAGATGCGACGAACTCTGCGACGGATATATGCAGGGGAAATTAGGCGCGGATGCGACAGTAGAGATTGTCCTAATTGAGGGTATTCAGACCTCAAAGGAAATGCTACCATGGCCGTGACAAAGAGCGAACAAAGCCAGCTTCATATATGCAACCCCATGCGCTATTTCCAGAACAAACAACCATTCACGGCGATCGCTTTGAAAGCTTCAGAAAGGCAACATTTGAGGCTTTTCGCAAAGAAGATGCTCCTGGGCTTTGCTGCGGATGCATCCTGCGCTACTCTAAGCCGCAAGTTGGGATCATTAATATTAATTTTAAAAGATGAAACGCGACCCCCAACAGTGACAGCAACGAGGCTGTAGCCTGTAACGCTAGGTACTATTTCTTGCCAACTGGCAACAACGAATGAAAATGACAAGTCGGCGCAGTGTGTGACTGAGACTCCTGTGCGTAGGTAGAGCCTCACGTATAAATGAATGAGATAGCAGTGGCTTTGTCAGCAGCACCAATGTGGGAGCACCCAGGATGGAATTTCGCGCGCGCTTCGGGGGATTAACATGTCTTTGCATCGAGATACTATCGTGACACTGGAATAGTATTCCCAACAACTGCTATGAATGCCGACGGATCAAGATTCAAAATCCGCAAAGATTCCTGTTCGAACCTGAGTTGGACACGGGCTGTGAAAGCTGTATGATGTTGTACTCTGCTCGGAACACGCACGCCGAGAGTAGGCCGAAGACCAAT
Organism: Platismatia glauca; assembly: GCA_963556305.1. NCBI lineage: Eukaryota > Fungi > Ascomycota > Lecanoromycetes > Lecanorales > Parmeliaceae > Platismatia > Platismatia glauca. Next base: position 987,863 of record OY745779.1, on the reverse strand, counting down.
ATAGGAAAACCCACGATGGATCGCGACGGTCTCTGCGATGGGGTCCCTGTTCCTTGCCAACAATGCAGGGAGTTTGTCTTTGTCCATTCTCGTGCGCATTAATAGGTACCACCCAGAAAGAAAGAGAAAAGAGCGCGCTTAGGTTGGAATGGTCATGGAACGTGGAAGTGAAAAAAGTCGGGCAATGCGCCTAGAAGGCGCCCGTAACTAGTCTCGCCAAGCCAACGGAAGACTCAAGCCCAACTCGCTCTCGAGACCGCTCGGGATGTAGAAAGAGGTCCGGAAAAGCCTCGTACGGTATATTAATCGGGGTTTGGCCTCGTTGGGGTACCTGACACGACTCTGCGTCAAACAGCGGACGGGCAGAAATTGCGCGCTCGATCGAAAGCTTGTGGAAGCTCCGAAGTTGTAGCCCGTTTACTCCGTGACTGCTGGCAAGAAGATTAACGGCAGCCGATATCGTTGGGAATCATGCGACAATCGTCCTTGCTTCGCAGTCCTCTCACGCCGTCCTTCACATTTGACACTCTTTCTTTTGACCCTCATCGGCGAGCTACTCTGCTGTCGTGACCCCGCGTGGGAATCTCTGATCCCTTGAGAAGGAGGCATGTCCTCAACTTTGAGCTGATACCCATAGTACTGGTGTGCGCAATTTTCAGCGGCCTAAGCTTTGCCTTCCTAGGTATTCTTCATGGAAGAAACAAGTTATCATCGCAAGGCGAAGAAGAAGAATGGCGATCATGGCCCAGAACATCGTGACCCCAACGTAGGAGATGGTTCGTTGAAAGACACGACACGAAGACTGGGCGAGACAGGCTAGCCATCATAGATGAAGAGAGGAGACCTGATCTTTTACGACAAGCTGAGATTTTTTAAAAAGCTAGAATTGCGGTACCCAAAGCGGTTGAAAGACATGATACTTCGGCCGCTTATTTTCCTCAGCTTTCCAGTAATTTCCTATGCAGGATTCTCCTACAAGTCTATTTTCATATGGTTCAATGTACTCGACGGTACAGCTTCACTCATTCTTTTAGAAAAGCCATACAAATTTTCTTCCTCGATCGTTGGGCTTGCCTATGTTTCTCCATTCGTTGGAATGACAGTCGGGTAAATCAGTCTCGCTGGAGTCCAGATCGCTCTATACAGGCGGCGCAGGAAACCGGCTAGTTCTGAAGTTGGCGCGACGAAATGAAGGCATGATGCAATCAGAGTACCGTCTTTGGCTCTTCAGTCTATCCGTCTCTTTTTTCCTAGGGGTCTAATCCTCTGGGGCGTGGGAGCTGCACACGCAGTACAGTGATTTGGCTTGATTTTTGCCATGGGCATCATTGGTTTCACCAACAGCGTCCAGGTTCATCTCTCTGTCAGTCACTGTATCGATTCATACCGAGAATCGAGTATCGAAGCTACGGTGACCGTATCTCATTCGCAACACAATGAGTCTTGCGATCGGATACGGGTGAGTCATTCAACGCCCGGTTCTACCTGCGGACAGTCTGACAAGTCCGGCGGCATTACACCGTGGGTCACCTAGATGAGACTACAACTTACAGAACGCATTCGTTGTCGCAGCATTCGCTGGACTGGACTAGTGCAAGTTTTCACAAGCCAAAGAATCTTCCGATTTGCCAGCTGCTCGACCACAGCGCTGAAATAAACGGGCCCAAGCGATGTCCGACCCAGACCCGGCAGAGCAGCACCCCAGAACGCCGCAACCACCGCTGATCCGCACCACAGAAGACGAACAACCGCCGACGATCGAGTTCCTATTCGCCACCGGCGCCGACCTGAACGCGACCAATGGGCCCGAACCCCCGCTCCATTTAGCTCGCAGGGAGGGGTTACGGCGAGATTGCAGACTATTCGGAGCGGCGTGGAGCTATTGCTAGATACGAGGGAGATGAAACGCGCAAAAAGGTCCTCGAGAGACCTGGCTTGACGCCCGTGACGACAGAGAAGGTGAGGGACCATGACGGGCTGCGCGATCCGTAGACGGTGTGAGGACGAAAACCTCGCGGCACTCGCAGGGTTCATCGGGCTATTGCAGAAAGTCGTGCTTGTGTACGTGCACTCTGATCCGCTTCGTAGCCGTCCTCGTACCGCGAACGGGTACGCAAAGGCCGTGCCGTCGCGACGGACTCTAGCGCCTCTGCTTTCACCCATTCGACCCCCATCATCCCGTCGCCAACACCCCGCCATTCGCACCAAGTACCCCGATCCCCACAACCTCCACCCCCCGCCCAAGAGCAAGCGTGCTCCCACGCCCTTCCAGTCACATGCGCGAAACCCCCTGGGCCTGCACATACCCGCCGCCAGGTACGCGCCGCCGACCCGAACCGCCAGCCGGGAAAGCTGATGGGGAAATTTTCGGAAAGGGGAAGCGGCAAAAAAAAGTGGGCGGGGGGCTCGATGGGCTGCGCTGACGGCCGCACAACACGCCTCCGTTTGGATGTCCCGGGCTCGCGAGCCCGGCTGCTTTCCCTGTTCGCCCCGAGTCTACTTACCGATCGTCTGTCTCCGGCGATTCGGAACGATGCCGGGTGGGATGGGTATGGTGTTGGGGGCTGCACCAGGTGTGGGTGGGACCGCAGTTCATGCATGGGTGGTGGAATGGTGCGCGGGGGGGCTTAGGTTTAGCGTGGGGTGGTTGTGGAAGGGTGACGGTCCGGGGTGGAGTTGCGTCCTAAATGCCGGGGTTCTGAGGCCGAAGTCTTGGGTTTGGAAGAAGACGGTCTGGGCACAATGATACGTGTGAAACCATGGGGAATTAAGGATTTGGTTATCTCGTATGATTTTGTAGCTACCCATCTATCTAAGTACAACTGCGGTGTGCCCGGGAGCTAGCATCTGCCCCCAGCTCATCATGGAGCTATCCCAAGCCCTTCCGAGGATATCGCTTTGAAAGCGCAGGCTGGGTGACAGGGGATGATGCAGCACCGGACTGCCCCGTATTGGAATAGAACAGCACCTCAGCCGGATGAGCACGTTTATCTTCTCCTTCACTTCTCACCTGATAGCCTTCACTCATTCATTGAAGACACTTCAGCCGTGTGGCTTAAGAGCATCCAGTACGCTTCTCCCACTGCACTCGCGCTGGTTCCATGGGCCGAGAGAACAGCGACTGGACGAGCATTAGCCAACCCCCACAACGGGCACGAAGCGGCCACTCACCGAGTAATCCGTAGCAACAACGCCCTTCGTACCATCCAAATTCCTCAGCTTAAACTTTCGCACTATAACAGTCAAGACGATGGTCAACTGCATGTACGCAAACTGCTCGCCAATGCACCTATGCCGGCCCGCGCCGAAGGGTAGGTACGTGCTATCGGCTCCCGTAGACACGAGTCCGTAACCGTAATCCATCTTCTCTTTCTCCTCGTCCTTGGGATCGCCTATACTTTCCCACCGATGCGGAATCCACTTTTCCGCGTTGGGAAAGTAGTCGTCGCTCATCCCCATAGTTGCGGGCGCAGCGAGGAGAACGTGCGAGGGCGGGACCACCCAGTCGGTGCCTGCGATTGGAAGCGGGTTCTTGACTTTCCGCATGATGGAGTGGATCGGAGGATGGAGGCGGAGGGTTTCACGGATTACATTCATGGCAAAGGGGAGTTTTTGGATGTTGTCGTAGGTCAGAGCGTTGTCACCTAGAACGTTCAGCTGCTCTTGGTAAAGCTCCTCCATGATCTCTGGCTGCGCTGCCAGATGGAGCATTATCCATGAACTAGTGACGGACGATGAGTGCTGGCCTGCCATCAACAGACCGATCATCATGTGTGCGGTCTCGGCGTCCGGCACAGGTGTGCCGTCTTTGTACACACTGTTCATCAAATTCCATATCATGTCTTCGCTGTCCTTTTCTTTCTGCTTTGAGCGTCGTGCTTTGATAATGTCGGTGTAGATTTGGGTCATCTTCCTCTGAGCTGTATCTCGCCTTCGATTTTGGGGCAGTGGAAACCATGGGAGCATGAAATTGATGGGCTGAAAGCCGTCATCCAAATCATGATATAGCTTTGCAAAAGTAGTGTCAAGCTTTTCGCGGACTTCTTTCCCTTGCAAGGACCTAGAAGCGGTGAAGAGGGTGATCTGGGCCATTATTGGAGGCAGTTGGGCGATGCCGCTCGAGCCCTTAAAGTGGGGACTCCGATCAATAAAGGAGCAGATTTCGTCCTCCATTAAAGATACATAGGAGCGAAGAGAGTCAGAACTCAGACCGAACTTGATGAACTGGAGAGAACAATTAGAAGAGGTTCTAAGGAAGTCGTTGTGGCGCATACCTTTTTCTGCTCCATGAACTTTGCATTTGGCACATCGTAGATGACGCCCTTGCCGAAAACGGGCGTCGTCAAGACGGAATATATTTCCTCGGCGTTCACGTCTTTGAGCTTCCCGTTCAAGATAAATTGGTTGCCTTTAGATCCAAGGTAGACAGTGACTTTCCTACCAAGAAGAATAAAGGTGAAGATATCGCCATACTTTCCAATCAGTGTCAGTATTTACGGACAAATGTTCAGAATCGCAGATACAAACCTTGGCTTGGCATTGAAAGATAAATGTGAAAGGATCCATGCCGTAAGTCACTGTACTGCCAATAAGTGGTAGCCAGTGAAAAACTACGGGCGGCTCATTGGGCCTTCTGAGCAGAATTTGCTGGAGAACATTTGCCAGAACAGTAAGGACCAAGATGCAAGTGAGGGCAGCAACGATGCTCCAGGCATGCACAGGGACTATGCTTCCAAAGACTGTGAGCGATGCCATCTGGATGCCTCTGATGCTATGACGACGGTGTTAGAAGACGGAGTGAGAAGAAAAGTAAGGAGGCAGAATGGATTGAATGAACTTGTATCTCTGGTCCAAGGAGGCGCAGCTGCAGCAAGAGCACGTATCGTGGCGGGATAACTACAGCCTTGCATGCACGAGATCGAAGGACGCGTCGAGAGAAGCTTCCAACACTCAATTTGTACCTAGGTTGATGAGGATGTCAGTGTTGTTCAACGAGGCTACGATCCAGGCGATCAACGATTCAACACAGACTTCGCCAAGACTTCGCCAAGACTTGGAAATTTGCTGCATGCCAGGGACCGGTGCTGGGCCTATCGTACGATCCCATAATCAATCTGCAGATGCAATTGCCATGCATTGGCACCAGACGAATGCGGCTGAAAATCCCAGAGTTTCAGCCTCGAGTTCAATACGAAAGGGTGTACGGGTATTGGAGAGCGAGCCTTGCCAGTGTCACAATTGATACCGAAACAAATGGCTCAATGCCAAGATAGGTATAATGCCCGTGGTGCCCGGCTTAAGGCAGTCTTACTGCATGGCCGACTTGGCAGCAGTGCATGCTCAGCTCCATTGCGCGGCTGCGCCCCTTGGAAGTTAGCACACGACCCTCTATGCTATGATTTGTTAATCCGTGAAGTAGCAACACTTGTGGTGTGACGAGCGGATATGGTAAGGTCTACTTCGCACGAGGCTACTGGTGCGGTAACAAAGAATGTGCGTGGGGGTTTCAATCCGAAGTAGGTATATCCAGCCGAAAGGCACCTCATCGACGTACTGTACCTAGAGGCAGTCACACCGGCAGGGCGTTGACATAGGGTACTGCATTACATTCTTCGCCGTTGGCTGTGCGCTAGAATCCCTAAGGACGTTATCCTTGAATTTCACATCGATGTGACATGCTTGTCGCAGGCATAGAATAATGGTCGCGCGCTTTATACTTGTACACTTTCACATCCATTTCCCTTCTGACCCTCCACTCTGACTGTTCTAGGTTACAAGAACTACTACCCTATCTCCTCGAGTCTTTGCCACATTGATCTTCTGCCCCTGACGCATTTTTACTAAAGCAGAAGAATGAATGCCGTTCCTAACAATGTACCCGCCCAAACATACTGTGCATAGTGCCTAGCCGCGTTTCCAGTGAGAGCAGACGATCCTGAGCTGGGGTCTACGCTGGTGGCTGTGGGTGCGGTGGGCTTGGTTGACGTTGAAATATTCAACGAGCCAGCGGGATCGGTATAATTTTGGCTATGAGCGCCGACACCGGAAGTGGAGAGGGGAAGTGGTGTCCCAGTAGGAGCAAGTGTTGGAGTAGAGGTAGGCACTGAGATAGTAATGCCAACGGTGTTACAAAGGCTCTCAGTGAAAGCAACCGTCTCTTTACTATCATTAGACAAGTTTACCATAGTGCAAAGCGGTGACTTACTCTGAAAATCCGCCGGACTGCATGCGTTCTGGACGACTGGGAGGAGCGAAGTTATGAAAGATTGATCTTTACAGATGCATTCAATGTCCGTGAGCTGGCAGCCGGTGGAGCTTATACTTGAAAATGCAGCATTTTCCTGCGTATTCGTTCCTTAGCTATCTTCAGAGACAAAAGAGGGAACATTTTCGCGTACAGCACATTGAGGAACATCCGATATACTCTATGCAGCAATTCGGGGTAAAGTAATTGTCAGGACAGATATCAATGCCCAAAGGAATGCCATGTCATTGATTTTGTTTAGGAGACTGTATGATATCAGTAGACCAACAGGCGAGCTGATAGAGAGAAAAGTCTTTGGCGAGGGCTCTCGAAAAGTAGAAAAAGATGAGTATCAAGAAATGATAGTGGAATGTGATAATCTCCGCCCCTTAAGAGATCTCAGGATAGCAATATTTGGTTTAGTGTATCGAGAACCCGAGGCAGACACTACGCCGTATGCTCGAATCTTGCCACGGACCTAACAGCATGATTCCGTCTGTGCTGACAATGATACACATGAAGCCTACTTGAGCCGTGCATTAAGAGGGATTTCGGATGCGAGCTGAAACATCTTGTATCGATACATCTCATGGGATCGAATGCTGAGTCATGATACGGGCGCATGCGGCTGAGCCCGGCCAGTGCGTAAGTCGAAGGTGTGGTGGATCTTTCAAAAATAAATTCAGCGCTCAGTTCAGATCGCTAATCAGATGATTAATGACGCGATATGCCGATGGGGAAACATGTATAAGCAGCCCGGTGGAGGAGGCGATATTGGTTGGTCGAGGACATCTGACGTGCATAAGGTAATCATTCACAAAGTCACTCTGTCTGGTCACTCAGTATCCGTGGCTGCCACGAAATACTGTAGTATCGAACTTGGAAGGTGCAGGGTAAGGTTCACGGCGAGTATAAGCCTCTCTACAAGGCCGATTCAGACAAATCCAGCAGCTCGGCCTCCGATGCACGACAACAGGTTTCCCCACTTTTTCCCCGACGAAACATCCATTGTGGATTTGCCTCCTGACAATGCTGTGCCGTTCTTGAACCTTGATGGTGTGCGAGATATGTGCATGTGTCTGTAAGAAGGCTGTGCTGAATCCCTAACCTTTCTAACGCCTGGCTCTACGATTGTCCCGGCCTCGAGTACAAGTACTTCCATCACCAAGTACCTTGTACCAAGGCGATCCCAAATCCGCCTACACGCTTATTCTCTTACCCCACCGCATGCTCACGTTAAAAACACTGTGGCGCGAGGTGGACACTATGTTTCCTCTCCATTACAAGATTGTAGGATCCCAAAGCATTCTCCTCCTCCAACTTCGGGGGCGAAAGGGTCGTTCTAGCCTATTCTACTTCTTGAACCTCGCATCATGGGCTCTTCGGCGTTCTCAGACAACTCTTCTACCGGTGTAACGCTTCCAGCCTTCTTTCCCCCGCCAGGTGTAACCAGCAACTTTAAGAATCCCGTTTCTCGTGGTCCAGCTCTCGTCATTACAAGCGCAATCTGCATACCTTTGATGGTCGTATGTGTAGCGGTGCGATTTTACACAAAGCTTTTTATCAAAAAATCATGGGGTTGGGATGACTGTTGGTGCTGATCCAGACTTGCATTGATGACGCTGACTACCTTCAGGGACCTGTATACCAGCTGCGGTAAGCCCGTTGTCGTTCATTGAAGATTGTCTCTCATGGTTCATCGCAAGATCGGCTCCATCGGGTTCGCTGCTACTTCACTGTCAAGTGAGCACATATCAGTGCTAGCCAGGTCTTTCATTAGCTAATTTACTAATAGCGTTGGGCGATGGCGTGGGTCCGCATCAATGGAACGTTCCGATTACGGCCTTCACCCCGAGTCTTCTCCGAGTAAGAGCTTCAGAATCCACTCTGGCCGACTCGGTCAACCTAACTTTCATCATCCAGAGATTCGTCGTCCTTGACATACTTTATTCTCCGACGATCCTGATGGCAAAACTGTCTCTCCTTATTCTGTACCTTCGAATTTTCCGTCCCAACGTCAGATTGAGATACTGCATCTATGTAAGCATGGGCTTCCTGTCTCTCTTCTATTGCGGAACCTTCATTGGCTACGCAATCCTGTCTATCCCGAAACCCGGACAGAGCCAGCTAGCAGCTATACTCTCAGTCGACACCGCTAAGGACATACCTTTGGGCACCACGCAAGGTTCTATCGGCGTGGCTACCGATTTTTTTATCTTCTGCCTTCCGATACCTGTGGTATGGAAATTGCAGCTGCCGCTGAAGAAGAAGATTGGCGTTTTGGCTATCTTCATGACTGGTCTCCTGTGAGCTAGCTATCATTAGAAACCCTTAACGAATACTAACGCCCAAGGCGTCTAGTGCATGCATTGCAAGTGCTTTTGGCCTATATTACCGAGTCAAATTGACTCGGAACAGCGACGTGACCTGGAAGCTGGTATTTGTCTTGCTCTGGGTGTGGGTGCGTTCCGTCTAAATTGTTGACCTTGACTAATTGTTGTTAGCGTTGTCGAGTTGACAGTAGGTGTGATGTGCAGCTGCCTTACTTCGTTCCCTGGATTCTTTCGATATCATTTGCCGTTACTTAGGTCCATTTTATCCTTCTTCAGCTCCAGCTTCAGAAGTCTTCATCTCTCAAGACCGCTGTATCGGTTAAGCAATCCCAGTGATACTCCCGACAGTAAACCCAAGAGTACCAAAAGACTAGCCACAAAGGATATCAAGGTCACCCTTGGCTCTCGAGTCGACGGAGGAGGACGCTTCATGGATCCAGCGAGCGTCTTCGTAACGGATACAGACTGGCTTCCACTCCCTGAAGTCACCCACAATTCACCCACCACAGTTGATAATGCACCAGACGCAACACGCCGTCAGTATTACGAGATGGCAGAACAACAGCGGTCCCGCGATCGGCATTCCTCGTCTCCTCACAATCGTCATTCGCAGGAAAGCTCTACGCGGGGCACATCTCACCTCGCCACCGACTATGGGCTTCTCACGAACGGACAAGCATTGAAGACGAAGCAGAGCCGCGTTAGCGGCAGTGCGTGGTGGAAGATACGCCGACAGTCGAATACCAGTCGCACAGGGTATTGGGATATCATGAGCCTTTTCCGCACGGACATGGCCATGTCTTCAGGCCAGGCGAAAATGCATTCTGAGAGCGATTCGAGTGCGGTATAGCAACTTCAGGTGCGATTGACGATCTATTGGAGTCCATATGCTACAAGGCCGTAGGTGAATCCCTTTGATCCGATACGCCTTAACGAATTGTTGGTGCGAGCTGGTCCCGTCGCGCTGTGCGGTGTTTCTGTTTTGTGAGCACATGCTAGTTATGGATGGCTAGCTAGATGGCGCTTTTATCTCGCTGCATAAGCCTGCCACGAAAGGATGATGTCAACGAATCTCTCTTGAGCCATGTAGTATATACTCGTACGAAAGTAGGTAGGTATGTGTCTCAACACGGCGTGACTAGGATGCTTGGGCGCACAATTTCAGCCCTTAGACCAACATTGATGCCTTGTTCCCACTCAGTCCTATGCTGAACCTATTTGCACGATGCCCAATCGGGGTGGAGGCCGGCGCAGATTCCTCTCTTTTTGGCATAACGACATGATCACAGCCCTGTGCCAATGGAGAAACCTTGACTTCGTGCTTGGATCTGTTGAAAGTGCACTTTTGAGGTCTACTGTGACGCTTTCAAGGGTATTCTTTCCTCGGGTGAAGGCGCGACCGGTGCACTTCTCGAAACTGTTTTGGGTTGTTCTTTGAGAATTGAGATCTTGGGGTGTGTGGATCGAGGTGCGAGGATTCAATCTTGATGCTTAAAGGACAGCTATTATGGTGCGTGGCAAGCGATTGGATGGTGCTTTTTATGTGAAGTTTGGTATCACTGGCCTTGCTCCTGTAGCCGTGAGATGAAAAACTTGCTGTCAAGCTTCAGTGTCTTCTTGCCAAACCGCTATCATTTCTGATCCAAACACAAAACTATCCCAACCCCTCTCAATTTCTAGAGTTTTCAGCGTATCCTCAACCACCCACAACATCTGCCTAATATGCCACTTCGGCTTGATATCCTCACAACTCGATCGCCTCAACATGCACACAACCTACTCGATGCTTCAAGATATAATTGCAGAGGCTAGAACGTCCAGAGCGTAACCACTCTCCACCTTGCCCAGAGCAATTCAAACGCACTCAATTGTTTCGAGGAGCATAAGAGATGCCTGTTCCGGGACGGCAAATATGCAGGCTAGTCACGCCTTTCAAGCCAGGTTGCTTGGGGACATTTTGAGTCGACAACGTTGGTAATTGGGCGTCCCTGGCAAGTGGCTTGGAGCGTTCGATCTATTTGTGCTGAGACAGAATGACGCCTTTCGGTTTGAATACCCAAGGTACAATGGATGTGATAAGAGCGAGGCTACCTATCACAACGCTAATCGCGATCGTTGTAGCCTCTGAGAGACCACCAGCAGGTCCTTGATTTGGGGGTGTCGAATCATGAGTTGTATTCGGGCCTTGTAAAGTGGAGAGAATCGTCGGCAGTTCGTTATTGAAGGCAGTGATGTAGTCCATGCAAATCTTGCTATCGATGGTCTATGTTGTAATGTGAATAAAATCAATCCCACTCTACTCAAACAGAACTTTTATGGTGGCCACTTACCCCATTGTCCGCTTGGCAAATTGTCACCAAGGCCATCTGATTCGCCTGTCCTGCCAGTTGGTTTGCTATGAGGGCGAGATAGTTTGCCGTTGCCGCTGCGTTGTAAGATTTGATGCCCCATACTATAGCGAGCGTCCCTACAAGGGCGCCTAAGCAGCTGGCCGCTAAGATGGATATGTCGTACGCTTTCATGGCGATTGGAAGTAGTTGTTAATGTAGCAAAGCCTTTGAATCACGTACGGACTGTTATCACACTAAGGAACATCGTTCAAATTTGGGATCCCGTGAACTTTAAAGAGCACAACGCATTATCGAGGGGCTGTGCTGGGAGCTGTCGAGGCTGTGTTAGGCTGCAAAAGGAACTGCATTGTCAGCCAACCTATTCTCCCGGCGCGGGAGTGTACACCAATCACTAATCACAAATCGCCGGTAGGATCTGGACCCAGCTAGCCTAAAGCCTCAGACTCTATTTCACTACGTAGCCACGAAGGCTTTGGAAAACCTGCCCGACGACCCCCAACTATAGCTTATCGATTCTCCCCAGAACCCATTGCAGATGCCGATAGCTACTCCTCGGCTGAAACTGGGGTTCCATATGCCCACTCAGGTACGTCTCCGCCCACATCAAGCCCCTCTCGTAGTGCTGGACGCCCATGATACCCTGATGCGCATCCAAGCCATCGAAGCCCTGCGAGGAAAAGAGGGACTGATACTGCAAATCCGGAAGCTTAATGTCAATTGGCGTCGCGGGCTCGGACTGGAACCCCAACGCACCGTTCCAGGTCATGTTCTGGATGGCCAGTAGGGTAGCATTGGTCAGGATTTCCAGATCCAGATCGCCGTTCGCGACCAAGACGCGGTTCGTCGCCTCGATGACACGAGGCAGGACCTTCTGGATCGGATCGGCCGAGCTGTCGCCTTCGCCTTCGGGACCGCTGCCGTCGCCGACGAAGACAGGATTGGGCGCGCATTCCAACCAGTCGACGTCCATGGGGGCGTGCATTGCGCGCTTGACGTCCGTGCGGTTGAAGTAGATTGGCTGCGAGGGGTAGGAGAGTTGCAAGTCCGTCGGGTACCCCAAGACGTCTCCCAAGAGCGGGCACTGCAGGCCGATCTCGTAGACGTTGAAGCAGGGGTTGGGATCGTATGCGGCGTCGTAGACGCTGTCCCAGGTACAGCAGTCTGGATTGGCGGTGCAGTTTTCGTAGAGAATGGGTTGGGTGCCGTTGGGAGGGAAGCTCATGTACTGCTCGCGGAAAGAGGCGAATCCGCAACTCTCATCCAGGGCTTCGAGCTTGGCCAGGTAGGACTTGTTGAAATTCAGGACATTGTTGTTCTGCTCGAGGAACGGATAGACGGTGATGTCGTTCTGATAATTGAATGAACCGATGCAAGGATCATACACCAAAATACCATTCACATCATAGTAGTCGGTATCATTCTGGTCCAACATCTCGTTCGCGATGTAGGGCACGTATCGCCCTGCATAGCTTTCGCCGGTAACGAAGATTTTGTACTTCTTGATGCCAAAAATGTCTTCAAAATTCTTGAAGAATTTCACAAAATCTGCCGCGATGTCTTCTTCCGAAGTAGCCGTAGGTGTCCCGATCGAGAAGCCCGTGCCCACGGGCTGCTCGACCCAGAGCATGTTGGTAAGATTCACCCAAGAGTAAGGGTTGATGGTGGGATCGAATTGGCCCCACGTCCATTGTATCAGACCGTTCTCCTGGAGGAATCCTTCGAGCGAACTGCATCCGGGTCCACCATTCAGCCAAATGGTAATCTCGTCCACCGGTGGCCCCACTCGCGGCTGAAAGACAAAAAACAGAGCCCGACTTGCATTGGACATATCAATGGGAATCAGTCCGCTGTACATTTCCGTGAGAAAATTTTGGGGAATCTCGGGTAGGGACTCGACAAAATATTTCTCTGTCTCATTGCTGTAGTAAAGTAAACTTGTGTTGTTCAGAGCTCGCTCGTTGAGCTTTCGGTTGTGCACATCCTCCAGAGTCCGCTTACTGTAGCCGCCTCGACGGGCTATCTCACTAAGCTTTCCGTATGCACTGTTGATGAACAGAGCGAGGAACAGGAGTTTCAAGATAGCCATTGGGACGGCCACGAGATATACCTTCTAGATATCGAAGTTGCAGTAATTGCAATGGACGAGTACCTTTCTACTTCTCACCCCCTCGGGAGAATGTAGAGGTTATGAGATGCAAGATACTTAGACTTGGCAGATTGCAGCTGCGGGCTTGCATATACCTTTGCGAACCCATGATGGTGATTGGTGGACATGATCTCGATAGGCAGTCGTGAGTTTCCAGCCTTTTCTGGAATCAGAAGGTAGAGCGACCTTAGTGCGCGATAACGCATGGGAAGTCTCGAAAAGGAAGCTGTCACTGAAGAAGTCGGAAAACCCCAGCCATCTCCGACAGCTCTGCCTCGTATTGCATGTTGTTGTATTCTGGAGTTCAAAGCACAAGAAGCTCCTACCCCGCAGTGAAAGACTAGTACTTATCCAGGCCCGTCACCCCGCCAGGGAGCTGGCACGGGAATCGACTTATTACTCACTCTTCAGACCAGGCACAATAAGGAAAAACCCTTATTCGGCGTACCTGGCTACACTTTTGGCGTTCCACTGTCCTAGGAGCAGGCATGAACTGTCCTGCGCTTGCGAGATTCGAAGCTGGACGCGAGTCGAAGAGGGTAGAGTCATACAGCTGGATTGCGACTAGTCGATCGAGAATAGAAAGCGAATTCTATGATCGTGGTGGAAGAGCAACTTATATTGATGTTGAATTTACACAGGTCTGGAGCCGCATAATGATGAAGTGAGTTTGGCAAGAGAGACATCTGGTTTCATTGCTTTCGTAGGGACAGGCGATGCCTCAAAGTAGAAATGAACTCTGAAGAGACTCTGAAGAGCCTCTTCGAATATTGTCCAATTGATTCTTCTCTTCCTCTTTTGTTCTCTGATTTGGCAGAAGAGGCGTCAGGCGGGATAGGGATGGTTGTCGCCCTCCATATAGGCGATTCTATACAGTGCTAGATCAAACCCGAAACAAATGTACTGAAAGCTTCTTTTCCGTATTTGCGTACCGCATCATCTTTTGTTTGCCTACCTTAAGGTTCCTTATCGGAGGTCAGCAAGATAAAGTCCTGATCTTATTCCCCCGAATTGTTTATTACACACCGAGGCACGGGTTACCGGCGGGCGCTAGTAAGATTACGTTAGTGGATAAGTCTTGTGATTCTGGCTCACGATAGAAACCACTCGCCAAAACAAAAACCTTAGGGTTCGAGTAAAATGTTCGCTGACTGTTGTTGCCTCTGCGTAGTCCAGTACCATGACTGCAGTGATAAGCACCCCATCTGTGCTCAAGAACGAGGCGCATCCAAGATTCTGCAAAGGGAGAGGGCCACCAGCGGTGGCTTGGTAGAACTTGACATCTGAGTCTTGTCTTTATCCTGTCGAGCTTTACGGAATATACACAAAGCACAGCGGGAATGGGAGTAGCGTCGCAGATGGTGAGGGGAAAATGCTTGAGGCGCTGCTCGCTGTGGCTAAGTCCTTCGTTCGGTTCCAACAATTGGGAGAATCCAATTCAGCTACCCTAGATCTAACAGCATATGTTTACGCGAGGCAGTGAAGAACAGAATTTGTCACTGATGAGTCAATGCGACATGGCGGCGCAGGAGTCTTAGATCAATGCTACATACTATGTGGATCTGGAGCTTGATCGGTTGCAGCTCACAGATACTCCTGGATTACTCGCAGCTTCTTTGACAACACACGATGCCAAAGAAATCTTTTAGGTAGTTGCAACTGGTAAGGAGGGGGACATGATGATCAAGTGCAGCGCAAACAGACGCAGTTGGCAAGTGCGACCGAATATGATGGACTCTTCTGGCTAACGTACTAATACCCGAACAGCTTCACCTTGCTCAACACAGTTCTACGTCAGATGCGAACCACCATATATTTGTTACATTGATAAGAACTTCAAAACGCATACTTCGATACTATCTTTAAGAACACCACACCCCCACGGACTACGAGCTCCTTTTCTTTGCGGCAGTGATGACAGCCAACAACGAAGGATGCATCCAACGATCTCGGGTGCTTGCTGACCCTCTCAGGGGTAGAGCTAGCTTGCTACGCGAAATCGGCGCCTTTCAAGATCATGGTGCAGTATTTGACGCCTGGGCCAGAAACCTACGCCACCGGCTCCTCTGGCCCCTTCCACACAACAGATACAGTGAAGTTCCCAACATTTCCACCTTCATTCACGACGAAGCGACCCAGGACATTGTTGCCGCCAGAGGTAGATCTGGGCAGTACACATACTCGTGCGGGTCGATGTGGGCCGATGTTCCCTCACTTCTTATCCTTACGGCTCGCATTGACTCACTGATAGCGCCATACTTGACAAACACCCCGATTACCACATGTATAGGCAAAACGCACAGGATAGATGCCCGGGGTCGATAGTAGGTCACCGTTTCCATCCCCCAGTAAGGATGCTGACCTTAAACTAGGTGACTTCGATAAGTCTTTCACTTTCTCGTATGATGCTGTAAGCGGAGCTAGGCACACTTCATGCCACAGAAGGCTAAGTAATACATGGCATAGCACAACGACACGACAAGAGCGCCAACCATCATCTCTCTATCCTATGCCCCTCGCCGAGATCGCGATTGATGTTTATCCTCGGCTATCGCTTTTCGCGAAAAGGCTGCTTCCAAATCCAACAGGTACATACTGGGCGTCTGCGGCAAATCCTGTTCCTGACGTCTGCAATTTTGCAATCGGCGCATCCAATGGTAGCTTTATACTTCGCGATATCAACTGTCGGTGGTTTCTAGAACGAAACCCGAACCTTCAAGGCCAGGGAGAAGCAGTGGCTATAGATTGGCTCGGTCCAAGGGTCGTCCTCAAAGGCTGCGGAGAAGGTTCAGTCAGGCTGTGGGATCTCAGGAGTCGCGGGGAGGGCACAGAGCCGAGGATTCAGCATCGCACCGGTATCAATCATTTGAGAAGAATCGATGAGAACATGGTTGTAGTAGCAGGGCTACGAAACGAGGTCAGCAATTTTCGTTGTGCCTGTAGTACGCTTGGACTGACGTTCCAGCTTTGCACGTATGACCTGCGTTACGCCAAACGAATCAGCGCGAATGGTCCCACCCAGCACTACGATAAATTTCCGACTTACCGTAACACTATGTTGGGCTATATTTCGACCGGGCTAGATGTTTATCGTAACTTGGTCGCTGCCACAACAGATGATCGGAGAGTGCAGATATTCGATGTCAAGAAAGGCGTGGAGCTGGTCCCCGGCATCCGAAACCTTGACGCAAATGCCGCATCTGTTAGGTTCGTGGATGAACAGAGGTCTGGGAATGGATTAAAATTATTGGTTGCTTCGGGGCCTAAAATTGACTCGTATGGGTTCGAGGATTCAGAAAAAAGGTGGCTCTGGGATAGAGATGAGGTTTACCATTGCCCATGGTCACGGGATTAAAGGGCGAGCTTGGATCCCTTTTGATTACATGGAGCTCACGGCAAAGCAGCCATTCTGAGCCGACTTTGGACATTATTGTTAAGTATAGATCCTGTATCATTCCTTGTATTCGAGCAAATTGAAGAATATTCATTCACAAAGCCCCCTCGTCAAGATATGGTTCAGACTTAACAGCCCACAATCCGAGAAGCGAGTCACGATGCCTCCGGTCCCGGTGCTTCGTGAATCCTGTTCTAGATGAGACTGCCCTGGCTCGTCAAACCTGTAGCAACAAGACGCTTGCGAATCTAACTTCGGAAAGAGGCGAATCCCTAACACCGGGTACAAGCAGCATCCACAAACCGCCTGAAAGACTCGTTCCCACAAAGCTAGGTTCCATGGCCGAAAGTCCTTCTCGTCAAGCCCCGACTCCTCCGCTCTAAAATGCGGCACAGGCTGTGAAGCGTAGAACCCTCGGCACAGGTAATCTAAAACGGCGTCGGCGCAAAAAAAGCGTAGGCCGTAGAGACACTGATTATCGAGCCCACAATATTCCCAACCAGCCGTGCATTTTCGATAATGCTGATCCTACCAGAATGAACTATACAGAAGAGCTAGCCGACAAGTGGCCTGTGGGCGAGGTACATTTGCGTGCTCTGAATATCGCGACTCGCATCTATCTCCACCTAGATTCGGCCACAACATCCCTCAAGATGGTCGAAGCTCCCTTGTATAAAGCGCCGTGGCGGACCGAACAAGACGATAGCGACCCCGCTCTTCGCAGTTCCGCAAGGACAAGAGCTTTGGCCCGTATAGCCCATCTTGAGTCTGGCATCCTGCTTCTAGAATCCGCCGAGCTTGATAAGACGCTAGCTATTGCCTCCGGAAACTCAATATCCGTGATCGCCGCAAAAATATCTGACCCCTTTGAAAACCTGGCCGCGGATTCTGTCAAACGCATCATCGGCAATATTGGGCGGACTGGGATCTCTATGCCGGTGGCTCCATCTGAGCCTAAAATCCGGCCGCGGGGTAATCACCACAACCTCGTCGAACACGCAGCACATGACGGAGAACGAGAGAACAAACGTCAAGGGCACTTCCTTGCATCTCAGCTTCACCGATTGGACACCGCCGCTCGAGATGAAGGGCGGAGAGGGACGGACGATAGATCGAGAAGCCTACCTCGTGGACTCCGTCATCTCGGTCCTGGACTCTGGGAAATGGGTCGCGGACCTTGACATTCTCCGCATCAAGTTCGAGGCTTTGACAAGGCTTCGCCCGAGTCACCAATGTCCGGGCCATCCCGAGGGGCGCGTCGACTACGAATATACGTCCTTAGATAGTTGAGAGGAGCTTCTTGATGGTCCGATGAATGTAGGATTCTTTCGAGCGCATGGGAATTGGGCGGCACGGCTTGCGGCGGTCAGTATCTTATCGCAGAAGGATCAGGCCCACAGTATTGGCCTCTTGGGTCCGGCGGCATTCTGTCTGGAGTGTCTCGGCTCTGACCATGACCCAGCTGGAGGATTGAAGAAATATGAGTCTCCGCTGCGGTCGTTTTGTATAGAGTGAGGTAGACATGGCTTGTATGCGAATGTGACTATTTACGAACAGGGGTGCAGTTGTGGGCTAGATGCATCGAACGTGCGTCAAAAGTTAATAGCAAGCGTGGTACTGAGTACTCCGTACTGGAACAGACCATCATTTGAAGTTAGAAGCCCCTGTGCCAGTCATTCGCCAAAGGAGCGGTGCACACCAGTAAAATGATAACATTGAGTGCCAGACTCGATGCCTCGATGAGCGTGGTCACGTATACGTAAGAAGCGTTACCATGAATCTCACAATACAATTACTCCTACAGAACGAACCTAAACCCCCTCCGACTAGCCTCTCCTGGCACCCCTTCTCCAACAGCGACAGCGCCTTCCACAGGTTCGCCTCGGTCTAGCTTCTTATTCAGCCTCACGAGAATGAATCGGAGCAAGGTAGCCATGCAGAGAGCCAAGAAAGCCATCACACAATTGACGCTCATAGCAACGACTGGTTCGTGTTAGTGTCCACTGTTTCCCAAACAATGCGAGAAACGTACTGTAGCGCGGTCCTGCAGACTCTGGATACATGTAAGAAGCGTATATTGACGACGAATTCGAAACAGCATTGATGGCTGCCAGAGCAGCGGCACGCTGAATTAAGTATCAGTATAGCTTGTGCGTAGGCGGGAAATGTGAACTACCTTGGCAGGAGGTCGGGGTAGCGTATTCGAGATCCACCCTAGAGCCACCACGTAGCCCGAGTAGACCCCAGCGGGCATGAGCATCATAGCAAAGTATCTTGGCCCGATCGTTGTAGTCGTCGCAGCAATGATGAATGCAATAACTGCAAAATATAGAGGCAACGTGATGTGGAAGTATCTCTCTCCTGTCCTGTCGGCATGCCTGGCGTTACAGAAGGAGGTAATTACAGCCAGGATATAAGGAGGAACCGTAAGGAGCAGGGAGTCGACATCTGAGTAGCCCAGAGTTGCAACCACTGTGGGAAAGAGATTCGTGACAGTACCTGATGCAACGAAACCAAAGAGTAGGAACATCTGGAAAATTGTTAGTGGGAAAGACAAGCGATACTTCGAAGGTCTCTCACCAGGATCCACATCTTGATATCCTGAAATGCAAGCTTCATTCCGTGGAAGAATGTCTGCTGGCTCGAGTCAACCCAATCATCTTCCCCAATATCCTCCTCCAGGCGCCACACGGCTAGTTGACGCTCTTCCTCTGTAAGCCAGCTTGTCGTTCGAGGGAAGTTCGGCAGTGCAAAGTATGCGCAAAATGCAACGAAGATGGTAATGACGCCCTCAATGATGAACATCCAGCGCCAAGCACGGAGACCTCGTGCTCCATCCAAGCCATTCTTGATACCGGCAGTTATCAAGCCAGAGAATGCTCCTGAGATGAGGGCGCCGGAGTAGAGCATTGCTGTTCGAAACCCGAGCTCTTTTCTGGTATACCAAGAGGACAAGAAGAACAGACAACCAGGGAAATAGGCAGCCTCGACGAACCCGAGGAAGAACCTGATAGCAATCAAGCCACCAAAGCTATGAGCTCCGGCTGTAGCAGCAGATATGATGCCCCAAATAACCATGACCGTTGGCAGATATAGCGCAGGCTTTCCAATCTTATTCAGAAACAAGTTTGAGGGAATCTGCATAAGCAAATACCCCACGAAGAGAATGCTGAGCGCTGTCAAATACTGCGTGCTTGTAAGGTCTAATCCTCCCTTAGACGGTGGGTCCTGCAAGCCTGCCAAACGGGCTGCTGCGATGTTGTTCCGGTCAAGATAATTCATGATGTACATGAGGATGATCATTGGTAGGAGTCTGAAGTCGATCTTTCGGACCAACGCTGTTTCTAGATGTTGTCGCTCTTCCAGTGACAGGCTTTTGACGACCTCTGGAGGCTCTCTCCTAGACCTTGTGACTGTGACACCATCTCCCACCGAGGCATCAGACACATGTTGGGCGAGCTTATTGTCGTCATCGTTATAGTAACCCTTGGTGTTAGGTGTAGTCATCCTCGCAAGCTACAGAGATATAAGGCCTTGAGCTTGATGAAATAAGCAATGGCCTGGAGAAGGAGACGTGTGATCGTTGAGTAGCAATTGTCTTTCGAGATGCGCTCGGGGAGATCTTTGGCGCCCCATGACGGCATACATGCACCCCCGTGCTGGATGGGATGCTACTCTACCAGTGGCCAGTCAACGGCGAGGAATGGAAAGAGACTTGAGCGAGAAAGGCAATGCAAGACGAGACGCATGCGGGGAAAGCTTTAGCGGGGACCACCGTAGCGGTCTTCTCGGACCATGTTAATCTTTCTTCATACGGTACATGTCTTCATTGCCATCAGAGAGGCTATGGACAATCAATTGGGGCAAGGTGCTGGCTGATGATGCCCAAAAGTTGGCCACTGGAGAGCATAGATGCAGTACCTTAAAAATGACTGACGTCCTACAGAAATGGCAGAAATGGACATCCAGCCTTGGCGTCAACTTGTGCAGGACAACCACCAACTCAGCTGCACCATAAACAACAATTTCTGACAGCGGTCGTATCTTACCACTTCCCGGTGTCGACCTTATGGCCATCATCACCGAAATCGTTGGTAATATCTTCTCCTCGCTCCCCAAGAGCATACTCATCCGTAAGTCTCTTAACCCCACGTACGGCCCCCGCTCACAATCTTTCCTAGACGCTTGCAACGCCCGTGGTGTCTGGGGTTCCGGCGTGGGCTTCGTATTCAAACAAAAGTATCCCGACGCATTCCACAAATACAGTATTCACTGCCACTCACCGCCTCCCGGCTCGAAAATGTCCGTCAAACGACACCAAGCCAAACTTGTGGGCACAGCCCTGCTCATCCCCCCTTCTAACACAACAGGTCAGCGGCAGGCATGCGAGACACCTCACTACATAGCCTGCCTGTTCACTTCGCTGGACTACGGGAAAATGGTCTCGCCCGCGGACGTGATATTGGAAAACACTAGAAACGCGCTCCGGGACCTCGCGAAACAGGTTGCAGAGTTCAAGCAGTCGGGTGAAGAGGTGGGGAACTGCCATGCGGTGAGGATCAACTGCGGGAAATTCGGAGTCGAATGGCAGCAGACGAAGACAGTGCTGGAGGCAGGAGACCTGGATATCACGGTTGTCAGACCAGAGTAAGAGGAGACAGTAAACGGGGCAGATACTGCAGCAAGTGGAGATCGGAGGCAGCCTCCCATCACGAGCGATGACGCAACTGGTAGCAAACCTCCCAAGGCGGCCAGAGCGAAGGCTGAGAGTTCTCTTGATAAGCATGTTGCTGGGCTGAAGAGGAAGCTTGAGACGGATATTCATGGGGATGACGACAGTGATCGTGAGAATAGGACGACAAAACAGATCGCACGGCTACACCCGGGCACCGCAAAGCGGAGGACGAAGCTACGTTTAAACCAGTAGCTACCCTTGTTGAGGATGGGATTTTGCTGTCGTGATACCCATCTTGTGATGATAAAAGCAGTAGCGCAGAAGCCCAAATTCTCAAGCCTTCCTATTCTTCCATCCTCGACCCTTGCCCCAGACCTTCAACCACGGCTTCCAACCCCTCTACCTCCTCCCTCGCCCTCATTTCACTCCCCACAGCTTCCCCATCCTCTCTCCCAGTCCCAACTACCCTCCTGACCCTACTTTCAATATAAGCCCTCCTCTGCTCTCTCTCCCCTTCCCAATCCGCTTTTCCATTTGGCCCCTCTTTCAAGTCCCGCATCTTCGGCCGCAATTCCGAGACTAGGTTCCTCAGCGCAGGCAACTGAGATGTAACGATTTGCGCATTTGTCGTGAGGGGCGTAGCGTCTGTAGACGAGGGCGAGAACGAGAGATTGAGAGACTGAGTTGCGGCATTGGTGCGAGACGTGAGGAACGCGAATGAGTGACTATCTGCAGTCTGAGGAGTGGAGAGCAAGTCAGTGAGTTGCGTAATGAGAGTTGCGTTGCGGGTATGTGTAGAACGGAGCGCGAGGTTCAGTTTGCGAGTCTCTTGGAGTTTGCGCCGAAGTATGAGTATGGACTCGGGTGTTGGGGCGGAAGATGAGATCGGGAGCTGAATATCCTGTCGAAAGTATCAGCAACATGTTCTTGCAACACCCGATATGGCAGCGCTCGAAGAGTAACTGACGTACCTCATAATGCGCCAGTCGCATCCACGGGGCCAAGTCATCGGGAATAGTCAAGATATTCCTCAAAGTATAAATCTCAAATTTGTCAAATGACTTATCGACCGTCGATTCGAGCAGCGTCTCAAGCTGATGCACACCGTTCTCGAGCTCGGTTGCTGCTTCGGTGTACTCAACATTGCCGTCGCCATTAGCGTCCGGTATTGATGTGGTAGTGGAACTGTGGTCGCGGGAGAAACCTAATTGTTTGGCGGGTATCGAGAGAAGGCCGTTCTCCAAGGCTTCAACGGCTTGGTAGATGATGGTGTTCACGGCGTTGATTATGTCGTCGATGAGGGACTAGAGATGAGATTAGCGCGCGTTGAGGGGGGATGAAACGAATTGAAAGGGCACCAAAGGTGTGTATTGGAAGTGCTCGGTGAGCAGCGCGTCAGCTTGTCTATTCGGGTCTGTCATATTGCTGGTTCTTGAGAGATGCTACTCAGCGCAAGTGGGAGACGTGATCGAGGGGATGCTTGTTTACTGCAGAGACCGGAGAAAAGCCGCTAGCGTGAATTGACTTATGCCCTAAGTCTTGGCAGATTGGACTCAATTCAAAGAAGTGCTTGTAGTCATCTCTATTCCTCTAGACTTCCTCAAGACTCCAGGAACAACAATGCCCTAATTACTCGCAGAATTTCAAAACATCATCAATCATCAACGTTTTTGAAGAATCGCCTGTACGCAAAGCGTGTCCACGATTGTAGTCCAGCTGACAAGTCTGCCACTGCCATACTCTAGAAGCTCGTGAACATACATGACTCCAGCCCGTTTGGGGACGAAGGCTGGAATGGTGGTGCTACAGATTGCTCTAAAGACATCCAGAAATTTATGCAACACCATCTTGACAGTTACAAAATCATCTTACTGACCAATGAGTTGAAGATTTCGGAGAATGAAAGACTAACTCTAAGATAGGAAATCCTAGGTTTCATCAACCCGATTGGATCATCTGCAGGAACTCCAGTCGTATTAGGGCTTGGGTATATTGGCGATGATTGTCCTGGAGAAGGGTGATCGATGGAGATCACGGTTGCTCGAAAGCAGAACTGTTCTACGAACCACAAAGCATCGCCTCCCTCTCCAGCATCTCATGGGTCTCAAGGATTTCCATGTCGAATAGTACACGATGGATCAGCACAGTCCTTGCCCTTTTTGATCTTTTAGTACAGCTCGGAACAGGCAATGAACCACAGTCCCTCGAAAGCTTCGTCCGTAAGGTGATACTTGATCTTGGTGTGGTTCTTGCTGCATGTTTTGCTACCACACTTGCCACGCAAGTGATACCCCAAGCGCATATTTGCCTCCTCGAGTGTCGTCATATAGTTGCCTTCGGCCTCGGCAAGCAGAGACTTGTCCACGCGCTTGCCAGCTTTGTTTCGCTGTATTGGGAGGAGTCTGTCAGAAGAAGAGGCTGCGGACATTCGTAAGACATCTCGAGACTTCTTGCGCCATTAGGGCGACGCAGTATGACCATGTTGGAGCACTAACACGGTGTCCAATCTCAGCGTCCTCTGGAAACCCAAAGCTGCAATGCGGGCGTGAATGGGGCCACCTTAGAGTAAGGTGATCCGATCACGAGTCAAAAAAATCCGTTGCATTACTTCTGAGGTATGGTGCACTGCTAGAATTATGGCAGACACCAATGATGGCATGTCCGCAGAGTTCCAAGTTGATATAGGAGTCGAGTCATCCTGTTGGGAACACAGTTGTCAGTCGATACTTCAAACCCAGAAACATGATAATTGCGTACGCCGAATCCTCTCATCGGCGTCCTCTTTTCGGGCCCAGCATCAACGAACTTGAAGAGCTCATGGCGCTGCATGAAACCGTTCGCGAACAAGCTCGGATCTGCATCGTCCTTCATCTCGACCTTCCTTATACAAGCTTTCCCCAACCCTCCGAAGTTAGCGTAGGCTTGGATTGTGATGTTCGGATTATCAACATCGAGCCCCAGATTCTCTGCGTAATTTTTATCCTGGCGAGCATTTCGTCGGCTACTTCCCGCTGATAACCAGTGGACTGTAAATGCAGCTGAGACTCACCTGTTGGGTCGGTCAACATTGGCGGTATCCTCCATATCTGACTACGCACGCTCCACTGGATTCCTACTCGATGCAACAAGCCGCTCCAATGAGATTGCTGCCCATTGCTCTCGGCGATACAGCAGTAGCCCCTTCCTATGCATATAAAATAAAAAGCAATAATGTAAACTAGATCGAGGGCTACGCAGAGCACAGGCACCCCGAGGCAGCAACAGTGACCATAGAAATGAATCCCGAGCCGACCACCTATATTCCGTGCTTCCACCTTCTACCATGCAAGGCAAGAAGACCAACCCCCCCGCTCAAGAGCCAACAACAGTCAACTAAACCAGACCTCAAGCCGCTCGATGAATTCCTCCGAAGTAGGTAACGGACAAGTAAAATAAAAAGCCTACCTAAACACCAAATACCGGAGGACGCAATAGCTAACAATTAATATAGTAGTAACCACTCATCCTTTCAGCGGACGGGTCTGCAACGTCGAAGCCGGCGGAAGGAGCCGAAACCATGATCTTCTAGGATCGAATGCTTGCAAGCTGAGTGGCGTGGAACGCTGTGCCGCCATATTGGTGGATGTGATAGGGAGGCTGATAGGTTCGTTCATGGGATAAGGAGCTGAAGGGAAATGAATGTTAATTTTGACAGGAGGAACACCACGTGGACTGTCCGGGCTCCGAGAATGGATCCCGTCACCAGCACGCGGTGACAAGGTGGCTGTTAACGATCAGCATTTCACCATTAGCGCATCATGTTTCTTCACCCGGACAAGGACAGCCGACTCCTTCAGCTCCTTCAGCGAGCAAATTGAAGGAAAATCTAACGAGTCGTGCGAGCAATGAGCCTGTATCCAAGTATTCATGAAGCTTGATGTTATCAAGACGGACCAAACCGCGCTGCCTCCTATGCAAGTAGCGTAAGACTTATCCTACATTCAAATCCCACATATCCAGCCCACCCAAGTTGATCCGGACTGCCAATGGATATATAAACGCGACATGTCATCTCCCAAAGAAACCGAAGAAACTCCTCCTTTTCCCCACCTTCTGTGCCTTCTCTGCTCTCCTATCCATCGCATTGTTCCCGTTGGGTAATGTTGGTATAGGTGGTCCCCTTAGGTGTGGGCTCGGCGGCCTCGTTGTCGGGTAGAAGGAGTATCCATCCCTCGATGGCGGCTTCGATATTATTGACGGTCTCCGACTCTGCGCTCGTGATGCTGCCCGACTGTGCAACGCGGATCTCATGCCACTGATCGATGCAGCGTCGGAGAAATTCTCTTTGTTTGGGGACTTCTGCAAATTCTCGATCTGCCCAAAGACCGTTGCGCCATTGAACGCAAGGTTCTCTTCTGGTATGCCAACAAATCGCACGACACCTCTTGTAGCAGCCACGCCGAGCGAGTCGGCCAAAAAGGCTTGTATGAGGGCGGCATTGCGTTTGTTGGTCGTGGGAAGGACTTGCGAGGGTAAGGCGCTAATTGTAAGGAGGTAGGCTTGGTCGAAGGTACCCGCATACAGGAGGCATTCGGAATGTTTGAGGGTTATGAATATGGAGGAGATGGGTCTTTGGTATCGCTGGGACAGATGCTGAGAGAAATCTTGTAGGAAGTTGATTTCGTCGGTGATCTAGAGGACGCAATGGTTTGTCAGTGTCGGCGCTGGGTGGAAACAGCGGGCGTGTGCGTACGATGACGTTCGTCTTGATCTCGGCAGTGATGACCGAGTCCTTGCTGATGCGATCTCTTGGGGATAAATTTGGTTCTCGGTAGGAAAAAACTTCCGTGTAGTATTGACTCTTGTTTCGTCGGAGCTCATTCTGGTGCTGGTTGCCAGTATTGATTGATGCAAAAGTGCTCTCTCCAGGCGTCCCGCGATCTATGGGTCTGGATCTGGCCCTCTCCTCCATCAAGTCTGAAGTTGACATAGCATGCGGCGAGCCGTCATCGAAGAAAGAAAAGGCTGACTCGGCAGGTGACACAAGACCCTGGTCACGCTTGGCCACTGTGAATACCTGGCCTGCCGGGGTGGGAAAGTCGTTGGCTGTTGGGGTTGGTACCCGAGCTGACTGCGGTGAGACGGATCTTGAGCTGGTGGACGAAGGCATGCTGCAGCTGCACGGTATTGTGGGGGTTGGGATAGGATTGGAGGGGGAAGGACTGCAAGAATGACAGGCGCGATGCAAGGCTAAGAGGGTGTCTAATGAAAGAGTCTCTTAGGACATGGATGTGTTTCGGGTGCAGCGCACGAGCATATTGCACTGCAAGGAAAGGGGGAAGATAGGCTATGAAGAGAATGGATGAGAGGAATCATGAGCCGGGGAACAGGGTGTTCACGTAGTAATGTATATTTATGATTGACGAGAAGGAGCGCATGGAAGCAGCAAGCCGAGTCAATAAGTCAATAATCCGAATACCTGAATCAGCATGATCATCTGAGCTTTTGGTTCTTTTGGGTGTGTTGCCTTCCCCGGGGGGAAGGAAGGCTATCATGTGTAATCGGCATACTTTCTGGCCTGCATGAAGGTTGCAGTGGGAAAAGAATCTCTGGCCAAAGGGTTCAGGTAGTGCCGCTCCAATCAAGCTAGCGCAGGCATGCAATGCCGGCGCAGATCATTACCGGCGCCAACACGCCAACACTATCTCCTTCTTTTGGACAGCAAGCCTCGACACACGACACGCCATGTTTCAAGCTTTCAACGGCTTGCACCCAGCTGGAGATCTTCTTCACCTACCACCATACCGAGCTACCTACCTAGATCCTGGCCACCAATCCCGCCATGGCCTTTCCTGTTGGGCTAGCGCTAGGAGAAAATATGAGATCGACGTTATAAGCTTCAACTTTTCAACGGTGGTCCGTGGTGAGACATCCCGGTCGTCTTACCACAGACCGCAGTTGACTGTTACAATAATCCGGGAACATAAAAGCCATGCAGTGTTGGTACTAAAACCGTGACAGCCCTGGTGATGTCGGCCTCTCATTCTCAACCCGGTCCAGGTCGGATGCTGAGAGCCTAACGAGGGAACTAACTGCCAGCTGCCACAGCCAGTACAGCCTTTGCCGGTGACTGCGCGACGGGAAGGGTTGCGAACAAGACATACCGTAGCATTGTAGCTACCGACATCGAAGCTTCAGCTACAGGCTCGAGAGCTATGAGTCAACAGCGCCAGAAAGTGCGTCATTGACAGCTTTGACGTATAAGCGCGTCAGACTAAGATGTATGACGAGTACTCTCGCCTCAACAACCAATTTCATCTACCTATTTCTTTAAACATAGTTTCCGCCACATCTACAGCAAATTGGCTCTTTGACCATCATATTCCCGTTACGGTTGCAATTTCTCTCCATACTACATCAATATGGACGGCGACAATACGGCGAAGTCCTTCGAACAAGGCGCCAACTCAGCCGTCAAGGAGAATGAGATGACCAGTGGCATTCATGAGTCGGTCAAGCAGACCGTGAGTGGCTTGGGACCCTCTTGCATCAATTGACGGACTAATGCTTTGGGACAATGCAGCCTGCTGCGGGGGAAAAGACCACAGGCACTGGAACAAGCATGTTCTCAAAGGATGGGGCAGTGGGATCTATGTTCAACGGCACGATTCCCCCCTCCTCATCCTCCTCCGACAAAGTACCAGATCGGTCCAGGATCACGCTGACACCGGACACAGCCGATGGAGCAATTGGTGGCACTGCCCAGAAAATTGGTGGCCCTCTTGACCAACAGGGATCCATCGGCCAGCACTTCAACGCAGATGGAAAGATTGGTGGTATGGTGCAGGAGAATCTAGCGAACAAAAAGTAGAGCATGCGTACGGGAGACCGAGGACAGGCCATGCACGGACGAAATCGGATGGCAAAGAATGTGTTTACCAAGATGAATCCTCGCTTGAGAGGCATAGGTAGAGGGAGCTGCAATTAGAACGTCATTGCAAGGATACCAATGCTCGAATGTA
Organism: Platismatia glauca; assembly: GCA_963556305.1. Taxonomy (NCBI): domain Eukaryota; kingdom Fungi; phylum Ascomycota; class Lecanoromycetes; order Lecanorales; family Parmeliaceae; genus Platismatia; species Platismatia glauca. The sequence continues at coordinate 959,719 of OY745779.1, read as the reverse complement.
AAACGTTAGTTTTAGGTACTGATCTTTGATAATTTCTAAGAATTTCCACTGGAATAAGACTGTTGTAAACACTTTCCCCGCATTACCCATCAAGTCCCCTCTAGGCTCTGTGGGACGGCTGCTCAGCCTGACTTCGTTTCCTCAAACACTGCTATCTATCCAACCCTCAAAGACCATGTCACCAACTTCCAAACCCGTAGCCAAACGCGGCCGCCGAGCGTTCAACCCTCCCCGCCCTGCCACCAAGACCACCAAGGCCAAGCCAACGATTCCCCGCCGCAAATCCGCTCCTGCCAAACAGAGCTTCATAGACTCCGCCGCAGAAGATGACGAAGACGAAGCTGATGATGATGACGACGCTGAGCTCATCTCCTCGCGCTCCAAAAATGCCTCCGCATCAGAAGAATCAGACAGCCTCCCCACAACCACACGCGTCGGCACGCAAGATGCTCCACCGACGATCCCTCCCGCCTTGCTCACAAAGCTGCTACATCACCACTTCCGAGACGATAAGATTAGGATAGAGAAAGAGGCGAATGGAGTGGTGGGGAAATACATGGAAACGTTTGTAAGGGAAGCGATTGCCCGGGCAGCATTTGAGAGGAGTGAGGCGGGTGGGGAGGGCATTGGTGGACATTTCCTGGAGGTCTGTGGATCTACGTCGTGGTAGCGAATGAGTGCTGACTTGAGAAACGGGCAGGTTGAGGATTTGGAGAAGCTAGCGCCGCAGTTATTGCTGGATTTTTGAGGGTTCTCAGAGCTACGAAGAGGTCTAATGGGCATGAGAAGAGGAAGGACTGCGGTGCTAGAAGCAGTGGGAGGATTAGGAATAAGAAGCTATAGACATGAGCTGGATACGTCGAAGAAACGACTTTAGGCCAGCCCCTGAGCCATGAGGTCCACAGCTGAGCTTTTGGCCAAATGATATGTAGGTGAGATAACCCGCGACTTGTGGCAGACAGCAAAGACTGACCTGCAAATTCTAGTCGTTGGCCTAGCTTTCGGTCTTTGACAGCTGCTTGCTTGCTCCGAACGATTCGTGGCTGTAGAACATATTCGCTTCCAAAAGCAACGTTCTGACGTCGGTGTGTTATATACAAGGACTACCATGGTGACTTGGCATAGTAGGCTCGCATAGTATATCTAGCCTACACACACTACTCTATAGATGATGGACAATAATCAACCCATCATTCTCCGTAATTGATGTTACAGTCAGTCCATCCGCCCTTTGGTTGAGATACATCGAAATCAATCATGCCCTAAGCCCAAAGGTGCATGCAGATGCAGTGACATCTTCCATCCGTTGAATAGCGGACAGCGAGTAGAGAGCCTAGTTCTGTAGTGTTCCTATACCACGATCCTAACTCCTGAGTACGGTACGTACGGTACCTACTTGAAGTGTTCGACTACTCTAGGGTAGCAAGGGTAGGTAGGTAATAGGTATCTCTCAGGCTTACTTACCTGCTTACCCAGGTACTCTCAGCCAAAAATAACGTCAACTCTAAGCGCCGACCCCGCCAAGGTGTTGAATGATCGGCAGCTAAAGGGTCTGCCCGCAACCCTGTTTCTCGCCCATCCCCGTCCTCGAGCTCCTCCAGTCAACTTCCAGTAATGCATCCAATATCAATCTCTCTACGCGCTCGGTAGCTTTTAGCTTTGGAGGCCTTCGGCTGGTCATGAGTCTGTCCAATGGCCATCTTAGGATCTCACATCACCGAGTGCACTTGCATTTGTTGATGCGTCTCGGTTTAGGAACATGGAAGAGCTCCACCAATCATCGAGACTGCACACGCGCGAGCTTCGATGAGATGGCCCAAGATGCAGACCAAGGCTCACTATCCACGGCCATTCAGTGTTGGGCGTCTGGCTATCATTGTGCTGCGTTATTGTGCATCATTTGCCCAGAGACCGGGGAGGGGTAGATGTCGCCCTGCGTGGAGGCTTGATATAATTATAGACCCTCCACGATGGATGGACCTCCCCTTTAATTACTATGATCTTGTCCGTTCTTTGGAACGAGTGTCAAATCTCTTTTCGACCTCTTATGATTCTTCTTGATAACGTTGTTGCTGGCGTTCCATCATCAATCTTTCTTTCTAACATTCACCATGGCCTTCGGAGCCACAAAGTCTTCTGCAGACCGAAAACCCCAGATGACTTCTAACACATCGCCGACCTTCTCTTCTCTTGGCCGAAGCCCAAGCATCGGTCCACCGGCCTACACCACAGACGACCTGCTTGCAGCAAGATACGAGAAGTTTTCCAGATGGATTCACCTCATGCGAGTTGCTATCGCAGCAATCTCTTTCATCGCTTCAGTCGCCACAATTGCCTGCGTCGGCGCTTCCTTACGGGCTTACTCGGATTCTCGTCTTGAGCCCGAATGGATACTACCGCTCTGGCCTTTGAATGTCGACTTGCGGCCCAGCCATGCAATCTTAGGATGCGGCATCACTGTTGCGCTTTTGAGCCTTGCATATCTTGCTGTTGCTTTCGTCCCCATGGTATGTCGCGCACCATTGCCGTCGCCTTATTCAACCAACTGATGATCGTATAGCGACAAAGACTCCACAACACAAACCTCGTCTCTACCGTTCTCTCTTTCCTCTGCCTCTGCGCTGCCCTCTTTACCGTCATCTTCGCCTCGGTTGTCTCCAATAATTTGGCCTACAATACTTACTCGGGGACTCTCAATTCGTGGACTTGCAGATGGCATGGCTTTGATAACGTTGCACCTTCAAATTTCACAAAGATCTGTAATGACGGGATGGCGGCTTTGGACTTGGTCATAGTCCTGGTTCTTATCGAGGTACTGGCTCTGGGTGCCACGGCTTGGGGATGGTGGGTGGAGATGAGGTTGAAGAAGGGCGGCGTGGGTGGAGCCAAGAGCGAGGTTGAGCTGGTGTGATCATGCGCTGTCAGGTGGCTCGATGTTGGTAGGATGAGCGGCGAGAGACATGCATGCACATCGAAGTTGGTTAGCTGGGCTCTGGTAGCTGTCCTGAAATTTGGTACGCGGTTCTGATGGTTTGACGGCCTTGTTCTGTAAAATCAATGTTTGTGAACGCAATTATGGATAGCATCATATCGGAACACATCCATGAAAAGCACCACCAAGGCAATCTTAACGTTCATCTCTTCAACATCGACGAGTTACTGGAAGTTTTGAGATTATAGCTCAAACCTTTCCACCTTGACTCAATCTACTTTAAATGACTGCTCCCCAAACCCAAAGCCAACCCTAGCACGGAGTAATCTATTCTATCCTCCTACAATTGCAAATTTGACCTCTCTTCTCCGTGTGCACCCATATTCCACCCTTTACGTCACGACGGATCTGTCTCCGAATTAGTGTGCCATGCTCCACCATAAGTTACGACTGGATTGAACCCCACCATTCTTCAAACTTCCTCCTCTTCAATCAGCATTCTCACAAGTTCCTCCGGTAGCCACGATGCCACCAGCCCTCCCTCTTGAAGAAGACGCCTACAACTCCGCCTCAGACTCCAACTTTGATGCTTCCCTCTCCCCGTCTTCAGACGACGAAAGCGAGGCCAGCGATGCAGCTACGGCTACAGCTAAGAAAGACAGGAAGCGAAAAACCGATGCGGATGGAGACGTGGACATGGCGAGTGGGGATGAGGGGATCGTTGCACAGGGGCGGAAGAAGCGGAGGCGGAACTGGAAGGGTAAAGAAAAGGCTGGGAACGGGGATGAGGAAATAGTGGAGAAGAACGACGATGAGGAGGGAGAGGGGGGGGTAGGAATCAGGGTCAGGTTGAGGAATGGGAGGGGAGGGTACGTCGCCCTCCACGATACCGCATCTGCTACATCTGTTGAGAAAGAGACAGCGCTGACTTGTGTCTAACAGAGGTGATGAAACCAAGAAGACCATTTCCAATTCCTCAGGCGCAACCATCGACGTCGATTCTGTCTGGGCACGTCTGAACAATCCTCAAGCCTCTCGACCACTCACCAACCCTCCGAAACCTCCAGATGCCATCGCCAACGCAGAGAATATACCGCCCTCGTCAGACACTCTCTCGAAAGACTCTCTACCTCCATCTCTTCAAGTCTCTAGTCCCGAGCCCACAATCACAATACCGCACACCTACACCTTCGCCGGCCAAACTCATACTTCCACCAAAATCGTCCCCACCTCATCCAAAGAGGCGCAAGCGTATCTAGCTTCCAAAGAGAAGACTTCCACTACGGCGACTGGTCCAGCTCTACGCCGTCCTCTGGCACGAAAGGGGCTGCTAGATCCCAACCCGCAGTGTCTGATCAAGGGTGTAACACGTCCTCCCCGCTTGGACCTGCCCACCAGCATCGGCGGACAAGGCACGAAGCATCTGAACGCTGCCACGAAAGCCAAGGTCTGGGAGGTCGGGAAGAAGAAAGAGGTGAAGCTGAACACGGTCGAGAAGTCAAAGCTGGACTGGGAGGCGGAAGTCGAGAGGCAGGGGCTACGGGAGGAGTTGGAGAAGGCGGAGAAGAGCGGGGGGAGCTATCTGGGTCGGATGGAGTTTTTGGGGCGGGGAGATCGGTTGAGGGAGGAGGAGGCGAGGAAGGCGAGGTTGAAGGAGATGGGGATTGTTGGGTGAGACGCGGGGACATGGGCGTCTGGACGACTTGCATACACTGATATGATGTTCTGTTAGCGGAAGTCTCCATCTACAAGGAGCCGCATCTGGTATCTTAGTGGTTCAGGCCAGGCTACCAAGAACACAATCTACCAAGTGCTAACTCAGCAGTGACCATGATACATCTTCTGTGTGCGATACCACCAACGTCGAACTGCCGAAGCAGAAATGGCCGAGCGAGAGGAGATGGACTCCTCGTAGCCGGTGACGACGCGGTCCGCCATGTTCACCCACCCGCTCCTCTCGAAGCCAAAACCCAGCTTAGGCCTGACGAGGATTTCGCTCCGTAACTGCCTGTCCGCGAAACAGACGGGTGTCTTTTCTTCTAGAACGGAGATGGCAAGTACGTCGGTGCCTTCACCTCTCAGACACTATGATCACTGCCGTGTACAACATGCTCAAGCTTTGATGGAGTCCGCCGTCGGTCATACCGCCAGATCCCCAAACGAGGTCATCCTTGCTGGCCTTTCCTGAAGAGATTTAGCTAGGGTTAGTATCAGACGCGCAACATGGCGCAGGAGCGAGGCCCGCTGGAGCTCCTAGACGCCCTGGGCATATACCAGCACGATCTGAGCATGCTAATTTGTAGCTCAGATGGAGCATTTCTGGCTTCTCCTGAGCACCCTAGACGCTCAAAGTATCATCCTCTAGCAGCTCCCCCATTCGTCCACTTGGGGCGTGTCTTTCGAAGCAAGTCCGGTGAGTCCTGGACGGGAATGGCAAGATAGGGGCTGAGTTTTATGCGGCTCTGTTTATCAAGATTCAGAGGGGCTAGGGTTGACTTCTCCGACGGCTTCGAGATGGCGCTCGGGGGCGGGGAGCGAGCGGTCTTGCTCTGTATACTTTGACATCTTGTAGCTCCTTCCAATGGGATAACACCGCCCGCAACGACTTCTTGGCGAGTTTCTTCCTAAGTCGGCGAGCCGTCGCTTCCTTATGTACTGTCCGCAGTCATTATCCTTACCGTTTACGTTAGCTTGCCCTACTGGTACATCGGGCAGGAACGTTGGCCCATTGAGTCTTCTTCTAGATTTCTCCTACAGCCGCACGCTTTCTTCCGTAGACAACACTTTTATCGTTGGCATATTCTTGCCTGGTGCAGTCGTTACCCCCACAGTCTTTTATTCCGCAGCTCGGGCAGGACTCCACGGCTGCGCCATTGAGGACGGACGCTGTTGCAGAGCAACATTGCAAGCGAGAAGGCCTGTCGTCTTCACGTGGACAGTACCGACTGCCTATATTCGCAAGCAGCCCACAGGCTTGGTGGAACGGAGCTGCTGCGCTCCGCTGCTGCATGTAGAATCCTGGACGCGAGACTGATCAGGCTGCCAGTTGAAGCTACCATCCACTGTAAGCCCTTGATGTCCAACACTAGCAACAAGAGGTACTTACTAACGGCGTTCTCGTTCTGCTGGGTTGACGCTTTGGCCCCGGGTCGAAATTTACCTTTCCGTTTCATTGGCGGTGATTGCAGCTCAGCGCCAATTTAGGCCTTTGGTGGAGTCTTGCACACTTAGAGATCGTTGAGCAGCACCTTGCAGTTCCGACTCTGAGATCGCAGATAGAACGTCGAGCTGACACAGTCCTCGGAGGTCTCGTAACCATCCTCGTTCCCTCGCCTCAGATTCGGTCGTTGGGTCGAGAAGCAACCTCGTTTCTTATCACTTTGGGGCAGCAGCTCACTTGGCCAATAATTGATATGACACGAGACTGATTGTCGACCAAGCTGCACACTTGAGCGCTATTTTCCCCCTTTTTGCAGTTGTCAGTGCTGTCGACTGGTATTGTCAAGATTCGATTGCTCCTGAATACCAGAAAGAGACGCTTGTTACCTGTCGTAGCTACATTTCCATCAGAAAGCTTTAGCAAGCCGTTAAGAGATCTAAGCCTAGTCCTTGCTTCCGACACTGAGTCAGGTCATAGTGTGGTGGAGGAGCTCGTCTCTTTCGACATTACCTAGTCGCGAGCTGAGTGCTTAGCATTTGCATTGAGAGTCGTCCAAGAATGGTTTCTCGTGGACTGGGCATTATAAGGAGTGGCACGGAGAAGAAGCAAAACCTCCCAAACAACCCGACTTCTGTTCCTCATCCAACCAGATTCATCAACTCTTCAATTAGCATAACAAAGATCCTGCCGCACAGATCCTCCGCAGGAGATCTTGCTCCAACGAAGAGGCTGTCTCGCCTCGATCAGGCTTTGAAGCTCATCCGCCCTCGTACTTCGAAATTGTCTGCGGCTAAGCTCAAGATTGCACCTTCTGGAGCCATCGTCTTCACCCCTATCCTGTCTCAGGAGTCCTTGGGATCTTCAGTATTACCAAGTAAAGCTTCCCTCCTGCCAACGTACAAGGTCACTGACGAGCGAGCACAGCCGATATTCCGCCTGTACAATCTACAGACTCGAGTGCCATAAGACCTCAGTCAACGCCTGTCCAAGACCATGTAAGAGCCTTTGCAAGAGGAAGGCAGTCTGCAGTACATGCTGATGTCAACAGCACATCCTAGATATAGCCAGCTCGCTACGATCAAGCTCTTTTGAGTCTGTTCGATCTGTGCAATCAAGCGTCCCGCGAGTTCGCTCAACCGAGTATGAAAGGCAACGCAGATACAACTTTCTAGGCCGCCATCCACCACCGCAACGAAGATCAGCTTCTCTACCACGAATCCTCGAGCATCGCCCTTCTACACAGTCTCCACCGCATCAGAACCTATTCTTCGGTGGTCCCTCTAATCGCCCGCGTCCAGGCTATACTAAGATACCTCGGTTTGTTCCGTTGGAAATTCGCCTGAACTCTTCCGTCGCAATGGAAAGTATTTGTGTCTGTGCTCTCTCTGATCAGGCTCAAGATGCTGAAGGGCGAGACGTCGCACCTTGCAGTCATTGTGGCCAGTGGTTTAGCGTGGACTCCTCCCGCTCAACTCGCGGCGGCTCTGAGGTACCTATTCTCAAGATCGATTCTCTGACCGAGAGGGTAGTCTTGCGCATGCCGGATAGTAAGGGCGTCATACAGGCCGTTGGAAGCAAGGTCAAGGCAGTATTTGGTAAGGGGACGGAGAATAAGAAACCTGAGCCTGCGAAACCCGCCTCGTAAGACGGTGAGGTAGTGAGGTAGCGAGTGGTTACATCCTGTAGCCCTAGCCCTAAAGTATGAAAAGGAGACGGCCGGAAACTCTAAAATTTCCGTTCGGGCCGCGTATCTAGATAACTCCATTATCCCACATCAGGGTTCTCTTTCTTTCAACCATCAATTTTGTGATGCTGCGACAAATGTAAGAACATACTCAAATGCCTATGCCTTGGCGATCAATCGGATCGCCCTTAAAGCTAACAAGATCCTAGCAAGCCCAAGAATGCTCGCTCAAAACGAGCCCTCGCAAAACAGGAGCCCCTTGCACACGAAAATGCCAAAACTACCCTTTTCCTCAAAGGAACAAGCTCTTCGTCGTTACTCAACGATCTCTTCACGGATCTTCACTCCCTAAAGCGACCCTATGCCATCCGATTTACTAAGAAGAACCCGATCCATCCATTCGAAGATGCCTCGAGTCTGGAATTCTTTTCCCAAAAGAATGACGCCTCCCTCATGGTCTTTGGAAGTCACAGCAAAAAGAGACCGCACTCTATGACTTGGGTTCGATATTTTGGTGGGCAGGTGCTCGATATGCTCGAATTGTATGTGGTGCAGGATACGGCGCGCACCTTGCAGCAGTTCAAGGGGGAGAAGTGCAAGGTTGGAGTAAAGCCACTGCTGAGTTTTTCGGGGGCACAATTCGAAAACCTTGTATCGAATCAGTACACGTTGGCGAAGAGCATGTTTATAGACTTCTTTCGGGGTGCAGAGACACAGACAGTTGATGTGGAGGGGTTGCAACTATTGATCAGCTTCTTTGCGGGCGAGGATGGTGACGATGGCCAGCCAGCGAAGATACAGATGAGGTGTTGGCGGATCATTACAAAGAGGAGCGGGCAGAAGATTCCAAGGGTGGAGGTGGAGGAAATAGGGCCGAGGATTGATTTTCGAGTGGGAAGGATGAGGGAGGCCGATGAAGGAGTGCTGAAGGAGGCAATGAAGAAAGGAAAGGGTTCTGAAGTATGCAGTACAGATCCCCTGGCCTCCTTGACACTTTACTGATTAGACCGTGTGCAGGCAAAGCCAAAGAAGAACGTCGAGACGGATATCGTGGGCGATAAGATTGGGCGGATCCATCTTGGCCGACAGGACTTGAGCGAGCTGCAGACTCGGAAGATGAAGGGCCTCAAGCGGGGCCGGGACACGGACGCAGAAGAAGATGGAGCAGAAGGGGAAGAGGATGTGATCAGCGACGATGGAGATGAGGGTGGGAATGGCCTCGATTTGAAGAGACCGAGGTTGGCCTGATCGATTTACCTGTCGTGTCATTCGTGGTTAGCATGGCGCTCAGGAGGACGTTGATATACCATCCCAGCAACAAACCCTAAGCTGGGCTTCAATGGGGGATACTTGTCAAGCTAGCTAACTTCATGTAAAGTCCTTTGGGACCACCGTTCTAGTACGTACGAGTAATTCTTTCTTGGTCCAAAGTACCTTACTTAAATAAGGTACCTAGTACCTCAGGTAAGTAAGGTTCTCTAAATCCATCTCGGCTGTGGCGCTTCTAACTAGTTCAGCCGTTTTTCTTTCCTTCTGGCATGTTGCTAAAGTACGGATGCTGATGCCAGACGCTGTGTTGTTATTGCTATTGCTGCTAGAGGTCACATGCTCCACTCCGGTGTTTGACCCTGGGTATGCTTGTGGCGTGTGACTTGCGCCTATATGCCGACTTTTCTACTTGCTACCTGCTGCGAATCCCTCAGTCCCATAGCAAACGCTTTTATCAACCACTGTGACTGGATCCTCGTCACACGCTCGCCACATGCGCCGACCTACCGAGACAGCAAGGAGACGAGAAGTATACAAGAAGCAAGCAAAATCATCACCCATTACCGTATCCACGTCATGAGCATCGTTCCATGCCAGGTGTCGTCAATCGTCAGATCCGTTCGACCCGTCATCGAGCCCGGCGCTTGGCAATCCACACGGGGTTCCTCTGCTTCACCCCAAGCTTCTCCGATTGCTCCACACTCATGCGGCCGCTATCCATCTCTGTCCATCGGGGATCAAGGCTCTTGATCCCCATTGCCTCCGTCTCCAACATGGTGACTCCCAGCAGCCCTTGCGCGTCCGACTCGTTCATGTCTTTCCCCTTGTCTATGGCTTTGTCGTAGGTGAGGGTTCCGTCCCACAATGCCTTCCACCTTGGATCAAACTTCTGGAGTTTTTCGTCCGCGATGTCTGGCCAATCCGGCACCACGTCTTTGACCTTTGTGTCCCTAGTCTCGAGAATGGAGTACCCCAGCATTTTCCAAACGTGCAGATAGCCCTCGATTTCGTGGTTAAGATTCATACTTCCCTCCTTTCCCTCCTTCCCCTCCTTTCCCTCAAGCAACAACGTCCACCTGTGATCGTACACATGAAGACCCAGTTCGCGTGCCGCTTTCATAGATTTCCTCGCATTCTTGCCGCCGTTTTCGCTATTGCCATATTTGAAGTGTGTCTTCGTGTAGTGTGCTTTCAGGTTGTCGCAACGAGCGGCAATCGTACGTTGTTTGCCAGTCTTACGGTCAATGCACCCGTCAAATTCGCACGGGAGCATCTCGGCCTTGTCGACCAAGTGTTTGCGAGATTGCTCGTGTCTTTTCAGATGCTCCTGACGGTCGGGCGCATAGCCGCACTTACAACTCAGCTTGTTCTTGTGAGCAGGCGCGTCTTTGTTTCTTTTGTGAGCAGGCGCATCTTTGCTCCGTGGGACATGAAAGAAAGGGCTCTCGTGGGGCGCACGGCTAATCGCATTGTCCAGCTGCCGACTTGCGAATGCAGCTCTCTGGCCCTGTCTGTGCTTCCTGTTGCGAGTCTTGAGAATCGAAGGGGCTGAAGGGCCGCAGTCCATGTCATGATCGGATGGAGGCGAGAGGGTCTCTCTCCATCTTATCTTCAGCTGGTGCGATGAGTCGTTGAGAGGTTGCCTAGCCATCATATCCCCATAATACGACTGTCCCGCTGTTGCAGCAGAGGACACGATGTCGTCATCGGTGAGTCCTACGTCAGTATCGTATTTCCGCGGTCCCCATTCCAATGCTGGTGCTAGCGAAGGAGCGTTGGTACTGCAATTGCCTGTTGGGTCGTATACGTCCAGGCTGGGCTGCAAGGCCGTACGTTCAAAGATCGCGGGCTGTGTGTGAGCGAAAAGAGGCTGACTAGGCTCGAAAGTGTGAGAATCTCCAGCAGCTATTGAGCCGAAGACTGCTACGAGATCACGGCCGAACATTGTCGATTCGTCAATCTGCGCAGGTTGTGCTGGTCTTTCGTATGACGATGAAGCGTTATCTTGAAGACCACAGCTTTGCCATTGCCTTGGTGTCTTGCGGGCATAGCTGTCGACTGACATGGTGAATCCATCTCTTGGTGTACAAGCTGCAGAGCCGTCAAAGACCAAGGATGCTGCATCCGTGCTGGTAATACAGGACCCATGCGAGTATTGATGCAATGGAAATTGATCAGTGGTTGCAGCCTTCTTCGGCCCTTGGGGGCAAATTGACGGGCTTGAAGACGTGGCAGATAAGTAGTACTGATCCTCTGGTAGTATCATAGACTGACGGCGCGAGTCAGATGCTGACGAACCCGGAGTCAACTGAGACAGGTTCCCGCATCCTGAGTGCGAACTAAACGAGGATTCTGATGAATCCGAGAAGTAGGTGCCCCCATATGTGGATTCGTGGCGAGGTGTAGCATCTGTCGGCGAAGGCTCCGGCGTCATAAATCCAGGCGGCAGGGTGCCATAGCGTTTATCAGTATACTGGGGATTGACGCATGCTAGGTTGCTAGATGTCCTCTTGCTGCCATTGGGACTGAATTCATGATCGAAGTTGATGTCCTCGAGTAGAGACATTGGATCTGCAAACGGGGTTAGTAAGTCGTTTTGAATCGTACAGAAGAACCTACCAAGCATTATCTCTGAGAATGGAGTAGCAATTTCTTCAGCTGGTTATTCAAAGTGCGACACCCAAGGGGCGACCTTTCGCGATCCTTATAGGCTTCAAGGGTCCCGAGATATTTGGGAGGCGCGAGTAAGGCAAAGGAATGTTGCTTCAAAAGTACCAATGTCTCAGTAAGTAACTACAAGCTGGACCCTGGTACCATTTCCAGAGTAAGTACGTACCAATTCTTGCAATGAGTAAGGTCGACTCTTTATCTTCCCAAAGCCTCACACAAGTTCTGCCACCTGCTGTCGATTTGTCGATTGGTCGATTGTAAGCAATCTCCTAGTACCACCCCAATTCTTTCGTGCATTGCATTGGTGTCTGTAGGGCCCGAGCTACGGATATATCAGCTGGTCTACTACTTCTCCACTCGGTACCAACGAGTCAACGACTACATGTTAGGTATACAGGTACTGTCAGTTCCTTCTTCTCCATTGCCCCATCTAATTTTAGTTGGAATGATCAGCCACCGTCTGATAATCCCAAAGCTCTCTTGTGCAGGAAGGTATTTCGCTCGAGCCAATGATCCGATATACCAGATCTTCACTAGCCGCATCCATGCAGGGTCTTCCCCACAATATGCGAAACATCCCACCCTGAGGAATGAAAGCTCTCAGAACGGACCACTCACGGGCAATACAGGACGAAGATCATCCGCGGGGCCTGGCATAAGCTCCATGCAAGAACTCGGCCAATGTTGCCGGCTTTGCTCGAGGCGTTGCACGGGTCTGAATCTTCACAAATGGCATACCAAGATCGCGGCCCTCTAACAGTTGAACATGCAATTCTAGGCAGATAGTTTTAATCCCCGAGTTAGCGATCTACAACCCGCATGCGCCTGCATCGATCCTGCAATAATCCTATCCGCCGTTATAATTTGACTTTCATGACAGACATACTCGGGACCCTACGCATTCTCTCGATTTCTAGGAACCCGCATCCGAAACCCTCGGATCGGACAGCCTTTTTTGAGAGACCATTGGAAGTGAAGCGAGTGGTGGCGGTGCTCAGCTGGACTGCGAGGTGCGTTTATTGGTAGCGGTTATTGGACCAATGAGACACTGGAGCTACTGCCTGCGGGGCACTGCCTGGAGAAAAGATCCGTGTTCCTCCGGTGATGGGCAGTCGACGGAGGTGTTTTGTCGTGCCGGGTATACTCGTACATCTGTTGTGTATTTCGTGTCTTGTGCTCTCAAGTCGCAGGCACTGCTGGGCCCATCTCTCTGTTGGGGGAACCATGACCTTGACAGCGAGCATAATGGTAGCGTCTCCCCGTTGAGATTGGGTTGAGTTGTTGTATTTCCCGGTGCATGCCGTGGGTAATTTGACGGGCTGATTGCACCCTTGGACGATTCGTGGTATGAAGTTTGTTATTCACGTTGGATGACTGGGCAATCGCCTTACGTTCCGGGAATCCTTGACAAGCTGACCGAAGAAAATGCTAACGGTGTTGGTAGGAATGATATTAGCGTCGAGAAGTAACGTTTTATTGGGAGCTAGTTGCTATCAATCAGCGTAAAATCTTAATCTCCAATTACGAATCCAATCACAGGAGCGCTGACAGTCCCTCTGATCGATCACACGGAAGAATTGTTGCTATTTGAAGCCAGATGATCATGCATTTGATTAGACGCCGATGTTTTGGTATGGGTGTCCAGCTACTTTGGAAAACCTGGTTACGATCCCTCGTATCGACTGATGGGTAGCTAGACAGCGTAACGTTCCCCGAGGCCTTATTTCGAAAGCGGAGCTTATATCGAGCCAATCATCACGCAGGTGCTCAGTGACTCCGATCCAACGCTCACGTATCAGAGAGCTGGTTCTCTGGCCGGTAAGAGTAGATTGAGAAGCGGAGAGACAAGGGTGCCGGGTCACCCCAGGACACTACCTGAGGACGTCCTTTGCATTTTCGGGTATACGCATTACCTCCTACGTAGCAATTTACATGAACGATTGCATCTGAGGCGCCGATAGCTGGAGATTATGCCTTGCCATCCCTCGTGATGGCCAACGTTCAATCAAAACGTCTGGCCCTGCTCATTACCTGACCTCCTGAACCGCGACCTGTTGCTCTGCATATGCACCATCGCCGGACTCCGCCTTGGATGTGTACATTCCTGTAAGTCATGTTTCCTAGAGTCATTTATTGACCTACTTGTTCGTTCTTGATTATCATAATTTCAAGCAGAACACGACGCTGCGTACTAGCTGGAGAGCAACAATAACCGAAAGGCTCACTGGCTGCTAGTTATACCTTCACATACCGTTTAGACTGACTTGTTTCCATTGTGGTTGGCAGTACGCTTTCGTCATCAATGTTCCAGTGCTCAAGGAAATCAAACATCTGTTGCATTCAGCTAGCTTCGTATGTCCAAATTGCCTGGCTGGAGTCCTATGACCGTTAGCTCCGCCCCAACGGAGCAGATCAATAGATTCCACACCTATGGCTACGACAGCAATAAGCAGCTGGTTGTTATCGACGGCTACGTGATGTGCGTGACGTCATTTGGGAACAAGACTCGATACGTGGCAGCGTAAATGGATAGCAAAGATAAAGTCAGTCGCTAGTGGTACCTGCTGAGTAGGTTTGCGAGAGAAGATACGGGCGGCGATCCCAGCGGAGCAGCGATTGCGGGATAACAACCTAGGTACGAGGCATGTTGAAGAAGAGCAGCGACGCTGACGTCTTGGCTTGCCTAAACTGATTCTGATACTGCTTGGAGCGCCCGATTTGCAGCGTTGAGGATAGAATCAACTCATCCTATCAAGATCAAGATCCACGCGTCTCGCTGGCTACTTTGAGACCATGCGACAATCAGGCAGCTGATAACCAATACGTCACACGCCGCCGCGACCACGATCCCACACCCGGTCCCTTTCCGCTACCACTTTTCACACAGAGGCCGGCGCAGAGAAAGGAGCTTAGCTCACCAGACGCACTTTCACTCTCCGGCGAGAAGAGATATGCGGTGGGACACCAAGATCGGGAGCAGGAGAGGAAGCCTGGCAGATGGTATTTGCATCGGCGCCATAGATGAAGATTGTGTTTTGTTCTTCACATTGTCCTGCGAACGAAAAGCCGTCCTGTCCTGCGATGTGGAGTTTTTGAGTCGGAGGCGGGTGCGGGCAGGGGTGGCTTTGATTGCCGAGAGGAGGGGCCGTGGGTGGCTGTGGGTGGGTATGGAGGTGAGGCGGTTGGGGCTCTGGTTGGTCGTGGTGGTTTCGGGGGCGGGGCTTCTCTCTGGGGCGGTCGTTGTTGGAGGAGTTTCGGCGGATTGGTGCGCCAAGACGGGTGGGTGCTGCGGTCTCTGGTGGTGGTTCTGGTTCAGGTTATATCCTTTGTGGGATGTATGATGTTATAGAGATGGGACATGCAGAGAGGGTTCGGGGTTCGGGGATATTGATATCAGTATCGCTCGAAATGATAGTCTATCTAAACCCATCATTCATCCCCAATCACGATACCCTCTCCCCCCGCCTCCTCTCCCTCCGCTCCAAGGTCCTCCTCCAGTCCTTCAAAAACCATCATCTTCTCCCCTTTCGCTTCCGTCTCCTCTTTCACCTGATACCCTTCCTGGACCTCGCACTCCTTCAAACTACTCCCCCTACCCACCGCACTTCTTCTTCCCAGAACACAACCCTGCAGCGCAGCCTTCGGCCCGACGGTGACACCGTCCATCAGCAAACATCCTATCAGCCTCACGCCCTCTTCGATAACGCAATTAGCGCCGATGACGGAAGATTTTATGACGCAGTGCGTGGCGATTGTTGTGTTGGGCGCGATGAGGGTTGATGGAGCGTGGATGTTGGTGTGCGGTGCGATTAGTGAGGGGTCGGTTGAGATCTTGTGGGAATGCGACAGTGGGCTGGGTCCTGCGGGGTATATGTTTGGTGGGGGATTCGTCGATGGTGGGAGGGTGGCGAGGCGGAGGGAGGTGTGGAGGAGGAGGTGAGGCGTGTCGACGCGGCGGATCAGGGGTGCGGGCTTGGAGGCTGTTGTTGTGGGGTGGATGTAAGATAGAAAGGGGGGGACTGCGAGGCGCTGTTTCGTCGGCTCGGTCTTGTTGAGCAGGCTGGCGTGTGTACTGCTCATACTCGAGAGGTCGATTTCATCTTCGATGTTCCCGCTCGCGTGGGCGCCATTTTCACCATGCCTGCCTTGTCCGAAGGCCAACGTAGGGTCGAAGACCTCGCGGAGGCACAGTTTCTCAGCCAAACCCTCTTGCCAGCCCGCTTTAGCCCACCAGCCTACGACGTCTTCGCTGATGCTGTCGAAGTTTTCATTTCGCTTGATCATGTCAAGAACCCAGTATGGAAAGAAATAGATATGCGCATCGCGGTGGGTGGTGAGCAATTTGACCCGGCCATGCTTTCTAATCAGGCCGTGCCGGATAGGAAATCCTTCCTTCTCTTCTGTAATGTCGCGGAGTGTATCCGTCGTTGTGGCGTACAGCAGCCTCGAGATGTGTGGTCTCAGCGAGCCTTCTGGCGGAGGCGCTGCAGATTGCGGTAAGGAAGTCGTGATGACAAAGTCCGTCTCAGCACCTTTGAAGCTGTCTTCGCCTCTGGTGTCAAACCACACTCCTAATCCTCCTCTCCTCCCACAACCCTCCCCACCCAACCCCATTTTCGCCCCTCGATACCCTTCAGACGCCCAACTCGCTCCGCCCAGCCCGCCTTGGTGGATCATCCATGCTTCGAGCAACGTTTCACCGGGCAGTTCGCAGACGAGGTCGCAGGGTAGGATGATGAAGTCGCCGGTTATCGCTGCTTGGATTTCGGGGTCGCGGAGGATCTCCGAGGTTGGGGTGTTTTGGGAGAGTGAGGAAGGGGCGAGAAGGTCCGGTTTGGGGAGGGTAAGGGATGTGAGGTGCGGGTTTTGGGCGAGGGCCGTGGTGATGGCTGGAGCAGACGAAGGGGGTGTGATGAGTTTAATATCTTTGGGTCCTCGTCAGTCTTTAGATCATGGATCTTGTAGGAATAAGTAAAGCGCTTAGAGAAGTTGTGGTTTGGGAATTATTTTGCTCGTTTTGTTATTGCTACGACATCGGCAAAACGTCAAGAACAATAAGATTCTTATCAGAGAGTTGGAGCCAAAAAAGACAATCAAAAACGCAAGCAATTATGTGTCCCGACGATCAGACATGAGATGTATACACTTACTCGTAATCCCCATGCGATAGCACCAATCCAACGGGTACCAAATCATGGGCCTATTGGCAATCGGAATGAGAGCTTTTGGGAACTCTTCTGGGTTGGTGGTGAACGTGGTTAATGACACACCGGGGCCGCACAGGATCACAGCCTGGAAGCCTGGCGACGGCATGCCCAAAGCGTGAGGCATCTTTACTTTTTCCAACTCGGGTCCTCCTCAATCGATGTTGAGGCAGCCGGTCAGGAATCTTGATTTCTTGGACAACCGATTTTGTCGATTTGCTACGTGATCATCTTTCTGATGTAGCAATTGCCCAAGTATCAATATCAAAATAAGGAGAGCCTGAAAAGACTACCGAGGTATCTACTCTACACGTACAAAATATGATGGAGATCGTCCCTCGGGCTAGATATTTTGGATATTGCATATCGGTCTTACTGGGCGACAGTAAAGACCTCCTAGGCTTTCACGCTTTCAGCACCTCCCGCTCTGCCAAGCTTTTAGACAGATGCCAGCCTCAGTCTGCCTCACCAGTCGTCAACAAACACCGCGCCTTCGATTCTCGTACAGTAACCCAATAAGCTTCAAGTCATATTTTGAAGCTTTGAGTGCAGCGACAAGATCAGATGAGATTTCGTGTAGAAATATTTTAGTTTAGGAAAATTTAATTCTACTTCGGAAGCCCGGAATGGTAAATGGACAGGTGGCCGAGTGGTTATGGCGATACGTTTAGGCAATGTAGAGCTACCTCCTTTGGAAACCGTATTTCGAAAGAGCGTGGGTTCGAATCCCACCCTGTTCACCATTGTTGCTTCATTTTTGGCTTCGCTCAGACAAGAGGCGTGTCAAGCAAACATTGTCGTGGTTGTCCGATATTATCGCATGGCCCCTTCGTGGTCATCCGTCTGTCGCAATTCGTCCTGTTACTCATAGCTATCATGTCGTACTCATATGAGCGACATCGACGCCAGACTTACGGGACCTCGACGCGAAGAACAGCGTGGGGCTACTGGCTCCCCCTTGCGGTGACCGTCACAGTCGCTACAGCAGGTCTGGTAGCATGGGTGTGGAACGAGAGAAGAGACGATGATGACGATGACTTGGCCTACCATCCACCAGGACAATCCGGTCCACCTCCTCCCGGCCCTGGCTATACCAACGCTCCACCTCCATCTGGCTATGGTCCTCCACCACCCGGCTACGGCAACGGTCCTCCGCCAGGGTTTCAAGGTCCTCCTGGATTTGAGGGTCCGCCTTCTGCGCAAGCTCCTTTCGCACCCGGTCCTAATGGAAGAGAAGTGGAAGAACAAAGTATCGCAGCGCGAATGTCAGGGGCACTCCGCCGGACGCCAAGCCCTCAGCAGATTTTCGATGGCGCACGCCGAAATGTAGTGGCTGGCGTGACGGCTGCAGGAGCTGCAGTTGGCGGCGCACTTTCATCGATTACAGAGGAGGGTAAGGGAGGATACGAGGATCATTCGAGGTGGTCCGAGGAAGCAGATTCGCAGCATGGAGAGCCTTCGCGAAAAGGACCGGAGCTACGAGATCTAGAGGGTTCAATATCTTCGAGGCAGAAGACGCAATCCATAATCAAAGCTCATGGAAAGCGAAAAACGGTTGCAATTGTTGTATCTGCTGAGACCGACTACGAGCACAGCGAAGATGCTGGGTATCATCAGGAGCATGCTGTGAGTGTCTGCTCATCAGAAGAGGTCAATGTCATGCTAATAATGGACAGTCAATACTCTCACATCTACCCGAGCATGTCGACTCCGAATCCCGCATCTTCGTGCTCATTTACGCCCCTGACCTCAAGCAGCATCCTCTCGCAAACCGACAGTCGGGCCAACCAGACGTCTCGCTTGCCTCATCTTACTCCAACATCGGCCATGAAGACACACAAAGCCAGGGTGAAAAGTCACCAGATCCCGAATCTTCGGGTGGAAGGTCGCATATGTTCAATACGCTATACACGCAAGCTCAAGCACTCGTCAGTAAGGAGACGGAGATCATGCCATTCACTACGCCCACAGGCTACATCCAGATCCTGAAGCATCTTGCGCCTGAGACTGTCTACCTCCAAGAATCGCTTTCTGAGGGCGGAGATAGCATTGCGCAGATCAAAGATTGGGTTGGACATGATATCGTGCTCGTTGTGGGCGAGAGTGGACATGGAGGATTAGTTGATAGTGAAGATGAGCACGGGGAGAAAGAGAAATGGTGGCACAACGACCCCCGTATCGGGCTCGGGAAAGGTGTGGAGATCGTGGATGGACTACGCGTAGGCGAAGATTGGAGGCGCAGAATCGGAGGACATGATTAGATGAGTATCAGAGTATGGCATCCTCGGATTGTGACTCGTTCATTGGCTTTGATCGATGATTTGGCAGTAGGCCTCGGCGCCAGTGATTGGATGACTTGGAAGGATGTCGCTTTCATGTTTGTAGTGGATACTTTGAGTGAGCTGATGATACATAGTGATTTTGATTGTATGATAAATGGCTAGAGAGTAGTGAGAATGATGTATTCTTAATATTTATAACATTTATGATGAGATTTTATTGCGAAGAATGCTCGAAAATCAGCTGCTTTGTTCCGCACGAGGACGCTAGCATTAATGGTTCCTGACGACGAGGAACCTCACTACTACACATTCTTATCCCACCCCATCAATCAGAACCTAACTCGTACCGCCCATTTGGCAGCAGCAACAGCTTCGTCACTCGCCACGTTTGACGTGCTTCATCTCAGCTCTCCAAATTCTGTGCAGCAGTGCATTCGTAGACATCAACTTTCTACCACCACCCCCCGCGTCTCTCAATGCGACAGGACTTGGGAGTAAGCTCCAAGGGCTGGGCTACTTAGGTAGCGTGCGAGAGCTTGCCTCTACGCAAGATCTCTACATCTCTCATCTCAACAACGGTCAGCATCATGGCTGCTGCCGTTGCAAGCAAACCATCGGCGCCCCACCAGAAAATGAAGCGTCCACCTCTGCCCGCCGTCCAGACCAATGGAGTCCATTCTCGCCAGTCCTCCCCTTCGCCCTCCATGAGTACAAAAAGACCACCCGCTGGCTCTGCTTTCAAACAACCTCCTCCCGCCCCCATGGCCAATGGTGTCAATGGCAATGTCAACGCCATGGCTTCGCGCCTCAGCAATCGAAGGAGAGAACCGCAGAAGCCGGGAGACGTACGACCAAATCGAAGTGGGAAAGGGCTCGACGGGCAAAAGCTACCGAAGACGATACCTGCGCCATATGTCAAAACACAGCCGTATATCTTGAAGAAGTACCGCACCAAAGCGCCGTCACTCATCATACATCTGCACCCTACGCATTTCAGATTCGATCAGCAGGATGGTAGCTTCTCGTACAGCTCGCCGATGAAATTCATTCTCGAGCATCTAAAGTCTCAGACCGTGCCTCATGACATGGTAGAGGAGCTTCAGGCTGCTGGCGTTAGATTCTACGAGGGCTGTCTCATAGTGCAGGTTCAGGACCACAGAAGTACCAATTCTTCCAGCAACTCGTCATCATCCACGATTACCAACAAAAATGACAAGAAAGTTCCTTTCTCAATTCACAACTACACCACATATGTTACACCCTCGCCCTACGCTCCTTTCCCGCAGATAGACGAGGAATCTAAAGCCAGCGGTAACGCATCTACAGCACCAAACGCAGATGCATCACTCTCCAAAGATAAGCAAGTTAATAAAGGCCCCAAAATTTTCACTGTCGTTCTTTTCCCGACTCCGCTCTCCCTGCAGGAAGAAGTCTTCATTCAAGCAAATACCCCCGACCTTCGCAACAACCGCAAGCAGTCCGTTCAGGTACCCCGCACGCCAGCTTCTGCAACTATACCACCAACACCAATGTCCGCTATTCCTCCTACACCATCTGCCAACGGTCCTCCCAACAAGAAACAAAAGATGATGATCAGCGGGCAGGAAATTCATGAGTTCGAAAGCAGGGCGATAACGACAACCGCCTCCCCTCTTTTCCTAGATCCCGTCGACAACATCGAAGATGCGCATACAGTGCTCGACCTTTTGACTGATCCTCGTCATAAGCAAAGTCACCCTGCTCCGAAGACAAGAAAGCGCACTGTTGCTGAGCTGGCTGCCGATGAGGCCATAGCAGCACAAGAGCAAGCTTTCATGCTCATTATGGACGAGAGACACAACGTCTCGGGCCCGGCTGCTACGGCAGGGACGACCGATGGAGATGCGGGCACCGCGACGTTTGAACCACGCTTTGAAACTTGGCAAGCTATCAAGAATATCAGGGCAGAGCACACGGAGCGAGCTGAGCGAGAAGCTGAGGCCAAGGCGCATCGCGACGCCCAGATAGCGGCCCAGAAAGCACGACAGGAGCAACAGGCGCGAGAACACAGAGACGATGCCGTACGGAGAAGTAGAGAAGCTGAGCAACAGCAAGCTCTGGAGATCCAGCGGCAAAATCACCTCAAGGAAAAGCAAATGAGAGAAGCGGCCGCAACACACCGAATGCAGGAGAGCCAGATGAGGGAGTCGCAAAGACAGGCTCTGGCTGGTAGCCAGAATCAATTGAATCACGGTCATCCCATGCCCCATGGAGTCTCCCAAGCTCAGCACTCATCGCCGGTAGTGCGCAACATGACGCCCAACGTACATTCGTCGCCCTCGGTTGGCAATGTACCTATGAATATTACTTCCTCTGGTCAAGCGAATGCCAGCAGTCCAGCGCGGCCTCCTTCAGCTATGCAACATGGTCACCCTGGTCCTGGAGGTGTCGCTATGGGCCACCAAAGAAGCCGTCAACCACCCAGTCGCACAACCACACCACTCGTCAATGGTACGCCGGCCATGCCGCATGCTACACCCGTAGTAGGACACGCGACCCCTCGCATGAATCAAGGAAGTCCACCAATGGCAGGAAACCCTGTAATGAATGGCATGCAAAACCAAGGCATGAATGGACATCCGCAATACACACCTCAGCAAATGAATGAGATCGCGATGCGCCAGCAGCAGCATCAACGAAGGCAAGCCGATCTCAATACTCAGTACCAACGCATGCAGAATGGCTCTCCCAACCCACAGATGCCTCCAGATGGGAGGCCACCCATGCAGAACCTCCACCAACTTGCTCGACAGAATCAACATCAGGTCCGGAATGAGTATATGGCATCGCTGCAGAGGCAACAACAAGCCCAAATGCAGAACGGCAACCCAGCTCATGGCATGCCCAATGGAGGCTCTCCGGCTCAACATCTTGGACAACCTCGACCTCCACAGCAGAACCCGAATCAGCAGCCTCAGCCGGGGCAGCGTGTAACCCAGCAGCATCACCCGATGCAGGCTATAATCCAAACCTTCTACAACAAGGCCTTGCAAAACCTCGCGGCACGTCACAATGGCAACGTGGCCGCCATAACCAGCGAAGAGCAATATAGCGCAAGGCAAACCGCCATCCAAAAGGGGACAAATCATTATAAGCAGCAACAAGCACTGGTGCGGCAGCAGCAACAGCAGATTGCAAACATGCAAGCGATGGGGCAGATCCCGCCGGGAATGAATGGGCAGATGAACGGGATGGGTGCGCATGTTGGTGGTCAGCAGATGAATGATCAGCAGAGACAGATGATGATGCAGATGGCACAGATGCAGCATAGGGGGGGTGGTCATGGCGTGCCCAATGTCAATGGGAATCTGCATGCGCATATGAATGGTGGTGCGATGGGTGGGATGCAGTGAGGAAATGGACATCAGGTGCATGATCACGAACATAGGTTGGAGGGGGAACGGGTTTCATATCTGGAGTTGGATAACGACTACGCGGCAAGGATTTTCATCACGGGTGAAATACGTACGATGTTTCATGTTGTCGTGCGGCCATTGATGGCGTTTGCCTTTTGTCGTGTTGGCGGCGCGTACAGAGACGAAGGGTGGTTTGGACGATCGGTCTATAACAGATGATGAGGCCTTTGATCAGTCGTTGCAGGGGTTGTTGGTTGTTGATTTCTTGAATTCCGGAAGATACCTGGAGAGGACGCTTTCCTCCGTGTGTTTTGGTTGGTACTTTGTCAGTGGTATTGTTCATGGACCGCTTGTGCATATTTTGATTATATGGCTACGATGATTTCCTCCGTCTCTGATTCCACACGCATGGACCCGTCTCTCACCTGCGCCAGCAACACCGCCTCAATTCATTGTTCCCAATCGTCCTTCTTCCCCACGAACCCCCCCGCTCTCAACTCACCCGCCAACTCCCAAAACTCCGCTCTATCCCTGCCGCCCACTCTACCCTGCCCATGCCTCAACAAGCCCCCCTCCCGCTCCACATCCTCTATAACCTCCGCGCACCGCCCCCACTCCCGATTCGTGATCAAGGTCCTCATCACCAGGACCAACGTCTGCCACCCAGGGCTCTTCCCCTCCTCGGGCACGATTCTCAAAAACTTCAACATCTCCTCGACCTCGTCGTTCCTGGCGTAGCCCTCGATGAGGCGGTCGTAGAAGATGTTGTCCAGATTGGTCGTCTGGCCTGAATGGCGGATGGACGACCAGAGGGAGGAGATGGCGGCGAGGTCGGGGACGGGGCGGCGGTGGAAGTAGTGTTCGACCAGTATGGTATAAATGTGGGGGGACGGGTGGATATCGCGGGCGGCCATGTGGGCGAGGATGGCGCGGGCGGCCGGGACGTTGGTCGTGAAGACCTGAGATCGGTCTTTGCTCCCCAGGGTGAGGAGGCCGTCGAGGAGGGTGGCGTAAGTGAACGGGTTGGGCTCGATGCCCCGGCTTGCCATGGCTGCCAGTATGGACGTGATGTTGCTTTCCTGTGCCTCGGGGGCTAATTTGTGGAATGGGGACGTCGGGTTTGAGACGCGGCCATTGAGGATGATACTGAAGGTTACGATGTCGGCGACGCAGTTGGCTTCGTCCATTTTCTGGAGGTGGGCGTCAATTGCGGCTTGGGAGCCGCGGCGGACGAGGGGACGGAGCAGAATGTTGAAGGTGTAGGTTGTGAGAGGAATTCGATGGGATTGAGCCCAGGCGAGGACGCGGGGGAGCAGGGAATGCCTATTTATCCGAATTAAAGCAGATAGAGCGGCGTTGACGGGTTGGATGTCGGGCCGCAGGATTGTTCTGTTTTTGGGCTCAGTGCTTTGATTGTCGTCTGCGGTATGAGTTCCAGTTGTGCCCTGGGCTGCGGTGTCCGGGTATTTGAGAGGAGGAGCTGAATTCCAGAGTCGGCCCAAATTTTCGAGTGCTGTCAATCCTTGTCCCCACTCGCGGCAGACGATAAGGCCGTAGATGTAGGTTGTCCAAGCGGTGGTATCTGGTGCCATGCCTGATTGTAGCATCTTGGTCCATAATCTCGGTAAGGAGTCGACGTCTTGGGCTCGTATGCAGCCTGTGAGCATGCCAATCCAATGGGTTTGATTTGGTAGATAGCCTGCATTGATCATGTGGTTCCAGACTTCGATTGCGTGGTCGTAACGACGCATTGCCCAGAATGTGCGAAGGAAGCGGGCATAGAGTTGGTCGGTTGGGTCCGATCTATCCTCTGATTTACCTGCTGCGAAGTGTGCTTTGAAATGACGCCATAAGCTTATAGCAGCTCCCATGTCTGCTCGCTTTGACGCCCCGTCTATACTAGCAAGGCATGCACGTAGTCCCTTTTCGCTCCAGTCCAGATCATCGATCCTTTGCTCTTGAAATGAAGCTGTGAGATCTTTCGAACCGCGTGATTTGTCTGGCTTCTCAGTCGGCTCCAGTATCTCCTCCAGCTCCGACGAGGATAGGGACTTCCACCCTTCTAGGGCCCTTTCGGCGATTTCAGGAGAGACCCCTGCGTAAAGCAAGCTCCTCATAGCAATTGATCGATCTGCTTGTACGGCAGGGCCGAGGCGACCAAATAGACTGGCGATGGGCAACGGGCTTTCCATCCCGGCTGCCGTTAGACATTCGAGTGTCATCGCCGCAGCTACAGTAGTCTCATTAGGCGGGTAAACTCGTAAGTGCGCTGGGGAGGAGCCTAAGAATGGCTCTGGTGTCGAAGACTTATCAAATACTTCCTCGGAGTTCCTCGTGAGAGGCACTGAAACACTACTAGGAAGCGACCCATACCTCCCCATATACAGATGCCATACTCTGAGGACATTGCGCATCAGCACAGGTAATCTTCGATCTGTGTCCGCTCCTACGGTTGGATCCGTAGACTGATATCTCAACCGTAGCACGTTTCCAAGTTGACACCACAGTACATTATGCCACCAGTCTCTCATCGCATCATGTTTCATGTAGACCACAATTACGTCTGCTGGGGTAACATCTAGATCGTCTCCCACAACATGCTGCTTTTGACAAATAGCCATCAGAATGTCGCGCAAGACGTGAAGCTCGGTAGGCGTATATTCCGGGAGCATTGTACCACCTTCGACCTCCCCTTTGTCCATGCGATGCCGTTTTTTCTCACCAAGCAGACTTTCGCAATTTTTCCAAATGGTTCCAAACGACAAGGTGCCCCGACGTAGGTTGTTTTGCACCTCCCTGAGGCGATGTTCGATAGACCTTTGGATCACCGAATCCTTAGGAGGCTGATCCTGGGGAGTGCGAGAATATCGAGATCTCTTTGTTGCTTGCTCACTTTCGCGATTGGACGCAAAAAGCGTCTCCAGAACTTTGTCGACAGCCTTGGGTTTGCGCTGTTCTCGATATTTCTGAGCAAAAGACAACGGTTGCTTTCGACGTGGCAATATGACTGCTCCGCGTTCGCCGTTGGCCAATGGCACATCGTGGGGCGTTGTTTTGCTGTCTTCGTCGTGGCCAATGAGCTGGCCTAAGGAGACGAAGCCTGAGCTGCGACGCTGGGTGTTCCACCGAATTAGCTGGGGAGAGCATCGCAGGCATACGTAAGGCGCGGTCATGAAAAACTGTGAGAACTATGAAGCGCACTTGGCTGAAAGACAGACGCGATTGAAGGTTGTGAGAGTGAGAGCAAGCAAAGGATTTCATAAATCATAAAGTAGAGCTCCGACTCGGAGAACCTTCTTAGCACCTCGGATATACGGAGTCCTGGGCGGAGATAATAATTCGAGGACCCTCGGCGAGGGGCGAATCTTCAGACGCTCAACGGGGCCTTTACAGACTTACACATCTTCACATCTTCTCATACTCCTCTCTACTCACTATGACGACACTCGTTCCCCGCCTGCCCTATACTCAAGATGAATTGGACCGTCTCTACCCCAAGAAATTGAAGCTTCAACTGGTGCAAATTGTATGTCCAATGAATACTGGAATTGCCGGTTATGTACTGAAAAGTATTCGTATTGAGCCGTTTGTATTGACTGATCTCACCTCTGATACATAGCTCCTCCGACATGGTATCTGCTTTTCCATTTCTGCAAACATTGGAACACTCTAAGGGAAATCATTAGGCGAGAGAAGTCCTGTCTCCACACGCTTTCAGAATGTGAGTCCGTCTTAATAATTGAGGAGTCTCGTCAATAACATCCAATCCAGGCAGGGCTCGCTCCTTGTATGTCTTGGCTATATCACCGGAGGCGTTTGAACACTAATGATACGAGCAGACTGGCCCTATTGTAATGCTGCCAAAAGACTGTCGAGCGTTGCGATGACAAAGACGGATTGGTCGTCCTGGGACAAGCTTCAGTGGCGCAGGCGCCTGGAGACCTTCGGCGACAATGACGCATCCATACTGGCATCTGGCCCGAATGGAGAGATTGACACCGTTTGGTTGATCCCCCAAATTGCAGAGTAATTTGAGGTTCTATTGACCTATAACGCAGCAACCTTGGAGAATTAACAGACAAAGGTCGCGAAACCACCCTAGCACTCGGCCAACGACTTCGACATCTCTATGTTGATCAGCTAAAGTACATGCCGAAAATCATCGGTGACGCAGACATGATCTATCTGAGAGCGAGCCCCTTACCGAGAGCTCTGGAGAGCGTCCAAGAAAGCTTCTGGGGTATGTACCCCTTGTCTGCAAGAACAGCATCTTTTCCGCCACCCACTATTATTACTCGTACACCCCAAGATGAGACTCTTTTCCCGAATGAGTCGAGTTGTCGCAGGTTCAGTCAGTTATCAAAGGCGTTCGCACAGCGAACCGCCGATAGATGTAGGTATAATTTGTACATTGATATTAGGGTTGTATTTGACACTTGACAGGGAATGAGTCGCAAGAGATTGAGTATCTCAACAGCCTGATCCGGAAATGGATGCCAAATGACTCCCGAGTCCAAGTCGATTCACATCCCCGGCTCTCAGGGATCATGGACACTATCAACTCGACATTAGGTCATGGGCCTGCCACACGCTTACCTTCCCCCTTTTACGATCCCAAAGGCCGCGACATTATCGAAAAGATCGGCGTCGAAGAATGGTTTTCTGGCTTCTCGGAAAGTAACGAATATCGGCAAGTCGGTATTGGTGCTCTTGCCGGCGACATTGTAGCACGCATGGTAGGTAGTGTCGAAAGAAGCGGGAATGACGGTCTTCTCGAAATTGGCGGAGAAGATGGCTCCCAGGGCGCCGGAAGGGGTGGAGAGAAAGACATCAAACTCGGCCTGAGCGGCTGCCACGATACTTCGTTGGCAGCACTGCTAGCTAGTTTGGGATGCTTCGAGGGCGAAAAGTGGCCGCCTTACACCAGTCATCTGGCTTTTGAGCTTTTCCATGAATCGGGAGCCGAAAGGAAGTCCATCGATGGAGATAAGCTTGACAGACCAGCCACTGCCGACGCCGCACACAAGCAGAAGCAGGGTGCGCTCGGCACTTTCTTTGGTTCTGTGGGGAAGACTAAGATAGCTACTGAAGGCATAGCGCGGAAGGCTATAGATGAGTTTAGTGCTACTGAGCAGGAGAAGCTGAAAGGTCATTACGTTCGCCTACGTTACAACGATCGACCTGTCATAGTTCCTGGATGCAAGATCCCTGGAAAGCACCTTGATGGTGACGAGAGCTTCTGTACATTGGTACGTAAGTCTGCACAAACAAGTCTACTGCGCCTAACAACGTTTTATAGGAAGCTTTCAAAGCTATTGTTGATGGCTTTACGCCCAAGAATTGGAAACAAGCTTGTATATCAAACATAGATAAACCCGCGTTTCCAGCAAAGATAGAGCCGGGCGGCTACTAAAATGACGGTTGCACGCCGTGTATCTGCAAGTTGCTACTGAATGACATTCTGGACGTTGTCCTTGAATGTCTCAATGAGCCAAATGAGCTTCCTGGATTTCATCAATGTGCGCTATGCTCGAATCTCAATTGTGTTCTTTTAGTACAGCTCTAGGGGGTCTCATGCTGCTAAGAGCTGTATAAGCTACCTGCATCGGTACTTACCTGAAATTATACCAATACCTGTGTCGCCATTGACCGAGAGCACTCCCGATTGACAGCCATAAGTCTCGCACTAATCAGGCAAGTCGTTGGCCTAGGAGTTTCCGTGTAACTTCATCAAGTATACCTAATGCAGCGGCATTTATGTTGTACAATTGAAACAGTACAGAGAAGTAATCAAACATACTGTGAGTCCCCAAACCTGAGCTGCTTCTGTCTAGCGTTCGGGTCTTGTAACGCTGCGACTTTTACATTTGTCCGATAATGCGCTGCAGCTTTCAACGCTTCAGCCATTCGAAAGCTCCATAGGTATCCCGTAGGAGGCAAAACGTCAAGAAGGCTCGAACGTTTTGCAAATACAACATACTGCATTCATGGCGCTCTCGACTCCATCCCAAACGCACATTGCCCGTTCCGACCAAACCCTTCGCCATCGCTGACGCCGTCAGTCAGAGCAAATGATGGGAAGTCGCACCTTGCAAGAAGCCCGATAATGACCAAGGGACCCGAAAGCTGGACTCGATCTCAAGTCCAAGTCCGACAATCTGAAGAGCCCGATCCATGAGATCCAAAACCAACCGAGGTTGGAACGGCGGAGGATCAAAGGGCTGCTGAGGGAGATCATTGTTCGGGAACACTTTGAACATCTTAGTCTCCTGGATTCAAAAGTTCGTTGTCATCGAAGACACGATCGCAGTAGTAGACATAATCCGCTCGAACCAATTCCAGATTTGTATGCAATCTCTCTTACAAATATGCTCGACCTGATCGGATTGAGGACACGGTCGACCATCTCGCAAGTCCCAACAGGACCTACGAAGTTCAAAGACGTTCTCTCTTCCGATGCATCGAGTGCTGCTTGCCAATGGCACAAAAGGGTATCTTTGAAAGACGCTACAAGGTCTATAATTGATTGGCATTTCTCCAATGGCTATTAGCCATACCTTAGCAGCAATAACAGATATCACAAGCACGCATATCGTGTAATAGAGCAAGACATGGGAACATAATTTTCTCAGGACGTCGCCTACGAACTCCAGAACATGGGCCCAGACAGCTCGCTCTTGTGGCCTCGCGGCGCTCCCGGCTGAGGGAAGAGCATCCTCAAATTTGGGAGGACGTACGGATTTCATACATACACGCGAACAAGCCCACCGGAGTCTTTTGGCCAAATAAAGCATTCGGGACTCCGCCTACCCGCAGCTTTTGTCTCAAGGTAGCGCTCTGCCATCGCGGTGCAGCAATACAGCTCCTCGGCTCGGGGAAGTGCCTTGTGGTTACCAATCCACCCTCTCGAAGCAGACCTCGGCCTTGTATGCCTCGTCGCCGCTTTTCCACAATTTGTCCGCGTCGGGAACTAAGGTGGTTGAGAAATCCATGTATATATCCACGAGGGCCATTTTCATCACTGGATAGTAAGTCACATTGTCAATGCTTAAACTCTTTCATCTTCGATCATGCTTTTCCCTTGTTCTGTAGAAGAAAGGGTGAGAAAGACTTACTGGCCATGGCCAACTCTCTGCCTATGCAACTCCTCGGCCCGCTGGAGAAGGTGAAAAGATGTTTGTGTAGTCTGAGATAGTCTTCTCGACTGTCGAGCAACCTGATCGAAAACCGCACGGTCAATTTTTCGTCCTGGAAATCTTGATAGAGAGCATAGAGGGTTCATGAAGCGCAAATGACATTGGTTTTCTGCAACACGGAGGACGGGTAGAATTAGCTATACGTACCAACGTTCAGGGTCGAATTTTTGCGGTGATGGGAAGATGGCAGGATGGTTGTTCATCAAGTGCGGCTGCGTCGATACTACCGTGCCCTCAGGAAGGAAGTAGCCTTCGATTGTGCAGCCGCCTGGGGGGACGAGGCGGGGTTGGTAGGTTTCTATGGTTTCGATGCTGCGAGGAAAAGTGGTCGATGTCAGCGATCATTCCTTGAAGAAAAATGAATACGCAAGGGAGATAGCGTAAATGGCGAGAAAGGTGTGGCGGCCCGTTGGTGAAATTGGAACGAGAACAAAATGGGTAGGTGTTTTGGCTCGTGACTGGTTCACGTAGCTCGCAGGATGTTTTGCAAGCTATTTTCTCAGAAAAGGAAGATATACACGCGCAACCCTTCCAGTATCAGCGCGTTTAGGAACGGCAGACCCTCGACTTGGCTATAGGTTCTGGCGTCCGTGTCGCGAGGAAGAAGGGAGCGGAGTTCGCTGCGCAAACGGATTTGGTGCTCGGGATGGTGGGTCAGGCTTTGCATCAAGAATTCGAGCGTACAAGGGACGGGATCATGACCGGCTTCTTGATTGCGCAAAATGGTTGCTTAGCTATTGTTCCTCATGGTGAGGGGTCCGGGGCCGTGGTGAGTTTGGATGCTTGATAGAGGAGTTGTGAAAGGAAGAAGAGATAGAGGCACACCCATGTGATCCATTATCTCACTGGCACGCTCGTGCCAGGAGAGCGGCTGCCTCGTCGTAGGATTCTTATACGTGAGTAGGCGCCAATAGACGCCTTGTTCCGAAGTTTGCTTCTCCCCGCACCCTGTCTTCAAAGATGAAGATACACGGGCTTCATACTGTCTTGTGACAGACTCAACCCATGCTTCAAACCGCACATGGACATCATGTCCATGAGGCGCGAAGAAGCTGCATAGATGTCTGAATCCCGGTTGACTCTCGAAAAAGAAAAACGAGTCGCGCTTATCTTCATGCCAGAGCTCCCAGACATCCATGCCGATTTCCTTCATCGTGTTCGCGCCCGCTCGCAGCTCGTTAAGAAAGCGAGTGCTTTCAGCATCAGAGAAGGCGAATGCGGTGAATACGTCCGTTTCTAGCGCGCGGATGAAGTTGCGAGGAATCAGATGGCCAGATTTCCCAACGGGGCTGACGCTGCTTTGGTTTGACAGGAACTGGGTGAGCTTCGCGGTTCGCGTCCTGAGGATATGTTGCACGCGCGGGCCATGGATTGAGGAGCGGGAGTAGACAGGGGCGAATATGCGTTTACGGGCGAGGTGGATGGAACGAGGGATGCAGGAGAACATGTTTGGCGTGCTGTTGCGGATTGCGTGCGTCAGAACATCATCTCTCGTCGTTGGCCAACGCGGAGAAAACGTGGCGGGGGTACCCAAAGTTGTGGAAAACACTATAGTGTGATGTCCTGTCAAACCCGCCATCATATACAAGTCTGATGCCGCGCGTCGTCATGATTGAAATCTCGTTTGGAGCAACTCGAATGAGTGGCAGGATCTCGCCGCCATGGTTCATGTGGGCATCGTAGTGTGCATAGCGTCTTCTATTCCGATAGACTTGCCATATGATATAGCTGCGAGAGAAGGGTGCGGACCAGTGGATTGTTGGAATTCGCGCAAGAGGGTCCGTCCAATATTTGTAGAATACGTACAGAGCAAGAAAAGCCACAGAAAGGAGGGAGAGATGCACTTCGACGGAAAAGGGACTCATGATGCTTGAAAAATGTCGGTACAGATACTCTTTTCTACGTCTTCTTCCTTCGGATGACAAGACAAATCAGTCACGAGCAGCGAGAACGGACACTATTTGTACCAAGGCGGTAGAGTCTGGTACTTGAGCCATCGATCATCGGTCGCCACGACATAGTAGCTGTTGGGCGACGAGCCTAGAGACTCCAAGGAACCCACGATCAGTCAGTTCCTGCGAGCAGAAGTCCGAGCGTCAATAACACTAATTCTTGCCATGAGGACTGTCAATCGACGCCAAAAACACCTAGGAACCCGAGCACTGGAGCTTGATCCAGCACTACACACCTGGGATGATCAGGTAAGTTTGAAGCCCATCATCTTCAGATTGTGTATTGGTGCTCATGATTAGTTTGAGATGATGTTTTGGAGGGATTCGATCTGAGATGTCTTTTTGTCATGGCGGGAATTAGTATCATTGGTCCTTGTCTCTTGGTCTGTTACGCTATCGGGAAACTTCAACAACGGCTCCCCAACTAAAAGTTTAAGAAAGATATAGGTAAGGTAGCACAAGTTTCATCAGTATTGCCGTCTGAGTCGACATCCCAGGGTCTTTTTCACCGTTGATTTACCCTTGGTTGGGGGACTCCTCGCGAGAGACCTTTTCTAAGGTGCAATATCACAATTCGCAGTAGAATATGGTGGGACTAGACGCTGAAGACATTGCGAGATACACATCAGTAGATAATTAGTACACGAAAGGTAATTTAACAATACTTCCGAACGCATCATGCGGGGTTCCTAGTGGCCGCTCGGATCGGTTCCATCATTGTAGAGTTCACGCCGTCGAAGCCTCATTAGGCATTTCATGGCAATCACAATCTGCATTAGGTCTCTTACGGCATTCACAATTGACTTCACGACGTGATGCCCGGGGTGTGCCACATGCCACTTGCCACTGTTGCAAAGCCCGGGAGCACGTACGAGTACTCCTCGAGACATGGCGAAGCTGCCGCTGGCGAGACTTCTCTGACGAGAGATCATGAGAAATACCCAGGTTTCGCACAGTGCGTACAGTATGGGCATTTTCCCTTTCCGAGACAATGAGCCATTGAACAATCGAATGAATGCCACAGGCTCCTGAGCTGGTTTCGTCTTGCTGCACCGTACACGGCATTCCCTCAGAGGTTTCCCCAAACCTGAGGCTATCAACTCACACGTTCCCAGCTGAGCATCTCAGAGCTGTCAGGCGATGTCTAAATGAGTTCAGCAGGCTGTGGATAGCTGCTTGGTGGATGGGAGCTGGGACAGAACTCCGACCAAACTACGTCTTTCCGTAAAGTCTAGAGAGCCGCTCCGAGGAACGCTGTGGAACACAGGCGACATAGGATGCCAGTCAAAGTTGATGCTCCAATGGCCAAGAGGCTCGCCAGGATACGCGACTAATTGTGAGCTGTATGACTGGGTTTGCAGGCTGGGCAGATAGGTGGCCGGCTTTCCTCCCCTTACCACCTCTTCTCGCTTGGCTGTCTTCTCTTTGACTCCTAGATGCGTCATATCTGGAGCCTTAGGCCGTTGCGCTTGTACCGTCGAACGATCATTGTTTGCATGAACCGAAGTAGGTCTGCCTAGCAATAGGCCGTGTATAGCGTCTAACCTCATTTTTCCCGCGGCTGTTGGGGAAGTCAACCATTTTATCGCTCTCGCACTATCGTATGAAGCAAGGGGAAGACTCCAAGAGGACGGCTTCATGTCCATTTTAGACACAATTCACCGTCAATAAAGGGAGCCTCTCGACTTATTCTCCGAACTTACGAACGTCGCTGAACGTGTTTTCCAATAGCGCTAGCGCGGAGAGCCTGGCTTGCCGTAGCCTTACTTACGCAGTTGCTCCTTTAGGCATACAATACTGGATTCGAATGGCGCATAAAAGCCTCGTGGCTTTTTGATTCATAGGTGAGGATGCTTAATCTCGAAACTCATCCGCGGCCGTACTCGCTGATATGCAATGCAGGTTTTCTTGGTCATGACCCATTGCCAAATTCTGGAAAGTCTCGACGCCACGACGCTCCTGCATGACTAATGGTCGAATTGCCAAGAGGATACAGCAAGGATCCCCGCAGACCGGTCCCCAGTTTTCAGAAACCTTCGTTGTCCTGCAGCTGCCTAAAAGGCAGCTTTCTTTATCAGCAGATTGCAAAGCGCCTTTTACGGAGTATTGATGATGGACAATGTCACCATCACCCTGTCAGATAGACCAGTAATCGCCGTCCACAGAGAGTTGACTCCCGTGAAGAAACGAGAGAACGTCAGCAAATCCGCATCTGCCGTAGATCAACGGCCTTTCCACACAAACACCTTCTCCGTATCGTCTCGAAAAGGTAAAAGCTCGGCGACCATCCTTCCCGAAGAGGAAACACCTTTTGTCAGCCCAAATAGCTCTACAGCAAGTCTACGGAAGACAGGCCAGCAAATTGAATTCATCAATGACGCCATCGAGCCATTACATACAAAACACGCAGCTGTTCGGAAGCTTGTCCGGAGCCATGTAATGAAAGAAGTTGCTCGTGAGAGGCGGGAGCAACGGCTCAGGGATGTAGAGACTAAATCCAAGGAAGCTAAGAGAGCAGAGGAAGCGTCTCTGCCTCGAGAGCGATTGATAGAGCAGCTCTCAGGAGATGATGCTGAGCTTGTACCGCCTGCACGGGATCACAGCGCCCTCTGGTTCCCAATCGGCCCGTACCATTTGGAGAGCTTCTCCAGCCAAATTCAAGCCAACATCGGCCGCCTCGTAGCGTTCTACTTCACGAGACTTGGATCTGCCGTATTCCCCATGGAGTTCCATCTAGCCTACAACCCCCCAAAGCAGCTTCAGATACTTGATTATACGATAGCAGACGATGCGGTCTGGCAATCCGTGCTTTATGCAGCAGCTGTCACTTCGACATTGGCACAGGGAAAAAGCGAGAGTGTCCATGTTACCATGCAGATGAGTCTGACAATTAGGAAGTTAAACAGGCTTCTGCAAGCGGGAATGGGGTGGGCTGATGGGATGCTGGGGGCTGTGAGTAACTTGGCTGTGGGCGAGGTGAGTAGCGTCATTGCTGCTTCGAAGGATATATGGCTACTAATTTTGGAGCGCTGAGAGTAGGCGCTACGGGGAAACTTCAAAGATTGGGCTATCCACATGATTGGGCTCAAGAAAATGGTTGGGATGAGGGGTGGCATGGACAAGATTCATTTCTATCTACAGATGAAACTCTACCGGTAAGAAAAAGCACAAGGCCTTTCTTTTACCATTCGAACACCAAAAAGTGTAGTGACTAATCCTTCAGCGCTGACCTCATGGGCTCGATTGACCAAGTGATCCGTCCATTCTTCCACTTCAAATGGTCCCACTGCCTCGCCATCTACTCCAACCCTTCTCTTCCGGCCTACGACACCCTGCTTGACTCGCCTACCGCCCATATGGAATTACGAGCCTTGTTGCCACAATTCGCCGACGTGTTGACGGAGCTCCGCGATTTTTCCAGGGTTAGGGAGCAGTCGCTCCTCATGCGTGATGCGGGACTCAATCCGACGGAATTCGTCGAAGCTTGTTATTCGATTCAGTACCAGTTGCTCACAACTTCGCCCGTTGAAGACGTATCCGATGAAGGTCTTACGCGGGGTGACATTGAGCTAGGAGAAGCCTTTCGGCTTGGAGCGATCATCTACATGAAGGAGATCCTCCCGGAATTCATCTTCTCGGCAATCGGCTCTGTGATACTCATATCGAAACTGACAACCTTTCTCAACCGCGTCCTCACATCCGAAGCCGCGCCTGGCTCGATGTCGCTTCATGTGTGGCTGCTGGTTGTGGGCGGTGTGGCGAGCGTCAAGAACGGTGTGGACCGGACGATATTCCTTGCGCATCTAGCGAGGCTACGGCGTCAACTTGGACTCGACGGA
Organism: Platismatia glauca; assembly: GCA_963556305.1. Classification (NCBI taxonomy): domain Eukaryota; kingdom Fungi; phylum Ascomycota; class Lecanoromycetes; order Lecanorales; family Parmeliaceae; genus Platismatia; species Platismatia glauca. The sequence continues at coordinate 924,136 of OY745779.1, read as the reverse complement.
TGGGACGATGTGAAGGGGCGATTGGAGAGTGTGTTGTGGATTGGTAAGTTGCTTGATGAGGCCGGCAAAGGCGTTTGGGAAGAGGCGGAGCTGCAATCTCTATCGTGATGTTGCCAGGCGATTATGATACCACCCTGCTCGAAGCTGAGTCGCTGCTGTTATTGTGTTGCGTGCTTCATCATGAAATCCGAACGGCTTTTTCTTTCGAGTACGCTCAGGTCTAGGAAATGTTTGAGTATTGAGAGCACGTTGGTGAAAGGAACCTTAACGGCCGAACTTTCTCACGGTCCTAGTTATGAGGAATCTGTACTGTAGCCTTTCTTGCCCTAGTATTAGGCCTATTTCATCCGTGAATGATCGGAACCATTGATCACTACAAATTGATTCAAGCGTCGCTGCTCAGTCCACGGTCCTGGCGACATTGAACAATCCGCCACAACAAACTTCCTTCCTTCCCTATCCCACCCCCATCCCCCCGCATCCTCCACCCCGAAATCTCACCCTAATAACACGATCACATCCGCCCCCTCAACCCCCTTGCACACCCCTCGCGAGACCCGATTCGCACCTGCCCAGCCCAAAGGGTCTTCACTCCCTCCCTAGTCCACCGCCATCGCTCGGTCCATCGCATCACATAGCTTAGTCCCTTGGCGCTGGGTATGCTCAGGCACGGAGAGAGGAGTTCCGATAGCAGGGGTCACGTAGTATGTATAGGGATTCAGCTCTCGATCAGACTGTAGATGGGTCTGGTCGTTGGTGAGAGAATCGCGTTGATCTTGTTCTCGCGCGTCTGGAAAAGGGTCGAATTTAGATTGTCACTACTTACTTACCACTCATACGGACGGATCGCGCTGGTCTTTGCCTGCGAATGGGGGGGTTTTTTTGACTAGCTGGAAAAGGGATATTTGTTATTGGTTCGATGGAATGCGCTTCACCATCGCGTCTATGCAGTGAATAAAGATGCCTGCTATTATTACTTTGCTGGATACTCACACCTCGATAGACCAACTCATACCAATTTGCGCCTTCCCCATCCATCTCAAAGTCAGCGCTATAGCTAAGCCTAGAACGAACCTCCCCTCTCCATCACAGGAAGATCCCAATACCCCGCGGTCCCGCAAATCCCTCATCCAGCGGACCTTCACCACCCGTCAGCTCTCCATGCACGCCCGCCCCACAACAAGGACAGACCGCATACGGCTCGGGGAACAGCGGAGACAGCCAGCGCAAGAAACACGTCGTGTGTCCTCGATACCGCAGCACGAGCCTTGCGGCCCAGAGCAAAAGGACTGCGGACCTCATGATTTCGTTGCGCCGGTCTACCAGCGTCGTCGTCGGTGACATGTCCGGGAAGAAGAGGCGTGCGGTCGTTTCGACCAGCGTGGAGAGGATGTAGACGAGCGCCCAGTATGCTGTGAAGCTGAGGACGAGGTCGAGGAGGAGCTTGGCGAGTGATGTTGCGGTTTGGTCGATGGAGTCTTTGGATGGCATGGCGTGGGTCGCTTTGAAGGGTGGGTCTGAGTGGGGTGCGGAGGAAGTCGGGGACATTTTGGACGTTGGGGCGTTAGCAAGGTGTGAGCTTGTGTGTCTGAGTGGCTCGTTTGGTACTTGTTGTGTGGAGGGATCTCGTGCTCGCTGGGGTTGATGATGGAAATGGTGGGAGGCCCACCGCAATGTCACAAAGAGAAAGAGTGTCAGACACATGACATTGCGAGACAGGTCTCGAAAACTAATACACTAAGAGGTTCTCATTGTCCTAGCATACGTCATCAACTCTTTTCTGACAATGTCTTTGTGTCTCGATTTTGCTTACAGGTTGGAATTCCATTGTTTGTCATAAGAGAACAAGAGCTTAGAAAACGCTAGCAGATTTGAGTGAACCTCTCCGTTTGGTTGATATCCTCTGACTAGGGAGGGATCAAGCCTTGTACAAGACGCGGGTTGGTCAAGCTCAAGGGGGTTGAAAGCAGCGGAGACTGTGCACCTTTGAATTGCAAGCACATCTGTAGTTACAAAAGAAAATTCTGCAGAATCCAGAGGACAAGGTGTGAATGTACTTACGACTGATAATCACTGACGGGTGTTGTGAAGTGAGGTCTGGGACTTTGGCTATCGTAGTCAGGGATTTTGCAGTAGCACAGTAGCACCACAAGCACATTTTGCATTATTGGTGAAGTGATGATCAAGGTTAGCTAGGACGAATGTCAGGAGTGAGAATTTTGAATACTGTCCGCCATTTCCACTTCGCTAGCATGAAATGGAATCTCTCTGCTCCTTACCACAAGCTCTCATTCCGGAGGATTTTGCCCCAGTAATCCACAGAATTCTCGGCTATGTTCAGTTACCCCATGGTCTGGCAGGGTACACAATTCAGAGATTCCGATATTGTACATCCTAGGAACCAGAGGTTGGGATACCGATCAATTATCTCGGATGCTATTAAGGGGCCTCGTATAAAGGCGGCGCGAATCTCTTAGGTTGATTGGTTCCCACCTCTAGATAAATTCGATGCCTTCTCGAGCAACTTCGGTGTTTGCGAAAAGGTCTATCTGGGGTCAAGTCATGCCGAAAGATCACATCTCGATTAGAATAAAGATCAAGGCAGTCTGCCGTCGAGTCTTTGATTTCTTTCTCTCGGTCTTGAAGGACAACACGAAATATTAGGTGTTGCTGTTCAAACCCTACTGCAACATCCTCTTACAAGGAGAGAGTCTCAACTTACTTGACATGATATGAACAGCCACAAGAGATACCAGTAATGGTGATTCTGCGTATGGAACAATGATAGGCAAGGTAGGTAGGTAGAGTACCTCGGGTAGCTACTTTACTTATTAGGGGCCTCGGGGCTCTGTCTGAACGCGAGCCGCGTCGGCCAAACCTCGGTTAATCTGAGTGTTTACTCTTGGACCTACCTACACCTCGCTTGGCCATTGTCAAACACCTAACAATGGCAAACAAGGGTTGTTGCTCATGTGAGTCTTTGGGACCTGGTGCCTTTGTATTACACGTTGCTGACGCTCAGTAGCCCAACATTCCGTTGTGTCTCCCAATGGTGGCCTCATCGCAACACTCCAACAGTCCCGCCTAATTATATCCTCTTCACACAGCCGCGAGGTCGTTCGTACCTTTCCTCTACCACAAGACTTCGTCTCAAGGTGCCGCTTTCTCCGATGGTACAGGATTAATGGCCCGACAACAGATGCAACGAAAGAGCAAGGGAATGGGCGTCTTGAGCAACCAGGACGCATATTACTTGCAGACGATGATACCATCCGTATTTACGACGTCAAAGACCCCACATGGCATGTAGTAATCGACAAGGCCGCCAGCAACTTTGGAAGAATTTCAGATGTGGCGTTTGGATATATTACGGATGAAGTCGTGGTCGTCTCTGACTTTGGCGTCAAGCTTACAATATGGTCTCTTCTCACCAGCCGTGGCGTCGAGATCCGGGATCCAAAATATCTGGCGATGTGCTACCACCACAGGCCGAGAACGGGACATTTGGCAGTGCTGACGAGGTCTGTTGCGCAAGATGTTCTCATGCTGCTTCAGCCCGGCAGTCACGAATTGGTCAATAGTGTGGAAATGCCTACAATAGATGCTCAGGAGGTGGCTTGGAACCCTGATGGGAACTGGCTTGCTGTAAGAGATACTGCAAGTAGTGGCTATAAGATATTGATCTATACTGCGGACGGACATCTATACAAGACTATATTGAGTAGCGGGAACGATTTGGATATAAGTTTGGGAGTCAAATGCATGCAGTGGATTCCATCCGCCGCAACACTGGCCATTGGCGATCACAATGGTAGTATCGCCATCTTCAGCAAGAACAACGTAAGTCCCTCATCCTGATAAAGGCTCCTACGACCTCCTGACTTAGAAATAGTTTTCGCCTATAGCTCATCTCCACCACCCGGCAACGATGGATTTGCCGAAGGCTGGTGTTTGGGAGGAACAAGTCAGTGCCTTGAAGGAAAGGAGTTACGTCGCCGCTCCGCAACCAGCGAGTCCACCGACTTCTTCATCCCTGGGCAAAGCCAACCATCCGACGCATGGGGTCTCTGTGATAGCATTCAACAGCGATGGAACTTTGGTGGCGACAAACAATGACTTCATACCAACCACAGTCTGGATATGGTCCCTAAATACCTATACGGCGATGGAAGTCCTGATCCACCACTCACCCGTCAAGCAGATCATATGGCATCCCTCACATTCTGACCTCCTCCTAATTCATTGTGCGATTCCTGAGCCAGCCATTCACATGTGGAAGACCACCTGGCATGCCCCCCAAATCCTGATGCTACCTCTCCCACGGATCGGCGGCAGACTTGAAGCCAATTGGCTAGAAAGTTCAAGCGACGATGAATTTAGTCTAATGATCAGCTCTGCCCATCAGTACACTACGGCACTAATATCGTCTGATGGTGAAGTCCTTGCAGAGGCGGCGCCTCCGGAAGCGGCAGCAGCTTCAGATGAAACGGGCGCAGAGAACATGTTTGACGAAGGAAACTCGCTTGATCTGTCGCCTATCAAGATCTCGCACTCGACGGTGGAAGTATCAGGCTACGAGGATGGAAATGACCGTTCTGGATCAGCTTTCGGTTTCACAGAGGAGATGCTGGACGATACGTTTCATTACCGAAGGCATGTCAAAGCTGTGAACTGAAAGAAACAGATAAATCTTTACATGGTCGCTTGGCGTCGTCAGGATGCCACAAGACTTTTCTCTCAAAAAACCCGTCTGATATCGTAGATTGTCTACACGCGATCGATCAATACCTTTTACAACATCGGGTTCCATCCTTACGACATGCTCCCGACCGGCCTTGAAGTCCCCTTTGAGACACTTCAGTCAAACGCTGTTGACATTTGCAATCTACGGTCAAATCACAACTGCAAACTACACCTACCCAGGGCCTCGCTTTCGCCGCCGTCACGGCATCCCGACAAGACTCCAAACCCAGAACACCTGAAGCCGACCAAGTCTTCAACTACGTGATCAACCCTTCATCCAAGGACGCCCGCAAGACGTGTGAATACTTAAATACTGCAAAACCGAGTGTTGGACAATGTATACTGACCACGTTTACCTCCACGTGCGATGAATAGCTACTGGTTTATTGAGACGCTGGGACTGTAGTAATCAGCTAGGATAGATCATTGCACAAGACACGCAGCAGCCGCCAGCTGAGTGGTCAAAGGTGAAACATTCTCGAGTGATGAGTGCCCGGATGCCCCAGAAAATCGGGCTTTCGCTCGGGTACGAATTTGGTGGTCAACGAATCCTAAGGTCTCAAATAGCCCCATAGCTAAATCGAATCTAAGATAGGTGATATGTCGGTCCGTAGACAGCTCTTGTAAACTGCTCTTCGGAGTTCCTTTTTGACCAATTTCCTCCTGACCTGACGAGGACGCACCATCCGAAGACGTGTTGGAAGGTTGCTCTTGCGTAGCTTTGACCTCGCAGAGACAGTCGAGATTGCGCTGAGCATGTACACTCAAGTCCGCGTCTGGGCCATGGAATCTCACGGCCTCAACATGGACCGAGATCAGGATCACTTCCGCCAGCTCATACTCGCCCAAGTAGGCGCAGGCAATGGCCATGATGGTCCTGTTTCGCCTCCGCCACGCCGACAGCGATCCGTCGTTGGGATCCGCACCAAACAGCTGCTCGTGCTGTCCGACCGCCACGTTCGCGTAGCTTTTGGCGCTTTCGTACCGTCCGTTGACGAGGTAGCTTTCGGCGAGCAGACCGGTCGCACAGCACGTAAACATGAGGTCGATCTGGCCGGAAGCGCTCATTGCAATGATACCCTCGCCGACCTCCATGGCTCTTCTGAAGTCGCCTTGCATTTGATACGCGTAGCACAAGTGGTTTTTGACGTCGACCCGGTTTTGGCTGATTCGACGACGTACCACTGAAGACGAGGTCAGCTTGACCTCTGCCATCATCAGTTCCCGGCTATGTGTGTCTATCGGCTGGCAGTGGATGAACATGGGACTGATGCACATGCACCACAGGGCGGTCATCTCGGAGTCGTCACCGAAAGTTGAAATGAGCTTCTCCAACGCACAACCTATGAGCTGCTGCGCCAGGGTCAAGTCTTGGCTGTCGTAGTAAAACGCACCCAGAAGAAAAAGAGAGACAAAGGACCACGTCCGAAAACCATGGCTTGGGGTACCCAGGCCTACACAACGGTCTGCGTGTGGTTGGATGCGTTGGCTTGGGATCTCTGACTGGGCACCGTAATTTGCGGCTATAATATTTGCGGCAAGTGTCAACAGCTTGGACTTTGTTTGGGAGTCACCATACGAGATGATCCATTCGTGGATCACGGAATGGATAGAGAACCCATCCGACTCTTCGTTCCATCGTACGAAAGAGAATTCGTATAGGAATTTGACCACCGCGTCAAAAGTAGCTTCATTGCGTGCGATCTCGTCAAGCCAGTTCGGACTTAAGTTCTGGAAAGGGACAGAAGAAGGGTCGTCGAATGATATCACTGCCCCCTCCTCGCGCGCGTTTGAATCGGCCCCGAAGTTATATGCGACGTTTAAGAACTTCCAGAAAACGTCCTTGTTATCGAGATATCCACAGAGCATCAGGAAGGCCGCTGCTTCGGGCTTGCGGGACTCCAAAGCTCCTAGCGAGAGCCGCAGAGCGACGTCGATCGATCCGCCTTTGTATTCGCGTTGAGACAGATGTTGTCCCAAGAGTAGTTTCATGTCCCTGTCATACCGTTCAAGATAAGTTTGCGTTGTCGTGTGCTTTTCGTAGATGTAGTTAGCGGCCTGCATTAGAGCCAATGGATACGCTCCCAGCTTTTGTACGAGCTGGTCCGCTCCTGCTTAGATCAGCTGATATCAGAAGGGGGTCCGGGTGGATAGAGTACCTGTCTCATTGTAAGGACGACCAGATGCTTTCTGCAGAACTTGGAGAGCTTCTTGATTTTCCATTTCTCCAATTGGTAGGTTTTGGGCCCCAAGGTCGCGGGCAAGGAATGACAATCGACTGGTTATAATGACCGTGCCTTGGGCCACAGAAGGTATATATCTAGCCACATCGTATCCGCCACCTGTTTGCGAGACCTCCTCGTCATCATCCTCGGCGACCTGGGTGTCGACGTTGTCAATGATGATAAGCCATCGAGTGTTCCCAGCCGATGTCAACCAAGAGTCGACTGCATGCACTGCTTTGTCAATATCACCCTCATTCTTCGGTACCTTCTGATTGGAGTCAAGGATCCGTGGTAAGGGAATCAACTCTGCTATCCGCACTATGCTTGTACGTAGGCTCTGCTCTGATCTACCGTTGGTCCAGAACAATGAATCGTAGTCATGTCGGTGCTGAGATGCATAGTCACGAACCATTTGAGACTTCCCAATGCCACCTGGACCGGACAACACGAGGATCTTCTGCCCGTCAGACGATAGAGGCAGTAAGCATTTTTCCATACCGAGCATGATCTGCGTGCGAGGAACAAAGTTCGGAGCGATAGGGGCGTCAATGAGACGAAGTGGGCGGACTAGAAAGCTTGAAGAAGGAGGTTCGGGGTCCTGTGGTCCCCGATCATGCAGGAGGCGTTCGATCCTCTGCAATATCTCATTGTGGGTGGAGTCGCTGTTCTTGATCGAGTTCTCGATCTCGCGAAGTACGTCGGTCTGAGCATCAACGCTCGCAGCAGTCGTGAGGCTCGCGTGCTTGGAATAGGAGAGCTGCAGCGTATTCAGAAGAACATTGATTGCAGACACGTAGACGCTCAAATCTTCCTTGAACTTGTGAAGGTCGTCCTTCCTACACTGGGCCCACGTGATTTTTCGAATCTGGTCTCTAATCGAAGATTTACCGGCCGTCAAAGATTGGTAGGAGGCGATCTTGAGAATGAATCGATCAATGCATTCTCGACAGCCCCGGACTGCTTGTTGCGTCGCATCATATTCGCGCGAGTTTTCCTGCACCTCGATCTCCTTGATGGCGATCAAGGCTCGCTCCAAGCAGTAGAGTTCCGCAATGAGTCCTCGATATTCCGCTTTCGCACCAAATGTGTCGTCCAGAGCGTCTATCAGGCTTTTGAGCAACGATATACCAGCCACAAAATCTCCGAAAGAGAGACCAAACGGAATCATCTCATCTACGTCAGTGGGCCGACTTGTATTTGCTCAGCCAAGGCATTGCTCAGATAATCTTTGGGGGTGAGCAGGGCCTTGTTAGGTATTGCTTTTGGGGGACAAGGAAGGCTGGTGCGGCCTTCGGGCGCGCAGAATGTTGAACTTGCTCTGGGTGCGGGGCTATTCAACTAAACCGTACCCTGAAGGTAGAACTCCAACGCCTGGAAAAGCTCAAAGTCAAGGTCAAACCCCCAAAGACATGAGAATTAAGTGCACTATCAATCTAGGCACGGTCTGATCTTCTTAGATATGTAGCTGCCGTCGTCGTTGATGCGCATTGCGAGTTCCCCCGAAAGTCCCACCAAGGCTCTGCCGAGACGCTTTGGCTTGGCACCCAAATCCGCATACAAAATTTGGTCTGCACTGATACACTACAACGACAGCGTCCGTTATCATTCTGGTAAGGAGGAACCATGAAGGCACAGCCGTGGCAGATTTGGATGAATGCCTCAATTCAATGAACACGCTCATTATTCTTCTAATCCATCTCACGCATTGGAATGCCCACCTTCCGTCGTCTCGCTTTTCAGAGCAAAGCAAAACAAGCAAGACAGGCCATGATGTATCCAGCAACGATTATCGCAACGCCACCGCCTCCTCCCGGCCTCCCCTTCGCCAACACGAACGGATTTTGAGCGTCGAGACCAGCCGCCGCGCCCCCAGCAGCGACCGAAGCTGGCGTCGTCGGCGCGGGCGCGGTCGTCGAAGCGGGCGTAACCGACTGCGACGTGGTCGAGGGGGCGGCGACAGGAGAAGAGGAGGAGGAGATTGTGGCGGCCGCGGCAGCAGCGGGAGAAGAGGTTGTGGCAGCAGCAGCCGCAGTGCCCGCGATGGTGGCATGCGTCGTCGTGCTGTTGCTGCCATCTTCGGGCGGTCCCTTGGCTTCACCACCTTCTGATTCTGATTCACCGCCGTCGCTGTCCCCGCCGTCACCACTATCTTGCGAGTCTCCTGAATCTTTTGAATCGAGTCCGTCGTCTTCGTCGTCGTCGTCGTTGTCGTCGTTCTTGTTGGGCTTAGTCGGTTGATTGGATTCGGGTTGGGTTGGGCCACTTGGAGCTTTGGGAGCTGGTGCTGGCGCTGGCGCTGGCGCTGGCTCTGGAGCTGGGGCCGGCTTTGGTGCTGGTGCTGGTACTGGCGCTGGTGCTTTGACCACAGGTGGTGGTGGTGGTGCTTCTTCTTGTGGAGCTCTAGGGACTAAGGCGTTGCCAAGTCTTAGGAGACTATCGTATCTTCTGTCGCTAGACAGTCTCTTTGCATCAATGGAACGAGGCTCAACAGCTGCTGCATTTGCACGTGGCGAGCGAAGGTTCGTGGTGAGTGGGTCACGGGCAAAGGCACTGATGGCTGTCGAGGAGCCAAACAGTATAATGAGTGTCGTAAAAGAAAATGAGATATGCATATTTGATTAAAGATTTATTTCGTTTTTGATGAAAAAAAGATAGGTAAGAAGGCAGATCAACTAGAACAGCGACTTCACCAAAAGCCGCTGCATTATTGTTTACTTATTTTTTGAGATCGTTCGAGCCCGTCGTCATTTATATACTTGACGCTGAAGATTGCGGCTGAACTGCGCTATGCGCCACTAAAATGCACGAAAGAAGGGAAAAGTCAAAAGATGCGTAAAGATTATATCTCGTGCCTTGACCCTCTTGGGAGAATGGGGCTGTGACCATTTCCTTTCAGCATAAGGTAAGGTAGCAACCGAGGTGTCAGTGTAAGATGTGAAACGACGGGCCTGTTGATCTTCTCAGCCGCATGGACTAGAACACCTAGATGAGTCAAGCTGCTTGACTCAAGCAGCTCATGCTTGCCCATTGTTTCTTTCCTTCGTTTTCCGCGGGGCTTCGCCACCTTGCTGAGCTTCAAAGCTTGGATGGAAGTATTGCAGCCGGCCACACGCGGGGCAGGCGTTTTACCTTGGGGGTTCCAGCTATATATTCCTTTACCCAAGCTTCTGGTGGGGCGATGTCGCGCTCTGTTCTCGGATCTGGCCTCGGATCTGGCATTCTTGTGACTTACAAAAAAGGCTGGTGCGGCCTTCGGCCGCGTAGAACCTCCGTCGACGTCAACCCTCCATCTCCATCATCAATATCAAGTTTCCCTTTCAACAACAAATCTCCCTCTCAGTATCGCAATCTTAGGCTCGGCCTCCCGTGCAAGAGCTTTGGCGCCTGTCTAGGTGTATTCGTGGGTTGGCTTTTGAATAGATGTTTGACAAGTTCAAATGCCCATCTCTCTCTGGCCATGGGTATACAGGGTATCTACCTGATGTCCAGTGACTTTCTCCAGCCCGAATTGGTGTCCTCTTGAGTCCCTCTGCCATCTGACAGTGCCTCGGTCCACGAACAGAGGGTGCAACTGATGATGAAGTAACTTCGAACAAGAGCTGTTGTTTTTGGAACTCGGTCGGCATCCGACGGCCACGCCCGTGGGAGCGGTAGTCGGCTATGGTACTCCTCGGCTATTGACTTAATAGGCAGGCAGCCGCTACTCGACTTGGGGTCTTGCAGTCCCGTTGAAAACTCCTACAAGCTCAAGACCCTTTATGTGGGTGTAAGATTCTTGGATTTGTTCTACTGGAGGGAAAAGCTAGGTACCTTAGGTAGATACAGGCCCATGCTAGGCTATCTAGGCTATGCCAAGTCCCCTAACACCGTTGCCCCACCGAGCGGGGTAGTAGCCCCTGAATGTGTCACCACCAAAGCAGATGTATAACCAACATTTCGAGCCGACTTATGATCTGGTCAATGCCACAATTTCTGACCTGTCGTATGTGAGTCTGGCAATCATTCATCTCGCTGTCACATCGATTTGCAATGATGGTGCAAGGGCACAGCCTGGACCAAACTTTCATTCATCAAACCACGGCTCACGAATATCGCATTCAATGGACGCGCTTTGGCAAGACTACCTCACCAGCTCTCGTGTTTATACACGGCACGCCATGGAGCAGCGTTGTGTGGCAGAATTTAGCGACAAGTCTTTCCGCTCACTATAATGTTTATATTTATGATCATCCAGGTTTTGGCATTTCACCCTCACCCCGCCGACTGGTGGATGCAGCGAATCATGACAACGTCGATCTAGATGCCTCTCTCGTCCTTCGTGCTGAAGCGAGCGCTGCTCTTTTCAAACATTGGGACATGGCAAGTCCACCTCACGTGGTGTCTCACGACAACGGCGGCCTGGTCTCCTTACGCCTGCTTCTGGATCATGGTATAAAGTTTGCGAGTTTGTGTCTCATCGATGTTGTGGCGATTGGTCCTTTTGGGTTGCCATTTTTCAAACTCGTCGCTGAGAACGAGGGTGTCTTCAAGGCAATTCCGCCAAATTTCGTTGAAGGCCTTTTGCGAGCCTATGTGAAAAGTGCGACATACAAGCCATTGCCTAAGAAGATTGAGGATATGCTATGCGCTCCTTGGCTTGCGGGTGGAATGCAAGGATCCGAGAGGTTCCTGAAAGAAATGATACAGGCTCATTACCGGGACACTGGCGTACTTGAGAACGAGTATGCTCGTGTCGGAGATCTATCCCCAACGAAGATTATTTGGGGGCTACAGGATGCTTGGCTACCAGCCGAAACAGCTCAAAGGTTGAAGAAGGCATTGAACGCGGAGGATCTGGTCATGATTGAAGAAGCAGGGCATTTGGTTCAATATGATCAACCGGGCACGCTTGCTCTCGAGGTGGGACTGTGGCTCAGCAAACACAGCATGGAATAGAGCTCAGCGCGCAACATTAAGGCGGCACTCATCACCTTCATGATTTGGCATATATAAGCTAGTCCTAATTGAGTTTAGTCTATATACGATTACACCAAGATTCTCACACTTACCTTAAGCTACCATCTTATGTTGTAGCCGTCAACCAAAAGATGCAAACGAGCTGCTTCTCGACTCTCGAGAGCAAGTCGATAAAATTCAGGCCTTGATTGATGTCGTTCACATCAGTGGTTGGACTTCTTCCTCCCGCCCCGCTACGCCACGCTCTCGAGCTATCGAACTTATAAGCACTACTCTATCATTACAAATGGCCATCGATCCAAGCACTCAACCTCTTAAAGCGTTGATGAGTTCCTTCACACCGCGCGGAATGCCTCTGCTTTCAAGTCTTCCGTCAAATATTACCACACTTTGACTCTCCCGCCATGCCAACGTCCATCCCGGTACCCGAGAGATCGCTGCCCCTTGCCCCACCCCCATGGACCTGCAAAGCGACATTCTACGCTCTCTCCTTCTACCACTCCGCCTCTTCCACCCTGCCTCTGGACATCGTTTATGACCCTCTCGAGCTTCATGCAGCATCCTTCAGCTCAGAGAAAGAGACCGGTAAGTATACCGGCGGTCTAGGCTTTGCGCAAATCGTCAGATATAGCGAGACCCCTGTTGGCTCCTATGATGAGCTAGCCATACTGCCAGGCTTTTTTTCATCCTTGGGACCTGATGGCAAGAAGAGGAAGGCTTCGAGAATAACAGGCATCTGGGTCAGCCAGGAGGCAACTTTGATGAACGGGAGGAGGAATTGGAATATCCCCAAGTATGCTACGCGTTTACAACGTTATACTGCGGTATATGAGCGCCGATTCGAATCTTATTGCCCCCTAGACATCTCGCGCGCTTCAACTTCACCCCTGCAGACCCAGCTACGTTCGCCCCCGTCAAAGTCGAGGTCTTTCGGGTAGACCCCAACTCAACTCAGCCCTTCTTCTCCGCTACCATCCACCCCATAAATTACCTCCCCGCCTTTCCAATGTCCAGCACGTGGCTATCATATCTCGGTATCTCCACCTACATACTTCAGCCGCCTCTCCCCGAGGGTGAACCCTCAGACCTTGTCGTGGGTACAAACGATTGGAAGAGATCGAATCCAATATTGAAGAGCGAACGGGCAAAGATGGTATGGATAGACATGAAACAACCTGATGAGGGTCGAAGAAATGGAGAAGCTGCGGTAGGTCAGGAAGAGGGGAACACGCTGTTGGAAAAGAAGCGCAAGGGCTATGAGAATTGGTGGCCTGGTATGAGAAGGTGGCAGTTGGGAGTGGTTTGTGAGAATGCTACGTTGGAGCTCGGTGAGCCGGAAATTCTAAAGGAATGACGTAATCTCCTACCATATCCCGGATTCGTATCCTCCTGCCCGTTGAGCTCACTCCTATTTGCTATTCACTTGTCGTTCATCTACATTCGGACATCATTGCTGGCGTGCTGTTCCAATTGTCTTTCCATGAGTACGCTCCTGCAAAGGCACTGAGATTCTCTCCACGTGAAACCTCTCACTTGGCTCGCGAACAAGTCAGACCCTCTGTTTACGGCCTGAATGTCGACATCGATGCCAACATGAGGCTCTCTCTGCATGGAAAAGACCAAGACTAGAAGCACGCTGAATAACCACTGCACTGCTCAAGCCATACCTCAATATGCATAGTCCTAGTCTCAGAAGGCTTGAATCTCAGTTCATGTCCTGCACTACTCGTTGTCTCCTGTGGTTGAACAAAACACTGCGTTTAGGCGTCAACCGTATCTAGCTCTCAAAAGCATGACCTCAGCCATGTCATGTGTCACAAAGAAAACATGAGTTCTTTGTACAGAGGAATAAGGCGTATATACAACTTCGTCATTTATGACTTAATCAAATCGGCCCAAGAGCATTCAGTACGGAAAGAGGTCAGACCAATGAATCATCCGATAGCTCAGGACCCTCTCTGATTGCAGGGCCTTGCATCTGCTCAGGTCCCTGTACCTTGGCGAATGCGTCATCCCAACGTCTCTCTGTTTTTGTATGAAAGGAGTCTTTGTCGACCTCCCCAACCGTACCATCCGGTCTCTGAAGAGTGTCTTTGCTATCCAATTTGACCGAGTTCCTCTGATCACTATTGAAAATGGAGATGTGGCCTAGCTGAGGCGTGTGATTGCTCCGGGTCCTCCAGTGCTTCGGCAGAGCCGCGTTTAAGACAGGTAGAGAAGCGGCTACAACTCCAAAGAATATATCGACGATAATCCAGGCCAATTCTTCTTGAAATGTCCAGGGGAAATCGAGGTTCGACCACGTGCGAGCCTGAACAACCTGTCTCACTACGCTGCCAATGCAAGAAAGCGAGCCTATGGAGAAGAGAAAGCCCAATCTGAGCTTCGTGCCAACGGACATCTTCATCTGATATAGAACGATGAGCGGCACTGTCAAGAGAGCGAAGTCGAAGGTACTGTGGATGATGGCCAAGCCATAGCCTAGCTTGTTCCCGTTGAGACACTTATTACCCGTTGGGTGACGGCCCAAGGCAATGAGGCTGAACTTGAGGTCGACTGGACCGGTGCATTCAAAGAGTTCGATGAACAGGGCAGTGATCATGAAACAAACAACCAGAGCGAGGAAGACATAGTGGGCGATCATCCATCTGTAGGACGTCAGGCCCGTCAAGCGACTGTTGAAAGCCACAATCGAGATTTTGATCAGGCCCGCTGCCATCCAGAAGACCACGATGCTGATGAATCCAAGCTAGAAGAGAGCGAGGTGGTCAGCATCCGCTGCTCACAATGATATCCTCCCAACGTTCTCGAAGGAGAACAAACCTCGTAAAACCAATCGAGCTCTTGGTACGTCATGTCATAAATATGCTTCCCAGCTCCTCCATAAACCACCGACCCGATCGCCAAGGCCATGTACGCAACCGTGGCCAACGCGGCCGGGACGATGACAAAATCATCAAGTCCGACCTTCAAATCCTTCCGAAAAACCCTCAGGCCGAGGCGCGTACCGGTGATCAGTATCACCAACGCGATGGCCACGGACGTGGAAGCGATCATGCTGGGCCCCCGAGAGGCATAGTGGGAGTTTGGCGGTCGTTGAACGGGCGACGGGAAGCCGTGACTGGGATCCAGCTCTCCATCCGGTATGCCGAACCATCGGGCAAAGCCTCGGATGATGAACCAGTCATCTTGGTTGTTGGGCGGTTGGCCGAAGAGTGCGGAAGGGGACATGCTTCGTGTTGAGGGTGGGTGGACGTTCGCGGGCGGAACGGACGCAGGAGGACAGGATTGGCGCGGGACGGTGTGAATGGTTTGCAGGCAGGGGAGAGTACGAGCGTGGGGAGGACTTGTGCAGACGGCCAATTGATTCGATGCGAATGGCGACGGGAACAGCGTCCGCTATGTACGTATGGCCATGACCGCCTAGGCATCACAAGAGCCTGCGCCATCATTCACGGCGAAGGAGCCAGCGTCCCTCCTTGGGCCCGAGCGTTACGATCGCCTTCGACACGAAGCATCGATCCCGCGCCAGCACCGACGCCTCCGGATCGAATCAACAATTTCCCCCATTCCCCCGGATTCCCACATGACGTTCATGAACCCTTTTCGGGATGGGGAACTGGCCTCGGGCCTGGATTGGTCACCCGGGGCACGAGCCGTCGGTAGCGCGATGTTGGGCGGGCGTTGGTGCGGCGTAGGGGTGGGCGCCAGAAAGGTCAAAGAATGTTCGTCAGGGGTACGGATTGGTGCGCGTCTCGGTAAGGTTTCCGGGGACGCCACGCGTGCACTGGGCATCTAGCTAGGCTGCTAGGGATCTGAGGGGCTGGTCGGTGGTCCCTGCTCCCGTCTCTAGCGATGCACGATTTCTCCGACCGCACGTGGATCAAATCTGCAACCGAGCCTCGATCGGTTTCGTGGTCACGGGACCCGTTGATATTTCATTCTACCTAGTTTCGCGCAATCTGCTTACTTGAATGCCAAGGCTCACCGGGTTGGCCGTTGTGTGATGCCGTTTCTCCTTGCTGGTAGGCTTATCCCTTCGGCCTTCGGGACCTCGCGGCCGTCGTTGTCGTCAATGGCTTATCAGAGCGGTCTCGAGCCTAGGAACATCAAAGAGGACAGAAAGGATGGCCTGCTCGGTGATCAACACCCGATCTAAGGGATTCCTCCAAGACGTGGTGATTCGGCAACAAGGGAATGGGATGCCTCTTGAGTGCTGAGTTGGCAATGATTCGAGCCCTAAAAAAAGCGTATTCATACTGCAAGGTGCTAAATCTAGGCTTGCACTTGCTCGTTCGAAATCTCGCTATTCATCAACAATAGCGAACGGACTTCCAGAAACGTGATTATGTATCACCGTCCATTTGTTCCATGTTCAGAGATCCATAGTTTGAAATCCACGTCTTGCTATGCTCCAAACTGTGAAACAGATAAAAGAACCCTCGCGGACTCGCGGATGGTCGCCAGACCTGGGCATATTACGATATCGAGCTTTAAAAGCTACCTACTCACCACACGCTCAAGCACGAACCCATGTGTCAACGCTATAAGGAGAGATAGGCAAGCTATCGCTCCACTGCAGACGTCATGAATTTGCGCCGGCGCGTCAGAACCCACGGTCATCCGTCAGACTCTCAGATGCAGAGCGTTATTGCATAGCAAGCAATGTCTCACACAACACTATCATCCACGATACGCACCTTCTGGAACATCACGAAGTCACTACATCTCCATCGCCGCCGTCCGCAGCACCCGGCCCTTCACGGATCTGCCGCCTCATGACCCCTGCCCCAACCACCTCATCGTCAATCGAGACCTCCATCTCAGACTCAGTCCACTGATCACGGTGGAATATCACCCAAGCAGGTAGCTGCGTAAGCAGCTGGATCAACTGCTCATAGGCGAAAAAAGGCCCACCAGGCTCCAGACCCTCTCGTTCCCTGAGGCTCAGAAACGTGTTGAACGCGCCGCTGTTCACGAAGAAAGTCTGCACGCGCTCGGCCTTGGGGTACGGAGCTGCTTTGAGGATGCCCGTGAAGAGGGTCATGAAGACGTTGGATTCGCCGATTGTGCGGCCGGTGAGCTTGAAGGCGAAGGTTGTGACGCTGTGGGGATCGACGGTGGTAGCATTTGGCAAGGCGTTCTGCGACAGGGACAAGCTCCCTTCTTGCATGTCGTGGCGCGTCCCATCATTCTTCGTGCCGTTACCAAAACTAAGGGTGTTATAGACACCGTTATTGAACCCAACAAACCCGACCAAGGCCTCTTGCCAGTATAACGCATAATTCCTAGACCGGAAGTCATTCTGCACGACCATCAAGTGAATAGCCTTGTAGATTCCCCACTCCGCGTATTTCCGCATCGGCAGGAAAGATTCAACCACCTTTGCAGGTCCAATGACGTCGATGGAGACGTGCTGTAAAGAGCGCCAGGTCTGGGATTGCTGTCCTTCTTCAAAGTCGTCGAGGGCAAGGCGGCCCAGGGCGTGGAGGGTCAGTATGAGGGTGTCTCGCGTGTTGAGTACGGGTTCGTCGAGCGGGAGGCTGGGTTCTATTCTGAAGTCGTTGGGAATGACTGCGGCGAGGGTTGAGTTGGATTGGCTAGCGTCGTTGCTGCTGAGATTGAGCGTGGTTGTTGGTAGGATTGGCGGGGATGGGGCGGCTTTGGACAGGGTCAGCAAGCATGTGGAAAGAAGTATAAGTCGTTTGAAAGGCAGGCACATCGTGCTAGGAACCGGTGAGGGTTCGAAGGAGATGATGTGGCGGCACATTAGATTTCTTTTGATGTGTGAGAGTACAATGTTTGAAAGATGAAATGGAATCATAGCTTACTCGTCGCTTCGATAGACAGGTATGCGAGCAGGCGACAGGCGAGCGGCATTTCCAGATGCGCTGTTGACGCCAATTAGATGCAGATAAATCGCTGTAAGTAGAGAAAAGTGCGCCATCCTCTGTGTTAGTGTTCTCGATTCGATACTACCAATCATCGAAAATACCATCCACGAACCCGTGGTCAGCATCCACCACTTCAGCCAAGAGGGACTGGAGGGTATGGGCACCAACACCAGCGTCGAGCGGAAGCGTCAACCGATCTTCGGGTGCAATATACGATGGCCTGTCGACTGGCCAAAGCACAGGTAACCAGCACCTGGAGATCAGTCGCGGATGCCTTTGGCAAATTGCTCGTCCCTATCACCTGTAGGGAATTCGGAGTCTCAGGCTTACCGACATTGAAAGACAGCTTTCAGAGGAATACCACCTGATTGTATTCGGTGCCTTTGAAAACAATTAAATGATCTATCCTGAATTGTGACTGACAGACAAACGGAGAGATTATGAACTTGAGGAATCACCCAAGCTTAAATGGCGCACCAAGTGGCCCTCAACTCCGCTAAGCTCTCCGGTTGTGTTTTGTATTTAGAAGCTATCATTTTACTCAATATAGGTCGCGCGGTATGGTCTACGCATTCAAATTACATTTGCAGTCTTTTTACTTTGGATGTCAATGTAGCCTCTGGCCATCGAATAATGCCTACGCATGGCAAAGGAAAAATACTCTACAACACTAAAATATTCTTCTAAGTTGCATCGCGCGCACTGCACTGGGATTGTATCCCTTCTCGCACACAATTACCACACCCTCCTTGATAATGACCTAAAACAGGTAATTAAAGATTGAACACATGGGAGTTGAGTGATTTACCTCGTTCACGGAGACAACGCTCAAAATTGCCCAGTCCCCAAGCGCAGCGGTCACAGATTGGGTTTGGGTACCCCCCCCTGGCTCTTATTAGTTTGATTATCGAATACATGAATAGGTAGAGGACTGACCGGGATTGCCTGCTGGTGCAATCCAGCTTCTCCAGCGCGAAGACCTCGTCTCTGTCGACTTTGACGGCGTCAATGTCACGACGGATGTCGGCTTGATCCTTGCTATAAACATCTTAGTGTCAGCATTCCTTCCTCTCAGCATGGATGTCTTGGAGATTAGACACGGGAAATGGATTTTCATGTAGCGTCTGCGCAGTAAGGCTTATGGCTCATCGATGTTTCCTGGATGAGGAGACCTCGTTCTCGCAATGGACGTACCGGATCGTGATCAACACATCTTCAGACTGCCTTAGAGCAGCATTCACCCTCTCCACTACCTTTCTTTCCATCTCTTCTATTCTCCTCGCGTCCTCCTCGTCTGCCCTCTTCCTCCTCCTCTTGTCCTTGTCATCCTCCTTCTTCTCCGTCCTCTCCTCCTCCCGCAGAGCAGTGCATTCGCTAGCTGGCCCGAAGGCCGGAAAGGAGAGGCAAATTGTATGCTCTCACGAGCGAAAACGTTGTTTCCTGGCATGGCCAAGAGCGCGAGATTGGTGAGGGAATGGGCCAAGTAGTGGAACAGCTAGAATGTATGGTTAGCTTTTCCTCTGAAGTAGTGAGATTTTGATTTGCACGTACCTCAAGAATCAGCTGGTGACCTTCCCGAGGTTCAATTGCGATTGGACCTTGCACATCCGTCATCGTGGAATTCGCCATTGTAGATGTTTTGAGATACTATTATTGAGATGGAATTCTCTTACCGCCTGGCCGTTGGCTTTTTACAGTTCGCACTTTCCACAGTCTGAACTTTCCCTCTGCACTTTCCCTCTGTCACCGGCACCCCGCGCGCAGGCCGAAGGTCTGGGTACAAATCTCTTGTACTAGTGTAATCACGTTCCAGTTCTTGCTGTATCTCCTTCGGATTTTAAGTTGCTTCTGAGACCGTAGACCGTATAATTTGTCATATTCGGCCATCAGATCGGTGGCGTTGTCGAGATCCTTTACTAAGTACCACTAATTATGGACAGAATCCCAGCCTTTCCACATAACCAGGTACTGCACAGTAGCAGACTTGCCTCGACCCGTAACTCGTCTGTCCAGAAGCCTTTCCATTTCGTATCGGTCAGTGATGCTTAGGTCCTCGTTGTCAAGCACCGCTTCCTGCCCCACCTCGCGTGGTCGCTCATAGGGGTCTTCACCAGGCGGGGCGGGTTTGGGCATGACAATTGAGATGACGGGATGTATTTTTCATGAAGAGGGTAGGTGGAGTCTGTAAGCTAGGTTATCGATCCTCTCAAGAATCTCGAACGGTCCGGCTCTCTAGTTGGCAAGTTTAGGGTTGTCAAGGCCAGGCAGTCGATACCCTTTGTGGAGTTTGACAAAGGCTTTGTCTCCAACTCGCATGGTGAACGGTCGGTGCTTCTCGTCGTATCTGAACTTAGTATAGATTGACGCGAAAGCGAGGGCGTCCGCGGCGTCTTGCCTAATGAGCACACGAGCGATCATTCACTCCCAATCGAAGCATGATTGCTGGGCTACTGTAGGCAACCCCTGAGAGGATGACTTCTTTGCGAGCTTTCACTAAGATTCTCTCGCCGATTGCATTTTGTAACTGTATTTGGGCTTTCCATAGTGATATGCTCAAGGTTTTGACACCAAGGACCATCTATCTTTTTGTTAACATATATAGACCACTAAAAAAAGTTTACTTACTATGACACAGATGCGACATTGCGTAATCGCCTCCCCAGCTCCTAAGCTGTCTGAGGCCGTGCTCGTCCCGGTTGGTTATCAGCTCCATAAATTTCAGCGATAGTGCCATTGAAACTATTGTGTCATGTGTCTTCACTGCATTAACCCCCGGTTTCACCAAGTTCTTCGGAGTGTGAACCGTGATACGGATCTTAAGAGCTGCTTTTCTGTGTAATATCCAGCATGGGAAGTCGCCTTCTTGAAACCCTGGTGGAGTCAGGTTCACCCTCTTTTGGCCCCGTGGGACCTTCCTGTCAATTGAGGCGTTGGTGTTGTCCGATTTAAACGTATCCAATCTCCTTCGTGTCTCTTGCATGAAACGCCCAAAAGCAGGGTGTCTTTGGATTTTCAAGTTAGCCAACGTCCAATCGGCTACTTCCTTGGCTTTGGCAAAATGCCTTGTTGGCAGGACTCTGTGTTGCCCGCGAGAGGCTGTCTTCCCTTTCGCGCCCTGATACCACTCGTAACCTTTGGGAGCTCACAGTTTGAAACATACCCGCATAGGATGACACCCAGCATCCATGTTCCCCTACCACCGAGCCTGATTCCAAGTATCGTCGACACAGTTTTGCCGCATATTCCTGTGGAATCTTGGAGAGCTTGCTGGCGACGTTACGACCTAGCTTCTCCGTATCAATTATGAATTGGTCCCGGGCGTCCACTGCCAAGGTACTTGTGATTAGGCTCGAGGGGGGATGGCCTAAGAAATGTTCCTCCATTTCGATAATCCGAGTCGTCAGATCATTGACTTAATCTTCCATTTCACTGATGCGGGTCACTAGGCCATCGAATTGAGCTTCCGACTGTGCAATGTATGCATCTGGGATTTCTGCTTCGAGACCTGTTAGTCTCTTGACCAGGAATTTCTTCTCTCGCGGTTCCCCAACAGTTTGTCCTAAATCCACAAGCATTTTCCTTAGCGTGTTATTGGTATAAGATGCAGAGCCTCACGCCTTTCCTCCTTTGTCATGGCATCTCTCGAAGGCCGATTTTCTGGGTTTGGCATTCTTTCAGATTCTTTCAATCTTTGAATTGTGTCACGATCTTGAGGCTCCCGTCATTCCCATATCTCAAATGCCTCGATAGGTACCCGCAGCCTATTATTCGCCAATAATTTGTAAAACGGGTCTGCTTTTCTAATTGTTGCCATAGGAACAGTGAATCTCATCCCACGAGCAGAGGTCTGCGTGATGCCCAGCACCATCATCGAGAACGTTAGAACCATTGCTGAGCTTCATGCCGTAGCACATTTCGTTCGGCAAGAATCCAGTGGAGGCAGTCGTAGAATTGTTCAGAGAACCTTTTAGATAAGTCACGAACTCATCCCATGGCTCATCCGGGCTGGTAGCAATGTGATACCGAAGCGCGATTTCGATCGTCTGGTTGGTACGTTCAGACTGTCCATCAGTCTGCAGATGATAGGCTGTAGATACCAGTAGTTCAGTTACTAAGACCTTGAACATGGTCTTTCACAAATCGGAAAGGAACTTAGGGTCCCTGTCAGAAATGATAGCATTTGGGATTCCCCAATCGACGAGAGCCTTCCTAAGCCCTCGTTGCCAGCGCACTTTGACTTCTGCAGAGATACGCAGTTGGTATTGCTCGAGATCATGTTGTACGCGAGAGACCTCTTGTTTCAGCTCGTTTGAGGGAGGACAACTAGGCATATTTTGTTTTGGTAACTTGGGTATCGCTCCCGACATCCTGGAATGCTCCGCTCTCATGAGTCCTAGTCGTTCTTCAAGAGCCTTTCCCTCTTCATTCTCATAAATAGCCTGTGTTGACAAAGCTCGCCAGTCTTCCCCTCTTAGATCGTCAAGAAGTGCTTTCCATGCTTGAGTGTGTTCCCCGTTAGCGTCTATCTCAAAATTGAGGAGCTGCCGGTAATTTTCTTTTCGTTGAGCGATAAAGGCTTGTGGCTCGGCCATGGTACTCATCTGCATTGTTTTTTATTGTCTTCAAAAAAGTTGAGTTAGCCTCGAAAATTTTGCTTGAGAATTGTGAACTTACTGGAGCAGTCCCCCAGCGTCGGTCATAATCCTTTCCTCCGCTTCGGTCTGGACCTGGACAGAATGTGGGATGCATCTTGGTAGACCTTGCGATTGGAGAGCTGGAGGTTGGTGAAAGAGCTTGCAGCAATGCGCCCTGTTACCACGGGAGAGCCGGTTGAATATTCATGCCAACGCTGCATTCCTTGCATCCATTTCGGTAATATGAGATTGGGAAGAACGTGACCAAGGGCATGGTGGTAGATGACGTCGCGTGCTTCTTGAGGAAGGTCCATGAGAGGGAAGCAGCGTCCCTGTGGATTGCCCGGCGAGTGAGGATTCATGTTGCTCTTACACCACCAGCTCTAAAAGTACAAAAAAAGGATGCGGTCCGTCCGGGTTGATAGAGATCTCCTTTTGGAAGATGCCAACTTTTTTCCGCAACGTCTGTCCTACCACACCCAGGACAAGGGGATTTTCCAGTTGGCTTTGGGCCTGCTTGTTTTACCAAGTCATTTCGGGGGACCTTTCTTTTTTTTGCCTCCATTGACTGGAAGCTCAGATGCCGGCTTGGTGTAACACGTACCACACTCCCATGCAGTCCGTCCGGGTTGACAGAGATCTCCCTTTGGAAGATGCCACTTTTTTTCCGCAACGCATGTGCTACCACACCCAGGACAAGGGGATCTCCCAGTCGGCTTTGGGCATGCTTGTTTTCCCAAGTCTTTTCGGTGGACCTGTTTTGGCTTCGCCGCCAGCTTTGCCGGACGCTCCTCTCCGTTGTGCATTTTCCTATAGACATAGCAGGTGTGACAAATCACCCGAGAGAAAAGCACACCCGAATCTGCGCTGTACCATGCGCGTGTCTCGGTCGTGCCACAATTCTCATTCGCACAAACGGTACCCCCTTGTCGCTTATAGTAAAGACCTTGGAGGCACTGTGCTGCATTGTTCAAGCGTTTATACTCGGGCTTTCGCAGATCCCGAGGTGTAGCTCTCCGGATCATGGCGATTGTCGAAGCTCACATGTACGTCTTGACTGTCTCACTGTTCAATGTCTGGAGAAGGATCGACATCAGTTGTTCCATCAGGAATACATACGGCTTCGGCGTCGCGGACGGATCGAAGACTGCGATGAGCCGCAGATTTGGGTCTTTACGTCTCAAGAAATCGGCGTGAGCCCCCTTGTCGGCTTTACAAGTGCCGTTACGAACGGCCGGGTACTCGTTCATTCGCAATGCCACACCATGTTTACTTGT
The DNA here is from genome assembly GCA_963556305.1 of Platismatia glauca. Taxonomy (NCBI): domain Eukaryota; kingdom Fungi; phylum Ascomycota; class Lecanoromycetes; order Lecanorales; family Parmeliaceae; genus Platismatia; species Platismatia glauca. The sequence goes on along the minus strand of OY745779.1, from coordinate 900,407 downwards.
CCCTGAACCGCAATATCGTGCGGCTTCGTCGACGGTCTCGGTGTCTTTTTTGAAGATGTCCGTATAGACTCCCCACAGCTTGCATCCTTCCCATTTGCCGGGGAGCAAGAGGAGTTCTTCGATGTCCATCGAGCCACCAAGCATCACCTTGGCGGTATTGGAGAGCGAGGCCATCATCATATCGAGCACCTTTTCGAGAGACATCTGGAGAAAAAAGACCCACCAGGTCAACCCGAAAGGAAGCTCTTTATTTTTAGCCGGGACATTGAAATCCGCTTTTGGGATCTTCTGAGCCGTTTGGATCAGAGCGGCAAGAATGAAGGAGAAGCCATGGCGATCTCGACCGTTCTTTGACTCTTGATTGGTTAATTTGACGTTATAATTTTACGCAAATGCAAGTATATTCGGGATAACAGTCGCAGCCCGAAGCTTATGTGCCTTGCTGAAAAAGCTCATCGCTCTTGGTGAGGGCTTTTCCCTGCGGAGTCTGACCGCTTCCTCACAGCGCTTCTCATTCTCAGCTTTGGTCTGATCCATGATAATCTGATCTGCCTCACGGATGATGGTCCTCTGCTCATCCAAAGTCAGGTACCATCAATACGTAGCAGTGGACCCTTGGAAAAATTTAGTCTGAGCAGATAGCAGTAGCATTGTGATCGAAAGCCCGCAAAGCCCGAAACTCAGAGTTTTGACTATTCGATCTCCGCTTTGGACTTGGGAGGTTTGGATTTTAGAGGTTGGCTTGGAAAAGGACAGTCTTAAGAGAAAAAGCTTCTCAGCCTCCGTGAGGGGGCGTGATCGTTTGCGGAATTCGGGTGTCGGGTTAAGTCGTAGGTTCTTTTGGTATACCGTTTGGTACTGTCGGTCCTTCTCTCTCGTCATCGCTGCCATGGATTCTCGCTGCTCGGGGGTCAAGTCTAGGTCTCCGTGCACGGGTTCGATCAAGGGCCTCTCTTTTGGTTTTGTCCATTTTCTTTAGCGTCTTGGTGGCTCTTGAAGGCTTTGCCCCATTTATCGAGATATACCACCTGACAATGATGATATGGCGATGTAGTTTCGCTCCACGATGGACGTTGCAATGTTGACATCGACTCGCAAAAGTCACCTGGTGAGGTATCAATGGGTGTGCCCGACGGAAGGATGATGTCCCTTCACAATGGAGATGGAAAAGAAATTGACCATAAATTATTTGTATGGTCGAGCATCAGGGTTGCCAGGAGTATCAGCCGGTCCAAGATTGTTAAATTTGTTGTTCAGTCCCGCCAGGAATGTCATAACTTGGGTGTCGGAGTTCTTGTTCAGACTTTCATAAGCAGCATTCACGCCTTTGAAATCGAAACGAAAGAAAGTATCCTTTTTAAGGCGTCAAGACCGCGATCTGTGTTTCAATGGCACCGCCGTTGGTCAGGGCCGTCACCAATGTGGGTATGAGGGCCAGATGATGTGGGTTCATCCTGGACTGCCCTTTCTTCATTTGATACAGCACTGAATCAAGGACGTGGACAAAGATCGAGTGACGTAGTTTGACGCCGAGATGGAGAAGTGTTTCACGGTGGAAAGTTTGCCAGATGGTATATTCTGGTCGCCATTTCACATTTGGCGCGTTGATGTTGAGTTCGCTATTGGGTTTAGTAGTAAGTTTGTAAAATCCTTTGTCTTGAGCATTGAGGTAGTGTTGTGCGCGAATCAGTTGCCGCCAATTCTTCTCACGCTCTCCTGGTACCTTCCGACAAATCTCATTAGAATGTACCCACGCCCAACCGTACTCTGACGTCGTACCATCCACGCCCTCAAAATCGAAACATAGGAAAGTTGAGTTCGCTGTTGGATTCAGTAGTAGGTTAGTGACGTCGATTGTCTGAAGCTGGGCCATGGTTTTATTTGCCATGATGTCAAAGTCTTCTTCGTTGCAATCGAAGTAATTGATGCCGAATGTTGGGTCAAGTATCGAACAGAAAAGTACCTCGAGGTTCGTGATGGCTTTGTTACCACCGTTATGGCAGCCCTTGAAGATGTGTGCACCTTTCTGATTCCGAGCTCGTCGTGACCAAACCTGTTGATGCAGATTGTAGCGTAGGACAAGCTGCGCCAGTCCCAACGGCCAGTCGGTCCCCGCATCGACGGTTTCATACAGGTCTTCGATCAGGATTTGTGTCGATGATACCGGCAAGATCATACAGGTCGTTAGGCCTGACGCCCGTTTCCTCTAGAACTTTGAAATCCCAGAATGTTAAAGTCCTCTTCGTCACAATCGAAGTAGTCCATGCCAAAGGTTGGGTCGAGCATTAGACAAATGAGTAATTGGAGGTTTGCAATTGCATCGTTACCACCGTTGTGGCAGCCGCCTCGGACCCTCTTGAGCGGAGTGAATCCTTGTCTTTGAGGCACCGCTCCTTGGTAGAACGTCCGGAAACAGCCATCTACCAGCAATCGATATAGTGCGTCCGTCGGCGCTATCAGGCAGTATTCGCATCGTAGCATCCTCATCATCATCCGGCGGTGAGGACGAGACTACAGCCTCTCCTCCCTGGGTGATAGCCGGAGAACTTGATGCTTGCTGTGATGCTGGCTCCCAATCCCTCCAATCATCCCAAGTAGCTGGGCGCGCTTCGAAGCATTCACCCTCATGGAGTCGGTCACACTCAGCCTTACTGAAGCCGTCTGGACTGTTAAGACAAGGCAAAATCCGACCCGTAATGATATTCGTAAACACACATGACGGGATATGCGGACATAATGCCAAGCAACCATGTCGGCAGCCCTGACGATCCTCATTATTGCTCTGCACTTCAGCGGCGAGGTGATTTGGGTTGACACACTAGATCGTCGCACCAATTAGACAAACCTCATGATACTCTGGCGGCCAGCTCATGACCTACCGTAAAAAGATAGGGGAACGACCGCGAGCAGAGATGAGAATTTGTATTGCCGGTCAATGCGTGATCATTGTTTTCACCCCTATAGTGCCGACCCATATCTTGCATATGAGGATTCTTCAAAACAAGCATCAACGTCTGGATGGTCCACTTATTTTGCCCACCGCCTTGCCGTTGGCCGAACTTGTATGCCTTGAAGGGTTCTGAGCCTCTGTCTAGCTTGCCGTGGGATTTTAGGTTGGCACTGAACCAGCAGTCTTGCTCGATGTCTTGGGGGGAGTTGATAATCGTGCTGGCGCTATGAAGGCCTAGCGCTATACGAATATTACTCTGGTGGAGATTGGGCCAAGATTAGTCCTCACGCCGATAGTGAGAGAGATTCGGATATAAATCCACAGAATCGAAGCAGCGTATTTTGGGATCCGTTGGCGAGTTTTGTGAATCGCTTGGTGGCGGATCTGAAGCTTTGCAATTCACGCGTTACCTTCAACTCCTCCACCTAGCATTGTCAGCGGTTGAAGCACGTGTCGAGGGTGTTTGACCTACGGGCACACAGGACTTCTTGGCATCAGCACAACGAGAACAAGGAACAAGACTCTCCCCATTGTCGCTGAGGATGGCATCACAAGAACCGGGAGCATCTCCTTGTGCATAGTACAGGCAGCGAAGACAGATGATCTCGGATAGAGGAACAACAGAGGCCGGCGCCGACCCGCGGCCCGCCTTCTTCTTCGATGGAGTGACTGGAAGACACATCAGTACCGCACTCAAGACTGGGGGCATACGACTTACTTGAGCGGACATGGTGATATGATACTTGCCCTTGGACATCATGCTAAAGTGGTCGATGATTTTAACGATGCGTCTCGGGAGTTGTTGAGGGAGGCCTGCACGTAAAGTAAGACCGCCGTGAAGTCCTCTCCTTGAAGCCTTGGTCACTCTACTGACTCAAGATAAAGACTGAAAGCTGGGGGAGACATTCGGATCAAAATGAGAAAAGGGAAAGGGAGTGACGAGAGCATATTGTACCGAAGTGATGTATCATGAACCTCCAAGATATGGTAGGAATGTTTTTGTGAATCAACCGTCCATGCCTGCCCACGCTTCAATGGTAGTGGCTCATACGGCAAAGAATATAGGTAATTAAAAGTTGAAAGTTGAAAGTTGAAAGTTCAGGATGTTCCATGCAAGAGAAGGTCGTGTGACCTTGACAATCTGATCATTCAGCATCGCACAGCTATACCAGTAAACCCTTCGAAAAGGTTGGGAGATTTCGGTCCAGATGTTGGCTTAACAGCTGAGCATGAATAGAGAGACAAGGGTAGATATATTTCAAGCGGGTGCAGTTTGCTTTCTCAAGTTTTCAGACAGTCACGGTTCCTCATTCACCCCTGGCGTAGTGATCCGCAAACGCGAGTCACATTCCTCGCTCTCACAGACCGACACATGATTACTGCAGTCACGTAACCCTCTGCAATTATTGCACTAGAAAGAATCTCTCCGCATACCGTGTGCAAAGTAGGTAAGATAGAAAATGTGTGAATCATTCTAGGCTCAAAAAGCAAAGCCTCGCAAACATGAAGGATGTCTTACAAAGGCTGAGGGTTTATTTATATAATACCTAGACTTTTGGTCAATTGAGTGACTTAATTTAGAAAGGTTCTCAAGAACACGCATTCGTCGTGATGTGTATCGTTGCACATCAGAGCAAATTTACTCAAAGTTGCAAGTATCCATCAACTGGCTGGTAATCTTCTCTGTGAGAGAAAGCTATAGCCTGAGCAGTGTTGGTGACAGAACCTGCGGATGGTCAAAGTATTGATGCGAAGAGCCGCATCTGGAGGAAATGAAAGGTGCAGAGACGTGGTGCTTTAAGTGGAAAAGTTCTTTGCGGAGACGAAGCCTACTTGTAGCTAAAGAGAAAGAACAGTCTGTGAATGTAACGTGCAAATGAAGTTGCAAAGCCGGCCGAGAATTCACAACCAAGGATGAAATCATTCATCTATTCCGCCTCATCAGATTGCAATTGGCTAAGAGCTTACAGCATTTGAAGCGACGGCCGAATACACTAAAGCGAGGAGAAAGTTTGGCCTGTTAGAAGAACTCCTGGATCACCGTCGGCGTCCTCATATTTTCCATCCTTGTTGTGTGGGAAGACTGAAGAAAAAAGAGAGATGACTTCCAGCTCAAACTCTCAGCCTTATCAGAATCGAAATCTTGCACTAACTCAATTCACTCTAGGGTCGCTTAAGCCCCACACTCGATTCGCATGAGCGGACTTCATCAAAGAAGAATTTCTACCATCCAGCAAACGCAATCATGGTGAGCGCGGCTTCGCGAAGAGTCTCTGATGATAGAAAACTAACCAACTACCTAGGCACCCGCAGCAGCATCTGCCGGCAAGAAGCAAAAGAAGAAGTGGTCAAAGGGCAAGGGTACGTTGCGCCTCCATTCCCACAAACTCGTATCACCTCTACCCACCCAGAGACACCATCCACGAGCTCTTGCTGATCCAACTCTCCTTCAATAGTCAAGGACAAAGCCAACCACGCCGTCATCCTCGACAAAGCCACCTCCGACAAACTCTACAAAGACGTCCAATCCTACCGCCTCATCACAGTCGCCACGCTCGTGGACAGACTGAAGATCAACGGCAGCTTGGCACGGAAAGCGCTGAACGATCTGGAGGAGAAGGGGCAGATCAAGAAAGTGGTTGGGCACAGCAAGCTGAGCATCTACAGTGAGTTTTGACCGGGCGGTGTGGGGTTTGGCAGACGGAGGCTAATACCTGGATAGCGAGAGCTGTGACTGCGGCTGAGTAGATGCAGGAATATGGATCAGGGAGTGAGAGGTGGTGGATAAAGGAAGGGTTGAGATTAGTGTACGCCGAGACCATATTCGAACAGTAGCATCAATGGAGTACTTCTGAGATTCACGCCGGAAGCCTCATCGACAACTTGAAGCATTCACCACACGAACAGCTTTTCCCGCCGATGACACATAAACCCTTCATCCCCCTCAACCGACCTCCCCCGCCGTCCTCCGCGGCCTCCCCTCCCTCGCCTTCTGACACAACTCCTTCACATCTCCCCAACCCTCCCACCCAGAACCCGGCCCTCTATCCACCTTCCCAACCCTAAAATACTTCCCATCCTTCCCCCCATCAAACAACCTCTCCCAGCCCCTCACAGTCTCCTCCACCCTCTTGCTCGCAATCCTCTTCTCCCTCTCCCTCTTCAACTTCCTCTCCCTCCTTTCCCCCTTCGGAGGCTCCCCTTCCGCCTCCTCTTCAACGGGCATAAACATCTCCTCCACACCCCTCAAATCCCCATTCAGATCCGTATCAAAACAACCCGTCACAAAAGACCTCGTTGCATCCCTGCCCGCAAAGAACGAATAGCTGCCGCCCGGCCCGTAGAAGTGCGGGGAAGCGGAGACATCGTAGATTGTGCCGTTGACAGCGACAAGGATGGGCAGAGTGGGGTCACTGCCGTTGTAGATCGAAAGCTGAGCGTCTGTCAGATCGTAGGGACCGTGCTGGGCAAGGCGAAGCGTTAACTGCAAATCTGTCCATGGGGACTGCGGAGAGAGGACAGTGAGCAAGGGTTCCTCACCAGCCAGGCTTTTATCCTCGCCGGCCTCGTGATGGCAGGTCTATAGCCCCAAAGGACTGAGTTGCCGGTTATGAAATAGGACAGTGTGCTAGAGAGGAGAAATAGCCCGCCAAGGACGCGGAGGACGTCGAGGAGGGAGAGGCGGCTGGGACCTTCATCTGGGTCTAGGGTGTAAAGTTTGGGCTTGGAGGTGGATTCGGATTGTCTGTCTTGGGCAGCGAGAGGAGCCGTGGAAGAAGCATTGCGGTCCTGGGCCGGTAGGTTGGTGCGTGAGCGTAAAGCGGTCATTGTGGGCAAAATTATTTTTAAGGCTAGTGCTAGAGGGTAAACAATTTACAACATAGAGCACCAGTACCTTGGGTGTTTCTCCTTTGAAACATCACACCACAACCCTCTAGATAAATACGTTGAGCCACAGTAGGCAGCCCTACTCTACTGAACAAGGTGTGGCGCTATTTCCTGGCTGACATCCTCACATCCTCGAGATGTCTTTCCATGACCTTACATGTCAATGTCACTTTTTGGACTCGAAGCCCAAAAACACCACTTTCCATTAGCACGATGTCCCAAGAAATGTCATCACTTTGCGGCGTCCGAGCCCAAATTTTCGCTGCGTCAGCTCAATGGTTTCTGTCCCTGAAAAGCAAAGTCGGCATACAGCCATAACAGCGCAGCCATTTTGATTTCATAGCAGCGCCGGGGACAACAGGGACAATTGTGATCAATCTGTGGGGGTTGCATGCTTCACAGAGTGCAGCCTCACGTCAATCAAAAAGGCGAACGCCTGGAGCTTTCTACCAATTGTATGTAGAATTAGCTGAATATACGCCTTTTTAATCACTACTTTGCGAATAGAAGCTGAACAGTTCTAGCTAGTACCCAGTCAAAATACCATTGGCATTGCTTGAACGAGTTCCTAGGAGAGCCATATCGTCGTTGGCTACAGAGCGCACGTAAATGCTTCGGAAAAGATATCACCAGAGCAATATCCTTTCCCTTACCCTTGCAAATGCCCAATCTTATCGCTTGCTCACCTCAAGGCAATCTCGTTGGAGCGTATCTATTGGTCTGTGCAACGCCGAATTGCACGAGAGCTATTCCACTCCTTGGTCTCCGTCTCGGCACTGTAGCCAGAACACATTTTCCATCGTGTTACCCAGCTCACCCATCCCCAACCTGAGACCCCACCATCTCCTCCGTCAAGCAGCAACAATGTCTCCAATCCCCCCAATGACACGCGGTCTCCGCATTGCCAACGCCTCCGATCTACCTCGAATCGGCATCGTCGCCGCAGCAGGATCAGTCTTCCACTCCGAGCGACCTCCACATGCACCTTACCCACCTGACACCTGAGTCGACTACCGAGCCACTTACCAAAAGGCTATACTGGATCCAGCGAGCACCGTACCAGTTGTCGAGGACGACTACAAGTTGGAGAAATCGACGCCACCTTCGATGCACTGAGTCTAATGGCCCTAGATAGCGAGATCAATTGCTCTGCGAAAAGACAGACAGAATCACCGTCGGCACTGCAAGCCTATCTCTACTCGCGGACGCTCGCAGGATAGGAAACTTTCCTCCCCGAAGGCGCGAACACCCCAGTACCGCCGGACGACCCCAAGAACCTCAAACGCTACAAGAGCTTCAAAGCCCTGAAGCTCATGGACGACTATGTTCATGTGTTCGAACACAGATGGCTCAGCAACAAGCTCGAGATCGCGACACCGGTGGCACATTCCGCGTACTGGAGACAAGGCCACGGTTCGACACTTATGAGATGGTGCACGGCTGCCAATATGGATGGTATGGGGATTTGGGGTTTCAGCCGCGTCTACGGGCCGAGATCTTTTTGTTGGATGCGGATATAGGGAGGTGGAGGTTGCGAGGGTGCCAGGGTATGAAGACCAGCCTGCCGGGGTGGAGTTGTGGATTGGGACTTGCAAAGTCGAAGAGGGAGTAATCAAGAGTTCGGGATGATGGAAAACATCTGCTCAACTCAGAAGTTGTCTGGCGTTATGGACTAGCAAAGGACAAGAGTGGATTATCCTGTCTGAAGCATTGACCCGTTCCTGAAGAGCTTGTGTCCAAGATGATGTCCGCCTATAATTGCACCCATGAAGATACATAGGCCGCTCTTGCAAGCGCCAAGGTCTCCTGTAGACGCAAAATAAACAGCAGGATACGATACCTTCCCGCAGGCCTGATGTCCTTATGCCCTAGAGTAGCATCGAGAAACATGAGTAGATTTTCGTTACCACCAAATAGGACTTTTGCGCCTTGTGGTCACAGCTTGACTGGTAGATTGCCATACTGACTGCCTTCATGAAGTCAGGTATGCGCTGGGAAACAACGGACGAAGAATTGTGGCAACTAAGTCTGCCTGTCCTTTCAGAATTCCATTCCCTCGTTGCCGCACAACCATTGATGGTTTTTCCACAAAGTATAATTGCAAGAATTTACAGGTGTACAAACCGGTGCTCTGCCCAAGTGTCAGTTCTGAGAATGAACGCTGCGGGGAGGGAAGAGAGCACATCCAAGAAAAGTGACGTCCTCAAGTCAAACTGCCTGGCAGTGAATTCGAAACAAGAAACGGCGATTGAAATTCACGAAGCTTGCGAGGAATTTGATTCACGAAATTTGCCTCCAGATCCAATGGCTTCATACTCCGGCCCCCAAACGCCTTCCGGGCTCCTAAAACGAATCCGTCAACCGCGCGGAAACACTTTCAGCAGCGTATCCTGGAACGCCTGCATATTCTGGTCGACGAGGACCTTTCCGGTCTCAAAATCGGAATTCTTAGAGATGCCTATGAATGACAGATTTCTGTACAGTGGTCAGTCAAATCCCCTCGCAAATCAGTGAGACTAGAGCGCTGACCTGTTGATCTCCTTGAGATACAAATGATAGCCTTTGATGTTACTGACAAAAGACTCCGCACTTTGAGCTCCCACAGCTTTTGAAGGATCGGTCTCTTGCTGATCGTTTCCTCGATCCCAGCCGTAGACCTCGGACATATCCACGATGATATCAATCAAGTCCGCACAAAGCTCATAAGCTTTCATGTCTATAGGCGTCGTGTCTGAAGCAATATAAACTTTGCTGTAGACATCGAAAAGGTAGGCCTTCTCGAATCTACACGACGCTGAGACAGTGTTGAGTAGAGCCTCGAACGTGGGAAGTTGAGGTACGAGTCCCTGCATGACTTTGCTGAACGCTTCAAATATGCTGTGATCGTAGATCGAAGTGCCGTAGTAGGTGATCGGAGGGTTTTCGAGGCCAGCATCGTAGAGGTCATCCGTGATGCGCTGGCGTACATCTCGCATTGTGTCATCGCGGAAGTCTTCGGTCAGGGAGTCAACCTTGTGAATGAAGACTGAGTACTTGATGTCGGGGTACGAATGCTGTAGATGCAGAATCGTTTCTGTTAGGCGGCTGACCGGCTCCATATAATTATCAATCGCGTCGAGCACCCAGATCATTGCCCCAACACCGCCAAAGATGCTTTCTGCGTCGAAGTCTGGATCTAGGTAATCGATTTGGCCTGGTAGATCCCATACCTGAAAGTCCATGAATGAGCTGAGTACCTGGATAAGTAAGCGTCCAATTGCTTCGTTGAGCGTTACTCACTGCATGGCCTCTTTGCGAATCGTAGTGGTAGTTTCCAGGAACAGGGTTTCGTGAGGCGCCATTTTGCGGAAAACAACGTTCGATATCGACGACTTTCCACTCCTATGAACAGTGATTACTATTGGAACGAATGAATCAGCATAGCCATCGCATACCTCTTCAAGCCCATAAGCAGTAATCGTGGCTTGTGGTCAACATGGAGGAGGTTTCCAGGCTCCAGGTCTCCATTCAGTCCATTCACTTGCGTTTCCGCATGGTCAGCCGAGCTTATGCTTGCCGTCAGGTTGTCGTCTGGCTTGGGGGAGTCCTGCAGAGAATCCACTTATATTAGCCGGCTCGGTCACTGTAGTTCCCTCTTCTGTCTAGATGAATGTAGATGTGTCGATTGGCGCAGCTCAATCCAAAACTATAGTCTTTTATGGTAGAAAAGCCTTCGGAGCTACCATTAGGAGATCTTGCCTTTCGGCTCTGAGCCACATCTTCTGGAGCAATCACTGACCTCTTCTGTATCTCCACCCTTTCGCGACATGATGGTTCGTGAAACAGAGTCCCACCGAGTCTGCAGGACCAGACTACGCAACACGAGCGCAGAAAACAGCATACCTAAACCTGATATGGATTAACGCTGCGCTAGATGGATAGCTTTGCGCTAGAGCCACAAGCCAGCCTAAAGGAGTAAGGCTGTGCCCGAAGACTTTGAGGAACGAACATAAAGGTGGTCATAGACTAAGGTAGTCTATATATTGAGAACATTCTGTCATTTTCACCCGAATCCGGGCTATCGCATATTCTCTAGAAAAGAAGCTCAGCCCGGAAGCCGCTTTCAACGGGGCGATTATTTGGCCAACGAACCAGATCATCCCCAAGTCCATCACGGCGGGGCCAACTAGAGAATAAGAAGCACCGCAGCACCTTTGTACCAGCGCCATCAGGGCTCGAACCTGATACGGACTATGTACCTCTAGGATCACAAATTATTATTAGGGTGGACAATGAAATTTTATCGGAATAAGACCATTACTTCTCCAATAACCATCTGAGGCAAATCAAGAGGAAAACGTTCGGTCACCAGTGTCGCTGTCTCTACGTGCGTACCGCCGTAGATAAAACCCCTTTCTCCCTATGTTTGTTTGTGTGTGTGTGTCCGTTCGTCTGTATCTGCGTACCAAATTCGCCTCTTTAAGAGTTGATATCGATGTGTGTCATGTCTCGCTCGATTGCTGGTTCTGCCATATCAGCCTGGATCAACGCTGATTCGACTTCGCCGGGCTTCGTCCGGTCTCTTTAATATCTTTGAACCTCACTTGGAGCGAAGCCAACATGTTATCGTACTCTAGCTTCGCAGTCTCTGTCTCCTCAATAGCCTTTTCTTCAGTTCACAGACACACAGTAGCGGAATTTTGAAGTGTTCAACGTGCAGTCTTAATTTTGTTTAAAAAACTTCGACAGATAGTCCAGTAGAGTAATTCAGAAACCATGAATTTGTGATTGAGGCTTTCTTTATTGGTTTATAAGAGTTGGTAGAAAACACATTATGCGATTTCCGCGGGCCCTAGGTCTAATCAATTTTATTATTTCCAAGCCCGGCTGGAGAGTTCAAGCTGAAAGAGCGCGTTATTGTGTTTTTCATGATGTATGGAGAATGCAATGGGTCCTCTGGATCCTATAGTGCTCGGTTGTACTCGCTCCTCACTTCAATGTAGCTGTTGCCGCCCAAGCAAGCAATGGCCAAGAAGACGGGGTAAGTCGTTGGACAGCTATTCCAAAGGCTGAGGGGAGTATTCGCGGCTCTGTGAGAGGTTCCGCCTCATCGGCGGTAGTGGTGTTAGTTTTCTGGGGTGTCCTGCTCTTGAAACATTGTTATTCTTTGTCACTTCGCCTCCATACTCGTACTCGACCACTTCTCTATCAGCGAACCCCAGCAACGCTTACATCAACAGCGACAAAATCACGACCTTTTAGAATTCAAATCCGCGTCCGCAATCATTATGGATTCGAACCAAATCTAGGAGGTTTCTTCCTGCCTGAATGCTTCACATTCACCACGCTCCCGGTAGAAACCACGGAACTTACCGTGTGATATGTTCGTTCTCCTCGAGATCTGTTTCTCCAGAGCATTACCTCCAGTTGACAAATCCCACAACTACTCGTAACTTACTGGCTAAATCGATTGACAAACATCAATACTCTTAATTTCTGCATTCTGCCGATCCAGAAGGCAGATGCAGAGACCTCGTGATTCACGAGAATCCATGCAATCATCGCAATGGACGTTGCCAACACCCTCGTGCAATACGGCTCACGTCTCGAGACCCTTAGACCGACTCAAACACGTGGACAGATATTTGACAAGGACGATCTCGTGAACTTCACAGCAACCGTCCTGAAACGTACTTTTGCCCTCAAACTTTCCACATCGACTAGCCTGTCAACCTGCACGGGAAATACCAGCCCCTGGTCACTGCGATAGCCCAGAGAGCAGCCAGTCTACGCATCTTTGAGCTCTACTGGCTGAGTTGATTGTACGTCGATCTCAGACACGTTCAGGCGCCCTAGAAGCCTGGCATGCAATGTCGCAAGCCTTCGGGAATTCCAAAATTTCAGTATGGCTCCCACGACGGACGCGAAGGGATTCAAACCACGGCGCACGCCTTTTGAAGAACAATAAGAAAAGAGCCTTTTTGGTGGAAGGGTATGTTGCCCTCGAGCATTGCCATTGCAAAAGCACAGATCTTACGGAATACGTCCTTAGTATAGAGTAACAGCATAGAATGACATTGGAGACCCTCGCCAAATACTACAATGAACATTACGGCCATCCAATGTTCATCCTATTCATCAAAGACCGAGCCTATCAAGTAATATGGTTCGTTGTACCTTGGAAATGATTTCATCTCTGAAGGCGAAGCATGGCGTAATACAGAAAACTCCATTTTGATGGCTATTTCCAGCATCTAGACCTTCATTGCCGACAATCCATGCTTCCAGATTGTGACATAAGGCGTGATACCATCTTCGCGATAGTTGAGGAACACCACCCTGTCGATAGACGTCAGTACAAGTCGAAGACTGTACAACGAGCAAGAAAGCACATACATTCCATCTGGGTCCATAGACTCGCCGGTATAGAAGTCAAGATCGGCAAAGTTGGGCACGATCTTCTTGGTATAGTATCCTTGCACGCCCTTTTGGAACTCCTTGATGAACTCCTCATCCTTGCCAGATTCTTTAAGCTTCTCTACGACCTTCTTCAAATACCCTAATCAAGCAGGAACCATTAGCGAAAATCAACTGCCCAAACACCCAGCCATAACGTACCCTTGAACTGTGCCATGAACTCCTTCTTTGTAGCAAACGCTCTCGACCCACTGGCCTCGTCCCCTAGGAAGTTCAACCGGAACCCATCAACAACATCGATGACCTGCTTCGTCCCCTCCTCGAGCGCCTCCTCTTGTTCTTCGGCCGAAGGGTTGGCGCCTATGTCGACGTTGTCAGCGCCCTTTGTGACCTTTCTGCAATCGACTTCGTAAACAACGTCGTCGACGTCTTTGAGATTGTAGGTGTCAGAGATGATTTCGTCGCCGGTTACGATGTCCTGTGAAGTGCGTAGTTAGATGAATGTGCGCTCAAGCTGTGAATCCTCTGGGCGGTCTGCGATGCTGGCAAGTGGGGCTGCATGCGGTGAGGCTACGAACCTTGTAGATAATCATTGCGAGAGACTGGACAGATGAATATGGGGTTTCTGAAGTGTTGGAGAATAGCAGTGTTCAGATAAGCTTAGAACGAGTATTACGTTGAGGGAAAGGACAAGAATTCCTTTGACATGCAATCTGTGAATTGAAATTCGTGGTGGGGTGAAAATCGCAGAAGCCGGGCATTAGCCGCCAAGGGCGCTTACTATATTGAGCTAGATCACCATACCGGGAGGCTGAGGCTGAGTCACCAAGTGAGGGTGGCAAATTGGTGACGTCCAACCGCAGCAGGAGATTCGTTCCTTTATTCTCCGTCTACACACTCCTTTGCCTTTCATTCACGCTGTCTTCGCTGCTCTTACACCAGGAATTATATCACTATACAGATTTTAATAACCACAATAACCTCTACGCTCAATACCCACTGGGTACTTGTATCCTCTGGCCGCGAAGGCCCTCCACCCATCGCGTGCCGAGTCAGCAATACATCCTTTGATCGCTCGGCAACAACCAGATGTCTACAGCTCCAGCCATGAATCACCTTTCGGGCCTCCCACCACTCCCAGAATATCACCTCACTCCACTTCCGTCCCTAATTCCTCCGATCCCCGACAAGCTCCTCACTCTCCTACTACCAATTGTCGCCTACTGGAGCCTCTCTATGTTCTTTCACTGGATTGACACAAAAGACTATTTTCCACAATACCGACTACACACCCCCGCCGAAGTCTCGAAACGGAATCGAGTCTCGAGATGGGAGGTCATCCGGGATGTCCTTATACAGCAGGTCGTGCAGACGGCGGTAGGATGGGTGCTTGGTATGACGGAACCGGATGATTACTTTGGAAAAGAGCAATATGACGTTGCGGTCTGGGCGCGGAGAATTAGGCTTGCGGAGAGATGTATACCAGGACTGTTGGCTACCGTGGGCCTGGACTCTAAGGCATTGGCCAAGAACCTTGGAGCGTCACATCCATTGCTCGCTGGTGCGCTTCAGGGAGGGCAGTACCCATCGCTGGAGAATTTGAGCGCTGTCGATAGTGTTTCGAAAGATGGTATGCCAGGCTTTGCTAGCTGGGAGCTCATGCTTGCTTCTGCCATCTACTGGGTCCTAGTACCTGTGCTCCAATTTGGCTTGGCAATTCTGGTCGTGGATACATGGCAGTATTTCCTGCATCGGGCCATGCATATGAACAAATGGTTATACAGTATGTTTCTGAAAGCTGCATGTTGACTCAAAAAATGCTGACCGGTGGTTAAAAGCCACGTTCCACTCACGCCACCACCGCTTGTATGTACCCTACGCTTACGGCGCTCTGTACAATCATCCATTTGAAGGATTCTTGTTGGACACCCTTGGCACAGGCATAGCATACAAGCTCGCTGGGATGAACACACGACAAGGAATGGTGTTCTTTACGGGCTCAACTTTCAAAACTGTTGATGATCATTGTGGATACGCTTTACCCTGGGACCCTCTACAACATATCACGTCGAACAATGCCGGCTACCACGATGTGCATCACCAGAGTTGGGGTATCAAGACGAACTTCTCTCAGCCATTCTTTACATTCTGGGACCGACTTCTCGGCACCGTCTGGACTGGTGGAGACGTATCCGCTCGCTACGAGCGCTCGCGTCTTGCTGCACAGAAGGCTTTCGATGTGGACAGCGAAACGATCACAATTACGCATTCGAATCCCGCAGAGAGCGCTACCCAGGATCCAAAACCCTACGAGAACGATCTTCGAGACGCTACCGATCTACCATCGATACCCATCCAACACGGCCAGCCTCAGCCACCAGCCGGAAAAGCCGAGCTCCAAGCCGCAGGCTCACGGCAGCAAATCCTCGATGACCACATCGACGGCGGGCCAAGTGTGCTGGAGGACGAAGCGTTCGAGGAGAAAGAGGCGAGAAGCTTCCTAAGACGAAGTCCGAGGAAGAGAGCATCCAGTGCGCTGTCGTCCAAAGACGGGTTCAAAGGATTGAGGGATCGGGTACCGACCAGTATGCACGGAAGGGCAGGGGGGATTCTCGGCGTCGATGGGAGCAGGTAGTTTTGCTTGTCGGTGCGGTTCGAACGGAGTACTAACGGGGCGATGTCTACATGTACAAAACCAACCTTCATTCCGTGTTTCGGTGTACGATTCGTGTACGCTGTGTCTTGGGATTGGGAACTGAGACCGCAGTCAGGACGACGTGTACGCTGTTCTCGAAGGAGGCGCTCGATTACAATCCGCCGCCGCTTCTGCGTCGAAGGGGGGGAACCACCCATGATTCCGGTCCGCGATATGCCTAGTATGCTTCATGTCGTGACGTTCGACCAGATCATCGTCACGATGCGACAGCTACACAGGCGCTCGCATTGTTCGAACCCCCTTGGCGTGCTCTAGTCGCTCATACATGAATTTAGAAAAGACCGTCTTGCGTATGGAGATTCAAGAATGGAACCTATCAACGTCGCTGCTTCGACCTTCTCACCTGCGAGTCTCAAACCTGGTGAATACAATTCAATTCGTTGCAAAACAAGTATCGTACCAACCCAACAACCCACACCCAACCCCACCCCCTCTCCTATCTACACCCACCCCTCCACCCCCCCCCTCAAGCCCTCACCATCCCCCCCGTCCACCGCTCCGACCCCCTCCCCACCAACCCCTCATAACTCCGCGCCCACTCGCTCGCCCTCCTCTCCCCATCGTCCCCCCCGCCCGCACCGGCCCCGGCCCCCCACGAACCCTGCTCCCACCTCCCTCCCGCCTCCTCATGACCCCCCATGTAAGAAGCGCTCGGGTGGTACGCGACACCAGTCGCCCTCGCCGTCCTCGAAGCGGGTCGCGCATACGCCCGGATGATACTCTCCTCCCTCATCCCCCGGACGCTTTCCGAGTCCGAAAACCGCGACGCGCGCGCATCGCAGTCCGTCTCGGCCGTAGTTCCGGCGTCCGCGCTACGATCCTCCTCCTCCTCCTCCTCCTCAATCGCAGCGTCCGAATCCGCCTCATCCGCCCGCTCCACGCGCAGCGCGTCGCAGAAATCGCACCCCTCGCCCGGTCCGTGGCCCAGCACCTGGGGCTCCTGGGAGACCGGTTCGCGCGCGCGACCCTCCCTGCGCCAGCGCTGGACGCGGATGCGGTCGAGGGCGACGGGTTTCCCCTCGCGGCGCCATCTGGCGTCCCAGTCTGTGCCTTTAGCGGGGCAGGGGTCGAGCCAGGCGCAGGCGACGGGCCAGGGGCGGGCTCTGTGTTTGCGGCCTTTGACGCAGGTCGTGAGGGCGGTGACCGCGGTGGGGGTCTGGAAGAAATGGCTCAGTGTGCAGGCGGGGCAGGCGGTGCTGGATGTGTCTGTGGGGGGGGCGAAGATGTCTTTGTAGGGTTGGAGGATGGAGAGGAGGCGGCGGGTCTTTTTGGAGACGAGTTCCTTGGGAGCCGTCCTTAGCTTGTCGAGCTGGGGACCGATCTCGTGCGCTATGACTTCGGTTAGCTCGTCGATGTGTTTCTGCTCGAACCAGAAATGCGCATCGCAGAAACAGCTTGGGACGGGAGAATACTGGCTTCGACTTAACGGGGCGCCTAGCGCACCTACGAGACTGGAGAGCATGGGTGTGTCGAGAGGCAGCGAGAGGATGTTCGTGAGGGCAGAGATCTGGGACGGCTGTATGGTGGAGTGACCAGGAGGTGGACGGCCCCATAGGAAGCGTCTTGCAGCGGTCGAGAAGTATGAGGGAGCAGCGTGCTTTGAGGCTGAACGAGAGAGATTAGTGATGGAGGGTGCAAGGGTTGATGCTTGAGGACGAACTGTGGAGGCCGTCGATGCGGACCGAACAATATTGGACGTGGATGTTCCGGAGGTGATGGTTGATGCACGCACGTCAGTCTTGGAGATTCTCGAGGCGTAAGTTGGAGGACGCAAAGTGGAAGTTGTGGAAGCGGACCGAACCAGGCTGGACATGGAGGTTGCGGAGGTGACGGTTGAGTTACGTGCGGTGGAACCGATAGAGCTTCTAGAGGCAGAATCTGAAGAATGCATGGTAGATCTTGTTGATACGGAGCCACTCCGATGAGAGGGCTCATAGTTGGATGAGCTCGCGACTGAGAGGCTCCGGGAGATGGCGCTGCCGAGACCCATGGTCGCTGAAGAAAAGAGGTGAGTGGGTTCGGCTGAGAAATTCTTGCCTGCTTTTGTGGGCTTTCTGGCTGAATGATCTGACTGGCAGACCTGACTGGGATAACAGCGGATGGATGGAGGGTAGGTGGGAAGTAAAGGGGCGACATATTTGAAGAGGCCTCCCTCGTGCCAGCTTTTAGACAATGGCATAGTCTCTTTGTTCGAGGCTTAAAGCGTTATCAATGGAATTGTGCTGGTTTTGGGGTCACCTTGTGGGAGGACAAAGGTCCGTTGAAAGAGGTGTCTTGGACAAAGATTGTGATATACGCTCGTTGCGAGCAAAGGATGGAAGAATGACCACTGAAATGGGACAGTCGGACAAGTGGGAAAGTCGGACAAGGAAACCGCAAGATGATGACTTGTGACATGGCCTGGGTCGCCCAGCAGAGGAAAAAAACATGACGTCTGTGACAGTGGTGACAGAAAAGTGGTAGAATTGCCGTTTCCTCCTCGTCTGACCTAGCTAGGTTCATCCTCAAACTTGCAAGCTTCTATCCGTGAATAGGTTGGGTAAGTGATCACACACACTGTGTACCCACAGTGCCCATGGAGTTCACCTCAAGATGTCTCCGCAAAATATTATTCCCCATAGTGTGAGGCTTTGCTTAGGATCAGCGACGAAGGCTGCAGCTCCTTCACACAAGATTCAAAGCGTGTCGCACGCCGAAACATTATACAGACTCTGGGATAGGTCGGAGGCTAAGGATGGCAAGCTTTGTGTGCTTACTGTAATATGGAAGACAATGATTGAGTTGGCTCCCATGTTTCTGACGCTACAGCTCGAAGACATTAGCATGGCGAAACGTTGGTCTAGGTCTTCCATTCTATTCCCAGACAGTATAAAAGCGAGATAATGTAGGTGGAAGAGTGTAATCTCGTGCTGATAGGGGGTGAAATACTAGCACTTGGATCGACACAGTTTCGGGTAACGGATGTACAGACACAGGAGACGCAGGAGCATTTCAAGAGCGCCAAGGCGCCGTTATCTGAGAGAAGGAATGATGACTGCTTTGAATGCGTTTTCTTTGTCCAGAAAAGTGTCCGGAGAGCGCGTTTATCTATTGCTTTCAGGGGTCGATCCTATCATGATTGGCACATTCCCTATCCTTAATTCCAAGATTTATCCTTCATCAAGGGAAGGTTACAGAAGACGTGCGACCAAATCATATCTCAGTCCTCAGACACTCACTTTCTGCATAGTCGTAAGAGTCAGATGGCGTCACTATAGAGAATCGCACGGCTGGATCAGTCAAAGTAGAGGAGCAGGGTACGATTGAATCAGCGGTCACTACGGAGGTTAAATCTGACGCAGGAAAGTTCCGTGACCAAAGGGTTCAATGGGACTTGGGATTTGGGGGTTGGAAGGTGCCTCAGTAGCAAACATTTCTTCAGCTCCTCGAGGAATGATATCAGCTCGCATTTCGTGTTGATGCGATTGGATCATTGCTTGCGTTCTCACGCCTACCTTAGAGCCAGGAGAAAGGATATTGGAAGACAGGCAAAGGTCCGCAACGAGAAAAGAAGCTCGCCCTCTGGAAGTTTAGAGCTGTGAGCTAGTAACACTTTGTGCTTGAAGACTGTCTGCGTGGGCCGTGGAGAATGGAGATGATATGTTCGAGGGCTCGGGGTGAACGGTCAAAGAGAAAGGTTGCCGTTGCCGACCTGTTGACCGAATGCCCATGACGCCAAGCCAAACACACACTAAGGTACTGGCACCATGGTGTGAGAGAAGAGAGACGGCCAATTGAACCGGGCCTTGGCAAATGCTTGGCAAGAGCGTTGATACGATTGGTGGATAGAGGTTGAGGATCCCGGCCAGGCCGCTGCACTGCCCCAAAAGACGCCGAAAAGAATGGCCCAGCTAAAATTAGCTGCTACTGTGCCCCCAGCAGTGTCGCTGCGTGCTGAGTCCTTGCGTGCTGAGTCCTGAGACATCCATCATCATTCCCGTACCCGATTCCAACACCGCATTAACACTCTCTTGCCTGTTCATCTCACACCATCCTGTGCCTTCCTCTTACCATCGACAGCATTTCAAGGCTCAACCTCCTTCGCTGAGAAAGGCCGTATCCATCATTCTTGCGCATCAAACAGTCGGGAATTCGGAAGAGAGAGAAGTCAACATAAGCGAGCGACCCATTAAGCAAGCCTTCGTCTTCGAAGCAAAGCATCCACAACTCGTCACCATTGCCCTCTCGTCTCCTCCAAACTCATCGGCAGCACTTGGGAGGTCGGAATAGACGATTGCGTGTCTTGCAACTCATAACACGACCCTATGACTACATTCAAGTTGGAGCCTTCCGAAGCGTCTCCAGTAGGAGGCGCTTGCTTCGATCCCGACAGCTTCATCAACTATGACCAGACTGTCCTCCCAACTCCGTCCATCTCACCTCTATCCACTTACGCCAAGTCGGTCGGCACTCCCACGTCGTCAACAGGGAGCCAGCCTTCGCAATACCAAATCCAACCCACCCAACAATTCGCCGCTCCAAGCCATCAATATGAGCAGTATAAGCAACAAGCTGGGCTCCCCGTCGGTGCATTGGCCAACACGTTTGCTGTCAATCAGGTCGACCAATTCAGCTATGGCCGGAGTCAGCAATTCTATGGCACAATGCCACCGACCGACGGATACTTTGACATGGGCATGAACACAGGCGATGACTACTTGGACTTTGGGTCTGCTCCTGGCTTGGGCTCTTCCATCGATATGGACCTCGACTTCAACAACTCTCCGACGAATGACTTGCCTGCGCTAAATTCCAGCTTCGTCAACCCGGCTGCTGTTGGCGGACAAGAAAGCACGCCGCAGTCCCTTCCGTCCCAGTCCCATCCAGCTCGCGTCTGGCCGGGTATGCACCAACAGCAAGCGGCTTTGGCAAAGGCTCAAGCCGCAGCACAGCAGCAGGAACAGCAGCAACGAACTCTGGCAACACAAAAACCTTTGCCTTCAACCCACTCTCGCCAAGCCAGCCGTAGCGAGAGCACTACAAAGCATACCAAGCCTCCTGCGGATCCTATTGTCGAAGAAAGCATCTCTCGCCTACTCAATCAAATGAGACACAGCAGCGTTGCTTCGTCAATTGATGATGCCGCAACACCGACAGGCAACGGTACCCTGTCGAACAGTGCTCGTATGAGAAAAGATGAGGAGGAGATGGATGAGGATGAGCGGCTGCTCGCTAGTGAGGAAGGGAAGAAGCTGAGCAGCAAGGAGAGGCGTCAGCTGCGGAACAAAGTCTCCGCAAGGGCTTTCCGGTCCAGACGAAAGGGTATGATCATTGGTAATCAACGTTATATGAGTGTTTGCTGACGTTTACAAAGAATACATCGGGCAACTAGAGGGAGAGATCGCCGCCAAGGCAAGCGAGGCTGACGAATTGCGAGTCAAGAACGAGGAGCTGGTCGCAGAAAACACTCGCTTGACCGACCTGACTCGCATGCTCTTGTCGTCCCCTGCTTTCTCGACTTTCTTGAACGACCTCAGTGGCACTGGGGCGCCTGCTTCGATGCCAGAGATCTCACGCCCCCAATCGCAAAATCCTGCTTCTCGACCACAATCCGCCGCTCCTCGCAAAGATGTCAACCCGAACCAAGCTACTCCTCACCCACTATCATCGCAAAATCTAAATACCCGCGTTGGTATGACAATGATCCCCGAGGAAACTTCTTTCCAGTACAATGCCACCGAGTCTGCGAACAGCGGCTGGACTGAGAGTAACATGGACTTCGGCGGCCTCTACGATGCTCAAGTCTACGCCGTCACAGAAGTACCTCAAGGCCCAGCTGTTGACTCAATGAGCTTCGCAATGCTCCATGGCAAGAGATCCAACTTCGTTGGCTCCTACTCTGGCGACGACTCGAAGGATGAGCCTGCCGAGATTCATCCTATGCCGGTGCTGGCTGACAAGGTCGAAATACCCGAGGCTATCGAACGACAGCCGCACGATGTCGACATCGATGTCTCTGACCCTGCCTTCGCGCTCTTCATCGACCAACCGTGCACCTCTTCGAAGCCAGCTGCGATGAAACCTGAAGATCGCGTCTTTGGTGAGATTGAGCTTGAGAAGGCTTTTGGCCGACTTGAACTTGTCATTGCAGAAGACCCGAACGAGTCTCAAGAAATCAGCTCCGCCACGATTGAAAAGTTTGAACGTTTGTGCTCGAGGCTTGACGCAGCTTCGATGAGGGTGGCTGCCATCACCTCGCACCTTTGATTGGGTTGTTACTGGCGTTGTGGCTTGTCGGGGCTCTTGGTGGTGCTCGTCATGATTTACGGCCTAGCTCGCGCTGGATGATTTCGATCGTCCCTTTTTTGATGTTCATGGTGGTTACTGAGTACTGACGGTGGACGTCTCTCAACGGCCTCTTTTAGTTGTATTTTACATAGACCACAACCAAGCAATCATCCATCTCAAATCTTAAAGCCTTCTGCTCAGTCTTCGAGCTCCCTTCTGTATGTCTGATTCATGCTCTCTCAAACTTAAGTACTTACTCGTAGCGTATATGACGTTCCCTCGGACATTTCGGCGATACCCGTTGCACGACCAAAGCTGCAGCATTTTCCAATATTTTTTGTTTTTTAACACTTAAATATGGACTATGCTTCTCGCTTTCCTTTGTTTCAAAGCTCTCGAAGGAAACTATGCTAGATTTTGGAGATTTTCCTTCCTCTGCAGCTAGTCATGGATTTCCTACTCCCTCGCGCCATCTGCCGGCTGAAGTCCGCAAAACCACTCCGCATCTTGCCTCGAGACCTGCCCAAACAACGTCAAGGCATCGCCTCAGCTGTTACGGTTGGAGAACAACCGGTACCCTTCAATGATGTTCTGCCATTCTCATTCCGTACCCCACCACAACCACATCGACTACCTGAAACGCACCCTCCGGCCCGTCAACAGCGACTCAAAGACGCGAAACCCTTCTCCGACTTCCTGACCGACGATTTTTCCCGCCAACATGACTACCTGCGGATCTCCATTACCGAACGCTGCAACCTCCGATGCACATACTGCATGCCTGAAGAAGGGGTACCGCTCTCCCCACCCTCACACCTCCTCACCACGCCTGAGATATCCTACCTTTCCGCGCTCTTCGTCTCGCAGGGCGTTACGAAGATAAGGTTGACGGGAGGGGAACCTACGATACGGAAGGACATAGTGCCGCTAATGCACGAGATCGGAAGTCTGCGAAGTAAAGGGCTCAAAGAGCTATGCATAACAACCAACGGCATCGCCCTTCATAGGAAGCTAGACTCAATGGTCGAAGCAGGCCTCACGGGCGTCAACCTGTCCCTTGATACCCTTGATCCCTTTCAATTCCAGATCATGACCCGTCGGCAGGGCTTCTCCGCTGTTATCCGCAGCATTGACCGCATACTCGAGATGAACCGCCTCGGGGCGGGCATCAAGCTGAAAATAAATTGCGTCGTCATGCGAGGCATCAATGAAGGCGAGATCATCCCATTTGTGGAAATGGGACGGGATAAAGATGTCGAGGTTAGGTTCATTGAGTATATGCCCTTCGATGGTAATAAGTGGGCCAAGGGGAAGATGTTGAGTTATAAGGAGATGTTGGGCACGATTAGAGAAAAGTACCCAGAGCTAGAGAAGGTGAGGGATGAGTTGAGTGATACGAGTAAGACGTTTAGAGTGCCGGGATTCCAGGGCCGTATTGGCTTTATCACAAGTATGACACACAACTTTTGCGGCAGCTGTAATCGGTTGAGGATCACGAGCGATGGGAATCTCAAGGTCTGTCTTTTTGGAAACGCCGAAGTCAGTCTCAGGGATCTACTGCGAAAGGACAACAACGGCCAGCCAATGGATGAAGAAGCGATGGAAGCGGTCAAGCAAGTCGAGATGGATAGGAAACAGGCGTTGCCAGGCGACATGCAGCCGCCGGGGTATGGCGAAAGGGAGAGAGAGCTCTTGGAATTGATTGGCATGGCGGTCAAGAGGAAAAAGGAGAAGCATGCTGGAATGGGCGAGTTGGAGAACATGAAGAACAGGCCTATGATTTTGATTGGTGGGTAGGCGGATTCTTGTTCTTTGGACATTGGAAATGACGAGACGAATGTATATGACGACTGGATCTCTATTGTGCACGTTACGACACGACTGATGTCTATGACAACATGTTTGCTCCGATGCTGGTTTTCTTTTGCGGACAAATGAAATCGGGTGAGTGTATGGTCTGTTCACTGACATTGCCGGGCTCAGATGATCCACCTGCCAGCACTCAGCCAGCCCCAACACATCTCTATTCACGCCCAGCGTCTGTTCCAACCCAAAGAAGGCCGCCAACGTCTACAACTCTGAAGTCCACAACACCCCTATCTGTACCATTCCACCTTTTGTCTAGCATATACCAGCCCACGACCACCATCCGCGCAATCTCCACTACATCTCCAAAGACACCACCTCCGCCACCATCTCCGGCCCCCCCTGCGAAACCGGCCCCGTCCTCCCTTCCCCATCTGACACCCTCGTCCGAAATCCACCTCATATCCACCAGCGCCAAATCCGTCACCCACCGCGTCGCCGTCGCTATCGGCCACGTCTGTTTCTCCAACCACGAACCACTGCGACTGATCCGCCGGAACGCCGTCAAAAAAGGCGACGTGCTGGCCGTCGCCCGCATCGCCGCTGTCCAAGCCGTCAAAAAAACCGGCGATTTCATACCCCTGGCGCATGGCGGCGTGCCCGTTGAAGGGTGCATCGTGCGGGTCGAGCCGGTCGGTCAATCTCACTCTGCCTTGCAATCCGGAAATGCCTTTTCGTCCCGGGAAGGACAAAGCGTCGAGGAAGCCTCGCGGCTTTCCGAGCCCATTGGACTGTACGGAGGCGTCCGCATCTCGGTGCAGGTCGAGACGACGGCGAAGACGGGCGTGGAGATGGAAGCGCTGACCGGGGTCGTGGGCGCGGCGTTGACGGTTGTGGATATGTGTAAAGGTGTTGACAAGGGGTGCGTCGTTGATGAGGTCAAGGTCGTTGGGAAGAAAGGAGGTAGGAGTGGCGGGTTGGGCGTCTGGGGTGAGGGGAGGGGGGGAGGAATCAGAGATGTTGAAGGAGGTGCGTGACAGGTTGAGGGAGCCGCAGGGAGATACGGGGAAGCGGCCAACGCAGTTGGTGGATGAGGATGTAAAGCGGGCAGAGAGAGAGGACAGCGTTTAGCAGACGGAGGAAGAGAGAACGAGACAGGCGAGGACGTGGAAAAAGTGGACGCCTGATCCCGGACCGAGAACACTCCGAACCCGCACGCGAGGCAGCCGCAACCAACGCGGCCCCAGCCCCCACGAATCCCACTGGTCTGTTTGCAATGAGTGCTCCACAAGCAAACGAGTCTCCTAGGCGAGCGACAAGAGCTACTCGCTAAGGTAGTAGTGTACCTAGACTCTGAAATTGGGACAAAAGTGGCTGACTGGAAGCTGCTCAATCGCTCAAGCTTTTGAGCACTTTGCACAGCATAGAAAGGCACAGTATACTCGGTGATCTCCAAGATGAAGCTGACTTTGTAGAAGAGAGGCTAGACGATCACAGCAGACCTTCGCTTCTCATTTGAACAGTCACGATGACCTTGCCATTGCTTAAGAGACCCAAGCAAGGAATCATTGCGGGTGACGTCAAGAAAAGAAGCCTCAGACATTTAGTTATGGAGGCACAGACGCTCACTTCAACCAATGCACAAAGCACACCAATGGAGACCAGTAAGCTGCCTGTATAGAGCATGTGCGGGAGGATAAATCGAATCCAACCCCCCTCCCATTGATTCATTGCACCTGTGAGCCAATAGCAAGGTTGGACTGAGGTACAAGACGGATATTCTCAGCGAGGTGCACAGCAGCGATGATAGAAAGGATGATGATTCTATCCTAGGGACCATCGTCGATAGATGATGGTGACCAAAGGGTGGCTAGCTACATTAATGGCTTGTGTAGCAAACATGAGCAACAAAGGATAGGTAGAACATGCATGGAATACTTATGCATGGAAGCAGCCGCGCCTCGGCTTGGCGCCGTGTAACGAGTTTCATAAACACTCGCGGTTTTCTTTACCAGAAGTTTCTCACCATTCAAATCACAACTTCGTAGCTAAAGTTCGATAAAGTCGCTGAACCAGCCATTCCTCTCATTAAATCTTCGTTTCTTTCAAGGTACGCACCTATCCATTTCTCAAGCAAGCCATCATGGCAGAGGAACGTCAGCACGGTGTAGTCAAGGTAAGTCACAAGTCACCATCTCAGCCAAACTCCATTCCACATCTGCTTTTCTCTCTTACGCCTACTTTCAACTCAAGCTCGCCGTGAGCTAACCCTTCACCAGCGTTGGAACGAAAAGGGGTTTGGCTTCATCGAGCGCTCCGACTTCGGCGACAGCATCTTCTGCCACAACCGCGAAACCCCCGACCGTACCGCTCTGGTACCCGGATCAAAAGTTTCCTTCATCTATGAGTATGATGGAAAAGGTGGAAAAGCGACGGGAGTCTTGATCGAAGAAGCTGTTGTTGAAGATGACTCGGCCCGCGAGAAGGGAACGATCGAGAGATGGAACGTAGAGAAAGGGTTCGGTTTCATCAAGCGTGCTAACGGCGGAGAAGACGCCTTTGCGCACAAGAAGGAGTGCGGAGGCAGAGACCTTGTCAAAGGCCAGGTTGTGTCGTTTGTATCTGAGGAAGGCCCGAAGGGCGCTTCGGCTAAGAATGTCCGCGAAGAGGAGGGCGGTGTGTTGATGGAAGAGGCTGTTGAAGAGGACGAAGGCGAACGTGAGCTTGGCAAGGTCAAGTCTTTCAATGAGGAGAAAGGCTTTGCGTTCATCGGTCGCTGCACCGGTGGTGACGATGTCTTTGGCCACAAGCGAGAGTTTGGCAGCGTCGCGCCATACGTTGGGCAGCCAGTCTCATTCATCCTGGAAGCCACCGAGAAAGGCGACACTGCTAAGAAGATTCGCGAGGAGGAGAGCGTCCCCGAACCCATCCTGTCTGACGAAGGTCGCGAATTCGGTACTGTGAAGGTATGAAGTTTCCACCCTGTCTCCAACTGAGGTCAGCAGCAAAGATCTAAACCGTTGATATTGTAGAACTTCAATGTCGAGAAAGGTTTCGGATTTATTGTGAGAAAGAAGGGAGGTGACGATGCGCACGTCCACGTAAAGCAGTGCAACGGCTTGACATTAGAAAAGGACATGTGCGTCTCTTTTGTCTGTGAAGATAGTGGCAAAGGTCCGTCAGCCAAAGATCTCCGCCAGGAGGACCCAACCCGCGTCGCAAGAGTCACTGCCAAGGTCCATTATGGCAAAGTCGAGGTGGGAGCTCCCGCCCGCTGACTACCTGCCTCCACTCTCTCAATCCACTGACCTGGTGTACAAAAGCGCTACTTGGACCCTCCACCCACCAAACCAGACAGCGGCTACGGTTTCATCACCCCACTCGACACGAACAGCTACGGAGCCCCGACGAAGTACTACTTCCACATGTCGTCAATCGAGACCCCCGACGAGTACGGCGGGATCGAGCCAGGCACCGGCGTATCCTTCCTCGTCACTCCTGCTCGATCGGGCAAAGGTGTCCAAGCCGTAGACGTCACCATTGCAGATCCTCCGAAGGAAGACAAGGAGAACGAGAGCCCCATTCACGCATCCTTTGGGGCCTTGAAAGTAGCGGAAGCTGGCGAAAATGGTGACACTGCTGAAGCAGATACTTGGGGAACTGGAGGAAATGATGCCTGGTCTTAAGGCCAGAGGACGTGTGAAGAAGGCTCATGCCAGCTACGATGGCGTTGGCTATCGGGAACTTGGCTGATGTCGACGTTGTCAGGCTTTATTGCACAGCTGGACGATCGGGGCAAACCTAGCTAGTCACAATGGGTAATCACTCATACCTTAGCTTCCACCCCAAGTCCGGGCAATCGCACCCCTCAAATCTCTCCATCCTCAAGTGCTGTTTCAAACCGAAAGAATACCAAGTCTCCTCCACCGAGACGCCTGTAGCACGCTCCGACCCCCCAGCCCCTCACGACAAAGAAGCCGAACCCCTTCCCCTCCCCATCGCCGTACCTCATCTCACAGCTCAGAACCTCGAAAGTAGCACACGATCAGAACACCTCCCAACCCACACCCCGCCCTCCACCCCCCCAGCCAGCCCTCTCCAATCCGCAAAGCCACCTCCAGACCCTCCCACCCGCGCCAGGCACCCAGCTTCCACATCTCCCAGCTCCCCTCCCCAACCAACGATTCCATACCACCCAGCCAGCCCATCCCTCCAGCCCACCACCACTCCCGTCCCCCACACCCCGACCATCTCTCACCACCATCCCACTTAACGTCGTCCGTCCGGTGCGGATCCCGTCCGATTCCCGCCCGGTGCGCCACAGATATGTAGCTCGAACACGGGCGTCGGGCGTCTGCGAACAGCAAATGTGGAGTACCTCATCCACGCCCGCACGCAACCAAATTCCAAACTCCACCAAGACGGCGGACTTCTCTTCGAGGGGGATACCGCGATTGCTCTCGTGCCGTTTCACGCATCGCACACAAACTCAATACGCCGTTCAGGTTTATGCGGACAAAATATATGAAGATCTCCAACTCGTGAGCGAGGACATCCATGGCATCTTTCCGAATGAGCGCATTAATGCCGACAGCGCCGCGTACAAACTCACCCCTTCTAACAAAGACGGCCTTCCGGCCTCTTCCTCCGCTTTCTCCGACTCTGACATCAATTTTCTCGCAACTGACGACACGAGCAAAGCTAGTCCAGCGCCACCGTGGTCATGCGGAACCCAGGTACACGATTTTCCCCGTCCCCACATATCTCGCCACGACGTGAAATGTACCGCAATCGACAGCGGATGCCAGTCGAAGAGGTTGCGATCCTCCGAGACCTGCGATTGGCACAAAGTGCTCTTGAAAGCTTCGCTCAAAACGAGGGTGGGGGTGCCGACGACTTCGAAGTGAAGTGCAAGTGCTACGATGAGAAGTGGAAGACGCTCAAGAGTTCTACATCAGGACGCAAGCTCGTGGTATAGTTGCCACTGCGGCAACTTCCAATGACCAACGTACTTCTTGTCTTCCGACCCCAACAGCTCAATCATCGACGAAGCCCTCGAGCTCACAGAGTTCGCGACAGTCGCGACCATCTCGAGATTCTTTGATAGTCCTCTCAAGGTCCTCATCGTTAGAATCCATGTCCAAAAATCCCTTTCAGACACAATCTACGCTCCGAGTCCGCAAAGACGGCCGAGACCCGTCTGATGGTCAGGCAGGCTGTCCAACACGGGTGTTCCGAAAGGCGTACTCACCCTACAACATCGCACACATTCTCACATCGCGCACGAAGTCAATACCCTTCCTTACAACTCCACCGTACGCGATGCGCCAAGCGTAGACTCAAGACTAGAAAGTGACCATCTGGCAAAGATCCCATAGCCACCCCCTTCCAAATCGTAGCAAGCCTCATTCCATCTCTGTCCAGTCCACCACTCAGTCCCACAACGCCTCTGAAAAAACTCGTCTAACGATCACTCCCAGCCACCTGGTCCTCGTGCGTGCATTAGTTCGTCGGTCGAAGTCGGCCGGCGCGAACGATCGACAGGTCGCAGTGTCGACGACCTCCAAGGGACCGTCGCGCCTGCTCAAGACGTGGGCGTCAGTCGGGCATACCATGGCAACCGCCGACTCGGTCCAAGGCAGGGAGTATGACTTTATCAGACTTGATCTCGCGACACCCGGAGGGAGGGCGTATCCGCTTGGGTTCTTGACAGATGTGAGGAGGACGTGCGTCGGCGTGTCGAGGGCGAAGAGTGGGCTGCGAATCGTTGGTGACGAGAACGTGTGCGATGTGTCATTGGGTGGCGAGGACGTGGATGCGGTGTTGGATCCTGGGCAAGGCGGTGTAGCGGTGGCAGCGATCGATTGACGATCGTGTGGCGAATCGTGCAGTGTGCTCGAGGGCGGCAGTAGCTGTCGCGGCCTTGGAAGTGCGACGTGAGATTCCGGGCGTTCTCTATGATGTTGGGACGAGGACTCAGATGGCGCTAGATAGGTTTAGATAGATCCGTATAGCTCGAACATGCGTGCTTGATTCGCTCATTTCATTCTCGATTATATCATCATTTCGCTCTGGGGGATCATTATGGTCGCGCATGTAAAAGAACCCTGACCACAGTGTATACAGAAAACCTCAGTGCGAAATCCATAACCGGTCATGACGATCCAACCATCGCACACCCCACCACCACCCTCTCTTTCCTTCCCCTCCACCTCTTCCAACCTCATGGCCCATCCACTCCCTCCTTTCCCCTCTCCCGCACAACACCCCCACGCTCTCCCTAGCTCCCAGCCCCTTCTCATGCTCCAGGCCCCATTCCCTCCCCGCACCAAAGCGAATACCCGCAAACAGCAAGCGACACAGCTACCCCTCCCCACGCCCACGCCCATGCCCATCGTCACCCTCACCCTCACCCTCACCCTCACCCTCATCATCGGATTCCCAAAAAGCCATCGCCGCATCCACATACTGCGCCAAAATCTCCTTATCGGTGAGCGTCTTGTCCGGTATGTCGTTCAGCGGAACGATCTCGTCGTCGGCTTTGGCGGAACCCGGACGCTGTTGCTGGACGCGCTTGGAGGACTCGGGGGGATGGATGGGCATCGGCTGGGAGGCGGTTGAGGGTCCCGAGGCTGGGGAGTTCAAACTGTTGTGGGTGCCGTTTCCACGGGGCTTTCGCGTGGTATATTTGGTTTGAAGAACCTTCCTCGCTGGGGGAAGGGGCGGTGGTGCGGAAGATGGCGGACACCGATTTTCCTGGTCCGGCTTCGTCTTCTTCGCTTCACCGTGCGGGTCCTCGTCATCCGCAGAGTCGCAGCCGCGTTTGCGACGTGGCTTCTCGGGTGCACTCGCCTCGTTTCTCACGCTAGCTGGCTTTGGAGACCTAGTGGTTAGGGCCGGGTTTCTGGGTAGTGGCGAGACTGATGATGGAGATGTGGATGCCGGAGTTGGTGTCGACAGAGTCGTGTCCGATGTGTCTCCATCTCCTTTCGGTAGTCTCTCTTGCGAAACTGTCGTTGGGGGACTAGATGTTGGAGGGGACATCGACTGGGTAGGAAATGGTGCTTTGCCATCGTCCGTCAATGGCAGACGTGATGAAGGCGACTGACCCAACACTTCTGCTGGGACGGTCCTCGACTCTGGTCGCTTTCCCAAACGCGCCTCTCGAAGATCTGCGGCACTGTTCGTAGAGACTAGGTGCTGCGCGATTCCTTGCAGAATGCTGCTATCTGCATCCTTAGTCTCCGACGTTGAGGCCGGCGTTAGGTGCTGTTCACTCGACTGTGCCGAAGTACCAGCAGATCCCAGAACCATCTCCCCAGTGTTGACCCCATTTATGGACGCTTGTCGAAGCACAATCTCGGCCTTCTCGCGTCCAATTCTGTCTTGGAGTTTCTCCTTGTTGACCTTGCCACGGTCACACCGAGGCTCAATCTCCGTAGACTCCGGGTTGCCAGCCTCGTTGGCTTCGAATCGTGGGCCGTCTGCTTCAAGCTTCATCGAGTCTTCATCGATGATACCGCTATCGCCACTCGACTCCGCGGTTTCGTCGTCCACCTCCATCGCAGCTTCCACGTCAGAGCCGATCATAACTTCGTCGTTGTTATCGGCCTGCTGGGTCTCTGCTGCACCCGCATCGGCGAGCTCTTCATCGCCATCTCCAGCCTCCTCTTCCACCCCGAACCCTTGCATGACGTGATCCACCTTGACAACTTCGTCGCCCTCTGTGACCTGCGCTTGAACCTCGAGGCTGAGCATCCTTCCGGCTTTGACAGCGCTGCCAGCTCCCTTTTGCTGACTGTCCAAATCTCCCATCGAATTCCCAGCGACGAGGGGCCTATCTTCGCTGTGCCCTTGCCCTTCGACCCTCACGCCATCCATGCCTCCACCGATCTCGACACCGCTGTCAGCCGCAGCTCGTTGGGTCGCCAAGCTTTTGGAGTTTTCTGGTCCTCTTTTCTGTCATCAGACGAACGACACGAATTTTATCGATATGGGACCTCTCTGGACGGTTGATAGGGCACATCGCCAGACGTTGGGCTTTCGGAGTATGCTTAGGCGAATGATAGCGCGGACTTCGACGGTTTTCTTTCCGGGCACTGGCCCACTCCTTCTTGGAGACGGTGCGCCCACTGTGAAAAGCTATGCTGAGTCGACTCAACAAATCTCGCAGCTCGGTGACGTCTTGAGTTTCCGGATTGATTTCATCGACTATGCTGAGCCGACTCAACGCAATTCCTAGCTTCGTGACGTCTTGAGGCTCCACAGTATAACCAAAGACAACGTCGTCGTCCTCTTCAGGCCCAGGAACCTCGAACTCGTCCTCGTCGTCCTCGTCGTCGTTGACACTCTGGCTATCGGTAAGCAGTCCGATGGATCTGGCCTCAGGCCGAAAAGATCTGCTATTCTTCTGCTCATCAGAAATGGCAAATCTGCTACGCCCGGCGTTTATCTGGCGGACGACTTGAGGATATTTGTCGCCATGAGTGTCGGAGCAAGGTTGACTATCGATAGGAGCCACGGCAGTCTGGAGCTCCAGTTGAATGAGCACGTCGTCCTTCGCTTCCACAGCTGTGTGACCGTCGGTAGAAGTGTTGACGATTCGGGTCACGACTTGAAGAGGAAGAGAGCTGTCCTTTTCGGCCCCATTAGAGGTGTGACCATCGTTAGACCCTTCGATGGTCTTGGAGTCGCTCTGGAGAGCCTTGTCATTCTCCAGAGAGGCACGATGATGTGGGTGCTCTCCGCTGGCTTTGGGCTCGATTTGAAGGGCCACGGGTCGCCATTGTGGGGCAGATGGTTGGTAAGGTACCAACGCTAAGGTCTCATTTGAGCCTTGCTCAACGGCCAAGGCTGCGCAATGGCGGGTCCCTTCCAGAGCATCAGCGTATCCAGTGGCATCTTTATATATATATTTACCGCGTATCACGGCAACAGTGACGTCGACTCTGGAAGGCTTAAAGGTAAAAGGGCTCAGCGTGTGAAGGATGAGGAGCCCGAAAAGTGAGAGTTGCCAGTCGATGAGGCCGAACCAGAAACAGTTTATCAATAACGCTAAGAGGTATTGAAATCTCTGTCACGGTTGATCAGCCTCGGCGTTATGGTGTAAGGTCTGTTGCACTTACACCTCGCAGGCCTTGAGCAGGTACTGGAATCTCGTGCATCTCGGTGGGATGATCCATGTTTGGAGGGACGTTTGTAAAGATGCGTGAGAATATTTATGTATAGGCTTTTAGGCAAGGTGGAGGAAAAGAATCCTACGTATCTGTTGTAGGTACTCCTGCTAGCCAGTGACAAGACTTGCAGGTCTTGCTTGAGTTTTCTCAAGGATGTTAGATGGGAGAAGGAGTGAAAGATGTAAGGATTAAATAAGAGGATGAAAAAGCTAGAGGCGCTAGTAAACCAGTGTTGTAAGATTGAATCGCGCATACAAAACGGGATTTTGATGTTTGAGGTCGGTAGAATAGTAAATTTGGATCCAAGTGTTGACCACTCTGCCGAAGACGACCGACACAAAAGAAGCGTTGACGTACCTCCCGTTTCTAGAAAATTCAGGGCCAGTCGAGTTGTTAGGAGGAAGTGCCGCGCTAGTGAGAGCCAAGAGTGCTTTGTTGATCTTTTTATGTTCAACACAGGATATTGGGCCAATCAAATCCAAAGCTTGACGTATCTGCTGCGTATCATTGTCAATTAGGCAGTCGTCATTCACTTTGCTCTCGCTTGCATAACGCTCAACCCAATTAGACGCCCATTTTACCTAGGTCTGGAAAAGAGGAGTAGTCATTCACTTTGCTTTCCCTCGGCACCAATTCTGCCAACACAGCCTCTTCAAGTTGCCCAATCCGGGTACAATATCCCTTCACTCGACCTTGGCCCTTTCCGCGAGGCCTCAGCTAGCGGTGCAAGGTCCTTGAAACTTGAAGTGTGCTTGCAACTTCACTAGCTCGGATGGAATGAGTGCGCTGGCAGTCTTGCTTTAAAACCACCGATGTTTAGAGTCTTCCCGTTGAGCCTTCCCGGTGAGCCTCCCCATCCCCGTTGAGTCTCCCCAGTCGAGTTTCCCCGTTCAGTCTCGCCGTTCAGTCTCGCCGTTCAGTCTTCCCATTGAGTGTTCCAACTGAGTCTCCCCTAGGACGAATCGAAGTCGTGTTCAGAGAATAACAATACTTCTCCAGGCGTGAAGACCATAATTGCTGTAGATACTTGAGACGGTCTGCAACTGATATCATAGACCGCTAGATCGTGAAATTGAACGTACATAGGTGGAGATGTACTACCAGCCGCGTGAAGGGTGTTGTAATATGTAGGGGCAGTGACAGCCTACAAAGCGTAGGCTCCCACCACCGCTGTGGCTATTGGAGACCCATCCAAAGGTGTGGTAGGGTCAGGTAAGGTCAGAGTTTGAGTTCTCAGATATAGCGAGGGCTGTAGGGCGCGGTGCTCGATCGATACTGCTGATGCTGATCTCTTGTTGATGTATGCAAAAGGCGACCATGGATGTACCTGAGGTAGTTTAAGAGATGAGGGACACTCAGGTAGGGTGATTCCAAGACAGTCTTGAAGGTCCCTGGATCCAGCCATGGTAACTATGGTATAGTAGGAGAACATAAGATGGCGAACAAAGGAGGTTCATAATACTGCTCAGATGGCAAGATGCCCATTCTGATCATTTTGGCTGCATGCAGGTGTCTGGACGTTATTTCGGCCATGGAAGCTAGGTAGCGAGGGAAGCTACATCTTGAGCTACATTGAAAGATTTGATCTTGTAGATTCCGAAAAGCCCGGTGTGTCTGTGAACTTCCAGGCACGAATGATAGAGCGATAGAAGTTGGCCAAGGATACATGAAGGCGACAGCAAAGGAGAGGCTTGAGAAAGAAACAGCCGCGGACTAAGGTACTCTGTACTTTCCGCGCCGCAGCACTCCCTTCGGGTGCTCCTTCCGCGTCAGCCGTGATCCATTTACCCAACCCGACAGATGCACAACCCTCCTTGCTATGATGAATGTCTGATACTAGACCTTGGGTTGGAAGAATCCGCTTCTTCATTTGGATCTTGCCGTTGCGGCTCACTCCGTATAAGAGGATGTTCGAACGTGATTGGTGCCGATGGACGGGTATTTCAGGGGATCAGTTTCATGTGCATAGTCAACCGTAACAATAATTGGTTCAAGCGCATTTCCCATGCCCCTTCCCATCTCACTCTCGGTGAAAGTTTGTTTCTGGTTGCGATGAATGATTTGATGGGAGCCTCGAGCTCTTCCGTAAATTCTAGAATGGCAGAGAATGTGCTACTGACAATCAAGCGGTGAAGGGTTATGCAGATAGACAGCACAGCCTGGCATGTACCTTGAAAGCCCAACTCCCAAGTAGGCCTCCACGGGTAGCTGCGTTCCAACTACACCTATCAACAGGACCGCCATACGACTTTTTTTACCCAGCCGCAGCAGAAACACAAATCAGGCAGGATGCATCGACTGCTTGTCCTACGATGGTATCGTCGCAATAGGCTGACCAAACACTCAGCTAAGACCCGCTCTGCGACGCCTTGCGGCAGAAGGAATTGAAATGTCTCAAAATGTAGGACTTTTCAAGGTCCAAAGGTCGTGAGTGTCTATTACACGTGCATGCTTAAGGTGCTGAGATTTCAGCTTTCGGCTTCGTTGGCTCAGGCTCATAGTGTACCATTGCCTTTGGAATATCAACTGCAGCCCAGTCTTGGCACTGCCGCCTTGTCTATGCACGCATTCATGATATCATTGGTGCTACCAATTCGTTGACGCAAATGGTAGACGTGTTTGCGGCTGAGCTTTTTTGACTTTGCCGGGATAGCGATACTCACTCAATGGAAACCGGATCCCGCCTGGCGACCGGACGCGAGACGCGGTGGCCTTATGGCGCCAGACTTTGCTATAAATTCGGGATACACACCATCATCATCATCATCAAACCAAGCTTCTCTCCGATGCCAAATTTTGCCTGACGAGGACACACAAGATTCTAAGCTGGACTTGCCTTTCCAGCCCAGCATTTTTCTACTGTGAAACTTGCAAAAACATCACGTCCACATCGCTAGAGCCTCTCTACTTCCATCCTCAGCATCACCGTTCACCTTGACCGGAGCCTCATGGCAGCGCTTGCCGAACTTCCCACCGAGCTCTTCTACATGATCATGTCACATGTCTCTTTCCGCGACAGAGCTCGCATGGCCGTCGTCAGTAGACCGTGCAAAGACATTGCCGACGACGAGGAGTGCTACAAGGCCCAGTATGTTCGCGACTTTGGGGATCCAGCCTCGCACCTTTTCTACACTGGTAATAAGATGGGCGAGGAAGTCAGTTGGAAGATAGCGTATGCGCGCCGCCATTATGCCAATATGCCCTTGCTCCTTCAGGATCGCCTTTCCACTTCTTTTGTAAAGTGAGGAATACAGACGTGTGGGATGATTGTGGTGGGGTTCAGAACAGAATGTATAGCAGCTTCTTGCGCCTCGATACACATTGCAAACTCATTCAAAAGATCCAAAGAGCTTGCAAGCATTCACGGTACTGCTTTTTGAATGCTAAGACCTGATGCCCAAGGAAGTGTCTCCCGAGCATTCTTCTGTCTACTCCCACAATTTTCGCATCCGAAATGCCAAGCGTCAGATTCGAAAAATTCAGCCTGATGTCTGTGGGAGACTCTTATGGATTGCCAAGGCATTGCTCTTGCCAAAGGAAGGAGACTCATTGCTTAGACATTGCTCTTGCCAAGGGAAGGAGAGTCTAAACAAGTAGTTTTAGTTAGCAGCTTCTTCTAGGTAGCAAGACCATCATCTTTCCACCTGTTCTTGATTTGCCATGCTGCGCGCCGTAGCAGAGACATTCAAGGTAGAGTGACTGCCTCGCGATTCTCACGCTTCTCGAACAATTGAGAAACAGAGCCCAGGATGTAAGCTGAAGGGTTGAAACCTAGACAGTGGGACTAGATTAATCTCTCTATGCACCTCGAAACTAGAGTCCAAGCG
Source organism: Platismatia glauca (assembly GCA_963556305.1). Taxonomy (NCBI): domain Eukaryota; kingdom Fungi; phylum Ascomycota; class Lecanoromycetes; order Lecanorales; family Parmeliaceae; genus Platismatia; species Platismatia glauca. The sequence goes on along the minus strand of OY745779.1, from coordinate 863,381 downwards.
TTTCGAAATCAATTCGGTCTCAGGCTGTAGAAAATCCTACAGCCTGACTCTCAACGAAATAGTACCAACACACTTGTCTAGTTCGTTCCGAAAAGTTTTATATGAACTGCATCCTTCCTCTTTCCTCCTCCCTCAACTGTCAATCTTCACTCTTCGAACGAAACCTCAAGGCGAATTCCAACGACCTTCCTAGTGAGCTGAGCTATACGATCTCCTGACCCTTCTACCACGACAGAGCCTGGGGGACGTGCGTCAAGAAGCCAGCTACAAAGCCCAATATATCCGCGATTTTGGCTGTCTAGCACAAGATGTCTACAATGACTAAGAATAGTTCTATAGCTCTGCTGCATCTGGACTGGAGCCGCCAAACCGCTGGACAAGATACCACGAAGAAGAGCCAAAATCCATTGCCCAAGAAAGCAGCTGGAGACGTGCCTACGTTCGCCCATGACAACCTACGAAGTCTCACGGGGTTGCTCTTGAGGTGAAAATGGGTCTCGCATGCAGGTGATCTTTGCGGCATGCAGGAGGGCTGTGGCCTCTTCAACCGAATCATATGTGGCTGTAGCATACATAAGGAGCGCGATATGAATTTGGTGTTATGGAACGAACTGGTGTCCGAGAGGACCAAAACGGGCAGATGTGAGAGCAATACCCGTGCAAGGAGTACAAGCTGATGAAGGGCACTGTTCCCAAGCTCTTGCCACAGCGCTCATGTCAAGACTACATAGCTTCTCCTCTCTCATCAACTCTCATGACCTACCTACAATCAACGAAAAGAAGCTCGTGGAACACATCGCGTGCCTTCGCTACTTCTTGCTGGCTCACTAAATGGGGACGTGTTCCTTGTTTGAGCATTTGAACACTAGGGATAGCGGTAACCTTTCACACAAGACACAAGTACAACTCCCGGGATCGTTACGCTTAGGCAGGCATCCACCACGCTTCTCGAAAACATTAATTAGACCCACTCTTGACGTAGGGTCAATTCGAGATTCCTATAAGCGATAGCAAAGTAGGCGGGGGCTCCTAGAGGGAGAGTGTCGGAAAACGAGGTATGGTGGAAGCAGCCACCCTCCGGTCATCGCCCCCTCGGATATGCGAAAAAGCTGATAAGGATTGGGTCATGGCTCGTAGTTGCGGGACACAGATCGCATTGTTCATGCTCAAATGCATGCTTCCACGTCCGATGGCTAGAGTGGTGGAGCATGCGCGTAAATGTACCTAGGTCAAATTTCCCTCGCCGGTCAACTCTGGCAGATTGAGTGGGGGTCCGTGAGTCGAGTACCATGCTGGTCCCGGCAACGAGAAGTTACCAGGACTGCTGCAGCCTGCAGCAGCTGCAGCAGGCTTTTTGTCTGATCTGCGGTTCCAGTTCTGTCGCACGGGTGGCTAGGCCTGGGGTGGCATAGCTCGGTCGTCGCTCGGCATTTCGCGTTTCTCAAGCTCCTAAAAGACTTGGAGAAGTGAACAGCTCTCACATCTACCTAGTTGCACACTGGCATCATGGCATGAAGCTGAGATGGCAAGGATGGTGTAGCAATGATCACTCGACCCAAACGCTCCAGTAGCATTCTGGCCTGTTACATACTACCAAGATTAGTGGACGCTTCGACCTGACGATCCTTACCTTACTCCGCACCGGCTCACCTACCCCACTTTTTCACGTGCCATTTGCTCAACTCTATCAACATTACCACACCATTACCGCCTCCCATAGTCGGATCCAACGCCGAATCTCTCCCAGGTCCACCAAAGGGCGTCCACATTCAGGACTAAAGACCCGCCACTCCAGAAGTCGAAGAGATGGAGACCGACATGACCTTGCACAGAATGGAGGAGCCGGGGCATCATAGAACGTCTGTGCTCTACACGCTTTACGCCTAGCTCTGCTTTCTGTCATTCCCGACTGGACAAGCTACATCGTCATCTGCCACCTTCGGATCCTGCAGGTTCGAGGACGATGCACTTGCCTTAGCGGATCGGCCCAGCGGCTACCGGAGTATGGTATGCGTATGGGATCCAACAAAAAGAGGTATGAGCTTGGTAGGTTCGCTGTCATTGCCGAATTGTGGGGAAAGCTAGCGAGCACGTCCTGCAGGCACATCATTCGTCTTGTTCAAACACCATGCTCCCGCCGGTACACCATCTCACACCGTACCCTTTTGGGCAGGTCGATGCTACAATACGTCGAGGTCGTCTGCTCAACTGGAAAATAATACGCTAAAGAGAGAATTTTTCCTTATGACATAGTCATTTTATCCCAACAAAAGCTTCTGGAGGCATGTCAACGTCCATGACTTCACTGATGTAGGGCCCCAAACGTGGAGCGTCTCTTGGGCCCACCAAACGCCAGCCGGACTGGTGTTATCAAAGATGCTTTCCTCTCACCGCTTTTGGCGGTCATTTCATCTCCAAGCTCAACTTATGGTTCTTGAAGCTTAAGCTCGGTCTCTGCGGCCTGAGGTCTAGCCCTTATGAGACCTTCAGTATTCTATCTCATATTGGCAGCTGCTAAGAATCTCGCGGCTTCTATCCGGCGGTCATGCGAATGACCACATAACCATTGCAAGACTTTGCTACCTGCCTAAGGCGAAAGCCATTCCCTGACCGGAGCTAAAACATCCTCGAGGTTGTTTCATCTAGACTGCGCTTTGCTGTTCGTGCTTGGCACTGCGCGTTGCGAGTCGTTACCAATGCTTTGACATACCCTGCAATATGTGATCGATGACCGCCGTAAGTAGATCCTGTATTGCCGTCAGAGTCCATTACATAAAATATGTCATGGAGGTCAGAGGGACAAAATTCTCAGTGCGACTCATCTATATAGTCTCTTGTTATCCATCTCGATGAATTCTTTTATTTCGCAAGATCAAAAAGCAAGACCTGCGTGTGCTTGCCTTCACCGAGTCTCAGCGCCATTGTGTGGCGCAATCGCATGACTTCTTCCTTCTCATTCAGGTTCTGGATTTTGGTGACCCAAATTCCCAATCCGTCAACATCGGCGTCCGAGTATCTCCAGTCCTCTGAACCCAAGCCGCTCATCCTTACCTCGGCTGCAAGAGCCGTCTCAAAAAGATCGCTAAACTTTTCCATATATTCCCCTTTTCGACCCTGGCAAACACGCTTTTCGAGGATACATCGCCATGTACTGCTCTTACTTCTTACTCCAAGCAATCCTGCTTCAATTCTGCGCTGGCAGTTACGTATTAGAAACGAACTACACGTCGGCAAATTGGTTCGACCAGTTCAACTTCTTTACCGTAAGTCGCCTACCTTCCTACGATATGTAAGCTAGCCATCTGGATTTACTCCTTGTCTCAGTCCGCCGACCCTACTGCTGGTTATGTGAACTACGTGAACCAAACGACAGCAGCCAATAATAGCTATATCAATACAGACAATGGCCTTGTCTACATAGGTGTCGACAGCACTAATATTGCTACTGGAACCGGCCGAGATAGCGTGCGTATTGTAAGTAATGCAGCCTACAACTATGGTCTGTTTACCCTCGATTTCTCGCACATGCCGGGCGGAATTTGCGGCACATGGTAAGTCCATGCTTACATCTTGTCAAATCTGCAACCAGAGCACTGGCTGATGTCTAGCCACTCACAGGCCAGCATTCTGGATGGTCGGTCCCAATTGGCCCAACGACGGTGAAATCGACATCATTGAAGGCGTCAACGACAACGCGAATAACGCTATGACCTTGCACACCTCTGACGGTTGCTCCATCACAAATGATGGCGACTTCACCGGGACTTTGACCACCTCGAACTGCTACGTCTACGCGCCTGGGCAATCGAATAACGCCGGCTGCGACATTCAGAACCAGAATATACAATCTTACGGCAGCACTTTCAACTCAAATGGAGGTGGTGTCATTGCCATGGAGTGGACCAGTAGTGCTATCAACATCTGGTTCTTTCCGCGCGGGACGACGCCCTCGGACCTCGAAGCTGGAACGCCTGATCCAGCGTCTTGGAAAGAGCCGGTCGCGCAGTATCAGGGGGATTGCGATATCCCAAGCTACTTCGCGGACATGCAGATCGTGAGGAAACCCCCCTCCCTTGATCCATCTTTACGATCGGATTCCGCCGCAATTTTCCCAAAATACCCTCTATCTGCCATTATGACCACTAAGAATTCAATTCACTAGGTCCTCAATACAGACTTTTGCGGCGACTGGGCCGGAGGCGTGTGGGGCAGCAGCTCCTACTGCGCATCCCTCGCCGACACCTGCGACGACTACGTGCAAAACAACCCATCCGCGTTCGTAAACGCGTATTGGCTGATCAACAGTCTGAACGTCTATCAGTCTGATGGCGACGTTGCAGCGGTAAGTCATGTGGCCGTCAGTCCGGCCGGGCATCAGAAGAACGAGACGGCGCCGCTGTTGAGCGCGCCGCTTGCTATGGGCGGTGGGCTGCCCGGCCCGCCTGGGAAAAGGGGGATGAGGATTGGAAGAGGTGCGGTGGGTGGGAGTAGGGTCGGGTCGTAAAGCTGCGGTGGGTCGGGAAGTGAGTCTGCCAAGTCTGTTTCGTGTACATGATTGTTATGCCTGCTGTTTATATCCGTCCGTCTTTGTGGCAGTGCTTTTACTTCTGTACATAATCGGATCGCTGTCGCGAATCTTTCTCGTTACGGAACATTCTCCTTCCGTCTCGTGGGTTTGGCTTTCGCAATTGTAAATAGCCGCGTCAACCATTCCCGTATCTACTCCTCCTCTGTCCACAACCCGTCCCCTCGCTGCCATCTTTCCCTCCCCCACAACCCCCAACCCCTCCGGGCCACGGCCCCAGAAAGGCACCCGATCCTTCCGTCGAGCGAGCACCGACGCTCAAAATCTACAACCCTCCATCCTCACGAACGTCAAACCCCCTCCCCCAATAATCTACACACAGCCTCGAACCCCTCTCAAAACGAAAGCAATCCTTCCCAATCCCGCAGACCAACTACCGTTCCCCCACGCCGCGCTCATCCGAATCGAAGCCTGGTCCATCCCCCGCAACCACTTCATTTCCCGTCCCAGACGCGTATGAATCTACCATACAACCCGAACACCCACCCCTCCATCTGCCCACCAGAGCCAACAACTAGATCCCAGCGGGCAGATCTTCAAAACGCACGTGCGTGACTACGACCCGTATGCAGCGAGGCTAAGAGGGATACTTCCGAGGTTGACCGGGACTCGTTCGCCGGGGTTGCAAAGTCGGCGAAGGCGGCGATCGGGACGCTTTTGCCGCGTGGATGACGGACACTGGTCGCTTGGATCAACACGACGCCTGGATCAATAATTGTACTGCACTTGGTTTCTACGCTGGCATTTCGCTCTAGTGCTGGTCGATTTCCGGGGTCATTCCTCGCCCTGACCACCTGGTTGAATACGAAATCGTGTCAGAAGGCACGCTGGCAATGGTACTATCCATAAAGGGCGCTATGCCTTTGAGTTTCATCAGAAAAGCTCGACCCAACACTCTCGCCGATGGGCGATCTAACGCTCCGTCTCCATCTGATCCCGTCGATCGCCGCGCACTGTTCCGAGTGCCCCGACCGACCTCCTCGAGCAATCAACGCGGCGCAGCCGGCATCAGCAGCTCAGTCTGTTCGCAATCCAGCCGTGGCGAAAAATAAGCCGCGCGGTCCGCCCGCAACGCATCCCAGCACGCACCACACGTCCGCCCGGACGGCATCTCCCCCCCCGCGGGCCTCAGCTCGCCCCAGAACGCGTCGTCCTCGCCGAAGTGGGACGTGTGCAGGACTTGTCTGCAGCGGTGGCAGGGGGAATGGTCCTGCGGGATGAGATGGGGGAATTTGTGCTCGAGGAGGGAGAGGAGTTCGGTTTTGAGGGCGGGGGGGTGGGAGGAGAAGTGGTGGGTGCGGGGGATGAGGGTTCGGAAGGATGGGTGGGTGCGGCGGAGGGTTATGAGGGTGAAAATGGCGTGGTGGGGGTCGGTGCGGGAGATGTGGGTGAGAATTAGGTGCTTGAGTTCGGGGGGGAGAGCGAGGAGGGGGGGGAGAGGTGGGTTTGGCGGGGCGGGCTGTGCGATGTGAGGTGCCATGGTCTTGGTTTAATGCCTGTAGAGGGGAGGGGAGATGGGTGAGGGTTGAGAATTGAGAGGCACTGGAAGCGTGCTCGAATGAGATGAAGGTTAGTCAAGTGATGATGTTGGTTAAACGGAGAGGCGGGCTGTATCGCGCGGTCGGAGCGCTCATGAAGTCGGCGAGAAAGCTCCAGCATAACACTTTTTGAAAAGCTAGTACCGGAACATTTAGCGTGTAACATGTTAACCGCTTTTCAACAATCACTGCCCGTTTGCTGATGGAAACCCTATGACTAAACCTGAACAGGGGTCTCTCGCCTCCAGGATATCACGATCCAAGGCCCACCCAAACGCTTCCCGCCTCGAATCAGTCAACGTTTACCAAGCACAGTGCGAACGACTGCTTGCCGCAACAAGGGCAAGTGGTGCAACTGTCGTGGGAACCATCTATAAGGCAAGTAAATGCAGAACGTAATTTTCTGTAGTGGGAAATCAGATGGATTAAAACTGTATACTCTTATTTACCTGAAATGTCGCACAAGGAACTGTCCCCTTGTGTCCCATCTTGCTAAACCAGCGCGGGCCTATTCCACAAGCGGAACAACCTCAGCTACGCCGATAAGATCGATAGGAGCTTGGGGAAGGGGCAGAGATACACCTTGTTCAGCAGTCCGAAGCCAGGACTTTTTGTTCTATGGCTTCGAAGAATGGCTACGAGGTATTGCCAGACATAGGATGAGGTGGACGAATAAGGCGAATATATAAAGAGTGTATGGCGAAGGAAGTGAGAGATGTTGTCGGACTCGTCGAAGTAGGCGACAATCCATCCTTCGGGCGAGGAGAGGCAGAACGAAGAGCGGTGTGCTGTTCCGAAGGAGCAGGCGTTGGCTGCGGGATTCACGGATCCCTGAACATCTTCCAGACCCCCGGAAACAGAAAGCGCGGGACTCGCAACGACGTCGCCGAGCGTCCGGTGCGCCGAGGCTTTTACGCGGAGTCTGGAGAGTGGTGGCGGCTTCGGGCACTTTCGAACACTTCGCTGGGGGGGGGAAACGGTGCTCGTTGACGGCTCGAAGGCACCGGTAGCGTGGGAATGTCCTCGGTGGAAAATGTAAGGATGTCTGTGTTCTGCTGCCCGGGATCGTCTTTCCTCGACCGCTCTGGTGGAAGAAGGGCAAGGTGGAGCGAGTTGGCGGAAAGACGGATGGGTGCGTTTTGGATGGCGGTTAGCCTGACTCTATCGAGATACATTGACTGCCAATATTCTTGGAACACATACCGCTCCGACTACGGCCTCCATTTGTCTTTGAAAATTTGTCTATTCGGATTGGAGGACCAATCCCGAGCGAGTATCAGGGTTCCTCACGGCGATCAAATCGCAGAGGATTCCTCGCAGAGCGCTACCTGGTTCGAAACAGAAGAATAGATTCCGAGCAAGCAGTCCATGACGCCGACGCGGCAGGGACACACAATTATTTTTGCCATCAGAGGCGCATATTGGTAGAGGAAGATAATAATCGGTCAGTACGCACACAATTGCCCATGATACGCAAACTAGTGTCCGAGACGCGAAGACAGCAACCCCTCTCCGCATCACGCACGCGACCGCTCTCCATCCACCGCACGAAACCCGAGACGAAGTGCCAGCAAACCCCCTCCCCACCACGCACGCAACCGCTTTCCATCCACCGCATGAAACCCGAGACGAAGCGCCCATCACAGCAGCACGCCGGGTTCCGGCCTCTTGCCGATCTTCACCCGAAACCCTTCCTGCTTGACGAACCAATCGTTGTACACCGTCCACTCGGCGTCCGTCTCGGCCATCTCGATGTCGAAGCGCAGCACCAGCTCCGGGATCAGCTTGTTCATTTCCATGAGGGATATGTTCTTGCCGAGGCAGGCGCGAGGGCCGCGGCCGAACTGTTCGTGGCGATGGGTGTTAGCGTGCCTTGTTCTTTTCGCTTCTGTCCCTTTTTCTTTCGAAGGGGGGGGGGACGGGTGATGCGAAAGGTGATTCCTTTGTGGTACACCGGTATATGCATCGATTAGACCGCCCACTAAGGGTAGAACCACTGGCTTCGGTTGGTAGACATATTCGTGCCAAGGAGATGGTGCGCTGGCACCACCACTGAGGTATTTGCTAAAAACGAGGACAACGTTAGGAGTACTGACCGTGAAGAAATACTGTTCCATCTTGTTCTCTCCATCTGTGCTTTCTTCCTCTAGCCACCTCTCTGGCCGAAAGACATCGGCGTCCTCTCCATAGACGGATTGGTTGGCGTGGGCGATCCAGGCATTCATGCCAACCATCGTCTATGCAAAAAACTTTCCGTTAGTGCTTAGATCCATCCGTTGCTGAAGATAAAAGGACTTACGCCTTCGGGAAAGAATTGCCCTGCTAAAGTGAGGCCGCCCTTGGGCACCACTCGCGGGAACTGCAGGCCATTCGGCAGAATCCTCAACGACTCCTTGATCACTGCCTGCAAATATGGAATGTTCTGCGCCTCCTTCACCGAGATCCTCTTGCTTGCCTCGTCCCTATTCCCCAAGGCTTCCTCCAATTCTCCACGAAGCTTCCTAAGAACCCTTGGGTTCTTGATCAAATAGTAAACAATATTTGCCATAGATGCAGCCGTCGTCTCTCCACCCGCGATCACATTCATCGACATATGGTAGAAGACATCCTCGATCTTGAAACTGTCAGGATTCCTTCGGACTTTGGCCAGCAAAGAGCCTGTTTGGTTAGTGTACAGCAGGTTGCCACCTTCAGTCTTCTCTTCGTCTTTTGCTTTTTCTGATTCTAAGCGCTGGTTCCAATCATCCATGGTTTGCGCTGCGAACTGCATGATGTGTGCTATGCCTCCGCCGCGTCCCTTGGGAGCTAGCCATTGCCATATCCTATACGTGGTAGGGTGCCACTCGTGGTATATGCCTGCAACCATACCGTAGAATGCATAAGAATGGATAGTCTCTAAGATTCCGGCGATATCTGTCCCTTTCTGGAGAAAACCAAAGGGCTTGCCAAACTGAGCAGCGCTTGTCAGTATACCATCATTACATCAATCTTGGATTGACTGGATGCCGACCGAAAGAGACCCAACAGCATCAAACGCATAGTACTTCAACCAATCGCTCATATCAACTGTCGTTCTCTCCTTGGCAAAGTCTGAGAGTCTTTCCACGAATTCGTTCGTCGCGCTGTCAACCTGGTACTCAATATTCACCAGCGCACTTGTCTGGTACAGCGAGCTCACTTGACGTATGCGAGCTGCGTGGTGAGCGTTATCGAGTGTGGTGAAGGTGCTCGGTTCTGCATTCGGCAAACCCCATCCTGCATATCGTGGCGCCTGCAAAACTACGTCAACAAGGAGCACTCTGGACCCTGCAGAACGGCTCAACAGACTTTGACCAGAGGGTCCCTTGCGCGATAAATAATCTTAGAGGCTTCCAAATCGTCGATGCTGTATTCATTAGGGGCAATGCGAACAATGGGTCCGTATTTCTGATGCAGATCCATATTGAACTTGTGGCCTTGTCGTGAGTATGTCGACTTGGCATACCAGAATCGAGTGAACCTTGCCAGCCACGGGCCCTGCACATCTCTCAGAGGCGAGGCGTAGGCCTGATGGAGTTTGCTGAACACAGTCCAAAGCACCAAAGCCAGAGCGAACCAGAGAGCGACATTGAGAACATCAGGAGGCGACATGCTGAGTGGTTGAAGACAGGCAATGACTGGGCTGCGGGATGTTGTGAGTTGAAGGAGGGAATGCTAAATGATTGAGGGGCAGGAGGACATAATAAACTAATCGTGGCCCCACTACTCGCTCCGCTCGTATACCGACAATCCGACATGCAGCCCTTCAAATTCAAAAGCCTTGGTTGTACCCATGTCCGCTTTACGTGCGTGGCTACTTCAAAATCTCTCACCCTGGGCTGGCTTGGCTTGACATTCTAGGTGCAGCGGCCAGCGCCTGAGTCAAACGGACGATCATAACGCCTAACAAGTATGATAACGCTACAAATAATGAGGACTTAGCTTGGGTCTCCAACACCGGGGAGACTCTTCCCGCGGCACCTAAGAAGATAGCCAAATTGCGGGAAAGTCGGCGTTCAGCATGGGGTCCGATTAGTACGCGTATGTAAAACTGTTAGCTGATGGCTACCTACCTATCTGATTCTGTGTTTTGTATGGTCGCAGGTTTGTGTGCCGCTCTGGCGTTGTCTTTGATGGCTTCCGCCCAGCCTTGAATCTTCAGGTTTTAATTTTGAATCAACAATCGGTCCATCAAAAATTGTAGCATCAAAGCTCAGAGCAAATCAACGTCGACAGACTAGGTGTCGAACGTCGATTCGTATAGGTAGGTATGTTGTACAGTATGCCTTCAAGCTCATGCGGCGTCTCCATTCATGCCACGTGGGAATCCTTGCTAGTGGGCCGCCACCATCGAGCCGAAACAACAATGGCGCAGATACGTAGATCCGTCCTTTAATGAGCTGAACTTGCCGAGCAATCTTATTTAATTTGCAACTCATACAACATAGATACATCATGTGCCACCATTGTAGCGGAGGGTATACCTGCCAATCCGGACAGTGAACACGCAATAACGACATTGCGCACTCCAACCCGGCCCAGCGTATAGTCATTCCTTTTGATATAAGCTCCGAGGAAGGAGTACCATGTTGCCCGTCTAACACGACCACCGCTGCGGCCAGCTCTGTTGGCAATGCGCGGGGCGAAATCATACAAGATGTTAACGTCCTGGAATTTGGAATAGACGCAACAGTAGGACGAGAATCGTAACACACGTACGAAAGGAGCTTGAAGGACAGTTGGGATGTGTAAGCCTCAGGACATTGACTTTTGGATACTGGGCCGGAGGAAGATGGTGATTGAGGCGATGGTGAAAGGTGAGACGGAGACTGAGCACGCGGAAGGATCTGGACAGATTAGGTATGGCAGGGTGTGCGCATTGAATTAATGGTACGACAACGCTGTGCTGTTTATTATTGTGAACCGATTTCGACTCTTGCAGTCACGGGTCTCAATGAGAAGGTTTCAGCCAGATTTATAGCATTGGTTGTCTCCTCTTCATCAGGGAGGACTCTCCACATGGGGATGTACTTCCACATCTTATTCAAACACAAAAGAGTCAAAACCCGTGCTACCTATACTGCTGTCTAGCTTCCGCCGCGATACGGGAATGGTATCAAAATTGACCTGACGCCGCTCTGATAAACCAAGAGCAAAAGAAACTTCCCCGAAAGAACAAACTGACTTACCACGCCAAGGGTTTTGGTGCTTACGTGCCTTATCCGTAAACCCGCATCTTGCCAACTGACACAAAGCTGCAGCTTCCGTTCTACTTAGGTGGACGCGGCGGGTAGGCCAGACAGGCTGAAAAGACCACAATCGTTCAGTAGGAGACCACCTTCGATCGTATAATCCGGATCGTAGGCACTACCCCAAGAGGAGTCCTGGGCGCCTATTTTTTATCTTCATCAGCACTCTACTCCCTTCAAAAAAGGGGGGAACAAGAAGAGGAGAGGGGGTGGGGAGGGGATAAGACAACTTACAAAATTCCGAAATAGAGAGATAGAAATCACTCTGACACTCCTGTGCGCTCAGTTTTGTAAAATCCAACGTCGTCTGCGACTTATCTTCCGGACACGCCCCAACATCAAACAAGACGTTCAAGACCAATTGCCCTCCGTTCTCCGCAGCGTTCGGCAAATGGTAGGGGTTTGCAGAACCGGATTGCGCCGTCAGAATGACTTTGTTCTCGGCAAGGGAGTTACAGTAGTCCGCGGCGGCTTGGTTGGCCTGGGTGGCGTTGACGCGCCGGTAGTCGTCGGTGGTGGAGTCGACTTTGTAGCAGACGGGTGGCTGGACGCCGCTGTAGGGCGCTTCGGACGGGAGTGGGGCTTCGACGCAGCTGCCCTGAATTTGGTTGCCTATGCATACATTTGTTGGTGAGGTGTCGGGTTGTTGTGAGGATGTTGTGGGTGGTGTGGCCGGGGTGGTGGTGCGGTATGAGGTTGTGATGGTCGTTGGTGGAGAGCCCGAAGTTGTGGCAATGATAGTGGGGGTGGAACTGGCTGCGGTGGAAGATGACGCAGATAGAGCGGTAGCGGTAGGATTGGTCGTGGCGGAAGATAACTGCGACTGTAGCAACGAGCAGGTGCCATCCCGCTTCAGGTTTCGGAAGTCCCGAACAGCGATTACGCCCGTTGCCCACGTAAGGCCGAAATCACACGTAAAGGCGGATTCGCTGAAACCTGGAGCGGTCTTGATGTCAGCGAGCATCTTGAGTTGTGCTGCCTTGATGGCAGGATCCGTAGTGGTATCGGCGTTGAGCTGGGTCTCTAGATCGTCGCGCGTAGTTGAGGCCCATGTCCATGCTGGCGGAGCGATATCAGCGAGGTAATTTGTCATCCAAGTTTTGTAATTTGCGGCCCAATTCGCTATCATTGGGGTACCATCAGCTTTCTCGAGCTTTGCTGTGCTGATGAGGTCGTCGAAGCCGGAGAAGGCCTGGTACACACGATTATTAGTCACGTCGTACATTTTTTGAAAAGCCGAATCCTTGATGACTCCGAATAGCATTATGAAATCTTGAATGGTGTTGATCTTCGATTGAGTATCTTGGAGCCTCGATTTTGCGAAGTTTGATTTTGGAGGGCTAATGCCTTCATCGAACATGTATCCCTTGACTTGATTGAGAGACAGCTCTAATCCAGCAAAACCATCGTTGATATTTATCGGGCTATCGAACTGCATGCCGGGTAATTGGTCGAAGAGCGTCTGCATTTTATTTTGCGGCGCTGTTTTTTTGTCGCAAGAGGGGAAGAACAGAGTGTTCATGTCGTCGCAGGTGAAGGAGGCAATATCGATCTGACTCCTTAGGAATAGTATAATCAGCTGTTTCTCATCTGTGAGGTCTTAGCGAATGATAAAGGATGTCCGGGTGAGATGATGACGCTCACAAACGTGCTCAACGCTCTGCTTACTACCTGCAGGAATGCCGGTCGGTGACTGGTCTGTCGTGCGGTACCACCGGAACCCAGGGCTAGAACCGCATGTGTGGTTCCCAACATACCATTTCGCGACGTTGTTGTAGACTTGACCATTGGTTCCTCCATTTTGATTAGGAAACTTGCCAAAATTTGTTAGTTTTTTCAGCGAAGAGAATTTCGGCTGTACTGCTAGAAGACTATTTGGAAAGTTGCAGGAATTGACGGCTGTGTACGTGCCAGGAGGCGCCTTCGGTGTCCCTGTCGCTGCAGCTCTCGCAACGAAACGCTTCTGCGCTTCGGTGCTGTTGCTGCTGCTGTCGCTGTCGTCAGGAACACCCTCCCATTCGGTAATGTCACCAGAGGGATAAGAATACGTTGGGCAGGCACCTGACGCTGATGATAAGCTCGAGGACAGGGTTGAGGAGACCGAAGATGAGACCGATGACGGGACTGAGGACCGCGAAGACGAGATCGATGACAGAGTTGAGGATCCCGAGGATGGCGATGCACTGGAGTCAGTGCTAGATGCAGTCGACGATTCTGTATCGGTTGTTGATGTTTTTTGGTCTTCTTCCTCTTCACCCGCCTGTTCAAGTGCGTCCAGTTGGGTGTTGATTTCTGGAATTACATCCGAAGGTGGAGGTGGCCCAGTGAGGGGACCGATCTCGTTGGAGATGTCGTTCAAGATGTTATCAATACAATTGGCAAGGCCTAGAGCGTCGTTGGCCAGGCTCTTCACCACTGACAAAGGGTTGAAGAACCGCTTCCTTTTACCGGCATTAGAACATGCGTTGGTCGTTGGTGGGAAATCGCCGCCGAGATCCTTGATCATATTTTCAGTGTTATCGAGCATATTTTCCACTTCTTGGACGGCTTGGGTCTTGACTGCTGCTAAAGTAATGTCCTTTGCCCAGCTACGTCCCCCATTCACGAAGTCACCTATAATACCTCCGAATTGAGACTCTTGGGATGATGCCGCGGATCCACTAAGAGTGATTGAAAGGATCGGGATGGCCCCAGCGGCGGTTGTTGCTGGAACATCAGTGTTGGTTAAAGTAGGTAAGCTCCCTGGATTTGCACTCGATAGAACTATGCTTGAAGTTGTAGACGCAGATATCGCTTTGACTGTGGAGCCTGGTAGAAGGGTACCACTCGTGGTAGCTACTACAGATGCGGTGCCATTGTTTGACTGAGAGGACAGCAAGTTGCCACTGTTTGACTGTGTTGAGAGCAGTGTAGCGCTTTCGGTAGCTATCACAGAGGCATTCCCATTGTTTGACAGGGATGGCAGTAGGGTATCGCTAGAGGTAGCTATAAAAGAAGCGGTACCATTGGTTGACTGAGATGACAGCAGAGTGCCACCAGTGGTAGCTGCAACAGATAGAGTGCCATTTTTTGATTGTGACGATGATGACAGCAGGGTACCACTGCTAGTAGTTGCAACAGAAGCAGTGCCACCAAATGACTGTGATGACAGCAAGGTAACACTGGTAGAATTTGCTACAGAAGCAGTGGCACTATTTGATTGTGATGGCAGCAGGGTAGCACTTGTTGGAGCTATAAACGAAGCGGTACGATTGTTTGACTGTGATGATGATAGCGGTGGCAGATTTCCACTCGACGAAACATATCCAGTGCTAATAGGTAGGCGGGAGGAGCTCAATACTGTTGGGGGACCAGATGAAGGTGAAGAGATAGCACCGGATAAGGGAACGATGAGTGACGCTGCCCAAAGGAGATGTTGAAGATGCATGGCCATTGTTTGATGAGGGAGACGCTCAGATTGCCAAATAGGAGATTGATCTTGGGGACGTAGGGATATTTACATGAAAGAGGAGGGTGGTGGATTCGTGGCCCACGATCAAAGGGACATTCGCGGATCAACAAGCACAGAAGCTTGAAACAAGTGGAATGGGGCCGCAGCGTTGATGAATGACGAATACAAGGAGATGCGAATTGCAAACGGAAATTAGCAGAGTGGGCGGTGTTGTTGGTGTCAGGAAAGACTGAGAGAGTGGGCTGACGGCAACCATTGGGCTTTCTCGTGCAGGTTGCAGGAACTTGGGTTGCTTGTTGGGCTGATGGGCAAATTGTAGTGGTATGCATAGCTAGAGCATTCATCCATCTACTCTACCCTCTCTCTGGGGCAGGATTCATCATGAACAGCAACGATCGAAGATAAAATTTCGGGCCGAGGCCTAGAAGGCACGTAAGAATGATAGGACGCTGGTAATGATCCTCAACCGACTGTCTGGGAAGGGGACAGCCGGTCCCGCTAGTCTGTCACGGGCCTTAATGCACGGTTACCCTGCCGCATGGGAGCTGAACCGCAGGGGCTGACGTTACATGAAAAGCTGATGTTAATTGAGAGACGGCCGGGGCCACCGCAGCCAGAAAGACTGATTCCGTATTCTAGCTGCGGCAGGTCGTAGGTTCAAGGTATGTTTATTATCACACTCGGGTAGATCAGCCAGAAAGAGGTCCGACGTGATTTCGAGAAAATCACAATTCCTCAGACTGCCGCTTTACTGGACCTCATTCCAAATCTCAATTATGATAATTTGTTAGCGGTGTGAGTAACAACGTAGAAAACTCAGCCTTACTGTTAGAAAGCCTCAAACCCTACTTTTTGAAGCTGCGGCGGCCTGCCTTCATCGAATTGCTCCTGTGTCAGTAGTTGCAATGAGTCTTGTAGAAGGGGGCGAAGGAGGCATAGTCTGTTCTATTCTAGTCTCAATGACGTGTATCAAGGTAGAGATTAACTTCCAACAACGGAGATGAGGAAAAGAGGCAAGAAGGAATATGTTGTATTTTGAAACGTTTTAAAGCTGTGAGGTTGTACGGCGTACGCTGTTTTATACAGCGACGATCATGTCAGCTGACTAAGCTCCAATCAAATCCCTAAGTACGTCACTTTTACAACATGTCAGGTAATTTTACCGTATTATAATCAGAATCGTAGTCTCGTCAATTCTTCTCTTTCAACACCATCTCGCATATATTGAACTTGAATCTCCAACATCCTCTCTACCTTGACCATCACTATCTCCGTGTCCCACTATTTCGGAATCCTTACCACACAGCTATCACTCTCCGATACATTCCCTTGCCACCCACCTATCATGTACTCAGCCGAGAGGTACTGCGCTGTATGCGGTTGCCTCTTCAACTTACCCGATATACGGAACCCAGCAAACCCAGATCCAGATGAAGATTGCTTACTACCTTACGCTGATCCCTACGATTCACGCCTTCTCCCTCGAGAGATGACTGAAGTGCGCCATCCCTCTGCAGATCCTGACATGTACCGCGACCATTGCTGACCTAGTATCAAGTGGCTTACCCGTTTCCGAGTCGTGGGACGTTGCCCTGCGGATATGTAAAGCCGCCTCTCAGGTTTCTCTTGTCGCAGAGTGTTAACAGCAACAGGGACCCCTCTCTCGTGAATCAATCCCCTGCTCCCAATTTTTTCCTATCGCAAGATGCAACCTGGGAATACGAACAGTCACATTATGGGCAGATTTCAGTCCCAACCGTAGCAGGCACGACAGCCGAGATAGATGTATATTTTGAGCACGGAAGACATGCCAACTCCATGTTATTTCCCATGCACAAAGCCTGTCTCGGTATCCTCCAACGCCTGTGTCAGATCCGTCAAGCGCAGAATCAAGGCCCCGCTGCCGACATGCCGACAACACTTGAGGCATTCTGCGATGCCTTTCAGCAGCGGAGAAGGAAAAATCTTAACGAGCCCGACAAGTCGATGGGCGAGGATTTTTACTATGCAAAGTCTGGTGGGATAGAATGGTCGCACGACTACTACGGTGCAAGGCAATTCTGGGCTGATGAGTGGAACACTGAGCCCGGATGGGAGGTATGTTGAATGATCAATCCACAGAGGCCAACAAAACCCTTCTCTGTTGACTTTTTCCGTCCCGTCAGTTTCTATGCGCCGACCCTTCGTCAGGGAAAATACCCAGTCTGCATTCGTACCTTGTCTCCGAGCCCCTCAAAATGTCCTCCACAGGTGCAGCACAAGCGTCCTCTACAGAGCAAATCACGGATCTCCCGAGCTGGCTCTTTCCAGAGGAGGCTGAAACAATCATTGGTGAGAAGAGATTTGGCGACTGGGGAAAAGACATAGAAATGCTTCTCCAGGACCCAAAGGTGAGCAGTATCGATGACGGCGGAGAGGAAACTGGGGAGAAGAAACTTCGTTCCGCACCACTTGGATTGAAAAACCGATGGAGGATCTGGAAAATCTTGGAAAGCATTTCAGTGTCAGATTGAGCAGCTAATTATACATACAACTTCCACTTGCTGGCTGACTTCGTTTGCGCTTGCACTCGTCGTGTGATCATTCTTCGAAATCCAGCTCATTCCGAAATTCGCAATTCTCAGCACACTGGTCAAATAGGGAGGAAAAGTTCGAACTTGACGGTAAGGAGCTAGACTTAGCTCAAATCGAAGCCAAGTAGTCAGGTCTGGAATGAGATCCTTTCTTTTCTACCAAGCTTGACAAGCACAAATCCTCGTAGCGAACCATTTGACTAGCAAGCTGTACGAGATGTCCGCTTTGCAGGAATAGACATCACGCATCCTTCCTAACCAGCTCTCTAATCACATCAACAGCTCCCGGCGTCTCCGTCCACGAATCAAAACTATACTGAAGTATCAGCTGCATTTGCGCCACGCTCCCATGACTGTACGCCTCCGGGCGCGCCGTCAAATGCTTCGTCGGATTCAGCAAAGCCGGCCAGAAGTACTTATTCGACTTCTGAACAGCCGTATATAAGTCCTGAATCTGCACTTCCAAGTTTCCGATCAGCGGCGTATGGTCTTTGGCATTCATGATCGTCTTATTCTCAGCAATGACCGAACCGCTCACAAGCTGCCCCCGGACACTGTCCAGGATCTCTTGGGGCACTTTGCTTCTAATCATCGACGAATTCTGCAACGCGCGCAAATCCATCAAGAGCCTGATTTTGAGTAGCGTAATGGCCACACTGTAGCTGAGACTGCCATACTTGCTGACGAAGCTTTCCAAAGGTGGTTCGAAGACATCTGCGTTCTTAACGTCAAGATATGGATTGTCCATGTTGCCCCAATCGTAATCTCCCTTCTGATCGGTGGTAGCCCACCACTTGCAGAAATCGTAGCATTCCTGGTCCCTGCCCAACCTCAAATCCAACGCGGGCACCAGGTCGCGAACCCCCATATTATCACCGTGGCACAGGCGAAGCATGTCCATAAGATGCCCGTGTACCGCTTCTGCAGCGGCGTAGGTCTTAATCTTCAGAAGGGCCTCCACAAGGGCGTAGCGGGCTCTCATGTAACCTCACGTCTCCATTATGCCCCAAAAATGTCCAGCATGTTCTTCGAACAGGTTCGGGGGCGTCATGAAGTCACCTGGGTGAGAACGCAGTTTCGTCTCCTCTCGGTCGAGGGCAGTTTGACTTTTCTTGATGGCCTTGCACGCTTGTTTGTGATTCTCTCTATGAGCTACTTGATGATCCCGACCACAGTAGTGTACGACTCTGCAGGCTTGGCAAAGAAAGAGCTTCGAATCACTGCCAATAATGTCGCAATAGGAGCATCGAGGAATGGCAGAGAGAGTCATTGTAGCGAGGAGTGAAATAATGTTTCGAAGACGAAGAGTGTCTGTTGAGATGAAGCAGGAAGATCGGAAGTTGTAGGTGATTGGACTTGGACGAGAGGGCGGATAACGCTGAGAGGTTCGGCACTGCAGTTGCCAAAAAGCGTTCCGAAAAGTGATGTCACCATGCAGACAGTGCACCTCCAGGAGCTTCTTTTAAGATTCAAATGTGAGAGAATGCCTAGGAGAGGATCGACGGTGAACGGTAGAATGATCGGGGCAGAAAAGAGTGTGGACAAAGATGATGTGAAGAAACATTCGCAGTCGCTACAGTAACAGTGATTACATAAAGTAAGGTCGGTATCTAAGCCGAAAGAGGCTAGCTTTAGCAGCCCTCTCAAGAAGTACACTGCTAGAACCGGAGCCCAGAGACGTCGTTACATCGGCGAATTTACTCCAATAGCCTGAAAATCCTACTCAACCGCTCACAACACTCCTACTTTATGCGCCTGACAACACGAAGGTGTCGTGGGTCGAGCGTAAACGATTCATCCGACATCATAGCCGGAGAGCTTTGCGCGAAATGGCCTGTTTAGGGGTTGATGTCGCGAGTAGGTCTATTGCAGGAAGGGGGGGGAGATCGCTGGACCAGCCAGGATAGAGTAGGGACAGAAAGCAGCTATCGCTCGGGCCTAGCACGACTGTGATCAGAGCGATCGTTTACTGCGAAGAATCAACTATCAAACGTAGCGCTTGGGTGAACGGATTCATTATACAATACGATTGGCGAGGGACCCGTGCGGTCGGAAGAGGATCCGGCTCTTGTACCTGAGAACAGTACCAAGAATTGAAAACGGGAAAGACGGTGAGGAAGCGTGGCGGGACGAGCCGGGGTGAGGGATTTCCACATGTGTGATTACATTGGGGTGAAGCCGTGAACAATGGCATCAAGGGGGCAAAGACACCGTCACGGAAGCTAGAGCGTGTGAAGCTGATCAAGACTGCATTAGACTATCGCACTCATCTGCAGATTTCCCAGAGGGCACCGACGACCTCCGTGCATTTCTTGCATCCTCACTTCGAAGACCTTCTCACTCCGAAGACCTCGTGGGTCCGATGAGACTGGAGGACCTATCCCTCAGCGATGACATCAACCCAACGAGCTCTGAACGGTTGAAGGGTTCTCCTACACGCTCAAAGTATCCGAATACCCTGGGAGCGTACCGCGACCCCAGCCCTAGAGCTCTTCCCGTACCGTCAGTAACCTCAACGGGGTTGAACTTGAATTTCTCCCAGGTAGAACGCGTGAGGAATCGAGAATGCATGAGGACGTAAGGAGCACGGCCGATGTAAATCGTCTGGCCCTCTTCGTATTTCCCATCCTTCAACCCGCAGTCCAAGCAGAAGCGCTTGTGCGCATCCTTCCCGCCGACGCGCCGAGCCTTGTAGGTGTTGCGATCGCTGAACCTATCCGAAGTCATGACGTTGAGGCAAGTGAAACAGGCGAGGTGGTTCGGCAGGAAAAGATTCGGCTGCTTGTCGTCCGCGGCAAGCTGGTCGGCAGCCATGAGGTGGTCGCGTTCTTCTGCGTAGTCGAGGACCTTGCGATGGTTGCGTTTTGGGATGATGTAGCGGAAGTGAGGGTGGGTGCGTCGTAGGATGATGAGGGTCGGCTCAGGTCCTTCGAGGTAGGAAAAGATGTCTTGCTTGATTTCAAGAGGAAGGGCCATCAGAGCAGAGTCGGTCTGGGAAGGGAGGGTTGTCTGGAGCTGTAGAACGCTGGCTTGCTGTTGCGGATGACCTGTCGGACGGTGAGAAATTTGGTTCTGCAAATGAGCACCGAGTTGCTGCAGATGATGAGGGGTCTTGGTTTGCGATGGATGGGACTGCATGCATGGAAGAGGCGCGGTCTGCTGAGGATGTTCAACTTGGGAAGACAGAACAGTCGAAGAGGGAGGCTCTAAGGTAGCGATGTCATGCTTTGGCGACATTGTGAAGCTGGGCAGCCGTGATGGCCTTGTCACGGCACGGGATGGTGAGTGAAAGATTCTTGGAGTATCCGGGACAACGGCATAAATATCACTGCGCGGCTCAAAGTGTTGTCCATTAGAGTGCCAAGGCCGTCATCATTGTGTGGTGACGAGCAGCATTTGTGACATCCATCCAGCAGACCAACCAGGCAGTACCAAACTCTACAAACAGGAATCCCTGCGGCAGCTTTCATAGCCTTGGCCTAGCGTCAACCTTTGCATCTGCATCTAGACCTTTAGCTATACCCCTTGAGATCCAGTCACTAATAGCCATGTTTGTGATCATTGGATTGACTCCACTTGCACTGGGAAAAACGCTGGCATCAGAGACATACAGTCCCTCTATGCCCCACACCTTACCCTTTGGATCTACCACACCGGCTCCCCGAATCGCAGCCATACGACAACTTCCCATCTGATGAGCGGAGCCCCATTTACAATTTTGCAGGGTGAGGCCTCTCTTATGGACCTCCGCGAGCCACGACTGGAAGGCAGGGTTGTTGATGCCTTCACCACTGTCTGTAGCGGCATCGACCTCAGGTCGGGTGAACGTAGGCATGTCCGCTGTACCTAGAAAGATCTCCTTGGCCCCCTCCAGGTAGAGGATTTTGGCAAGTGCTACTGAACCTATCAATGCATGTTTTGCATCCATCGCGGTCGGTGTATATGCGATCCTGCATCTTCCATCTGTCGGGTCAGGATAGACACGTCCTGGGACCTTCTCTCGCACAATTGCAATTTGGCCTGTCATGTAGGGCAACTTTGAAGCAAGCATTTTGATATCTAGACCGCCAGTCCAGGGCTGGCTGGGCAGTATCCAAGACGGCAGCATGCTGATACATTCCAGCTTGACGCCTGCAAAGAATTCGGAGTCAGCATTCCTTCTTCAAGGCAACAGTGGGAGCAATGAGACGGCCAAAAGGGGGTTCGAAATGTCTTCTGCTCCCGGAACATGTCTCGCGACTCGCAGAGTGGTCCATACCAAAAAGGACCAAAGAGGTACTTACCATGATGATTGCCATCCAGATTTTGGAACTCGTCGACTAAATTGGTGAGTATAGCGCCTTCCCAAGGCTTGATTGGCTCTTGTTCGGGGAACGTAGCATAGACCATAGTAGTCGGATGGAGATAGAGGTTTCGTCCAATTTGTGGATTCTTGAGACCACTTCGGAGCAGCAGCAGAGGGCTTTCGAGACTTCCGGCCGAAACAATAACACGCTTGGCTTTGATGATCACCTTGCGAGTGATTCTATCAGGACCATTAACGCCGCCAAAGCTGTCCCTTGACTTCCATGATCCTTTGACGCCGACTGCTGTTTTGTTGCCGTTGATGTTCTCAAACACTACCTTATCAACTTGAAGACCCTCCACGAATTGCGCGCCGGCCTTCTGAGCATCCGGAAGGAACGAGACGACGGGCCCTTGTTTCTCGGCAGCACCACAGCCAAGGGTACAGTAGCCGCAGTAGTGTTTGTTGCCTCCGGTGTTCTGAGGTACAGCTTTTTGACTATAGCCAAGCTTCCTTGCGCCGTCGGCCAGGATCTGATTGTTCTTGTTATGCTCCACATGTTTTGTAGAGACACCCATCCGATGACACACCCGATCCAAGGATTTCTGGAACTCAGTTGATGTGAAAAATGGGAGGCCTAGGTCTGCCCACTCCTGTCGGACAAAAGCTTGGGTCTGCAGTGATGCAGACCAATTGACTGTTCCACCTCCTCCCCAAGATTGGCCTGAAACAATGACCAGGCTGTTGTCATCAGACGAGTCGACACCTCCGTTCGCAAAGAGATGGATAGGTCCATCTTTCTCTGACATTGGCAGATGTTCAGGCCCCCAGTGGTATGCTTTCTCTAACACCATGACTCGGTGACCAGCTTCCGCAAGGTTTTTGGCGCACACAGCACCCCCGCATCCGCTTCCGACTATGACCACGTCCGTCTCGAGCATTTCGGGTTCAGTGCCGGGACGCAACTGGAGGAAGTTGTAATCGAAGCCTTTGCCAGGCTTGCCATGGACCGGTGCTCGAGGGAAGCCAAGAACGGGACCTATTGTAGGACTCGTCTTGGCCCATGCTGAAGTCACCAGAGCCTCCAGACCTTTGGCGCTCTGCTTTAGAGGTGGAAGGTAGGATCTAGCCCAGCTTTGCAGGATTTGCTGTCGGACATTAACGGGCTGGAGATGGAAGGATGTCGTGTACCCAGTAGTCAAGAGGCAGCCTGCTCGCGTACTTGAGACAGTCAGAGCGTAGTCGACTTGCCTCCTCTGGGTAGAGCTTACTCCAACGCCGACAGTATGACCCTCATCCCTTTCCTAGCGTCCTCTCTTATATAGTCTGCCAATATTCTGTGCATAAGCTCTTTGAAGCCTGGCACTGAGCTTGGGTTCTCTTGAAGGAATTGTTGTGTAAGGTCGGGGTCTGTTTGAGCAGGCAGACGTCGGGAGATTGTCTCAGCGGCGGAGGCATATTCAGGAGGTGCGAGGAGAAGGCTGTTGTCCGACGGGTTTGAGGAGACCTCAATGGATGGGATGACAGCATCTGCGATTGCCATCAATGTGGTCCATTGTGATTCTGTGAGGACTTCGCCGTCTGGTGGGGGAGGTAGAGGAGTGTCGAGGGGGCCGATGAGATTCAACTGTGTGCTCGTCATTATGATCGGTATCGACACTGTATCTTGAGCTCATGAAGAAGAATTTCACTCTGGTTGGGATCATTTTGTATGAACGCTCAGCCGCACGAGGGGTAATTTTCAGTTCAAGCCGCATCCTACGAGTACAATCAATGCGGGGAAGATGCGGAGAAAGAGCCGTTTATACCTCAATGATCAGAGATCTACTTATGAAAAGTGTGAATCAAGTGAATCATACCATACAGGTACTCTTCTCAAGTATTGCTATAATGTTCTTACAGAAAGATTAAGAGTACAGTGTATGTAGGTAGATGGTGATTCATTTGTTGAATGGCTCCATTTGGCAATCCCTGCACTGTCTTGCTTGGCAAATGGCAATGACCGGGTTACGTGAATTACCGTACTCGGCAAGGTGGCTACACTAGTCCTTAGTCGGGTGAGGCGTTATCTGACAGAATATCACGATGATTATTTATTAAACCCCTCGACATCCCTCGCTGATCTTCCATCACATTCATGCTTGAGTATTACTCTGCCGGCTACATGGACCTCATCTTGGTACGCCTCACCCTCGATCGAGATTTAGGCTAGGAATCGAGGTTTGGCATTGTCGAGCTGCTGAGTTCGGCTATGGGAAATGCTAGAATGCGGCTTCACCACCAAACCAATCCAGGACAAAGGCGACACCGAATGATGCAGTGCCCCCTGAAACATGGCTTGGAGATGTTATCCTACAATGGCTTCGTTCACGGTGATTGAGACTTCACGGTTGCTCGCGATTCAACACCTGCTCCTTGTCAAGCGTAGCTAAGACAGAGTGCGGCGTCGAGCTACTGCACTGCACCTCCATCAGCTGACGTGGCTTGTGACGTGACAAGGTCATGCTTGCGACGATTGCTCTTCTTGTTCTCCACTACCTATCATCTTCCCACGCCGTTTTATCCTAAGCTGGTATGTTTGATTGCCGAGAGTATGGCGGTGCTCGAGGCTCTTCCCCGCTCCGGTGCAAGACATGCGAGCGCAGCTCGAGGGAGATGCGGAGTTGCTTCGTTCCATTCTCTCCACCTCAGGGTCTGTTCGATACGTGTTTGTGGAACAATCACGCATCGTGAAGGCCTTCTTCGACCCGCCTTCGACTCATGATGCCGAGGGCGATATGGATTGGCGGGTCTCTATTGTCGATGATACGGTGTCGCTTTGTATCCGGCAGGAGGGAGTGTTCCGCAGACCCCGGCAGATCCGGAGGATTCAGGTGGGGGAAAGTGATCTTGATGATGACGCAAAACGTCCCTTGAACACCGTCAAGTCTGAGTCGGACTCCTCGATCCCCCATCTCTTTCCGGTAAGATGCAAACCTTACCAGTGCCTTTACTGCTTAGGTGATACCGACCTACCTTTGGAGGAGCGACTCCACAACCTTGGCAGTAAATATTCGTTGCAGCGGCATTTCGACCGCCATCACCCTTTTCGGTCCCGCGAACCCTGTTCTTTCACTCATCCTGAATGTGCGGCAATCACGCTCGACAGTGTGATGCATTTTAAGAATCATGCAGCGACTGTTCACGGAATCTACATGTGTGATAAGGTTGAGCATGCTTCATGGAGTTTTAGGTTGATTATTAATTTGTTTGGCTTCACGGAGAAATGTGATTTGAGGCCGTGACGAAGCTCCACCTCTTGCCAGCCCATGCTGCCTGCAGTGAATTCAATGGAAGAGGAAGAGGAAGAGGAAGAGGAAGAGGAAGAGGAAGAGGAAGAGGAAGAGGAAGAGGAAGAGGAAGAGGAAGAGGAAGAGGAAGAGGAAGAGGAAGAGGAAGAGGAAGAGGAAGAGGAAGAGGAAGAGGAAGAGGAAGAGGAAGAGGAAGAGGAAGAGGAAGAGGAAGAGGAAGAGGAAGAGGAAGAGGAAGAGGAAGAGGAAGAGGAAGAGGAAGAGGAAGAGGAAGAGGAAGAGGAAGAGGAAGAGGAAGAGGAAGAGGAAGAGGAAGAGGAAGAGGAAGAGGAAGAGGAAGAGGAAGAGGAAGAGGAAGAGGAAGAGGAAGGAGCGGGCGACTGGCTGAAAGGAGGATTCATCGAATAAAAGTGACTTGATGAAGGGAGGATAGTTGATTACTGGAAATAGAACGGTCAGCATCGCCTCAAATTAATAGATATCTGAACTATATCCCTATATAATGGCAAATATTCGAATCTTATCCCTGTGGGGTATGAATGAGATGATTCGGATAGGATTCCACTGTTTGGAGTATGAAATAGATGATCTGCCCCTTCTGCCTTCTCGGTTGTATCCGCTCAACGACCAGCCATCGCCCCTTCGGGCCGTGGAACCAACTTTTTGACCGCCGACACCGCATCTTCCACTTTCAACGTCTTGAACCGCCTCGATTTGGCGATCGTACAGTCATCGATAGTCAGTATGTAGTCCCGCTAAATCGAATTTCGGATCTGGCCTCGATTTATAGTAGGACTACGATTCTCGGACACAATTGAGCACCAGCTGCGAGTTGCCGGCTCCACGGAAGCCCCAAACCACCAGTATCCGTATATCTCGTGTTCCGTTACCTGTCATTTATGTGATTGTTCCCTGATCTACCGATGTAGCTTCGACCGCGGGACGTACAACAATAATTTGGTACCGGTCGCAGCGACAATTTGGAAAAGTGACCCACACAGTCATCTCAAGCCTTTCGAATCAGGACGAAAGAGTTTTGTTCGTCAGAAGCATCACCGGATTATAAGGAATGCTGAATGATAGAACATCCGACGAAATTCCCCTTCAAAAACCAGGCTCCGAAAGGCGTCAATGTTGCTAAGTTGGGAACCTCCTTGGGCTATCATTGTTTGCGGAATTTGCACTGGGTATTGCAAGAGTTTTGGGGCAGCTGGCAACCTACATTCGGATCGGACCTCAATACAGGATAATTACCCCTAAGTCATGCTCTCCAGAGCTCCGTCGAAAATATACGATTGTCGATATTCTTTTCACGACGAGCCTTGGCGCGCATCATCGGGGGTCATAGTTTCTGGGAAAGATCTGTATTGCAAACCTTTAGATCTCCCTGCAAAGAAAGCCTAATAGGTAGAAAACTTTCTATCTAGAATACTTTGTTGAAGGACTGGAAGCGTGCGTGCAAAGGGTGAATTTAAGCCCTGCCAGTGGATGGAATAGATGCCCCCTTCCCTGAAGAAACGTCTTGGCCTCGACTTCTATCACATTCCACTATTTTGAGAACAGCTTGAAGCCACCAGGTACCCCCCTCTGGAATAGTCCCTCTGGATCATATTTCTTGCTGAGCGCCTGGAGGTTTGCTTTGCTTGCCGCACCATATCCATCAATCGGATTTTGAGTCTTGTTCGCGTAGTTCAAGTAAATGAAACTCCGGTAGACCCCTTCCTCTCGCGCGAGTGTTTCGATATCATCGATGAACTTTGCTGCTGTTTCGTTGATTAGTTCATCATCAGATGATTCGGACCAGGACGATGTCAGCAGCGCATTGATCAACGGGCCATCTGAAGGATTGAGCCCCAGGGAATTCCCTCCCTGTGGGGAAGATTTGGAGGTAATTGCAGGGACGATAGGTTGGAGAGTCAATGACCATACAACTCCTTTCACATTTACGATCTCGTTAATTGTACTGTTGAATTTGTCATAGACAGCGTTGAGAACGGATATGTCGTTCTTGAAGGTAGTCGTAATATAGAGCTGACTTTGTTAGGTTAGCTCTAATGCTTTAGACACGAGGAACGAGTAGACTGACCGAAAACCATTGGGAGAGAATGCACCTTGCTGTTTAGTGAGGTTTAATAAGCTATCGATGCGCAGAGTAGATGCAAACTGAGGTTGTATAATGGTGAATGGTTGAAGTGCAGGCGGATTAGCGTATGATTTGGTGTAGTATAGAGCGTTGACTACAGCGCTTCCTTGGGCTCCGCTATACCCAAAACTCTGGATTATTGCAGCATAGTCGTCGTAATCTGGGTTTTGAGCAAAGTCATAGAACGCAGTAAGCTGCTGCGGTGCGGTGGTAAGAGGATAGTATACGGCGCCGCCCCAAAAGGAACCTTGATCGAAGGTCTCCAGATCAAATCGAGTGACGATACCGAAGTTGTTGGAGCCCCCACGAAGTGCAATCCATAGGTCAGAGTTTGAGTTCTTGTTGGCGTTAGCAATAGTACCATTGGCGAGAACGATCTCGTAATTTGCAACGTTATCGCAGACAAAGCCTTTTCGCGCTGAAAAGAATGAGAGGCCACCTGAAAACTGTTAATTAATGACTCGAAAGGTTATTGCAAAAGATGGCAGACCTCCGAGAGTAAGACCACCGACCCCAACCTGTGCCGCTCGACCACCGGATACGGCCAAGCCCTTAGGATCCAGATAGGCATAAACATCAGACCATTTCGCCCCAGCTCCTACTGAGGTAACGGACTGATCCGAACTGACAGTCACCGTATTAATAGATGTCATATCAATGACAGCGCTACCCTCAATAGACGCACTTCCAGCCCAAGGAGTATGCCCTCCTCCTCTTACAGCGAACTGAGTCCAGTGAGAACTGGACTCATACACGGAGGCCAAGGCTTTTATGGCTTTTGCCACGTCAAGTGTGTCAAGCGGCGTAACGATGCAAGCGGGAGAGAGATTATCCTCTTGCAAAGAGAAGTAAGATGTCTTAGAAGCCTCGTATGTGGGGTCGGATGGAAGGAAGACTTTCCCGGGGAGTGCTTTGATTAAAGCGTCGTACT
Source organism: Platismatia glauca (assembly GCA_963556305.1). NCBI lineage: Eukaryota > Fungi > Ascomycota > Lecanoromycetes > Lecanorales > Parmeliaceae > Platismatia > Platismatia glauca. The sequence goes on along the minus strand of OY745779.1, from coordinate 835,318 downwards.
GGAGTTTGGAGTATGAGCTGATCTGCTGGGTAGTTGTGTTGGGTTCATTGCCCAAACTACTTGGTAGTGGAGTTGTCATGTTGGGAGACCCTACAGACACGGGTAGTATGAGGCTGGATGATAAGAAAAGTGCGAACTTTTGAAGTTGAGAGTAATAGAACATCGCACTTAGGAGTTGAGGTAGAGAAGCAAGGCTGAGGATTTGAGACTGAAGCTGTGACATGTGAAAACGGAGGAAAAGAGTACTTTATGCAGGAGCCTGGGAGGCTGCATGACAAAGAGCGGTCTGCATGAAGACGAGAGGTAAATATTAGCGTATGCAGGACACTCTGGAATACTTGGCGCTGAGGAAATCTCTCCCCCCCTATAGTCTCTGTGGTAAAACCAACGAGTACAACGTAAGGGTTGAGGACTGTTATAGACAATGACTATTCTTAACATTGCGACTCTAATGCAGTCAGAATATCTAAAGAATATTCAAATTTGAAGAAGATAGAAGGAGCTCCAAAATTGAGGCTCTCGAGCTTAAAATTTCAAAGATTCCTGCAAATTATTATATTTTCTCTATATCTTCACGAACACTGAATATTCTTTTGATATTCTTGCTGCACTGAAATTGCAATATTACGAATACTTATTTGTGTATATAAATGTTCTACGTATAGAATATATTTGTTGATTTGACTACAGTGACTGTATGGGGGGAGAGATTTTCTCAGCGCCAAGTATTCCAGAGTGTCCTGCATACGCTAATAGTCGTCACTCGTGATGTAGCGAGAACCTCGTTTTGGCAGGTACGGAACTTTCTGCGGAATTGAAGATCTCGATGAGGTACGTCGAGATCCGGAAAAATCAAGATTCGCGTCCGGAATTGATCGGTCGCCGTTACAAGATGGTGGTCAGCACTTTAAGCATGAGGAGATCTATGATCTGCAACACGAAGCTTTCTACAGAATCTGCATTCAGTCCATAGAAGACTGAGATGTGCTCACAGATTTGATCAATGGCTGTCATGGAGTAGTATAGTGAGAATGTGATTGCGGCAGATGTATGTCCAGATCGGTATGTCTTACTTCTATAAGAGTATGCCATACGGGTAGGTCATAGGCGATAGGTAGAGGGAAAGTTTGGCGGGCAAAAACCTTGAACAATGCTGAGTCCTACTAATGAGGTCCCTAGGACTTGGAAAAGATGAAGTTCGGACGGTCCTCTATGTTGTACTACTATCGGTGTAGTATTAAATAAAACTAATGGTTATCGTAGCGGGAGCAAGTAAGCCGGGCCGCCTAGCTGAGCTTACGGGCGCGATAACCACTATTTAATACTAACTCGATAGTAATGCATCATTCATGACCCATACTCTTACATGGGAGCAACCACATTGAAGCAATGGTATGTAGACCCTCCCAGTGTATATATAGATCGTGTTTCCTTCGCCATCAATTCTTCTCTAATCCAGCCAAAACACACCTGATGCCAGACACCGGTCCAAGAAGTCAATAGATACTACATATACCATCACCCAAAATGAATACCTTTGTTGAAAACCGGGGGAGGATGAAGGATTGATTCTTCTATGGAGGTATGTGAAGGCTACTTATATAGCCCTGTTTGCCACCTAATTTGCCACGGTGCGGAGTAGCTACAACACAGTGCTGCAGCAATTCCAACAACCTTCCTTCAAGTAAGCCCACCCAACCTCTTCTCTCTCCTATCAATCATGATCTAAACCCAAACACAACAGACCCTCGCCCTCGCCCTCACCCTCTCCACCGCAACCGCAGCCAGCGATGCACTGGGCAGCATAGTCACATACTCCGACCTCGGCTGCGTCGAACGCGGCGGCACCGAGGATGCCGTATCCTCGCTGCCCGTCAACGAATGCATCCCGCTTACCGACTTCTCGAGCTTCCAAGGCTCCGTCGTCACCCCGTGCCCGCACCTCGGGGTCATCACGGCGTACCAGTACTACCAGTTTCGGGACTGCGAGGGGGGGTTTGTGAGCGCGTACCCGCCGAATGGTTCCCTGAGTGCGTGCACTCAGATTTTGTTCTCTAATTCTTTCGATGCCGAGAGTGCATTGTTTACGTGTGGTAACATCCCGACCTCGTGAGAGAGAGGTGGGGTGTGGAGGGTAGGGATTGATGTTGTAGGCGGATGCGGCCTTGCCACTGCTGACGGAGGGTTGATAGCAACAATGGAAGGCCTTGTACGTTACACGTTGAACACGTGAGCACTAATGTATTATCATCGTCATAACTGAAATGCTTTCAATATTAAGGAGGTTCAGAGTAATGTTTTTTTGACTACTTCGAAATCCCGCAGACCAAGCGCTTAAGGATCGGGTTCTTGGAGATGTTATCCTAAAATGGCTTCGTTCACGGTGATTGAGACTTCACAGTTGCTCGAGATTCACGACCTGCTTCGCGTCAAGCGCAGCGAAGACAGAGAACGGCGTCCAGCTGCTGCACTGCACCTCCACCAGCTGGCGTGGCTTGTGACGCGGCTGGGGCTGCAATATTGACAAGGCTTATGCTTACGACGATTGCTTTTCTCGTTCTCCACCATCTACTGTTCCATTGACTCATTTTTATCTTCCCACGCGGGTTCATCATAAGCTGATATATTTGCTTGCATAAATGTGGACGAAAGTGAGCGTCGCAATTACATCTATATATCTCAGGACGACGGTGAGGCCTCGAGAGACTCAGGTGCTGTGGAGGAAACTGATACTAGGCAAAAGCAGGGACTCGCCGCCGCTCGATTGGCTGTGCAGGGAAGATTTGGGAAATGCAGGAATTCAATTATAGATTTATAATGTTGATCTCATTGCCTTGCCCATTTGCTCCACGTGGCCTCAACCTTCCATATCTTGAGTCTTCAATCTCCTTTCGCGATGTGGGGCCTTGACGGCAAAGGTACTTTTGCGATAGAGGGCCTTGACGGCAAAGATAGTTTCGCGAAGAGCTAAAGAAACAAACATTAATAGAAGAACAAGTACTGTCAGAGCTACACAAACAAGCGTAAGTACTGCAAACCCTCCTGAGACTCGCGTAAATGTTTTCCATGGCGGTCCAAATGTATTAGGTCGCTGTACTGCCAGTACGAGCTGCATAGCGCTGAGCGATAGACTAATTGTTGCGAATATGAATAGTAGCGGACCGTAGAACTGGGCAAAATACGCGCCGTATTGCTGATGAACTTTCCGATAGTGGAAGCGGTGGAGGAATACTTTGGACCAGAAATTCAGCCGGCCCAGTCGCAGCTGCCCGAATCGATAGCGCGGTGAAACGTCTTTGTCGTGGATTTCACTGAAGTTAGCGATGAACTTGACAAAGTCGGCGTACGAGACGCCCTTGGGCAGCAGGCGGAGTCTCTCGTCCTTGGTAGCGAGGAAGAAATCGGATTTGTGTTGAATGAGATGGAAGTAGGTTCTTAGGAACCCGAGGGCCGCCTTTGTAATATCGCCTCTCTTGGACTCTTCTATCTGCGAGTGAGTTCCGACAAGGTAGAACTCCCAGAAAGCATGTGACAAAAGGTATTTGGGGATCGGTTTGATATACACTCGATCGCTGATCCAAAGTAGATGCAATCCAGGGTCCTCGGTAAGAATGATGTTACGGCCCCTGACGATCTGTTGCGTGAGAGACGATATGTGGGAGCTATCCTGCGTACCTACCAACCAAAGGTGTGGAGCGAGTCTGTCCAAATCTTTGGTCAAGAAATCTTGCTCGAGATAGGACTCAAGCCTAGTGCCTTGAAGCGCGATTCGCGGCTGTCCGGGGAGATAGTCCTTCTCCACTCTGGACTGCCGTGTAATTGAGAGCCTATCATCGGCGATTTGGAGAGTTTTGCAAAGCTCAAGATTTTGTTTGAACGGAGGGTTGCTGTGTATATTCCGTGATGAATGTGAAGAGGGCGAGGAGGTTGGACGTAGAGAGTCACGATCGACGTCTCCCCGACTGGTGTCAAGACTTCGCATGGCAATTATCGTAGGATGTTGCGGAGAAGTCATAATATGACACGATAGTGATGAATTGATGAGGTAAGAGATTCGAATTGGTATGAAGGAAAGTGTTGCCGTCGTAGGGAGACTGGCGGGACTGGAATCTTCTGACCGCACAGTACAAAAGGACTGGCAACGACTCGGAGAAAGGTCAGAATGACGCTATCTTGTCGAGAAGAAAAGCTGAGAATGGTGTGCTCGGAGGCTTAGACTGCTATGAATGGACGTATGGAACTTAGGCTTAAGAGAGTACTCTGCTGTGGTGGAGGGACTGGTGAACTTGGCAAACCGACTGAGGGGGGGAACAAGTATTCAAATAGTGCCCTCCCTTGCTTCTTAGACCTTGACGTCTCGTTCCTCAAGCATCCTACTCGCATCACTGCCTCTTTGCAACCGCCAGCCTCGTTCTAACCGCCAGCGACGCTCCTGCAGCTGATCAGGTAAAACACGAAAACATATGAGACCCCCACCCTGGCAATTTTCCTATCCTCTAGGCTTCCCAAGCGCCCGACATTCGAGCAGGCACCTGCATAATAAAGGAATAAAAGACAACGACAAGAACAGTCGCCGGGGAAGTAAAAGTATGCAGGGGTCGTCTCGAAAAGACAGCCTTGTCTATAGTTGCATGATGACGGTAGCACCTGCAACACCAGATCAGCCCCATCTGCAGTCACGGCATGTGAACCGTCTTACTGCAGCACGAGGCAGATTTTGAAAACTTGCCAAGTGGGCGAAAAGACTATATCTGGAAGATAGATGGTGCATTTGCCAGCGTGGTGCGCTTCCTCGACAGTAATCAAGGCGCCCGATGGTCCGCCCCCAAATTCAAGACCATTGGTCCCGACCAGTCCAAAAGACCAGTACTTGAAATGACCAAATCTTGAGGAACAGGTATTCGAGCAAGTTGAAATCTAATTGCAACGGCCGGATCGCAGCTTCCCGCCCATGTTCTGCCGCGAATAACGACGGCGCTTGTCCCGATTCAGCCTTCGAGCCGACTTCGACGTCGTGACATTGCTCGTATTAACACAATGACTACTCCACGAACGGCATTGTGCCCCCTAGGTGCCGCCCACAATAATTTTATTCGTCCCCATTTATCCTTCGAGTCAATTTCGGTATCGCCTCGCTCTAGCAACAATCAAATCTCCTCTTCGTGCCCCCGTCAGCGATGATGACATTTTTTCATAGTTTCTCTTCTGAAGATTCGGCACCGCCGTGCTCAACCAACAATTGAATCATACTTTCGTGCCCCTGACGTCTAAATGGTGTTAGTCCGGAATTATCCTCCAAGTCAACATCGGCACCGCGTTCGATCAACAATCGAACCACATCTTCGTACCCCAATTGTACCGCCACGAATAATGGTGTTCTTCCCCATAAATCCCCCCAATTAATTTCGGCACCGCGTTCAATCAACAATCGGACCATATCTTCGTGCCCCCTACGTACCGCCTTGTATACTGGTGTTGTTCCCCATTTATCCTTCCAGTTAATTTCGGCACCGCCTTCAATCAACAATCGAACCACATCTTTGTGCCCCCATTGTACCGCCACCGATAATGGCGTTTCTCCCAGGCTCTCTTTCGAGTCATTTTCGGCACCGCCTCTCTCAAACATTGCTTCTATGACACTTAAAAGGCCATCTTGCGAAGCTGCGCCCAAAAGCGCTCGTACCTGCCGAAGTGAATCCGAAGAGAAGCTTGCGACCAAAAACAGAGCCCAGGACTCTATAATATCATCTGACGGCCATCGAAAAAGGCCGAGCAGGTCATTTTGAGGTATTCGCTGTTTCTCCACAATTTCAGCATGTGAAGTCCATTTTGTTGCGTACCTTAGGAAAGGGAAGCGTCTATGGATCTCTGTCTTGGCTTCTCTCTGGGTTTCTGAATAGTCGTTGGGAGGAAATCGTTGAATACCGCCGAGCACTTCTTCCAAGGTCACGTACTTGACACATGACCTTGATATCCGGAAATGCGCTAGGCCGACCACATCATCAGACAAAGAGTCGGGAAGTTTTAGCTGTTTGTTCTGTTCTAGATACCAGTTGACATCATGAAACCAGGAGTTGGGGCCATCAAACTTTTGCAGTCCGCCCTCAATGAGATAGTCCTTGACGGATTGATGAATAAATTGCACGATGTGTTTATCCGCAAATCTTACGGTTTCAACCAGTCCCCCAGAGTGACTCCTCACTATGCTTCTCATCTGTTCATCTGTCTCTGCAAAGTCCATCGAGTTCTGACAGTCTTGAAGTGATGTGAATTCGTTGGTAATATCCACCACCATTGCAAAGCGTAATTCCTCTAACGATAGAGGCCTTTCAGCAAAGCATACCCATTGCATCAATTGCACTGCTCTCTTTTGCTTTTGATCTTTGACTGAAGATAGAATACGTTCGTAGAGATCACTCAACTCGCCCGGTATCTTCTCGATCTCTTGGCGAATCTTTCTTACGTTTGCACCATCCTGTTGCGATTCGATGATGATTGGGATAACAAGAATAACCCATTGAAAAATGCTTGAGGCTTTCCCTACGATCTCTCGCTCAAGCTGCGCCTTGTCTGCGTCCGAAAAGTGATCCTTCAGGTTTTGATGGACGTAGGTTGCTATATCTTGATTGTTTTCTTCTTCAACGCTGATTTTCAGAGCATCCTTCGGTACCACAACGGGGTAATGCCGACAAGAAAAGCATATTTGGAGACTGGCTCCGGTGGGAGACGGCGCTTCAGTCAGCTTCTTGAAGTAGTTTACCAACTCTGTAGCAACGTCTCGACCGGCTTCGTCGAGCGCATCCACGTAAATCCGGATCCGGCGATTGCTGGAGTCATTGAGAATCCAATTTTCTAGGAAGGTTCGTAGCTCTTTCTCTGTCCATTCAAGTTCTGATCCTGACTTCAGCTTTCTACTTTTCTCTTCATATATCGGAATGAAATCGGACAGCATGTCGGGGATTTGACCTAGAAGCTGGTACAAAAGCGAGCGGAACAGGCCACAAGAGTTCTTTTGAAGGTCACTACCTCGACCGAAGAAGAAGAAGGAAGCTATGACATCGTTGCTGTGAGACGCTTTCTGAAGAGCTTTCTCTTTCTCAAGAGCGTAACTGACTAGCGTCGACTTCCCTGTCCCAGGCTTTCCCACAATCCAGAGCAGTGTGCAAGGCTGAGCGAGCCATCTTGTATAATTCTCATGTTCCAACAGCCACGCACATGTGTTGGTGGCTGCGTCTGCTACACTTGCTTGTCGTTGATCCATATCTCGAAAGGACAGGGACCTGAGGCAATCTATTCTTAGAATTAGCATACAGCGGAACCCGCATATCCACACTGTGAAATCTGACTTTCCTCATCCTGAGTCTTCTCCTGCGCCCTCAAAGTATTGTGTGCTGACAGAAACACGTTAGCTTAACCGTGAAACAAAATCAGGCAAGTCCGATATAGGATAGTATTGCCGTCATCACCGACACTTACCATCGGCTTCTTCCTTGGCTTTTTTCGCCCATTTGTTGATCCACTGAAGGATATCCCGATAGTCTTGATCCTCCCGACTGGGTAATCTTTGCATATTACGATGATCTGTCTCAGAACCTATCCGCTGAGACTCTTCTATAATTGCAGAATTTTTGTCAACGACCTGAAGGTTAGAATGTGTTAGTATCACCCTAAGGTTTAAGATGGGACTACAGCGCTCACATGCATGATCGGCATGCCAAATACTTCTTGTTTTACGGCTTCATAAACGCACACAGTATTTTCTATCTTTGGCCCTTCGTTGTTAAGGTATGCCATGAATCCCTTGTGTAGGTTTTCATTAATGGTCGATCCAGGTTTAGTGATCTCAAGCAGAACGTTGCTTGAACCTTTCCAAAAACCGAAAAGAGACTTTATCTGTCCTGCAAGGGCCATGCGAGCGCCTTTATGTGGTGTGCCAAGGAAAATGAAGCCATATGCTTTTCGGCGAACACTAGAGCAAAAGTCGTCGGCGGACTTTTCACCTGCATTCACCAAAGCCTAGGTATATGAGTGAGACGCCGATACGATTGGGACATATAGGTCCTACCTGCTTGATGATCAAGCCTCCGAAGCTATGACCGATAAAGATGATAGGCCGACTCCTTTCCTAAGCAGCGTAAGTGCCCATTAGCACATTTATGATAACAATCCTGAACTGTCGTACCTTACCTTCTCGTCATGACGAACAGTTCGGAGCGCTTGTAGTAAATCATGCCCATGATCCTCCAAAGACTTGTCGAGTGCATACGCTTCCCATGATGTATCGTGATTGAAAGTCATAACACGAGCGTTTAAAGCTTCATTCTTTGCTAGCATGTCCCGGAGCCACATGACCTGGTGACTTTCCTCTGCGTTGTTACTGCTTGATACGTCGCGGACCGCCCATGCTGTTTCCGCATTCGATGCAAGACCATGAACGGCAAGGATACTAAACACGAGAAGGCAAGATTAATAAAATAAGTATTGAGTCAATGGGAAGGCAGCACGAACTCAATGTTGTAATCTCCTTTGCCCGGATTGAGGGTTTCTAAAGATCTCTTGTTTGGGCGAATTGATGTCGTATCAAGAAGTTGAGCCGGAGATAAAGCGAGGCATATTGCAAGGATGGCCAGAGTGAGGATTGCAAGAGGAGTCTTAGAAGCAGAGATAGGCGGACTAAACAACTTCAGGGTCAGATACGAAAGCAGGAGGAGCGCAAGGCTCCAGACTTGGTGAAAATAAGTATCTGACAGTAATACTGCCCATCCTAAGTATAAGGCACACGGATAAGTGGTAAATTTAAGAAGGCGAAAAAGCTGTGACATGATTATGGCGTGGATGCGGGCTTGACGATGTAGTGATGTGAGGTGATGCGATATAGGATATCTGGAAAGTAGTAGAAGACGGAGGAAGGGGAGGGAACCGGCGATTATAAAGGAGAAGATAGCCTGACACACTGACAAGTATTACCGAGCGGCTATCTGCCATCGGAATGAGAAAGAAATAGCGAGTTCAGCTCCAAGGTAGGAGTCAAAGAAGGCTGAGACGATGTCCTGAACATCTATATTTGGTATTAGTTCTAATTGGGTCCCTTAGCTACGCTGCTGCAATGATCTGATCAGTGACCACACAATAAGTAGAGTAATACTTTTCCTGGCCTTTCCACCTTTCTAGTAAGGTACGCTTTTTTGGCTTGGCAACGCTTGCACGTGTTATCGAATAACGCTAGAAGGTGATTGGCCTTCTCTGCGGTGTACAACAGACTTTCCAAAAAGTCTATCTACAACATATCTACCTAGGTATGATCTCAATCCAGCACTTGTCGATAGACACGCACGCGCAAACTCCGCATGGTCATTTACAATCCAGCTGGGTTCTAAGATCAGACAGTAGCTTCGATCCCCCCGACGCAGTCCCCCGTCACGTCATTAATACATAAATAGGCCCTGTGTGGAGTTTACCACAGCATATTGTAGATAGGTATCTTGATCAGGTACTTTTGGGTGGGGTAGAGTACGTAGAGTACGTACTCTACTATGCCTAGGCAAGTCAGCCGAAGTCTGCGCTGCGCCCCTACTCTGCGCCCCCAGGACTTCCCCGTCCGAAGAACGTCCATGAAAGCTAGCTGCCCGACGACGACTGCACCGATCGCACGCGCCTCACGATCTGAACGCAGAGCCGAGGCTGCAACGCGCGAGCGTCGAGAGTGGGGAGTCTTGCGCCAAGAGTAAAGCTACCTCGCTTTATCATCATCATTCTTCAAGATCCCATTTCCCGGCTTCCCCATCTCGAACAGGGTTCAAAAGTTGCTGTTCTCGGCCGATCCTATCTTAGCGCTGTTTGAAACGGGTCTTGTGTCGGACCCTCTGGCTCTACGCTGCCAAGGTGCGCGTACCTGTGATTACACGGGGGCATGGCTAAGGACTGGGCTTGCAGGAACATGAGGAGGTGTGTTGTAGGTGCGCATACTCTAGACTATGTACGCAAGCTTGCCTGAATCTCTGCCTCAAAGATTCATCCACAAGTGACGATCTGATGACCGGTTGCAATGTGGGTAGTATCGAGGGCCACGTCTTAGCCTACCTGGCGCCTCAGATGGCAATTCTTGATATTAGCATTCTGAACTTGATTTTCAACACTCATTCCATTACACCTGATGGTCCCTCGAAGATCTGCAAATTTCTATCTAGGACTCATCAAAGCCTACCCTCATGTACCTGGTAAGCAAGTAGACATCTCAGGCTCCGAATCACCATTCAGCATATACAATCGGAGTGTCAGTAGCTACACCGCATGTCTGTACAGGCGCTAGGGGAACAATGCATGGCGCCTGCCAAAGAACGCAGGTCAGCTTCCCAACTGCGTCATAGGTGCCACTGTACGAGCAGTCTCGCCAACTGTGGGGGTTGAAGGGGCCGACATTGATCTGATAATTGCTCGTGACGCCCTTTTCGTATTGCGGTAACTTTTGCGTGTAATTTGGGGCTTGATAACCAGCGGTTTCCTCGCAGGTGTCTACGCCCTGGCCGGGCGTGATGTCGTACTCGAGAGCCCAGCTCGAGCATTCGGAGCTACCCTTAGTTACCTCACAGACGTCGCGACGGTAGATGATCATCGCCTGTGAAGGCGTTGGCGCGGGCACCAAGCTCGCGGCGATTGCCGATGTGGCGGTAGAGATGATGGCTGTATTGCTCGTAATCGGGGCTGCAGACGACGGGTATTCTGTAAAGGTCTCTATCAGAGCCTCGGAGACGAGATGGCCATCAGATGTGGTCAAAACCTTTTCGGGCTTTATGCAGATCGTGTACGATCTAACTGTCCAGCTACGCAGATCCGAGGTCAGCATGGCTTTTTGAAGACACGGAATAAATTCCGATACATTCTTGCGAGCCTTCAGAGCTTGTGGCTCTGGAAGGAATATGCGAGGAGTCGAAAAAGCCTTAAATGAAAACCTCTCATTCTATTATTTACATACCATGTCGTTGTACTCGAGACAGCTGTGGTAGACGCAACGTTAGCAGATGTTGTTGCCAAAGACGTTGTCGTGGGCTGTTGGCTGGATGTCGCATTGCCTGTGCTATAGCCAGAAACCGTGGTGTACATCCACCCTGGATCGTGCGCTGAGAGCATGGCTAGGAGAACTTGTTGCTCGGACATCCAGGCCAATGAGCCGTAGTCCGCAATGACGGTAGGCGCATTGAAACAGTCACATCCCGCAAGATCGCCTTCCGTACACTGTTCGTCCGAACCGCCTTGGCAAGTGTCGATGGTACATAGGGGCTTCAAGAATATTCAGCTCCCCAGGAAACATATTTCATGCAACGGCGAGCAAAGCTTACTATTTCATCCCCTTCCGGGCACCCTGGCTTGCAGTTGCAGTCTTTTTGGGATCCAATTGTACACTGGTTATCTTCGTTTCCTTCACATTGCTCGTCATTGCAATCCGGGGTGTATTCGCCTTCGGTACATGCTTCCTGACACGGACAGCCCTGGTTCGGAGGTTGTTGACACCATCCATACTCGCCTCCACACTCTGAACATTCATTGTCTTGGTAATTGGGACAAGTCTCCTCACTTGGGTTCGGCGTCCCTGGTGGCTGATGGTGGTTTGAGCAAGTCTTCGTCAGAATATCGTCCATGGGAGCAGGTTTACTTACGGGTGGTATGAAGCCTGCAGGTGGCGGTGGAAAAGGGATGATAGGAATTATTGGTACACCTCCTCCACTAAGCGATTGTTAGTGGACTTGCCAGGAGTTCGGAGGGTTCTAAGGGTACTGAGTCCAATGAGGCTACACACCTTCCTGATGTGCTTACGGGAGGAAGAGCCGTGAAGATAGGAATAGGAAAGGCGGTTGGCTCTGGCAGAGGTCCTGACGTATAAATCAAGTCTACAGAGGTCATATCTGAGTTGTCGCTCTCGCTTGAAACTGGAGTATAGCTCGGTCCTGGAATTGTCTGGATAATCTCCGTAGTATCAGGTGGGACATATTGACTTGGCATGCCTGCGTCAGATGTCTGAACAATGGGCTGGTCGCTACCAATAATGGTGATTGTTGTCGCTGTCGGCTAGTGCGTAGTGCATAGAAGTTAGTTGAACAAAGTGCCGTGGTGATAAGAATTAAACGTTATAAAGGCATGAACACGTACAGAGGGTGGATCTGGTCCTGGCGATGGATCACATCTACAAAATATACCACATCCACCCGGAGGGCAGCCACGGCCTTGGGCGCCGGAGACGAGAATATTGCTGCATATCCCTTCATAATATGCGTCGCCGCCACATGAAGGCTCAGAGCATTTCTGCAATGGTAGGCCGTAACTTTCAGGGCAGAAGATCCCAATGTACTGGATTGTAACAGACGGTCCGTTGGCATATTCATCAGGTCTGCATCTGCAATAGGTGCCACAACCTCCATCGAACTGGCACCTCCGTTCCTGAAGACCATTTAAACGAATCTTATCGCAAATACCCCGCTCGTTCTGGTCTCCTCCGCAAGCAGCCTGAGAACAGTACTGAGGCAAGTTACCAGCGAAAAATTCTGGACAAGGATTGATGATGTATTGAGCTTGGCGTTTCTCTAAGCCGGAGGAGTCTCTGGGCATATAGTGTGAGTGAACAAAGGAGTCGAGGTTCTGCGAGTCAGCTATACATAAGAACAAGTTGACTAGAACAGCAGAGCTAAGGAAAGTGCCCATCATTCTTTTCGATGATCTACTCCTCTTTTCGCGACCTCTTGGGGCCATTCGATGAATAGACGTTAAGAATGATGAAGCGTGATGGATATGGAAGGTAAAGAACAAAGTACCCGCCTCATCGCAGAAATTGAGGGTCGCTGCCCAATGCTAGTGAGCTTGGACGTAGGACGAAAGGGAAGCCAACAACTCGAAAAGGGTCTGTGATTTGTATGAAAGCGTGAAACGAAAGGATGGTATTTGCTTTGCGTATGGCAGGATACGACTCGAGTTTCGACTATGGGTAGAACGAAGGTTTCCCAATGCACCGCGGGCATCTTTCCCCGACACCAGCCCGAAGTGCAATCCAACTCTTGTCCAACAATCGTTCTTCAAACAGTCGAATTGGCAGACCGCAATCCACAGGTGGTATGTAATCTGAATAATGGAAAAATGACACGGAAAAGTTAAGATGTAATTGGGCGTTTCGGCGCGGTAAGATGCTTCAATGAGAAGGTTGAGAAGAAGCTGAAACGCTGAAACGCCGCTAACGCCACTTTCTGCACCCCCTGTGGCGCTGGTTGAAGCGCCGAGTCATGTGTCACCTGTGAAACGATTCACTCGCAAAGGGACTTTACACCGACCATAGGTAACAAGGCAGTTCTCGCTAAATGAGCCTTACGAGGTAAGACCTAGCGAGCCGTACTGTTGTCAAATTCAATGAAGGAGGTCAAAATATGGGGTTGAGGGAGGGGTCGGGGGTGTGGGAGCCAGCGGCGTGGAAGACCCTGGTTCTTCATGTAAGATCGAGTCCTGCTTGCCGACATATTCTAGACCTGTGGCACACTCAGCTACGACATCTACGACATGCAGATTTCACTATCAGCCAACAAATGTGTGTTCATACTTGCCATATCCCGCACCGTTTCCTCAAATACCCAGCATTGACCTCTCGCCATCTTGCAAAGCACTCTGCTAAGCCTGATAATATTGCGGGCACTGCGATTGTTGATGTAGCAAGCCGTCAATCTCACAATAACGTCACGACAGCCCAGCAAAATTGCTGGGTGCATAGAGTCGATTCAGCAATATGGTCCGGTGCCTGAACATGAAGATCCGGAAAGGCTCAGTAGCACTACTCTGTCTCCTGTGGTGTGCAATTGTACGGGCAGGATGGTGGACCGATGGTTCCTGCGACGGTACCTTTGCCCTTATCTTCACACGGTAATACACACTGATTCTCGCGCTCGCAAGATGTGCCAAATTTCCAAGATTCCATGAACAATGCTTTCGACTTTGCGCGTACGGCAGTAAAACTATACCAACAGGGCAATCCGATCGTGTTAACCGCAGCAGATCTCCTCTTTGACTATGCGACAATACCTCTAGCAATGCGTGAGTATTGGTTTTCACCATACAAATCTTCGAGTCGGAGCTGACACGGGTCGAAAATCAAGAAAAGTTGGCAGGTGTCGCGTCCATGAGCGAGTATAAAGGCGTTGCAACAAACTTTTTAGCACAAGGAATAGGTTCGGACGAAGTGGTAAGTTGCGTACAATGTGATCGAGATGTCGTGCAACACCGACGAACGCACTCTTTGTGATAATACGCTTATTTCCCGGGATTTGACAGGTCTATTCATGCGGCTTTTCATCGATGGATCCAATACTTGGGAAGCAGAAGGACGGCTCGGTCTGGGCACGTGATTTAAACCACCAATACATGGAGCCGGCTGATGAAATCTACGACAGCTGTAAAGACGGCACTACGGCCGATAACATGATAAATGCTTATACCATCAAATTCAGTAGCTCGAAACCTCAAATCACACGTCTGTGTCCTCTATTTCTTTCAATAATCGCCGCGGAAAGATTCTGGAGCAGCGAGCAGATAGACCCATCGTAAGTCAGGGATACACAAAACTTCAACCCCCCCTCCACCTTAGTCTAACCTCTCGTAGATGGCTGATCAACATTCCTCCTGAAGCCAACAGAATAATCACTGGATTACGTGCGACTCCTGTTGACCTCTATGGGGCATTTGAGCTCGTCCTGTTACACGAGCTCTCACACACATACACCGGCGGTAACACACAAGATGTACCAGGCGTGGGCGTTGGAGGCTTTGAATACGCAAGAAGCGTCCCCGGGGCGCTCGCGTGGGACAATGCCGAGAACGTGGCCTTCATGGGCCTTTTGAGCAAGCTGGCACAGTTGGGCTTCGAAGCCGAGCCGAATGGTAACCTGGTACAGTCAGTAGCGCGGATTTCTGGTCTGCTACGGAAGCGATCTCGCGTCGACGGGTCTCGCTTCGATAGACATGATTGACCAAGTTCGACCCTACCACCGCCTCTTCAATAGAAAGCGAGAATCCAATCAAGGATGCAAGTATATGAAAGGCGCACTATTGACCAACACCTTCGTACAAACAACACTCTCGTCTCACATTGTCGGTACATGTAAGAGTATCATGTAAAGGCATGAAGGCGGAGTACTTCAGCTTCAGCTCCCGTCTCCAGCGAAGCCTCAATGATTCAGGTATACTCTGCCAAGAATGTCTCCTCTGACGCTGCCGCTGCGAAGACATCAATCAATCCTTATCGACGAGAGGCCGGGATGCTGGAAAGTCCATTGAGGCTCAAGTTACAGGCATCAGAACCCACCACAGAGGAGGATAAGCTGACACATGCGGGAGTGCAAGGACCAATCACCGGGACCTACCGTATGGCCTAGCTGCGGGCGAAACCGACCGGAAAGATTCCATTTGACTACAGCAAAACCAGATCCGCGCATCATCACAGCTGCTTCATGAGCGTTCAACAACACTCCTAGACGCGCGCGAATTCGTCCAGCGACCATTCCTGTAAACTGAGACAATGGCATCGCTTCCTCATCTTCAACTCCACCCATCGATTCCAAACCCCCCCCCCCACCCTCCCACCATCCCTCCCACCCATTCCCTCCTCAGCCAACTCGCACTCCAGCACCACCAGAAGCACCCATCCCACACCCCCCACCCAACCAGCGCGCAACCCCCCGCACAACCCTACCGCTCCTCCCCATCCATCTACGCAGACGCCCGATCCCACCCTAGCCCCCAATCTTCATCGATCTTATCAACCCCGCGGAGCACCCCCGTAGCCACCCATCCTCCCCGCCACCACCGCCCTATTGCCACGAAAAGCGACTCCGGGCAGGAAACGCCGCGAACCAACGCTCGGGAGTCTCCTCGGCGTCTTCCACCACCGAATCGGAGACCCTCAGACGGGCGACGCACAGCACCATTACGCCGCCGCACCCCCTTCCTCCGACTCCTTATCCCCCGCGAGGAAAAGCCAAATCTCATTCCCATCCACGCCCACACGGCAAATATCACACCACACCACACCCCCACCCCATCTCCCCCCGCAACCTCTCCCATCCATCCAGCCAGACCCCACCAAACACCCCCGCCGCCCGAGCGCGCAAAATGCCGTCGAAGACGCCGATACAGAGCGCGAGAAGCCGGTGATGGGATGTGGGAACGGGTGCAGATGGGGTCGGGGTGGGTGTGCTGGGTAGGAGGGTGGGAGTGTGGGGTGAGTTGGGGAGTTGAGTGATTGCCTGATTGAGTGAGTAAGTGAGTGAGTGAGTGAGTGAGTGAGTGAGTGACTGACTGACTGACTGACTTTGGATGTGTGAGAGAAGGAAGAAGCGAGGGCGGGGAATGGGTTGGCGGGAGTAAGCTGTTCGAGAGATGTGAAAGGGGGGGGGGGATTACTGTAATGGTTAAAGGTATTGGGGGGTTAGAGGTGGGGAGGTTCGGGCACTTCGGTGGTGTTGATCGAGTACTCCGAGGGAGAAGTCTAGGTTCGTGGCTTCGGAAACGTTCATTCCTGCAGAGGAGTGCTTTGTAGATAGATAGCCTGCGTTACCCTCGACCAACGCGTGTTTATATACAATGAAATCCATCCCCCCACCCCGCCCCTCACCCCTTCCCCACCTCCGTCCACGGCTCGACCTCCGGCTCCGGCCCCAGCGGCGTGATGGCCTTTGGGTTTATGAACCCGTGGCTCTTACTGTAGTTCTCCTTGATGTGTTTGAAATCCGTCGTCGCCCTGACGCCGGGGACGTTCCAGTACATGTTCTTCAGCCACCGGTGCAGCCGCGGGTATCCGTGCCGGATGCTGCGGACCATGAGCTTGAAGTGCTGTTGGTAGATGGCGTCGAAGCGCACCAGCGTCGTGTAGAGCTTGATGTCGATCTCTGTGGGCTGCGCGGTGCCGAGCATGTAGGATGTGGGGGATTGCGCGGCCATCGCCTCGAGCCGGTCCAGCGTCTCGAAGACGGTCCGGCAGTTCTTCTCGTAGGCTTCCTGCGTGTCTGCGAACCCGGCTTTGTAGACGCCGTTGTTGAGATTGGGCATCATCCAGCTGTTCACTTCATCAATTCTCTCTCTCAACTCAGGCGGATAGGTGTCAAGCTTTCTTCTTTCGTCGCCCTCGGGCAGATACTCGTCAAATGCATGGTTGAGCATGCGCATGATATCCTCACTCTCATTGTTCACGATCTGATTCGTCTTCTTATCCCATAGGACGGGGACAGTGTATTTTCCATCGTAGTCGGCGTCCGACTTGAAGTAGATGTCGTGCAGGAACTTGGAGTTGAAGAGGTGATCGATTGTGCTGCCAGGGTATTCCTCATCTGTCGCCGGGAAGCGCCAGCCGCCATTGTCTTTAGGGTATGGCTTCACGATGCTCATGGGTAAGAACTTCTGCAGCCCCTTTAATTCTCGCGCTATGATTGCTCTGTGCGCAAAAGGGCAGAAGAGGCCGACGTAGAGATGGTAACGCTGCGGCTCGACAGGGAAGGACGGGGTGCCAAGTTGATGGCGCCAGGAGCCGTCGGTTGGCGGGTGCTTGGACATGATAGGCGTTGAAAATGGTCGTGGGATGGCGAAGCTGGTTGGCAAAAACTTGGACGCTGCTATGCGTGATGATTGCAGTAATGCTTGTCTAGCGAGACTATGGAAGGTGAGGCCTTCTTGATGTAGATATGGCCTGCTTCATGGAATACTTAACCTATCCACTCACATGTCTGTCCGCAGAGGGGTGAAAATGCTAGTACCTGAAGGCCGTGAGTATCAAGGCAGCGGTGAGCACAAGTATACTGTAGCGGCAGAAATAGCGCAGCATTAGTCCTCGTCGCTGTCGTCGACTTGTGTTTTGACAGGTGATAAAGCGAGGCTACTGTAGTAGGAGCCTACCGGAGCTTCGATCCGAAGTGCCCGTGTGGTAGTGTGAAGTAGTAGATTGAACGTTGGAATTTAGATGGACAAGTTGACCGGTCGACAACGGACTCTACCATTTTTTACCAATTACAAGTTACAACGGCTTTTTGGGGGGCTCCGATGACGGCAGAGAATGGCAGGGATGGCTTATCTATGCGACAAGCCACAAGTGTCTTTCTAATTTAGCAAAGAGTCCCTGCATCGGCAGCTCAATTGACCAATCATGCCCATTTCATCGAAATGCATACACGGTACTCGCTGTCGAAGGAATAAATAGCATTGCGGCGAATGTAACGCTCCTACATTATATATGCCTCGATTCCGACTGGAAGTCGCATATGGACCGAATACGATCTCATGCCCATCGAGGTCTGAGAGATTTTGCATTTTGCGCATGCAGATCAACGAGATGATAGATCCCTGCGCTCGCCATGCGACGCTCTCTGCCCGATCTTTCTTCGTCGATTGTGATTCCGGGCATCATTTGCTCCCTCTCCTCGAATCGAAGGCCGGCAATTATTATCTGATATCATTATACGCTTTTCTGCGCTTTTCTTAGCACCCTTCCATCGCCCGCGCTTGCCCGACCGTGACTGCTGGCTCGAGGCTAGACGGAGTCCGATGGAGGGACCCGCGGGCGCCGCCTGGTTCTTTATAGCCTGGGAAAAAGTAATAATGAGCAACCAACGACGCTGTTCTTTAAACTTTTTTCTTTTCCCCGTCTGCTGGGTTTTTGCGTTCTTGTACATATAGACGGTGGTCCCTTTCTTTCTTTTTCCTGTCCTGGATCTGGATGCGTGTGTGTCGGACGACTTGGATGCTTGGGAGTCTCCTCATTGGCGGCAAAGGATCTCCGTTGATTGCAAATGCAACCCTCTGACGGAAATCAACAGTCTTCACTCTGACCCACATTTTCTTCATTTCCCTATCGTACAGTCACCGCCCTTACGCCTATCTGGTCGGTCAGACTGCCCTTGCTTGGAATGCGAGCAGCAATGGGCCTCTCATAGAACCTCATACACCCGTGTCCGCTCGATGTGGGTTATCTATCTGCGTCTTTATCTCCGAACACACCATCTTTATCGTCATCTAATTTAATTCCCCTTCCACCTTCACAACAATTAGCCTCGAGTCTCCAATCACTTATAACACCTGCCTTCGTCCACACTTGCCACGTCTTCGACATCTCCTCCAGTCACGGGTCCTCCTTATCTCGCATCTTGCCCGCAATGGCAACCACCCTACCCACCAGCTTCCCCACCCCTCGGCCAGCCGATCAACTCACCACCACCCCGCCAAACTCCCAAGGGTACCAGCAATACCTACAGCAGTACCCATCGCAATTCCCCCAACAATACCAACCTCAACCGTCGGTCCAATCACCGCTCGGCTACACTTCCCAATACCCACCAATGGAGCCAAACACCCCTGCCAACATGTCGCCTGCCTCCCCTCACGCCCCTTCTCAATTCCCACTCTTGGCCACCCGCCAATTGCGCCCCCCAAAGACCCCGATGTACGTGCCCGCCGCCCTGCGCCCGACCGAACGGGCCCCCCGCGCGACTCCTCTTACGCCCCCGCGCTCCGTCCACGGAAGTACCGACAGCCTCGACGGCGCGGAATCGAGGCGTCCGATGAGTCGGCGCAGTACCACCGACAGCCGCAAACAAGCTTCCCTCGGCAAGGTCTCTGAAGACGGATCATCGCAGACGTCAGAGCAGGCCATACCAACTGCCGATCTCCCCAAGGTCACAGGGCCTCCCACGCGCAGTCACTGGAAACCGGACGCCCAAGCATCAATCTGCGATGCGCTTGTCTGCCACAAATCCTTTGGACTTTTCGAGCGACGGCACCATTGCAGGCATTGTGGAAACGTTTTTTGCGGGAAGCATTCCGTGTGGCAGATACCCCTTGACCAGGACGGGAACTATCATCCAGAAGGAGGACTCTATAGGGGATGTGGACACTGCTGGGGCATGTACGTGAAGTGGATAGAGGAGAGGGTCGAAGCGGCCGCGAGGGGGGAAAGCCTGGCGCCCAGTACCCCTGCGAAAGCTGTGGGTCAGGGGACCGGCAAGAGCGCGGACGACAAGAGAGGCAGTATCGCGACAAGCCTGACGAGGGAATGGAACTGGAGCACCTTCTGAGGGATCGAGAGCATCCCAGTCCGTCATCCACCATTGTCCCGCTCAGCTCGCAACAGCTTCGTCGCTGGAGAACCCCGCCCATCAGACAGCCATTGACTTGGCCTTTCCACCCGGCGACCAGCATCCGCTAATAAGGTCGAGGAACGTCTCCCCCCCCCCACACCCTCAACACGCCTCACCAAATCACATCCCACACGCCCCAGCCTCCGCCCCCTCTCCACCCACCACGACCCTCCCCCACCCCCTCGCGAACCCGCGCGCGACAATCCCCTCACCTCCCACCTCGCATCGATACCCTCCCTTCCCATTAGATCACATTCAGCACGGCGCACCGGGGGCATATACACGGCCAGAACTAGAATTCCGCATCGATCGCTTCACATGATACCCTATACCCGCTCGCTTTTGGGCCTTCTTTACTGTTCGCGTTTCACGGCTGCATGGGTGCATGGACGGATGGAGACCTGGCTCCAGGCCCGGGCATTGGGGGCGCGCGGATCATTTCACATGCATTGCGGTCCGGCGTCGTCATGTTTCCTATTCCGGGCAGGTAGCGTAGAGCATAGCATCCATCTACGACGATGATGATATTGATGGCTCCGTCCCATACTGTGCTTTGATTGAATACATTCGTAGAAGCTGTCCGGCGGCACGGGGGAATGCGTTTTGCGCAACCTTTGAAGATGGACGCATGTCGATGGGTAGGTACGGAGTACGCACGAGGTGAATGAATCCCAGCGGGAAGCAGGAGACGCCACGCGGAGCAAACGTGATTTATAGCCGCTCCAAGTATTATTATTCACAGGTACCGTACCGCACCAAGGCGACGCATTATCTACAGCACCTATGTAAAGTGTAGCTACCATCGTGCAACCGGAACCTCCGGCGCCGGTGCTCGATCCCTCCTACGTATCCTCATACCCTACATTTTCGTATCGGCGCGAAAGAAGCAGTGAGCGCCCAAGGGGTATATGAATGCCGAATAGTCCCCCCAAACGCCAGAAGATCCTTGGAAAGTATTAATTCGGTGAAGAGAGGTAGCATTGAATACAAGCGCCATGAGTAGGATAAAAGGGGGCGGTCAGGATGGTTGGAGAGAGCGTTAAATGATAACGTCGCCGAGATAGCCCAGATCATCGACGAGTTCTCCGAGAGCGCTCATGCGGTGCTCGGACCCGTCATTCCAGGAGTGGACGAGATCCTGCTTGCTGCTTTGCTGAGGGAAGGGCGCGGCCCCGTCTGTCTTTTTGAGCGGAATGCTGGGGAGCTTGCGGATGGTGAGCACGGAGGCGTGGTCGACGAGACTGTAGCCTTGGAAGCCACCCAATGCAGCGGGTGGGGTTCGCGCGTCGCCTCCCTGCGGCCGCGGTAAGTGCGGCGGCGCAGCTCGGGAAGGAGGCTTGGCCGACAGGAGATCCAGGTCGCTGCTGGTACTCCTGCCCATTTGAGCGAGCGATTCGGGATCGCGGAGTGGGGGGAGAAATTCGTCGTCGCATTCACTCATGACGGGGGTTTCGGGCTGAGAGAGATGGCAGGGGGACATGGGTCCTGAGTGAGTCGTGTTGGAAGCGAGGCAGGGTGAGAAGTTGACGCTGGTGGCATAGGACGCAAAGGATTCGGCGTAGCCATCCTTGGGAGGGTCAAAGTCAAGCCCAAGCGATCCAAGTAGCTCTGCTGATGGAGCGTCTGGAATACTGATTTGTTCGTCAAGTGGTATCTCGGCGTTTGGCGCAAGATTGAGTCGGCCAAGGTGCTCATTCAGCGCCATGTCATTCCTTTCATCAGCCGGCGTTGGCGCAAAATACGACAGAGTGTCTCTGAGCTCCTCAGGTGGGGTATAATAACTTGATAAGAATGAAGTCTTCGAATTGCGAATTGAGGACGTCACGTGTTCATCCTCGTGCCCTTGCTCTCTCTTGTTCGGAAGGGCCGACTGGCTGTGGGTGCTGGATCGGGACTGCTCCAGAGGAAGAATACTGCTTTCTGATCCTCTGAGATTGACTATGAGGGCTGTGGGCACTCGGTCTGTACTGCTCGCTGTAGAAGGTAACTGGATCGGTAGTTCAAGCCTATCTCCAGTCCTCGTAGGGGGCAAGCTAGGGGTGCAATCCGGTAGCTTCGCCACTCCTGGGACGGAACCCGGCGCATCATGCTTTGTTGATTGGCCGGCTCGAGTGAAGATCTTGCGTGGCCATGCGAGGTTTGACCTTGTGTTTGAACCTGCAGATCTCGTCTGTCGCATCCGGTGGAAGACTGAGAGAAGAGAATGCTGCCTCTCCAGTGTTAGCACGTCTTGGGTTGGATTTGAGGTTGGTGGCACAGTCTCTGCCTCGATTGGCGCATTGCGAGGTGCTCGAACCATCAATCTGGTCGTCGCAGGGATGTGAGCCTTGCGGGCATGGACAGCTGAGGTAGTAGAAGCGCGGCGAACGCCTGGCGGGAGGTACTTGTCCCTCGGATCCAAGGTGAAGACGGCGGATTCAAGAGAGCTCGAAGAGACGTTGCGGCTTCCTCCGAAGAGCGCTTCCTCTTGGACCGGGACATCTAACACATTGACCATCTGCCCTGGGAGAAGAGGGCATAGATTCGTCGAGGGTTCCGCAGGATCGTGGTACTCAACGTCACCGTCGAGGACATACTGCACAACTCGTAAGCAGGAGGACTGAGTAGTGAGAATTGGGCGCCGATTGTAGCCTCACATAGTACCAGTAAGTTCCCCCCATCTTTAAGCCTCCATCACGACTCGTAGATGCGTTCAAGGTGTCGCCATCGCAAGTGATGTTCTCGAAGGTGTGGCATCCTCGCCATTGACCTGGGCCTGTCTTCCGGTCCCTCTTTAGCTGGTATGGCTTGGAGAAGTTGTCCCAAGATCCCCAGATCTCGACGGAGAAGACCGTTGTCGGTGCTTGGCTATCTAAGGTTGAGCTTTCCCATCATGGAGTGAAGAGCACTGCGGGGGCTTACAGCATGAAAGTGATGAGTGTAGTTGAGGCCATCACGCCGTGATAGAGTACAAGAGGGAGGAAGGAGACATGAGTGTATTACGATATTACATGTAACATAGAAGCATAGAAATTGTAGGACCAGCCTGGGAAGGTGAAGCGGTTTTAAATGCGGCCGAGGAAGTTCTTTCTCACTCTGCGCTGGAAATGAGCGTCGGCATTTGGATGGAAGGGAAAGCGCGAGCTCACAAGCTTTTCGACGCCGTTATTTCTAATTCTTCACGTCCACGTCCACGTCCACGTCCACCCTCATGCACGATTGGTGCCAAGCACCTGTGCACGACACTTTGCGATACTATTGAAATCAATACAAATGTGAGAGGCTGCACGGCCCTCCTTGTCCAAATCGCAATTGCCAATCGTTCCTCAGCGAGATGCCTGGGGCGGCTCGGCCAACGAGGATCTCCTATGCTTCTCACCGCTAACGCAAGATTCCTGGGTCCCGCTTAAGCAGATACCCGCGCAAGAAGGCCAAGAAGCTCCAAAATCGGCATCCAACCTGGGCCTTATCGCAGCAATCGTGCCTCAATCGCCGTCCAAAAAAGTGAGCAATTACCGATTGGACGATTCCTCGCAGGCTCGCAGTTGCTGCGGGGTCGGGGCCGATGTTGGGGATGCTTGGTAAGAGCGCCGAGTGGGTTCCCAAATCCCAACGCACACAATGCCGGATGTTTATATACTCGGAAATTTAAAACGGGGGTGGAGAAAGAAAAGCTGGGAGAGGTGGGGTTTGCGCGCTTCTTATGTTTGAGTGAACCGGTTTTTGGGGCCAGCCACCAAGAAACAAAGAGACGAATGAAGCCCAGCGAGGTCAAAGGCGGCGCGCTAAGAGCCAAAATTGGGGCCAAAGACACTTCATTCACGGCGAATCGATTGCCTTTTGAAGCCTAATTGGACCTTCTCCTCATCGGCATGTCATTCTTGCAGGCGATCCTCGCTCTACCGAGCAAAACCGTTGTTCCGCGCCACCCAAAATGAGCTGACGGCAGCTGCCCTTGCGATTTCATTTGTGAAGGCGCATTGCATTGCATACTCGCATTGCCTGAGGAGGTTGACCGTGCTTCTGCACATGCATGCTGCGTGAACGCCAAGAAGCACAACGCGTGGGAAAGTGAGAGGTTGGTGATGGCGCGCGCAATCCCTGCCCCCTAACTTTACCGCTTCGGGGATGCTTCTAATGAAACCAGCGGGTCAGGGCACAACGCAATCTTACACCTTAAGGTACGCGATTAGAGTCAAGGCCGACGCAAGGGAAGTCTGCTCGTTAGCAGGACCCTGATCGCGGCATCTGCTCCGGTGGCGGTTTTCATCAGTCCGATCCTGAGATGTCGCTCTCCTCGTAAGGAAGCCACGGAACCTTTTACCTTCCGATAACACAGCGGCAAACCTGAAGGGCAAGCAGAGCTAGGTGTTTTGATCCGAGGCAGAAGCAAGGTCGACATCAAATCGCTCTTCACACATGATAACGATGCTCTTCAGTGTCATCTTAAGAGAGAGCGACGCTCACTGCGCAGACCAAGTGAAACTTATCTCTCGACACCCCGCCATGCGAAGAGCTGTCGATCTGTCAGCAGTCTTCTGGCTCTGGAGTGACCTGATCCTCCTCCTAGCAGAACAAACCCGATAGACTTTGCGAAGCATCCAGATTACGACGGGAAACCCACCCAGATTCTCTCTCTGAACGGGAGATGAAGTATCTCGATATCCCTAATGCTTGTACGCAAGGGGAACTGAGTGGAGATGCAACTCCTTTGTCTTTCCCCTGAAGCTACGAATGCTCTGGTGACCCCGCAGGCGTCTTCATACGTTGGAGGGAGGTTGAAACAAGTGAGATACTGTCAAGCCATGTGGCTTCTCCCTTGCGGCCGTAGCGTTGTTCCGTATGCACTCTCCTGCATATGCGTGTCTGCATATGCATGCTCTGCATATGAGTATTGGGAAAATTCTGGTGGTCAGCTGACCGTCAGCGATCTTCCGGTCAGCGCGGTTGTATGAGTCTCCACTGTGTTGAATTCTATCTGCTTACCTATTCTAAGTCTTTGAATGCTGTCGCAATTTGAAAACTACAGCGCTCGGACCTGCCATGGACTCAGGCTCGAAACGAGCTCAAGCAACCAACCCTAGATTATCACTCATACGGATCGAAACCGAATACTGCCAATTTTCAGCACGCCCATGAGTCGTTCTGCAAAATTATTTCCAAGCGTGATGCTCGCAAGTAGTTTCTTGATGCAAAGGGTCACCGGCCAATACTAGGAGCTTCCCCAAACAATATTCTCCCAAGCTCCGCCCGGTTGAAAATCTCATCCTCACCCTATCTCGTTCACACGCTAGTGTGTGACTTATGGCGTCAATTTTAATGACTGCCAGTATCTGGCTTGTGGGTTTCGCATGAAGAACTACGGCCCGAGATTCCGTGTAAGGATCAAGAGCGAGAGTTAGAGTGTCTGCTCTGTTTGCGGTAAGCTGTTCGTGATGTGGAAGAATAGAATAGGGACTATATGCGCTTCATTTCCCGGCATCTTCCTGCAATTGCCACTTCGTGCGGGATACGACCTGGTGTGTTCGTACCCTGCTAAAAGGGCTGCAGTTGACGTACGCATACACAGGGATGATTGAGAGCGGAGTGCCTTTCAAGTCAAGGCGAGAGAAAGGGGGAAGGCACAAGGTGCAAGTCGGATTAGTAAACCTCCGCGATAGCATTGCTCTTGAAGTGTGGACGGCGGCCAATAGCAACCACGTTTCACTTTTATGTTGCTACTATCTACCAGTACCAAGTCCGGACTTCAAAGTAGCTTGCGAGGCTTTCGCTAGGGACTACAGAAACTTGATTTGGGCCCACTCTCGCCCTATCAGCGAAGAAGATGAATAGGTAAAAGAATGGATTTCGTCGGATAACTAGAATTGATTGTCGACTCTTCATTCAAAGCGATTATGGCAAGATCTCGACTTTCTTGTCATTCAGCTTCGAATTTGCAGAATGCCGCATCTCAAAGGCTAAGGTTTTTCGATTGCCGTTGCCGCTGGGAAGGTTACGAATGGATCGATGGATGCATTAGCCTTTCTTGCAAGCTATCTGACTTCCGGCGGCGGTAATAGTAAATTGATACCTGCAATGCAATAGTCGACTGTACGGCTAAAATCAAGGAACGTTGTTCCAGGTGAGCGGTTGCTGCCAAGGAGGCAGCTTTGAAGATGAGAAGCCTGCTTTTTAAGAGCTCATGTTCGGGTGGTAGCGGAAGTACATACACATTCATGTGATCATATTCAAATTTGACATTCTCCAACGCTTGGAAACCATCTCCAGAGCGCTACTTCAACATTTGCTGGCGCTGAGGAAGACAAAGATGGAAAATGGCTTGAATATTGCATCCGTGTCGCAAAGAGCCGTTGCCTCTAAGATACGAACCACGTCATTTCCGCGGGAAAACAGCATCGCATCAATTTCGCGGTCTATCAAGCTCCACTTTCTACCTCTTCTTCGCCACTCTTCATACGACACTCGACACACCAACCCACAAAGACCATAAGAAGCACAACCACCAACGCAGATGAGCGACTATCATACTGCTGCGCGCTATCAGACGTCGAAGTAATATCACCTAGCCCTTCATGGGACTCTTTTCGCAATCGCGCACACGGACAACGCCGACTTGCCCGCGAATAGTACGAATCCAGATATTCAAGTATTCCCCTGATCGTGAGAAGGAAGCGGGAGTGTAAGATGGTTCGCCCACACAACTCTTGAGCATGCGGTCTTTTTGCTATGGGTGTTCTGGTCTCCATGAGCGGCTTCATATTTGGATACGATATTGGAACCAAAGTCGTTGAGCAAATTCTTAGAAGAAAATTGCAAGCTTATTAAATGATTGCAGGTCAAATGTCAGGCTTTCTTCAAACGCATAACTTCCTCCAGATGTTCGGATAGGACCAGGAGATCACACCTACAAATGCAGTAACGTCTTGTCTGGGTTAGTTGCTGGCTTGGTGAGTCTTTTCACATACAGTCCTACTGAGGTCTATCAGCTCTCTATTGGCACCTTAGCCGGTGCTCTTGCTGTCGCTCCGATTGCAACTCGTACAAATTGTCTTGCGGAGTCGTAGCTAACTCATATTGTCAGCTTCCAAAGCCCAGCAGCCACCAGACCTGCCCGTGCATGGTGAGTAACAAGTTCTTCTGTTACAAAGCCTTTTGCTAGCATTCCCAGGCTCTGCTGTCCAACCCACGCAGCGTAAGGTGTAGGGGTGTCCTGGCCAAGGTCTCACGACAGGGAACAGCCATCCATCATACAAGCAGGCGATGGCGGGATACATTTGCGCGGAGCATGCCGACAAAGCCTGTCTTGGCTGCCAGAATGACGGTGGCCCTTTGCCAACTGTCTGCAGTCGAACATTAGCGACCTCAACGATGCCTGCACGAAACTATCACTGGGGCGGTCAAGGCTCAAAATGCAGTCTCTGTGAACATTGGTTGACTTTTGCGACAATCGTGCACTGGTTCATCAGACATACAACCGACTACTACTCGTGGCCAGCGCGGTCCTACCCTCAATGGCTTTACCTTGCTGGAGAGTCAAGATACGCTGACGTAATCGCGACCGTCAACAAAGTCAAAGCAACGATTGGTTGTGTGTCTAATCAATCAACCCTCGGACTGAAGATTGGTGGAATTTCGCTTCACTGATCCACTCTTCGGTGCACACTTGTCGTGAAGGTCAACGAACACTCACAAATGCTGCATTTCGAGTCTCGACCGCCCCAGTGACAATTCGTGCGTCGCGAATTTTGAGCGTTCTCGCATAGCAAGCTTGCGGGATTTCTTGGCCGCTCTGCGAGCCGCAACATCGGCGGCATGTGAGGCAAACGGATCAGAGCCCGTTGGCTTTCGGGGATCCTTACCACCTCCGCCTCGAAGCTCATACCAGTTCTGGCTCCCGCGCATACCAACAGGCATCGGTTCCATTCAGCCCCTCGTCCTCGGCTTTGGGATCCTGCTCTTCTCACAATCTCCCCACTACGCCTATCGCAAAGGCCGTGAGAGGAAGCCAAGCTAACGGTGACCAAATACTACAGCATCTCCGAGGATCACCGTGAAGTCCGGCGTGAAGTCGGCGAAGTCCAAGAAAAGCACGATTTGGAAGTTTCCCTAGGCAGACAAATCTGAATCCAATTGATCACCAGAGGAAGAGCAGTAAGTGGGTGCCGCTTACCACGAGTGAGGAGACGCTGATTAATGGAAGAACTTATAGGGTTAGGGTCGTGGATGGGGAAGTGCGTGTGTTTTATTCCTACATCGAAGGTGGGCCCCTCTAGCCATACAGGTCTAGAGAGGGACTGTTGTTTCCCACTCGGCCTTTCGGCCATGTCCGGCAGTAAGTACATTTGAACTTCCTCTGGAATCGCACTCTGTTCGCACCTCTTGTCTCCATAAGCCATCCTCAAGACGTCACCGAGGGACAAATTACAGCCTACATAGGTATCACTCTGAAACCCACCGAGACTTCCCGGGGTATCCGAAAGATAGGCGCTTAGTCGATGGGGAGCCGGGAGGTGGGAATGTAGCGCGAATTTCGCCCGAGTCGCTCCAATTGGAACGCTCGGTTACTCGTCGCTTTGTAAACCCACAACTGATGTAAAAAATATTGGGCATAAGCGTATATAATCGTGGCAGGCCCACTTGCGATCGTTCCACTTTGAGAACGATCGCAAGTGGGCGTGCCACGATTGCCGGTAGCTGTCTCATACAATCACACGGAATCCCACCTCTCACCCTCCATCACAAAAATATCCTGGCGCATATGCACCCCACCCAGCGCAATCGACTCCCCGTCTTCCGAACGCCGCCGTTGCGCAGACGCGCTCACGCTGTACAGACCGCCTTGACCCTTTGCACTGACCAGCCGATCATCGCCAGTAATGCCATCGCTGCCGATGATGCGCCGGAACCCTGCTTTGCTACCCGGAAGCAACGCCGGCCCTGCCTTCGAGCGGCTCCCGCTGGAGCCGCTTATGTATTCCCGGCGCGTGAATAACGCGCCCATGCCGTGCTGGCGGGCACGTTGGATTAGTTGGGCCATGTTTGGGAGGCAGATGCAGACGGTGGAGATGGCGGCTTCGGCTATGGACCAGTGGGTGTAGGTGATGGTGTTCCCTAGACACGTGTGACCTGTCAGCATGCATAGGTCTCCCGTGCTCAGGAAGACTATGGAAGATATTGCTTGGTCGTTGTGTACGTACAGGTCATGTCCGCGGCGAAGGTGTGGCTGTCCTGCACGATGGCTACCAAGCGGCCGATGGAACAGGCTATTACACTGCAGTCGTTATCGTTTCAGCAATGTCCGTTGACAATTTTGCTGTGTGTCGACGAGCTTACTCACCAATAAGCACAGAAGAAGAAACCAGTCAGCACCATCTTGCGCGCACGGCCCGTATGCAGAGTCCACAGGACCGGTACAGGCAGAAGCATTATATAGACGTCTATAACGACGCTGGATATCGTACTCCCGAGGAACCACTGGTTAGTATTGAGGCAGTGTCCGTGGGTCTCGGGAAGCCAGCCTTTGCGCACCGGGGTGCATTGAAAGATGGTTGATATAACGGCGAAAAGGAGCCATGCAGTAACAAGACCTGAGGTGACTAGTATGTTCACTCGAAAAAAGGGCGAGCCCGTCCACTTGAAGAGTCGGATGTAGAAGAGAATGGCTGAGTATTTGGGCAGCGTGATTCCGAAGTGGTAGAGGTACCCAATCGCGTAACGATATTTGAGCGACAGAACGAGATTCTCTTGGGAGACTTGACTAATATGGCGGCCAAGACCCTTGGAGACCCATGCGAGTGTTATGGACAGTATGCCGATCACGCATGGCTTTAGGTACGTTAGTAATATAATATGTGGAAGTTGATCGTGTTAGTGGTTGGGGGAAAGTCCCGGGGAGAGGGGGGGGTGCAAGAACCAACTTACGAGACTCGCAATGGCTATCCAATCATCTATGCACATTTCGGGGTCAGCCTTGCTTCTTGCTCATAGATTACGGAGTTGCAAGACCGATCTCGGGGATAGAAAAGATCGATTTGCTCCCGAGCGATTTCTCGCGACTCAATTTCAGTACCGAATCGGTAGGATCGTCTCCGGAACGCACGTACCCCACCAGAATCTCTGATTCTTAGATATCAATCTGGACCAAACCCGAGAGATTACTGCTATGACAGACAGAATCAACATAACGATGCAGAGCGCAGTGAGCCCTGGTCCACGAGTTGGATCTGGCGATTCGGCCATCCTGCCTTCGAGTTGCAGAACTGCAGCGAATGTGGGAACGACGAGCGTTCTGTAAGGCTTAAGGAGGAGCCCTGAGTGTGAGATGCACACTAGAACTCAGGGATGCGGATCCTTCGTATTATAGCTATGCTAGTATGACGAGAGTTTCCACGGCACCTCAACCCTTCAAGATGTGGCGGTTTGTCTATCATAGCCCCAATCGGACACGTCCCGTAGTATAAACGTCACGGTCAGCTCTGTGGAATATACGCGCGCCCACAACGCCCCAGGGAACCCTCTGATTTCCAAGTCACGATTGACGAATCCTAGGTTATACGGGCTTCCCCATCAAGATCAAGACCGCACGGCAGGTTGCCTTTTCGAAGCCAGACGACTGCTTCTTGATGCAAACGCATCTTGATCTGCCGGTAAATCGAACGTCATTCGGCACGAAGGAAGCTGACGTTTCAAACACATCAGCTTACCCCGTAGCTTTGTTCTTTGGCAAAGGTTTTATCATTTAGGCTTTCCAAGTGCTGAGGACATTCAGCTTTCGCATCCTTCGATGTATAGCTACCACGCCATGCAGTCAGCTGACTCGAAGCTTCGGCCCGGTTAGTCCCCGGGCAAGGCCCGCGACGAGCATGGCGCAGGGCGAGCAGATACTTCTGTTCATTGAGCATGGTGCGAGGAATAGAAAATCGTAACATGGCTTTCAAGATGGCTCGGGAGGATAGAATTGTTGGAGCAAACGGCCAAAGAGAATAATACAAGAGATCTGGGTCTGTAGTGAACCCTCAATCGCGCTTATGATCAGCTACTTTACCGGCTAAGGTAGTATCTACCGCAAGTCGCAACACTAACTCAATTCTGATCGTGGGGTCAGTCTCTAGCAAACCGCCGGCCCAGAATACTCGTGAACAAAGACCAGTTGTCCCTCCCAAACAACGAGCTAAGGCTGTCGCACCACCGCCTATTGCATCACAGTCTACCATTCCATGAGAGACTTCTTCTGCGACTGAGCATTGCTCCCGGCGAAAATTTGGGATTTGGACTACCAAAACCGCTCCACTACTAGTTGAACCGATCGTTTGGTAGTTGGTTTCTCTATCTATGGTGGTGGTAGTCGGTTGGTGCAACCAACTATTTCATCCGTCGCCAGCACTGGGTCACCGTAATTCATGCCTCCTTACATTTTTGGGAGTTTGAGCAATGCATCGAAGCAAGGGGCCTCTAGCCTTAGAATGATGCATAGCAAAGTTGATGCAAGGGAAATGCGACTGCCAGTCTTGCAAGCTTTTTCCCATATATTTAGAGAGCTCTCAGGGATGTTGAACACCATCAACTGCAGTCGGTCCTGTCCTCGGGGTTCTGTAAGTGGATAATCTGCTCCGATGGCTACGCCGATCGATCCACTCAAGAGTCTCCCGCCCGAACTGCGGCTATGTGTCTACTCTCACTTACTGTCTGATGACGGACACAGTACAGTATGGATCAGCCAGAAGCTGAAACCCGAGAATTTGTCCTCATGTGCCAAGCTGTCCGCCGTGCTTGCGTCGCGTGGGATCCGCGCATATGCTACCTATCGCGGAAGATTACTAGGGGCTGGAAAACTACAATGGCCTGACGAAGTCGAAGAGGCTTTTCTTCAAGGTAGATGCATATGAAATCTTGGACTTCACGCGCTGATCAGTGGGGAAAAGCCTTATGGTGCTGGGCAGAAGAATTTGGCCCTCGGAGCCGAAAGTTCGTCCAAAACCGGACCCATTTGGACATCATTTCTGAACTCATCTATGAGCTTACAGGACAAAAAATATGTCGCAAGTTGGTGTCGAGCCATATCCAAGCATTGAAGGATTTTTTCCGTGACTCTCACTCTCCCTGGGCAGAATTGGTTGCCGATATACGCAATCAATTTTGCCAGGGGAAAGTGCGTGAAAGTGAAACCGTCAAAACGGACCCGGCTTCCAAAGTCAGGAATTACAGACCAGCAAGACCGTCTGAAAATACGACTCTCTCGATCCGGAATTACGACTCCGTATTGAGCGTCGCGATCCAATTGAAAGATAGCCTCTCGCTTCACCGCAGCACCCCCTTTGCCCAGGACCTCCTCTCCCTAAGCCTCGTCAACCGTCTCTACCGAACCGAGTGCCTCCACCACCTAGCATCAAGCCTCCATTTCGACTTCGGACTCGACAACCGAGCGTTCCAGCGCTTTTGCAGCACCACGCCCACAGAATTCCTCAAAGTGATGCACTTGAGCGTCTCATTAGTCGAAGGCTACATGCCCGATCTGCCTACCCTGCCGAACCTCCACGCTCTCGCTATCGATCTGTGGCCGCGGAAACCGACGCGCCGGAACCGGGAAGATAGAGCGTGGGGCCCGCAGACGGAGAAGCTGCTGGCTGCCTTGGGGGTGGAGGTAGCGGCGGGGGCGAGGATCTCCCTGGAGATGAGATGGGCTGCGGATTATGAGCGGTTTGAGCGGGAGTATGTTGGAAAGGGACGACGGGGACGAGTCATTGGAGATGAGGGGAACGACGCTCCGGATCCAGAGAGGGTGTTCACTTGTAGGCGCTACGAGTTTCGCGGCAATGGGTGGATCGTTGTGGGCGGGACAAGAGAGGATGAGGATGAGGAAGTAGCGTTTCCGGATGTTGGGTTTGTTTCCTCTGGGTGAAAGTAGTCTTGCACTGCTCCCATGAAACGACGAATTGCTTCCTGAGTCGATGTACTGGTGTCAAGCGACGCTGCGACTTGTGAAATGCTGTCAATGTCACGGGCTAAGAGGAGTATTGGAAGGCTTTGCATATCTGTTTTGGAGGACAGGGGATTGTTTCGGGTGCGGTGAGCAGTGCATTCCACACGGGAAAGTGTTGGAATGCTAGTTTCGCCAGTGAGCAACACCGCCGGAATCGTAAGACGCCATCTGTATTCCTCCCTCCTGCATCCCCCCAGTTGAAAGGCGGTCTGCCGGCAAAATGCTCTCACCGCCGCCAATCCTGTTTTTCGTTGCACTTCTCTCCTTCGCATTCTTTCAATTCTGCATTTTTCGACTCCGGGTTCCTTATGTAGCACACATCGATCAGTCTGTCACAAAAAATCCTCCAATAAATCCTCCGACTCCCTTCGAAGATGACGCATGGGCAGCTCTATTGCCAGATGTCTTACGACCCCAAATCCGCCAGGTTAGCATGCGTGTCTACAATATGACAAACGAAACAAACAATGCCCTTGACGTCAGATCCATGGCTACTCATGTTGAATATGGGAGACGGTGGGGATACCCAACTCATGTACTGCGTCAAGATCTGAGCGGGAAAGGGGAGTGGAGGGACTTACTTTTCTGCAAGCCGTTGTACATGCTATCTCTTACGATTGCCGAGATGGCCAAGCCGGAGGATGAGCGAGCAGAATGGCTAGTCTTCTTCGATTCGGACACGATCCTTCTGAACCCCAACATCCCGTGGACCCTGTTCCTCCCCCCCTCCGACTTCTCCGACATCCACGTCCTCGGCGGCCGAGACTGGGGAGGCGGAAGCGGCTTCAACGCCGGCGTCTTCTTCGTCCGCATCAACGAATGGAGCGTCAAGATGCTGACCGAAGTCGCCGCCCTTCCAGACCTACGAAAAGACGTGGAGATCGGATACAACGCGGAGCAGGTGGCGTTCAAATGGGTCTTTTTACAGGCCGGCTACCGGCAGCACGTCTTGTACCAGCCGATCGAATGGTTCAACAGTTTCGAAGAATCGCACGGCCATTTGCCCCCGGTGCGGGACGGAGACATGCTGGTCCACTTCAGCGGCCTGAAGGAGCAAAAGTTTGGGGCCGTGCAGAAGTGGTTGGACAGATTGGAGCGAGCGCCGCAGGAACTGCAGATCCCGCTGGAGAACACAGACTACCAGGTCAACGTCGAAGCGTACTGGACGCGGCTGAGGGACGCACGGGACGTGATGCGACAAGCCGAGCGTTTCAGCGGTGGCAACCTCACGACCCGGAATCTCCAGAGGGCCACGGCGTACCTGCGGCAGACTGTCCACGACCAAGCCGACGAATCTGATCGGGTTCTCGGGGCCACGAACCAGGTCAGATCCGCGCTGGCGGCGGCTGAGAGTCCGGCCGATGGGAGGGATGTCGTGATTGCGGCGATCAATGGGAACGTTGAATTCCCTGAGAAGAGACCCCAGCAGGTACCTTGGGTTCCCGTGGACAAGGTCAAGAGAGTATGGTTCTGGGGGTAGAGGAGGTGGTGATGGACAACGACGCTTCCGTAGCAATCACACCAGACTGGCAGATTGAGTGCCAAGGCTAGCGGTCGGGAGCCGTCAGGCCCCAGAGATGGGATCTGATCTGATCAGCAAATCTCTCGTGGAACCTGCGAGCTTATGCTTTCCCTTTGCTGCATAATAATCAACAATCAGCTGTGCATTAATAGCACACCAGTGATGGAAAGCAACATAAAATAAGGCGAAGAACATTCTCTCGTTTTTTAAAGCGGGATTATCTTTGCTTTAAACTGAATAGCTATCCAGATCTTTATGTCAAGCCAATGAGCCATCATCTCCTTTTATCCAAGTAGAGCCTTCGAGAAAGACGAGTGTTGGTGTTCTAGTTCAACATGAAATTATCGTAGCGGTAGCCGCAAGCAATCATCCTCTCTTGTTCTACTTTCGTCGAACTTGAAAATGATCATAATTGTAGCTCGGATAGTGGTTGCCGCTACCCTTCGCTGATATTAGGAGGTCCCTCCTCGCTCTCGCGTCCACGGCGTTGATTTTGGTGCCAAAATGTGGGCCGTGCGCTCTTCCCCAATCCTGCGAGGAGACCTGAGTGAGTTCATAAGCGTGACTGCCGCTTGTCAGCACCAGAATCACGTCGAATGTTCCAAGGTCAATCCATCGATGCTACTTACCACATTTCGTACAGCAAGGTGCGCCACATCTCTATAAAGACGTTCAGTCCAAAGTTGGTTCGGCTGAATATTGCGTCGGCGTTTAGATATATCACAGCCTTTCCGCCGCCTAGAGATCTTGTCCGGCCCTGCATATGTCCGTCTCGGGTCGGCGGAGGGAACTTGCGGTGGCCTTTCCATTTGACGTAGACCTGGCCTCGAAGCCGTCCAAGGAAGAAGACGCGATCCAAGTCACAGAACGCCTTGATGATGAGATCAGGGGTCCACTGTCTGCGGCCAGCGTAAACACCAAGTATGACATCTTCAAGGCGGCGAATAGCATCGTACTCTGCCCGGCCGAGATCCCTTCCCGGGAGGTTATGTGCTACAATCTCTTGGGATGCTTTGTCGGCGCTTACGGGTCTTATTCGAGGCTCGCTGCTGGCTGTGGTAGCGTCACGTAGTCTGGTAAGAGAACAATCATAGCGTGTCCCAGTGTCCAATCTAATCGGTCGGTGGAGGGCCATTTCGCGTAGTGTCTCTCGACTACTTTGCGGGAACCTATTTGGCAGGCGAGGGTTGAGCGGTCTGAAGCGGGGCATGTTTGCGTATGTACCAGGGCATGCTTAGATCAAAACAATTGAGCTTAGAGCTGGACACCCTAGAAAAGTCAGGCTTAAGCAAACAGAAGACAAGTCCCACTTGAAGTTGGGTGGCCACGCACACTGCTGACTCTGACAAAACCTCGATTTAGAGGCGTAGGCCCCAGAAGCTTAGGCAAGGTATGAGATGTTTCATTCCACAGTGGCGTCGGTTGAGCAGTGAGAGTCTATTAGCGGTGCAACCGCCAACGCGAAATCTCCCGCAGCATTGGAAGGGCAAGCCATTTGTCTCCCTGTTCCAGTGGGTCCTTATAAGCTCTTATGCAGCAATATTGGCTCCTATCTTAACACTTTTCCGTTTACGCCAAGGGATAAGTCTTCAGAAGCTGGCTGGTAATTTAGGCGCTAGGGCGTCGTGCACGGGGCAAGCGGGGAGCGACAGCGATCTATTAATACCAGCAAGGAGCACCCCATCAGGTGATAGCAAGAACGAGGAGAGGGTAGAAGCAACACGATTTCAACATAGCTGAAAGACGCATAGCCTAGCTCTAATTCCGCTCATTTCTTGTTGTATCAAGCAAATGCTTTAGTCTCTGAAATTGACTTTGAAAGGTACTCTGACAGGCCAGATTGAGGTAAGAAAGGCTGAAGTTGAGTCCGGGCTAAGGTTCTGACGCATGATGGCGGCTCTCCAAACACAGTTGGGTGGCGATCAATGATCTCAGTCGCGGAGCTGTTTCATGATTGCTCCACACCTCCGGGCAGCTCTCAAAGCTCTGCAAAGGTCAAAAGGCACGCTATCCACCTGCCGAGAGCCTTTTTCAAGGCACAACGCGATCCAGATGGCCGGAAGTTGAGAAATGAAACGCGAAATCAATTGTAGAGTTTCAAGGCCCACCATCTACCACTCGCTCTGCCTGTTGTACTCAAGCAGAACCTCCTGTCTCCAGGGACAAGCCTCACTGAGCCTCAGATTATGCAAAATCGTGGCAAACTTTCCTCTATATCATCTCTCAAGCTGAAATACTTCCAGGCGTTCCGTCAAGGCATGTTCACGCGATAGCTACCGACCTTAAAAAACGCTAGGGCGCTTCATCCCATCCCAAGAAGGAGCCTGTCGCCTTTGCCTTGGAGTAATGCTCGATGGATCAGAACCTCTTCAACGCCGACTCGGAAGATTTCGTGACGGAAGCAAGCATGCAGATAACGGGATGGCTCGGGCGGTGGTATTAGGACGAGCAATAAGGCAAATGGCCCCCACCTTTGTGTGAATCATGTAAACCATGCATGGATTGGTGGACATACTGCCGCTTCCCCTCAAATAACGATTTCAAGGCACAGAGGCCTAGCGATAGCCTATAGCTCAGGATAACACGATCTTGACCGCCGGCGGAAAAGAAAGGACAAAGGACAAAGAGCATCAAGGGGGGCCAAACCTACGACTGCTGGCCGCCAAATCAAGTGGAGGAAGGAAGAAAATTTAAGTTAACGTCAGACCTTGGCGGGCCAAGTTTTCGACTTCCTGCGAAGCAAATTGACGAGGGAAGTTGGAGGGTTTTGCTTTTGGGCCATCGGACGATACGTGACTCTCGAAGTGTATGAAGATGAACGGAGCACACGCGGCACAGCACAATCTTTTTGGAAGAGATCAATGGCTGCAGCAGGATGTTTGAGCCCGTGTCAAAGTATTCGAGGAAGATGCACGATTCTGACATACTCATGCATGACGCGTGGCATGAATCCGAAGTGGAATGAATCACTACGTTGTAGTAGTCCTTTTCGGCGACTGGTCTTTCAGCCTCACCAAGGTTCGTTGGAGGCATACTCTGGAGACAGAAAAAGAGTGTACATGGAGGAGCGGATTCTGCACGATCAGTCTGTCAAAATTTGATCCGCCTGTTACCTACATAGTCCTCAGCGATTGAATCGTGAAGGAAGAGCGACTTCTTGCCTCGCCAAGTTGCGGACTCGGGAGAAGGCGACAGCCTTGTAGGGCTGAAATCGTGACGCCAAAAATCGCCCCCAAATCACGACTCTGCGATACATGTAGAAGCGAGCGAGTGCTTTGCTTTTGATGGCGTTTCATCAACAATTGAATGCTTTCGTAATGTCTTGAGAAGATACCGAAAATAATTAGTCCCTCGGCGTTTCGACATTTCTCAGGAGCTCGAGAATAGGGTAACGTCAGGTACGGAGTGCAACAAGGCTGGTATCAGCGAAATAGGCATACTGACTGACACACTTGTGAGGTGGTCCCGGAAGATTATGAGAAGCTATTCGAATAATGGATCTCCGAACAGGAGTGCTGATCGTTCGAGTCAACATCTACGTACAATGGCGGCCGTGGGTAGTACTACTGGGTGACTATGGTCTACCCCCCAACAGATTTGGGTGTTCGGCTTATCTAAATGGCAGTAAAACGTGGTGATACCTATGGTAAAGTTCTCATTTACCCTTCATATGGGAAGTGTCACAGACTCATACAATGTGATAGAGAAGGCCCTAGGCGGTATGGCGACTGCCGTCCTTGGTGCAGCACGTTGATCTTTTCTTCCAAGAAATCACTTTCCGTACCGACAGCAGTTCAGTCTTCGGCACCGGAGCCCTTCCATTCATCGTCAGCGCCGCTCTCGCTTTTGATGGCGGCATAGCGATGCGTTCAATCAAGCACTGCGAGTACTAGTAGAGAACTATCCACAACTTATGCTGTTGCATCTGGGTGGCAACCACTCAACACACTGGTGGGACATGGGCGGCGAGAGGGGATCTCCTGCACGGGAGAGATACAGCGTGGAATGGGAAGAGTATGCTTGTTAGAGTGCTGGGCCGGCTCTAGATGTGGGTAGCCTTGGATGTAGAAGCTGACTTCGAGCAGCTAGCTGATGTACCTGTAGGAGGTTTAGACCCAGAAGGAGAAGGCGATTGTAGCGGGTATTATTCAGCAGACGTTTCGCGAGTCTAGGGCAAAAGACGAAGACTCGATTTGAACTTCCAGCGTTCGTAAGTGCAAGACCGCAGTTTTGGACCAACCACCCCACCCTTTCCTCGAATATGAGGGATAAGAAGTGGGGAGCGTAAGTAAAGCGGATGTGTCGCGTATCGCTTGCGTTTCGACATATGATTCAACTTTCTACCCGCTGCCTCAAATTCAATGAGAAAAGTATCAGCCAGACGAAATGAAGATTTGGCAGCCCACACTGTCAATGGGAAACTCGCCTGTTATGAGAAAATCTTTCGTCTGTTTCCGTGCCTTGTCAATTCTAGTACTTTGCCATTTTCTGACAGCTGCAATTTCTCTCACCGCAGGCAGCGATGCCTCAAATTTGATTGCTCTGACCGCTGGGTTGAAAGATCCAACCCTCAGCATTCCTGTACCACCCAGAGGTTTTGACCTGACGTATGAGATAGGAGGGCCCAAGCTTCGCATAACATCATGTCTTATGAACGCCATAGCCGCGTTGAAGGAAATAGCGCTTGGAGACTGGGACAAAAACATTTTTGACGGGACAGAGTACAGACTTGACGACTACCCGGAAGTAAGCATCACAATCACAACTATGAAACGCAAACGCAGCATACAAGCACGCTTCGTGATGTGGGCTATCTGCCTTGGAGTATTTGACATGATTTCGAAGAAGAAGTTCGAGTTTGCGCAATTCGAGATGTCGTGGGAAGAGCAAGTGCTCGGTTGGGTTCAAATCGTCAACCAACCTGCCGATGTAGCTTCACTTCCAGAGAACAGGCAAGCGAATGAGACTTTGGAACCGGAGGACAAAGCAACAACTCTGCTTAGTTCAAACAGCGCAGTCAGACTGGGGCCATTAAATATCACGAACATCATCACCATGGACAACGAAAATGATCCAGCCGAAGCGCGTCTGAACGTGACTTTATGGCCTGACGGCGGTACCCTCGGCATCTACGATGTCTTCGTCCCGATAATGAGTGGCTTGACCGACATGGCCATGTCTTCCAGCACTCACCAGGCCCCCGGTTTATTCGTAGGTCTCGAAGGCTTCAACGGATACATCTCCATTATAGCTGCAATACCCTTGCGTACCAGCCCGCCGTTCATGGATTATGGGTGGCTGATTCGAACGATTGCACGGATCCCAGCGTACATGTTGGAGACGCGTCGTTTTGGCGAGATCAACATTCATATCGAGGTTGATGGCATATTTTTAGGCTTCGGCAGACTGACTACGAAGCCAAACCGCGGTGTTAGCGCTTCGCTTCCGACTGCATCTGGGGTAGCAGGGAGTTGAAGGGTACGGATCAGCAATTCAGGGAGCCACGAATCAGTAAGACGGGGAGTATAGACGGGAAGCAAGGGAAATGCGTGGATCCATGGGAAAGTGAGTCAAAAGAATCGCTTAAAACATGCATCCATCTGTGGACAGTGTGATTTTTTGTCGTCGGATGTGTTTGCCACGAACGGCACCACTTGTACATTATCATATACGGTCCAGTCGCTTGTCTGACATATATGGTTCTTGCTCATCATCAGTCCCAGCCACAGCACTGTTCCTTCCCGTCTCTTCTTTTGCCGTGTACTTTTTTTTCAATTGACGAAGTTGTAGCAAGGCTCTCAACGGTGTACCACGGCTGCTCTCGTAGCCGCTCTTTCAACCATCTTTGGGTTGCCGGCGCCGCATTTGCATCTGATCGCTGCGTTGGCCTGCCTAAGCCGGCAGTGTTGACTTGAATTACCCAAGTCCGGTCGAAGGTGTGGTGCGTTGGCATAGGCGGGGCTGTTAATGAGTGAAAGGTGAGACTTCGCTATGTGTTTCGAGAGCTATTAGTTTCCGTTGCTGTCCATGCTGTCTTGAGATTGCAGGGGTTCCTAGTATCTATTAGGCTCAAGGACGTCTGGGCCACGCCTACACGAGGGAGCTCACCCAGTTCTGATAGCCTTATAGATCAATGGGACATTCGAAAAAAGACGACGACGGCTGAAGACACAGTCGCCATCGCAGGTCAAGGTGTGCGCTTATGTACATTATCTGCCACATGTTTGGAACAATTGCATAGCTGATAGCCGAGTGAGTATGTGCCTTTCGGTAAGTCCATTTCAGTCTATGCGGCGGAAGTCCTTGCAAAGTCGGGGACGTGGCCGGTGGCCCCGGATGTGCGATTTCAGCTAATGTAAACAGTTTAAGTGTGGACGAATGGCCGTATTCCTTGTGGATGGAAGTTTCAGAGTGCTGTGCATGCATCGCATCTCAAGTGAGCGCAGCCAGCGCACCTCTCGGGAGTAAGTGTACTATTGTTGACTTGTCCACACAGGTGACAATTCCAGGAGCCGATGCGGTTGTTGGGGATAGATATGATGAAGATGATAAGATCCAAGACAAACACTGACCTGAGTCGGAATGCTTGTGGTATGTACATTTTCGCAGTCTTGTGTGGTGTTGAGTTCTCACGAATGGGTTTGTTTATAGGATTGGGTCACAGCCATTCTTATACAGCTCACTACGTAGTCTGACATGCCAAGCCTTCTGGCAATGCACCTTGTGCAGAATTGCAGATGCGATTGGCCGATTTGAAAACTAAGCTGGAAGACGTTAGACCATACTGAATGACGCAAAAAAGAATGGTGTTGAGATGTGGCCAATGAGCTTCGAAATCAACTGCGTCTGAAAAAAGAGACCTGGAGTGAAAGACATCTTGGCCATGATTCGACTACAGATCCACATGCCATCTTCAATTCTGTGCCCATGCTGGCCTTCCAACAAAAGAGGGTTTCTGAGGATTGCAGGGTTGCAGATAGCAACATATCTCAGATGGAAAGTGGAAGTCCGGCGTAAAAGGCCATTAGAGCTCTATCCTTAAATGGATGCCTCGAGGAAGGAGGCAGTCAAGAAGTACCATTCCCACCAGGATAGGACAGCGATACTGTCAGTGAAGACACAGCACGATGAGGCAGGAAAACAAAACCGGGTTAAGTGCAAGAACCATTACTCTGACCACGAGAGAATAGAGTGCTTTTCAAAAGATTCAATGCTCCCAAGTGTAAGATATCTGATCGTACTATATAGATAGAACAAACATAGCAACGCGTTGCCAGAGATTTCTTCCTATAACCAGTATTCCGTTCAGTACCAGCAAAGCCCACACATTAATCCAAATGGAAACCCTATACATGTAACCGGAGATCTAGAATAGATGGCAAATATGCCAGGTAATCTCAACTCCTACTCAGATCTGGAAAACTCAATACTCATAAGTTAAAAAAGCCTTGGACACCTTCTCAGAATGTGTTTTACTACCCATGTAGCTAGGATTATGTTGGGGGAGTATGTCGCATTTTGCGAGATATAGGAGCCTTTGGTCCAAAAGACGGGCTTTATCCAAGTTAACAGGCCTGAACCGTTGTCAAGCGCTCGCGGCTGACTAGATAGGTGATTTCAACGGAGGTCATAAAGCGTGGATGGTGTACCTACTATAACGAGGTAATTGCGTGAGCGTCGGAGCAGTAGAAAGATTACGACTTCGACGACCAAAATTGCCGCTGACGTAATTGTGGAGGTGACTGTAATGCTACACTGCGGAATTTTCGAGCTGCCCTCGAAGAGATGTCGATGATAGGGAGGGAAGAATCAGTCGTCGTAGCCATGGTTCAAGGTTTAAGGGTGCAGCATACTCTTTTGGCAAGGCAACTCTATCGCTTTCATCAGCATCGAAACAATCGTTGGCGTCAGAGGAATGGGTTCTGGACATTATCAACAAAGTAAAAGAATCTTGTACAAAAGCTTGACAAAAAGGCCTACGCAGTTGTCAGCGGAGGGTCCAGTCCCCCACGAATGAATGACTGCCAAAATGCAGAGAGCAGAAGGATAATTCCCAGAGCATACTATGAAATCGCAAGGAATCCCATCCCATGAACGCATTCCCTCTACTGTGCCCTTTCTGCTTTCGCCTTCTTCAACTTCGCCCGTCCTACTTTAGTCTTTAGCGCTCTCCATTTTTTAGGGTAGCCTCTCTTCTCGGTGGCTCTCGGTCTCTTTAGCCAA
The DNA here is from genome assembly GCA_963556305.1 of Platismatia glauca. Classification (NCBI taxonomy): domain Eukaryota; kingdom Fungi; phylum Ascomycota; class Lecanoromycetes; order Lecanorales; family Parmeliaceae; genus Platismatia; species Platismatia glauca. The sequence continues at coordinate 792,468 of OY745779.1, read as the reverse complement.
GGACTTCTGATATTCAGCTTTTCGATGGTCCTTTGGCTGCTTTACGCGCTGTTGACGTTGATGTGCGATCAAGTGGTGCTGTCCTTCTCGGTGCTGGCTGTTGGTCTCATTGGCTTGAATAACCTTGAAAGCCGGATAGAGGTTCGACTTACCGATAAATGCCGCAGAATTCTGGGTACTGGGATCGCTCAGGGAGACTAGTGTCTTAGCAGCCTCGAAGTCTTCCATAGTCAAGTCAGTGCCTGCTTGCATATTGGTCAGGGACAGAGCGGCCATCACATCTTCCTCGCTTAGAGACTCCGACTTCTGGGTACTGGGATCGCTCAGGTAGACGAGCACCATAGCAGCTTCGAAGTCTTCCATAGTCAAGTCAGTGCCTGCTTGCATATTGGTCATGGACAGAGCGGCCATCACATCTTCCTCGCTTAGAGACTCCGTGGCCTCAGCTGGCATTGCATTAGGCAGAATAGCGTCCATACGGTTGCTATTCATCGAATTAGAATGAGCCATCCTCCCACTCCGTTGATTTGCTGCTGTGGTTGATTCGACGCTATCGTTGTTTGCAAGATAAGAGAATGTCCGACTGGAGAACCTTTGGGAGTACTCTGGAAGATCTGGGAGTGATGGGAGAGTGATGGGAGAAACGAACAGATATTAGACGGATTTTAAATGCTGTTGATGGAAGGGTGTTATAAGTCTCATTGGTATGCAACAATGAGCTTGACGAAAATCTCACGCACAATGAAATGAACCTTTGTCTTTGTTCTCCACCGTGTTACGCACGGGAGACAACGCTTTACCCGAGCTCATTGGCTGTTGCCTTGATAGGCGCTTCCAGGGCGACAGCATTGCAAGTATTTAGGCAAGCCTTCCGGGTACGGCGGAAGCTCACGGGGAGATCCAAGGGTTGAAGTAAGATGCGCTGGAGGCGAATGGTGCTGCCAACGGTCACATGAACAGTCACACAAATTTTCATGCAAACCGCCACTTCGAAGATCCGATGGATGGTGATGTGCACAGTGTTTATAACGGGGATACCATCGGCAGGACTGTTGCTGCTACTATCGATAGTGCTCATGACGGGAGAGATGGCGTGACAGTATTGGCAAGTGATCTCACATTACTGACAAAGACAAGGCAGCGGCCGCAACTATAGCACGAATTCTTCGCGCTCATGTTGAAGCTGTTTGTCTATACCTTCCTCGAGATGTATCGGGATAGCTGCGTAGTGTATCTACAATTTTTGGAGACACTTGATGCACAATTGAAGGGCAATTTACTAATTCATACCCCGAACAAGCGAGTCCTTACCGAACCATACCCTTTTTGGTATGAATTGGTAAGATGCCATTCGCCTAGGGTATGATTCGGTAAGCTGCCATTTCTGGGGGCTGTGGGGTATGAAATAGTAAGTTGTAGACGTAGTCGGGTGCCTGTTAGTGACAAGAACAAGAAAGGCTGGTGCGGCCTTCAGCCTTGCAGGATGTAGGATCTGGTAGGTAGACATTAAACTTGGTGTCTGACATTGGACGGGCCGTTTGACATCGGATCTCCCGCCAAAATTCCCCATCGGCGTCAATCCTTCAGCTCCTCCAACATCATCATCATCAAGCCTTCAACAACAAATCTCCTTTTTAGTATCGCAATCTTCAGTTCCGCTGTCTGCAGTTTTAGTCATGTCAGCCCCACAAAATATAGAGAAAAAAGGGAAGACAGATCAGCAATGCCATGCCTCAAGGAAATTGTGAACGCCGCATATGGACTAGCATAAGGCTGATGCATCAAGCTAGCGTAAGGTAGCTGCATCCCATCAGGCATCAATCAAATTAAAGTACTCACTATCATTTCAAACTCATGCAATTCATTGTCGACCGTTCAAGTCGTCCTTCTGTATCTGGCGACTTTTGAGGCGCTTCCTTTGCCTATGCGGCCAGACCAACCAACTGCCTGATTCTACAAGAGCTGCGTTAACTCCCGCACGAAATTGTTGACTCTTTATGCTGAGAGCATTCACCTCGACAAGACTCATAGAACGGAAACTTCTGTTGTCTAAAGTCCGGTCTTTGGGACATACTCAGTAATATCTGCGGATCCGAACCAAAATGAGTACCCAAGAGGCAAAATCGAGACCGAGCTACTTCAATTATCCAGAAGCCAGGCCCGGGTTAGTGCCATGATTCTCGAAGAATATCAGGTCCAGTTAATAACTTTGCTCAGACCCGACGTTCGATTCGCCAACGAAAGGAAGAGTAACCCCGCGCTGAGAGGCTGGACTTTGGTAATTGCTGCTTTCCTGTTCGTTGCCCTGCCTCCACCAGATTTTCCCCTACAGCTCCGTAACTCATGCGTCCAGGCTGGAGTGGCTAAGCTTCCTTCGAATGACCATATGGCATAATTCTGGATTCGGAAACCTGCGCAAGATTCGAATGCATTTGAACGATTATGAGCCTCGATGCGATCCAACAGTCATTCCCATTGCCGAACCATTAGCCCGTGGCAATGCGAAGGATATTTCACGTTGCAGCTCAGGCGCCTCGATATCGGAAAACCTAAGCAAAAAGAAGTTCTACTCCATAATTGACTACCATGCCCTCTACCTGTCTGGAGAGCTAACACCAACGGCTGTTGCGAAAGCTATACTTCCCTTGATCCGCAGGGATACTTCCCCGCCCGGCGAACACTCAATCGCGTGGTGGGACAGTCGGGTCGATCTAATCTTCGCCGCCGCCGAAGCCTCGACACTGCGTTACAGGGATAAGCGGCCAATCGGTATCCTAGATGGTATTCCTACAGGTATCAAAGATGAGTATGATGTCGAAGGCTACCGGACTTGTCTAGGCTCAAAAAACGACTACACCCCTGAAGCTTCTCAAGGCCAGTCGATGACTAGTTGGTGTGTAAAGAAGGCGCAAGAGGCTGGTGCTATCAATCTTGGAAAGCTCTCTATGAACGAGTTCGGATTAGGTAAATATTCGCTTCTATCTCCGATATCTCATTCGTAATCCATTCCCATAAAGATTGTACGCTCCTCTCTTCAAACTTTGTCTAACACCATCCAATCGTCAACCTAATCCCCGCCAACCATATCATTGTAAATATAGACACCTCGGGCAACAATCACATCTACGGCACGCCCCCAAATCCGTTCAATCCTGAATACTACACCGGTGGATCTTCAAGCGGATGTGCCTACGCGGTCAGCACCGGCCTGATTCCCATAGCCCTAGGCGGCGACGGTGGCGGGAGTATTCGGGTTCCAGCGGCGTTTTGTTCAGCCTACGGTTTGAAACCATCTCACGGTCGACTCTCTCACAAACCAGGCATCAACCACTCCAGCACCTGCGCTGTCAATGCGCCTCTTGCTGCCGATATCATTTCCCTCACCGCTTTCTACCGCGTTATTGGTGCCCCTGACACTGCGTGTTCCACCTCCTCACTTTTCCCGCCTCTCTGTCCCCTCACATTTCCTCTATCATCTCCAAAGGTAAACACCGATGATAAAGTCCTCGGCATCCCCGAACCCTGGTTTGCACGGTCCACGCCTGCTATCCAGCGCCTCTGTCGCTCCCTCCTCGACCGCCTCGTCTCCACCTACAACTACACCCTCGTTCCCATCAGTATCCCTTTCCTCCAAGAAGGCCAATCTGCCCACGCCATGACCGTCCTATCCGACGCGGCCACCGCACTCCCATCCACTCAAAACCTCACCCCCGCAAACAAAATCCTCATCGCCCTCGGCACGGTCACGCCGTCTACAGACTACGTTCTGGCACAGAAACTGCGGCAGCTGCTGATGCAACATTTATCCTACCTGTGGGAGCAGCATCCGGGCATGATCATCGTAACGCCTACAACCCCCTGCGCGGGTTGGCGGATCGGACAGCCAGAGGTTGATCTGAAAAGCGGTATTAGCGATGGGGATACGACGCAGTCGACAATGGAGTATGTGTGGATGGCGAACTTCCTAGGCTTGCCGGCTTTGTCGGTGCCGGCGGGATTTGTGGCGGCTGAAGGAGAAGAAGGAGCCGGGGAAGAGGTGGATGGAGAGGGTATTCCCGTGGGATTGATGGGGATGGCGGAGTGGACGAGTGAGGAAGGTTTGTTGGAGTGGGGAGCGCATGCAGAGATTGTAGGGGCCGATAGAAGACGCAGGCCGGGGAAGTGGGTAGACGTCATTGAGAGGGCTAGGGTAGAGATGTAGGGTACTGGGGATGAAGGGAACGTTGTTGATCACCAGGCGCTGAGGGATAGGGGGTGAGCGGCTCGATGTGCTGATTGCTTTGGCCGAACGACAGAACACCTTAAACAATTGCTTATTACGTTATTTCATGGGCGAAAGAGTCCTGCATGCAAACCATATTAAGGTCATCTTGTTTAGTGTGTGCTGAACGCTACGATACCATTACAAATATCCACAGCTACCGGAACCACAGCCCTGACTCGACATCTCGGTTACCGCCAGGCGCGACCGCCCCCATATTCCTCTTTTCCCTCTCCGCCCGCTTCTTTTCCAACAACTGCCTGTTCCCGTCCAGCGCCTTCTCAGCGCGTTCGACCATGACCCGCAGCTCGCGAGCTCTGCGCTCTTTGTGCCTGCTCTCCTCGTCCACGGTTTCATCGGGCTTTTGGATACTCCCGTCGAAGTCTGACCATTTCTGCGTTGCTTCCATTATTGCTGCTGAGTGAAGTGATGGGGTTTGGGGATGTTGGGGCAAGTAGTGGGTGATGGCGGGTAGGGAGGTTGTTGAGAGGGTGTTGGGATATAGGCTCGGACGTGGGAGGGGGATATATGTTTACTTGCGGTACAACATCCACAAAGAGTATGAAATAAGAGAGGGCGCACAATGGATTAAGTTTGTCTCTCGATCTCCGTGAACAAAGCATTGTTCCTTCATTGTAATCGATATGGAGGCAGACGCCCTTTGACTATTGCAGGTTCATTGATGGCCTTTGAGTTTTTGAAAAACAGCTGAGCCTGAGAGAATTCAAGCGAAATCATGCATAGAGTGGCAGAAAAGGTGGGCGGATATGGCGGAGATTGCGGATTCCTCGCTGAGAGGGACTTGAAGTTTCACAGCTCTAATTAAGCAAGATGTAGAAAGGGGCTGGGAGGGGGAGGGACAGCAGCGGGAGGAGGAGGAGGAGGAGGAGGAAAGCAACTATCAAAGCACTTTTCTTTTCAATTTGGCACGCTTTTGAGCGCATGATCAAGACACGTTGGCAATATGTCTCAAGGGATCCAGGATGAGGGCTGTTCGAAATAGGGAGATGAGTTTTCTTCCACTCATAGGGAGGATTGTTAATCTCTTCCAATCAAAAGTGCTCAGTTTCCTATGAGTGTAGCTAATGAAGTCTTGGGCGATTTGGGATTCCTTTCATGCATGAACTTTGAGGACACGATGAGGAATCCAGAACACCTCAACCAGTTTTACACGACAAAAACGGTGACAATTCTAAGGCTGAGGCACCGAACGAGAGAAATCGTTGGGAGGTCAAGAGCGTGAGCAGCCATCACGACGAGGCTCTCAGTCGTACGAGGAATCAACGCAGCTTTCCTAGCTACGACAACGCTTCTGCCAAGAGCAAAAGAAAGCTCGAGAAATGTGAGATGGATATCACGCAGAATCCGAAGACTCCCGCGTGAATGATCTTCCGTCCGAAAAGAAAAGAAAGAAAAATAGAAGAAATAAAGCGTGGCACGAGCTCCTCAATGCTGTCTTCTCTACATTACCTTAGGTAATCATCCCACATCTTAGTGTGATTTCTTTTTGTGCTGTTGTGCTTCAGAAATTCACGTCATGCGTTACTCACGAGGACCACTGTAGACACGCACTTCCAATGAAACATCTTATGATGCAACACACTCGCTTGATTCACCCATGCATGCAGTCCCTGCCTCTCAGGTACTTTACCTTTGCCCCGTAGCGGACGCTTTGCGCGGCTACGAGGTCCTCCGTGCAAGCGCACTAGAACGACTGGCTCTCCCAAAAGCATAACGAAATCCTCACTTCCAAATCCGCGTCTGTAGACAAAACTATAAACTGCTAGAGCAGAAATGTACTGCGGGGTGCATATCTAGGGTGTGGACGTCATTAATATCATGACCTCAGATCAGGGGGACCAGAATGGATAAATAGCGGCGAAGGCGCGTCCAGGAGTCCATGTACTTTCGAATCACAACGTCTTCCTGAGGAGTCTCTCTACTTACGTCAATTGCATTTACGACGAGGCCCCACGATGCCTTCGATCTTCGCTTTGCTGCTGGTGTTCTTCTGCGCCTCAGTCAAGGCCACGAACACCACCATTGACCCTACCAACCTCGCCAATTGGCCACCATGCGCTGTACGTAAGAATTCTCTCCAATGTAGCCGTCAAATGTGAGCTGAAATTCCCGTGCGAACAGCAAAAATGTATCCCCCTCGGCCTCGTCCCCCCAGCTTCCTGCAAGAGCCTCTCAGACATAACCTGCGTCTGCCAAAATCCAACCTTCAGCCTCTCGATCGCCGGCTGCGAGAGAACTTCGTGCAGTACCGAAGAGCTCAAGCGTGACCAAGCCCCAGCTTTTCATATCCAAATCCCCCAACCACTAATCAATTCGTTCCAGAGATCCAAGAACTGAGCGTACCTCTGTGCGCCCCTCTCGGCGGCCAGCCTCCGAGCGTCTCGTCAGCCATCAGCTCCTTTCTGGCCACTGCAGTGTTAACGGCGTCTGGTATACCGACTTATCCAGCTAGTGCCACGGCATCGTCGGCTGTGAATGCCATACTCGCGACTGCTACCCCGGAGCCTAACCTTGGGAATCCTGTCAACATCTTGAGCTATCCGCCGTGTGCGGTAAGTGCATCGTAGCATTATCTTCCCTTTTTCCTTATCAAAATGCGGCCACTGATGAATTTGTATAGCAACTCTGCGCCAACGAAAGCGCCACGATTGCCACTTGCGATCTCAGTAACGTCGATTGTGCTTGTGGGACAATGTATCGCAGCGCAACAGCAGCTTGCGAGGAGATCATCTGCAGTGCTATAGATAGGCAAAGTGAGTGATCTCTCGTACCTGCTGCGTTATTCCATGGGAAGTATCACTGATCCCAAGCCAATAGCCACAAATCTCTTGGCCCAAGAACTCTGCGGTCCCGTCTACCTTAACATGCCTTCCCTCGGCTCCGCCGTCTCCTCGGCCATTGCATCCGCGACGTCTGCTGCCGCTGCTGTCAAGTCGAAAGACCCGACGAAGAGTGAGAATTACCCGCTATGTGCAGTAAGTCATGCTGCCCAACCATTGTTACAATCAGATTCAAGCGACTGACAACGGGCACCAAACAGCAAACTTGCCAAAATGCATCCCTGCCCTCCTCCGGCTGCGGCAGCCTCTCGAACCGGGCCTGCGTATGCAAGTCGTCTTCGTTTCTTTCGGAAATCTATACTTGCGAAAGTAATACGTGCAGTGCCTCCGACTTTCAAAGTATGACGCTTTCTTTCTGTTTTCATCGCTAATAAATTCCTGGATGCTGATCATTTTCCTGGGTAGTGACCTCAGATCTCGGGAATGTCCTCTGCAACCCCGTCGGCGGCATCGGGGCTAACGTGTCCAATGTATCATATAGCACTCCTAGCACACCCGCACCGAAAATGTTTGCTGGGGGTGCGGCTGCTGTAGTGGAGGGAGCGGTTGGCTGGAGCGTGATTGGGCTATTTGGAGCGCTAGGATGGCAGATCCTGTTGTGATGTTGCCATGCTCAAGCGCTGTCGTTAATCACCTGGCCTCACTCGCTTTGACCAGGCAGCACCTGCCATATTTCAGCGTGGCAATCACGCTTCCAAAACAGACCTCTGCTACCAACATCCTTGCCAACATTTGTTTTTCGAGGGTTTCGCTGAGTTCATCCAAATACTCACCCACAGCTGTATAAGCGATGACGTCGAAGACTGGCTATTGCCTTAGAATCCGGAGTGAATCACGATAGTAGATCGAAAAGATGATGGAGTATGAATGGCCCATGAATTTTCCTGTCTTCAAGCGATGCCGCACATTGTGAAATTAGTGCGAAGCGATGCTGTCAGATAAGGTTGACCAATCATATCATCAGAATGCTTGGCACTTCCGATTTGGAGGCATGGAGAGAGATCTCGTTCCATCTTGCACTCCTCCTACATTTGCACCTGCAAATTCAGTGCACAGCGCATCCGAATTGAAGTTTTCCACTTCAGACAGGATCTGATTGGTCGGGATATTGGTTACTAGACTGTGCCCTAGCGCACAGAAGGATTTTGGTGCATTATAATGAAGCTATATATAGTACACGCCGCTGTGCCTGCTGTACTACTTCTACTACTGTACGCTGGAATCCTGTAATGCCGGGTGCTTCCCTGTCTAGTGACTATATGCAAAATCTCAGCTCTTCTTCGTTCAGCGCCCCTCGCCTTCTTGCAACAATGCTTTCCGCGCCCTCAGTCTTTTGGTGTTCGGTTTGGTGTAATGTCTTCTTTTTGGACTCTGCGCTTGGTGCTTCTTCTTCTCACGACCGCCATGGCAGGTTCTACATTGGGTTCGTTAACATTTCGTTTGTTGTTGAATGTTGAGATCTCTTCCCAGAACCAGCATCGCAATCTCTCCCAAATGCCTACTGCAACCGAAGCGTCCGTGTCTCTCATTCCTGTCATGCTTTGAACATGAGGGGTTTCTTGCCGGTGACGTTGTCTGGCCCGTTTAGTCGAGGCGGGGAAATGTCTTGAAAATCTATATACTGACCATTTTGATGTGTCTCAGCAATGACAGAGCCATTTCCAATCAACACAACTTACGTAGCAAATTCAACTCACATTCCCTACTCACAAACGCACGCATGGGTGAATCCTTGGGCTTCGGGCCCATGCTATGCTGGAACGACTGCCTCAGCATTTTGCTCATGTTCAAAACTATATGATGCGCTCGCGGAAGTGCAGACCGTGACAACGACTGGGACACCCCCCGGTGGTGGTTTGGCTTGGACGGACACCTTGACAATCTCCACCATCACAGAAAAGTCTTACGAACCTCCAAAGGCGTGCTGCTCCAAGACTTGCGAAATCTATGCTTCCAGCGTCCAAATAATATACTGGCACGTAGATCTTAATACCATGAATTCATCCATTACGGCTGCACCAGCGTCGAGTCCCTACAGTACTGTCGCTGGCAACTTCACATTGTAAGTCTCACCCTCAATATTCTCTCTGTATTCTCTAATAGTGCTTCAGCATCTCTCCGTCTGTCTATGTAGCCTACCATGGTCTTAACGCCTACTATGACTGCGGTTACTTCTCAAGCTACACGACAGGTGCCGTTCACGACACTACAATTGCTTATCCCTCAGATGCACTTTCAACCTATGTGGGCCCACTGTGGATGCCTGTACAGACAGGTCCAGAGCCGGCCTCATTGTTTCAAGCGATCAATTACACCGAATTTGAAGAGTACGTAGCCAATACTGCAAATGAGGGGTACTCAAAAAATCTCAAAATTCCGAGTGACCTTGCGGGTATTGATCCAGCATGGAGCACTTGCACTCCGGGCATGTATGGGTCCTGGGATCCTCCTCGAGCGCTAACCGCGGCGCGGAACATGGTCGCTCCAACGCCAGCACAGCCGGCTATGGAGCCTTTAGCAACAGCAGCTCCAGCGGCTGGAATAGCTCCGACGCATATTCCAGCTGCTCCTACACCACCTCCTAAAGACTCTACGGGTGGACCCTTGCAGCCGGATCCTCCGACTGTATCAGCAGATCCCGGCTCTGGATCAAAAGACACGCAATCAAACGGGAACAACGATCCAGCTTGGTCAGTTGGCCAAGCAGACAGTGGTTCGAAGGGTAGTAATGCCGGAGAGAGCCTAATGCCAGTCTCCAATCAAGGCCAAGTTTCCGATCCAGCAAACCAACAAAATGATTCGCAGAACAATCCGCCAAATGACAGTTCACCTGAGACCCCAAATAAATCTTCGGTAGCTGCTGGCAGCAGTGACGACGACAACAATGGTGCGGGAGCCCCAACTTTGAATGTCGATCCGCAAGATTCACAAAATAGCCCCGGAAGCTCTCCGGGGGCTACTCAATCGCCACCGTCGTTTGATTCGGTAGTGCTTGCATCGCCTAGCCCACTGATCGTTGGCGGTAGTACTATCGAGAAAGCACCACATGGTGGAGCTGTCATTGGAGAATCAACATTTACAGCAGGCTACAAAGGGCAAATTTCCAGTATATCATTCTCAGTTGGGATAGACAAAATTGTAGTAGGCACCACCACGCACGCACTTCCGAGTTCAACACCCGTCTTCATTGGCGGAAAATCAATGATCAAGGCTGCAAACGGGGGTGTGGTCATAGAAACCTCCACATACCCGCCAGGCAGTCAGGCGCAAATATCCGACACGGCCATTTCCGTTGGTGTCAATAGTGTTGTCGTGGGGGGAACTTCATATGCCCTTCCAACTGCTGGCACGCCTGATTCAGCCTTCTTTGATAGCCCATCTATCAGCAGAGCGCCCGATGGCGGCGCGATATTCGAAGGCGCTGCCATCGGCCTTGGAAGTCAAACTAGTATCGACGGCCATGACGTTTCAGTCGGGGCTTCCACTGTCGTTGTTGATGGCACATCCTACGCCCTCCTAAGCAGCGCTGGGGCAGTCCTGCAATCCCCGCATCCACAAACCAATGCACCAGTCACCCTGACCAACGGCGCTGTTCTTACCCCCGGCGGAGCCGCGGCAACAGTATCCGGAACTACATACGCCATTCCCTCTGATGACAGTGGACTCGTCGTAAACGGTCAAACTATCTCGTTCCCTGCGGAATCCACGCTGCAATCGGTCTTCACGGTAGCAAATCAGATCTTCACTGCGGCACCGAGTGGGTTTGCCATTGGTGGACAGAGTGTGGCTCTCGATGGGACAGCAGCAATATTGAATGGGACTGTGGTCTCCCTGGGACCTTTGGGAGTGCAGATTGGGTCGACCACGATGCCATTGACAAGCGCGCAAACATCCGAGGCGGGGTTGGGTAGGTTGATCATGAGTGGTTTTGGAAGCGCTGGGGAGCCTGGAGCGACGGCTGGAGGCGGCAATGGGTCAAGCCTTGTGGCATTCACGGGGAACAGCAACAGGGTAGGGGGGGATCTAGGCATTGCCTATTTTGGACTTGTGGGTATGGCCATGGGAGTCGTTGCACTGTTAGTGTAAAGAGAGGAGGCACGTTAAAGGTAGACGTAGTGCAAATCTATGTATATAATTGTATGTATTTCATGACAAGAACAACAGCCAAAGCCGACAAGGTAATAATGATGAAGCAGGAAGCCTTGATTGTGGTGAATCATTGGTCGAAGCGGGCCGTTACCGCCGTTCCAGTTTACCTAGGCAGGAGCTAAAACAGATCTAACGGCTCCGAGAGTGCGCACTGCGAGGCTCCCTGACTTGACTCCGCCACAATATCAACAGCTCAAATACGGCGTCGGGCATGTCAACAACACCAGAGATGATGGGCAATGCATACCCAGGCTGTATCTGGGTCATCTCAGTAGCACCCGACCGATAATTTTTAGAAATATCACCAGAAGTCAAGAATGAGCCACTTCGAGCTGAAGCCTGGCCTGATCGCGTCTGCCAGTCCTGTGTACAATGACGGAATCAACACCATCTCGGGACGTTCTATATAACATCCTTGATGTATTGAAGCGCATCGAGTCGAAATTAGAAGGGCATGAAGAGCGATTCAAGAGCTTGGAATACCATACCCAGATGAGCAATGGAGGGACAACAGCAGATGGATTTCATGGCAATGCGGATACCCCGAGCGAGACTCCTTGGACTGCAAAGATGTCTCACACCTCTACCGACGCTTTGCAGCCTTCGAGGAAAGGAACACCTACGAGCGAAGAGTCGTTAGGAGACCCCAGCGCTGCGCTCAAAGTACCCTACAGTCAGTGGAGCATCAACCAGTCGGACCGCTTCTTCAAACTCTCCCTTTCCAAACTACTTGAAGCCCGCCTCGGGGACTGCTGGGGAATGCCTGACGATGACCGACTGCCCCTGAAGTTCTTCAAAACCAACATCCTGAAGAGTGATAATCCCTTCGGAGTACCGATGATGCCGGTTGACAGCTTTCCTCTATCCAGACAACCTTTTGAGCGAGATCTCGAATTTCTCTGCCAATTTGACAATAACTTGAGAGCTCACCCAGGCAATGACTTCATGGTGGTTGATTTCGACGCGACGGAGAATACTAGACTCTACAGGCTGGGTGACAAGGCGTTTGGGTCAGAGCTACAAGTGGAAGCTCAAGGCTCAAAAAGTGCGCCTTGGTCGAGACTCATGTCGGTTGCACAGCACTCTTCATCAGCAACTTTCGCTGACTTGTTTCAGCTTATACCAAGGGGCCACCACTGGCGAAAGCATTCGCATTCAAACGGGAAAGAGGGCCCCGCGACAGCCTATACCATACTTTACAAGCACAGACAAGATCTTGGGATTATGGGATCACCTGGATTACCACTTACAGGGAAAGCGGAGAAGTATCACAACGAATCAATATGCAAGCGCTTGGGTTGGTTTCCACACATACTTCTACGAAATATGCGAAGTTACAGAATGGCAAGTCAAGGAGCTTTGGAAGCATGGTCCGCTATACGGACATCCTCTCGGCTGGCATTTTCGCAAATGCGCGTACACGGTGAGCTGTTGCTAGTTCAAGTCGACTATGACATCAATACTGATGGCCTTTGTCAGATATATTCGCCAGTGTCTGTGGATACGCTAGCGCACCCTGAACACGTACTGAAGGATTTGAACAGGTATTGGACCCTACTGGTGAGCCAAATATTTCTCCGCTAGTAGTTGTAGCCTTGTCGATTCGACTAAATCTAATCTTACCTACCTTAGGTGCTTGCGCCAGACCGGTTTTTCAATGACCAGAACACTTCCTTTCCTATGGGCGCTTCATCATCGGGCAGATCACAAGCCTTAGGCTACTCTTTAGGTAGACTTACTCAAGCCGGCGCTGAGCTGAACCTAATTGGCCAGGGCTTGGAGAGGGTCGCCGATCGTTGGGCGGATTTCCTAACCTACTTTGACTATATACTCGATGGAGGCGACTCTTTGATGAAGCCGGCAGAGCATGATAATCTGTTATTCGACGACGGCTCGTTCTCGAGGTCAAGACGTTACTTCTGGGCGATCGATTGCTTGTCCGACTTTGAAATCAGTATCACAGACAACATCACTCAATGGGAGCTGTATAAAGTTGCTCGAGTACCTTCGATGAAAGATCTAAATGAGCATGACCAACGTCAATTAGCTCTTGCGGAAAGGCAGTACCGCGTATTGCAAAACGAGCGTGAATCATTTAGACAAAAGCTGGCATCGACGAAAGCCTTGAGGGACGCTGTACGTATCTTAGCTTTGTAGATGGGGCCGAGGCTGACAAGGAGCAGCTGTTCAACGCTAGTGCTGTTATTGAAAGTAGGGCGTCAACAAGGCTGGGCGAAAATGTCAAGCTGCTCACATTCGTCAGCATCTTCTTCCTTCCCCTTGCATTCACTACCGTAAGTCTGCCTTTTCGATTCGCGCCTGCGCCTTTGGGCTACCAGGTGGGGCATTGGACCACCAAGCACAGGTCAAGACGGGGCGAGAACGTTAGCTGTTTCCGTGCTGACAAGTCTGCAGTCTCTTTGGAGTGTCAATGACCAGTTCTCTATGACCGCACTGATCTATGTCGTGATAATTGTTGCTTTAGTGACCTACTTCGTCATGTTCAATATCAACAGCTTAGCTCAAGGCTTTGGTCGAGTGTACGACAACAAGAAAAAGTGTATCGTACGCGCAATGAAGCGTGACCGCAATGAAGCCTGGAAGCAGCGCGGTCAAAGATTTGAGGTATTTCGTCCGAAGCATGAGAGTCCAGAGCCATCGGAATGGTACATACCTTTCTACGCCCTGCTACATCCTGCAGTCGCAGTAGGTTTGGGCCGCACCGAAGGATTTTCTGACAGCCATCCAACAACTGAAAGCGAGACATCGTTTGAATCACAGGGTGGCCTCGCTAGACTATTTCGAAGGCGGAAACGCCGTACCGAAGAGGAAGAGGTGAATGATCAGCCTTGGGTCATCGAATAGATATCCGTATTATTTTACAACGACGTGGACGAGGTTCTTCCAGATGAATCTTGCTTTGCGGCATTCCTAGACATTCTCTGCGAGCGTTGTTCCGTCAGCAAGAGCATATACGATGTTGTCAGCTCCAGACAGAGAATGCCTATCTCTAAGAGCCACGTCGCTGGGAGTTCCGATGCGCAGCGCCAATAAAGAGCTGAATAAAATAATCTCAGCTGCAGCGGGCTCGGCAATAGAATGAAAGCCAGAAGCAAGTTGGGTGCATAAGCGACGAGAATGTCGCTGCATATTTGGCGCACTTGCATGTGGAGCCTGCAATGTGACATCCGTCGAAAGTCTGCCATGTGGGTTTCGAAAAGGCTACAGTCAGCCTAAGTTTCACTTGCTTTAATGCCAGTTCCAGGCTTCTAGACTGCTGGACTCTGATTCGATGATCCTCTCGGTCAGTCGTGAGTGGAATCGTGGCGCAGCCAGGTCTACCCACGAGGTCGCAATATTGCTCACAAAATGCCTTGCTGCGGACGCTTACCCCCCTTTTCACTAATCGCTGCCTTAAGATGGCTTTGAGTTGACCAGTATACATTGCGAAGTCAACGTGCTGTTGTAAGATGTGTGCGGTGTCTAATGCCAAATACGCTTCCTCTCGTGAGCCCGATACACTGTTCAATTGATCTATATCTCTGCGTTGCCGTCGTTCCCAGTGCATACTTGGGCCCTTCACCATCAAGTTAGCAGCTCTAAATTTCAACGTCTTAACGATGACGTCCAACCCCGCCTACCCTGGCCTAGCACACATACCGAAAATCAAACCACCGGGCTACGCCGAAGTGACTTCACTGGAGGCACAACCTACTGAAAGAGACACTTCGTTACCAGAGTATTCGCCACCCAGGCCATCTGTGCCATGGCCTGGACAGTCCGACTTTGTTGTCTTCAATGCCGATCGTCCTACCCGACGAAATCGGCTCGGCCAGCGAGAGAACAGGACGCTGGCTTGCTTTATACTGTTGGCTTTTGTGCTCGTTGCGATATTCATCGTGGTGGTGATTATGGAAGTTGTCGGTCATCTGGATCAGTGAGAACTGGGAAGGGTTTTCGGTGCCATTGCACAGAACAATCACCCTCTACACCGGGAAGCTTAATCCTTCGAACCGCACAAGTTGACTACGGACATTAAAAGACACGACATACAATCCACACGCGACGACTGCAAACTCTAGTCAAAGTGGTCATCCTAGACCAGAGTCTTCTAAAAACTTCCGAGAGCCTCTATTCATACCCACCCCAAGCGGACCAAATCAGACCTTCAGACAAGATCCGGAGAGCCCCACGCTCGAGCCCGCTGTTTTGACGACATCTCCCACCGTGGCTATGCATTCCATGGCAACGGTGCGCGGACCCACGGCAGCCGCCGATCACGATCCCGATCCCGCGACGAAAACCCACGGTCTTCCTCACAGCCAGCAGTGCTCTGTGTTTCCACTGTGCACAGCACGGACGCAATCCGGGTCGCACAAGGCGCCTGTTTCAAGCTGGGGGATTCGGGGCCGAGAAGCCGGAGCCGAAGCATGAGGGTGTAAGACGTGCGACGGGAAGGATCGCGATCGGGGGCTCAGACGGCGGTCGGGATTGCTCAACGCGCGTACGGATGATGACGTTTAGTGGGAGCGCTGGGGCTTATATAGGACGGGAATACATTTTCCACCGACTCGCATCGCCAAGTCTCTCTCTGTTGTTTATGTACCCGTCGTCGTTACTTGCAAAAAAAACATTCTTCCAATCACGTCCACCACCCAACCTCCGGCTCCAGTCCTCGACACTTCCCTCCCGCCCTCAACATCCCTCCCTCCTCTCCCCACCGCCCACCCCCCAACCATGCCCATCCACCCCCTCCCCCCCGGCCTCACCGCCCGCCTCAACCTCCTCCCCACCTACCAAACCGCCACCGCGGACACCGCGCCCCCGGCGTACACGGCGCCCGCGAAACGCCCGGAATCGATCCCGTTGCCGCCTTCGCCGGCGCGTGGGCCGCCGCCTGAGTACGCCCCGTCGCGATACGTGCGGCGGCAGCGGGGCGCCGAGGAGGGGGCATCGGATCCGGTCTCCGTGGCCGGAATGGGGTTGCCGAGCGAGGGGAGGGGGGGGGAGGGGGGGATGGATGTTGAGGTGGGGGGTTGGGTGGGGGGGAAAGGGAGAGGGATGGGGAGGGGAGGGCTGGTTTTTGGGGGGGTGGGGGTGGGGTTGGTTGTGGTTGTTGTGGTGGTGGTGGTGGTGATGAGGGTGGAAATGGGAAGAGGGTGAGGGGGTGAGGGGTGGATCGTTTCGGTTGTCGAGGTTTGGTTCGACGGACGGCAGGGGTTGGGTCGTTGAGCGAGGCGTTGAGGCGTCCGGGGCGCTTGGTATCGGGGGGGGCTGGGTTTGGGGGGTGTGGGTTCGACGCGTACGTATTTATTCGTCTCCTGGGTCGGAGGCGCGAGTCGCGCACGTCTGGCCGCCCTGTGCTTGCATCCTGGTTGAATCGGAGCCGTCGCCGGCTTCCTTGAGCCCCGGTTATGCTTCGCCCCGGCCGCCTGCTCTGTGTCTGTTGAATGTTCTCGCAGACCTGGTTGGCACGGGCGCACTGGGTTCTATCTGATTCTGCTGACTGTGATGGGCGCTTTGGAGTCGTGGGTCTGTCTGAATTCAACGGCACGAGCTCTGCTTTCTTCATTGGTAGAGTTGCCATCTCTGACGTACCGAGACTTTGCCGGGCGAGACATCGGTTGTGGTTGCAGAGTGAGTGTCTTGGAATATTCTCTTGCGTTCGTGTACGTTTGCTGGGGCTTGGTGGTCGGACTTTTTGCCCTTGTACGGGTACGGCTGGGCTGTCAGTCGAAGAGTACAAGAGCTAGAGTATTCTATTGTTAATCTGGCAACGGTGAAACACCTCGCCACTATCGGATGATTTTGGTTCTGGTAATAGAGCGGTGGGAAGCGCGTTGTCGTGCGTCTTCCTGGCCGATATCAGTTCTGTGGTGTGAGGCTTGGACTCTGAGTTCTTGAGAGTACGAACGTAAAGCAGTGCTAAGTGGTGCTTGCGGAGCTCAATTGCTAGAAGAATGCAGAAGAATGCATGGCATAGGAGGTCAGTGAGATAGATTGGGCTGAGCGAGAATCTGGGGTTGAATTGGGGATAAATTGAATGCTGTCCTGAGTTGAATCATGCCGGGTCGGATGGTAGGAGAGTAATTTGGGATAGAGGACAAAAAAGATAGATGGTAGGTCCGTGAAACTGTGACAACGTTAGAAGCGGACACGAGTTTGAAGATTGAGGTAGGCTGCTAAGTCACCAAGCTAGATATGATCTACACCCAGCTTCCAATTCTGCCAGGGCCTACGCCTTTCTCACAGCCTCAATCAAGCCCTCGACTTCCTTACCGATGGTGTGGATTTTGACAATCTCTAACCCCACAGATTCCAACAGCTCCTTCCACTGCGTCTGCGTGCGTTCCATGCCAGGAAGCACAGCCATTATCTGGATGTCAAGGAGGGCCGGGATGAGGGGACTGCCGGTATCGGGCACGACCCAGTCATTGATCAGGATCTTGGAATAGCCCGGCTCCATGGCAGCGACGGTATTGCTGAGAATCTTGCGACATATGGTGTTGGGCCAGTCATGGCAGATTGATCGGAAGTAATAAGCTCGAGCTCCTACAGTTCTCAGAGCAGTCTCGATGGATTTGATATCCTAGATTCAGTGCTCACCTTTGATTGGCTGTTCGTCAAAGAAGTCATACTCCATTCGCACGATGTCTGGATGAAGCTCTTTGATACCATCAAGAACAGAGGGGAGGTCTTGTAGCACCAGACGTCCTGTCTGACTCGGGAAGCGATCTTTGAAGGATTGAATATCGTACCCGTGGCCACCAGCGACATCCACAAGCAGAGTGGAGTTCTCCGTTTCTGGTTTGGCTCCTTCAAAGAGCAGTATGTCAGTGGGGAAGATTTCAAACCATTGAGCCCTGCCCACACGCCAGCCCTCCAGCATGGTGAGGAAGCTTGTGAGCTTTGCAGGATACTGCGTCATCCAGGGGAAGAACGGCAACTGGGTGTTTTGTGCGTATTGAAAGACACCCATAGGACCTTCAGGATTCTTGTATCCAGTCTGGGCAAGAAACTCGGGCATCTTCGTGCAACAGAGGGCTCCCTCATCGTGCCTGCAGGACGATTTCAGCTTCTGTATAGAAGCATGAAAGGGTACACGACTGACAGGAATTTGAAGCCGCCTACTAGCGCTGGACTAGCGAATGCTTTAGAAACGGGCCCGGCTACATAGGTCTCAAAACCCGTCTCGACTATTATGTGCGTGGCAGCCAATGGTCTCAGAATGCGGACTGGGTACAATTAGTCGTCGGAATCCAGGATAACAAGACCAAGATTGGTTTACCGATGAGCAACTTGTCACCCCCGGTGATGCTCGCCAACTCGGTGGCTGTCTTTGCATTTTCATTCTCGCTGAGAGCATGGAATAAACCCATTTCAAGAGCAGTCCTAATCGAGGCATTCAGATGGGGCTTATGTTCATCAATATCTTGTTTCAGATCTTGCTCTTCGCGTTCGGAGAGGAGATCTACCTGGAAGAGCATTTTCCATATAGTTTCTGAGGGAGTCTCAACCATAGCCGTTGCTTGCTGAGTCACAAGGACTAATCTCTTGCGTGCTTGTTCATCGTTGGCTACATCTTTTGACAAAGCTTGGAGCTGATTCTCCAGCGCATCGATACGAGCTTGAACGCTCATGTTCGCGTGATGGAAATTCGGAAATCGACTATGCTCATGGGAAAACAGATGCAAGGAGGTTTACAGCAGGCAGACAAGGAGAGTGGAGAAGATGGTGGAGCGAGATGATAATTCATATAGCTCGCGGGGTGACAGAAAGCCCGCACAGACCGAGCGTTCTTCCTAAGTACTTTACCTTATCACGAGTATTGGAAATAATGATGACATCAACCCCCTCTTCGCACATTAACAATCGCGGTAAGACTTACTCTTTCTTTCTTCATCACCTTTGGAGTCGCACTTTCGAATCCCTTCCACTTCTTTTGCGGTCAGCCATTTTGTGGCGAGAGTTCCGTGTCAAAGTTGTAGAGAATTGACAGGAGATTGACAGGAGAGTTTTCCCTCCGTAGCCAATCTTGTGCAGTCGTCGCGCGCAGAGGAGACATCGCAGCATCTTGGTGTGAATGTCGACCCGGTTTCGTGGTATCCATCTAGCGTCCTCTGATGCCGCCCGATTCAGCCCTATATTTCTGGCCTGCATTCACAACATAATGAAACCCTGTTCAAATATTTATGCCCTTCACATCTTCAACATGCTTTCACGATGATGGCTGGAACATGCTGCTCCTCTATCTACCGTACTCCGAGCAGCTGCCCCTGCGCAGACCTCCAATAAAGCGCACACCCCACCCAGGATGTACCACCTAGCGAAAAGCCTATACTTTTGGGCCACATCGAAAGAAGGCATGTCCTCGCCAATCCCCCATATCCACCCCCCACCGCACGCCCCCGCCCCCCCTTCTCTGACTTCCTCGCCCCAATCCCCCACCATCCCCACCCTCTCTCCCCCCTCTAACACCCGCCGACAGAGTACTCCATCCTGCTCCTGGGCCTCGACAACGCCGGCAAAACGACCCTCCTCTCCACCATCAAATCCCTCTACAACGACACCCCCGCCCCCGCCCGCCCCACCGTCCCCACCGTCGGCCAAAACGTCGCCACCGTCGCCCTCCCGGACATGTATCTCAAGATCTGGGACGTCGGCGGCCAGCACGCCCTGCGCTCCATGTGGACGAGCTACTACTCCGTCTGCCACGCCATCGTCTTCGTCGTCGACGGCTGCGACATCGGGGACGACGATGGCGCCGTGTCTGATGGACGGGACGCGAGCAGGGGCGGCGGTGGGGAGGGACAAGAGCGAGGACAGCAGCACGCAGGCCGGCTGGAGGAGTGCAGACGGACGCTCGAGTCCGTGCTGTCGCACCCGAGCACGGCGTCGATTCCGCTGCTCGTGCTGGCGAACAAGCAGGATCGGGAGGACTGCGTTGAGACGGTGAGGATCAAGGAGGGGCTCGTGAGGAGGGTGTTTGAGGGGGAGAGGGGGGGCGGGGTGAGGGACAGTCGGGTTTTGCCGGTGAGTGCGTTGAAGGGGGAGGGGGTGAGGGAGGCGGTGGAGTGGGTGCGGAGTCGGGTGAGGTGGAATCGGGAGGGGAGGGGGCCGGTGATGAGGTAGGTTGGCTGCGATTTTTGTTGGGGGGGTGGTGAGATTATCGGTGCTGGGGGGAGAGGGGTTGAGTGCAGCTGGGGCGGTGAAAGGGCGAGCTTTGGGGGGGGGGGAGTGGGTGGACGATGGTTTACGTATAGAATACCAATGGATTCTCGACCCGGAACGCGGCTTGAGCTGCCTTTGCGGCCAAGAAGTCCTGACAAATACAATTATATTTGATAGCACGCGTGAGACGTTGATATATAGAGGAATCAACGAAGGGAATGCCGCCTCGCCCCTCGCAAAAACATTCAAGGTCGCCGAATGGTTGACAACCACGTATCGTGTCAAGGTACCATCGCAACGCCCGTGTCCGGACAGAGCAAACAGCAATAACTCCAGGACTAATACCTCGGTGCCTCTAATTCCCCTCTCGTCTGCAATGCCACTGGCGTGCTATCCTTTTCATGCACCTTCCCATCCACCGGCATCTCCGACCACCCGGGCTGACTCGCTGCATAACCCGTGGCGTTCGGATAAGGCGGAGCGAGATTCCGAGCGTCCATTTCAGGCCTGCCACCCCCCAGCTGTCTTGTGCTCAGGTTTCTCCGCCGTCGGAGCACGAAGAAGCCAGCAGCAGCCGCAGCGATCAACGCCAAAACTCCCAATGCTACTCCAACCCCTAGGCCTATTTTGGCCCCTTGGCTGAGACTATTGCTCCCGCTCGCTTCTGATCCGGATGTGGACTCCGGACGGGGTGTGGAGGATGCTGTTGATGGTGGATTTGTGCTGGCGCTAGTACTCGTACTCGCAGTTGATGCAGTTGCGGTATTTTGGCTCCAAGTCACAGGCTTGGCGTTGCTTTCGAT
This sequence comes from Platismatia glauca, assembly GCA_963556305.1. Taxonomy (NCBI): domain Eukaryota; kingdom Fungi; phylum Ascomycota; class Lecanoromycetes; order Lecanorales; family Parmeliaceae; genus Platismatia; species Platismatia glauca. The sequence goes on along the minus strand of OY745779.1, from coordinate 771,223 downwards.
TGCGACATTGAAAGTTCCGCTCAGGGCGTAAGGAGGCCCCAGCCCGACGGCCGGCTGGCGGGAGAGTTCGAAGTGGCAGCTGAAGGGTTCGAGCGCATAATTGAGGGGAAAGTCGAGACTCCCCGTTGCAGGCGCCGTGCTATTGTATACTGTCATGTGCATGTCAGAACTCGAGCGCCGGGGAAATAAGTCAACAGGATTCGGTCCTACGTTCGCCTAATACTGGAGAAGAAGAGTTGCCATTGATGACACCGCAGTAGAGGTGGAGCCATGGTGTCGAAAAGTCCGACGTCCAAGAGGCGTTCAGTGTATCGAGATAATTAAAGGTGGGAATTGTGGTAGGATCTGGATATAGCCATGTGCCGTTGGCACTGGAGTCCGCCCTTGTTATTCTCGCAACGACCGCGATCAAGAGAATCAAAGCATGATGCAGAGACAGAGGAAACCTCATCCTTGAAAAAGTGAAAGATATACAGATGCTAGAAAAAAGCGAAATGGAGCATGGTGTCAGAGCAAAAGATTTTTCAGCGTCGCTTTGTACTAAGTTATTCTGAGGCTGAATCCTTCAACTAGAGGCAATTCCTACGCTGCCTAATCGGCTGTACCGTTGTTCGCGGAATTGACTGGGGCTGAACGTCCAATAGAGCGGGGCTGTAGGCGTAGGAGCTGCCAATTTTAAACCTTTCAAGGATCCCGCCGCCTGTGCCAGAGAGCAGTAGTGTCCAAGAAACCCACTTACTCCACGACGTTCCGAAGACTTGAGATGGCACATATTTCGGGTCCTTATCTGACAGGCTCTGTTCACAAGCTCCGGCCCATCAACACCGAGCGTCGCATTGTGTCGACATGAATACTGAAACTCGACCTCCTCGAGTGTGCCCGTTGGCCGTGTTAGAAGAGGCGCGCGGCAATCGAAAACCCGCAAGGGCTCGAGCATATGTAACAGGGTCTCGGAAATTAGTGCTCATGGGATAAGGAGCTTCCGATGTCTAAAAGGATCTCTGCCGCTGCTTCTATGGCCTAGTCACCTGGTCAAATAGAAAACTGTAGGTACAGTACCTAGGTACATGCCACTGTTCGTTCAAGCCGTTAACTGTGGTACCAGGGAAAATTAGTCATCAGCCGAACATCACTAGCCCGGGGCCCCAGACTCGATTCTTGGTGCGGGTTGCCGATGATTGATGGCGCGATCAGGAAAAGAAAGCTCATTGGCGCGTCCATGCTAGCTGCCGCTCCGTCGAATGCCTGGTGTCACTGGTCAGATCTGCAACAATAATTTATTTGGTGGGGAAGGGAGGCAATCTCGTAAAAATAATGTCCCACAATCTCCGCAGTTTGCTCCGTGCTTTATAGGATTAATTCTTGTCAAACAAAGGAAAGAATGAGAGTAGGAAGAGAAAGTATCCGCTCTTGCGTTGCCCATTGACCCATGGCTGAGCACGACAAGCTGGTGAATGGGTGATAAGACCATTCTTGTGGCTTGCTATCGAAGATTGGCGAGGCTTGGCACTTTGGTGGATCGTCATTCGCCAAGAAATGCTGTATGGAAATAGGTATGATGATGATAATCTGCTGCGTTGCAGTCTTGAGAGCTGAGGACTGGATTCTTGTAGTGGGTTGGCGCTGCAATTCAGATGCCAATTGCAATGCTGAATTGATCAAGGAGAAGGTGGCCACAAACACTGCCTTATCAGTCGCGGTAATTGATGCATAAATGCAGATAAGAGTCCATGCGGACCAACGCCTTTGGACCCGAAGGGCCGTGCATGAAGCAGGACTCAGCAGATCTTCCGCCTATCCAGTCATAAGTGCATAAGTGTGTCCCGAGACTGCAACTCTAGGGTTGAAAAAGTGTATTGGCTGAGGTGCACCCCGCTGCCCGCATGTATTCATGACGCTCAATGTACGGAATAAAGACTTGGAGGAAGGCTCGGCATGCGCAAGAAGCGGATAGCAAAATACGCGTACGTTCTGCGTTGTACGGCGCTGTAGCTTTGTATAGAAGCAGATGGATTGAATGAGGCAAAGTAATAGATATGTCGCTACACTCACGGGAATCACAGGAGACATCTCCGACTTCTAGACCCTCACCGGCTTTTACGGCTGCAGCGCGCGAGAGTCTACTTTACTATATATCCTGACCAGTGACGATTTCCGGACCCTGAGTGCCAAGAGATATTTGCATCGTGGAGACTAGGAGAAAGCATGGAGATTTGAGATCTTAGCTTACGTGTGTCGTTATTTGAATGCGAAATTGGATTCGGGCCAACAAGGATGGCTGCCACCATTTACATCTTCTCCTGTGGCCGTTTGTAGCAGCACCAGCTGGCCCTTCAAAGTTGTCGAGATTGCTTGTTTCGAAAATTAGTGCCAGTGGGGGAAGCTTGCATGGTTTTGGTAGGCGGGCGATCATGCATCCAGAGGATTCGGTCTGTGCGGCTCAGGCTTAGAGTGGGGTAGGGTATCAAAAACGAAAAGCGGTTGAGCATGTGTGTAAGCTGAGGCCGCCGACATGGTTGATGATGATTCCTGCAGGCTGTACCACAGTACATCAAACTCTACTCGCAAGCTACCTCGATCGGAACGTTTATCTACTTGGAGCAAAGAATCATCATGATTTGGTGATTATTTGTCGAGGTGTGGGCAGTGTTTGAGAAGGCTCTGTAGATGAGACCAACAAGCGAAAGTGTGCGCCAAAATGAAAACGCGTCGTACCAAATTATTATTATTCCCATTTCCCAGCAAGATTCGACCATGCCGGAAGCAGTCTAATCCCTGTCCCTGCTGTGCTCTTACTCCCGGGACCGCCAATCAGCGATATTTACAACCGACCCATCACTTTTTAGGGGGGCCTGTCCTTTGGCTTCAACTTTCTCACCTTTCAAGCATTAATTCTCCATCTGACGTGGAAGTCGCTCAACGGTACCAACGACTTCATCCTCCACACCTCCTTCTTCCTCTTCTTCGATCCACTCCTGCTTGCTCCCCCTCATTCGCGTTTCCATTCCAAAGTCCATTGTGCATTTTCTAGCATTCTTCTACCCCGGTCCGACTCTCGCTACGGGTAACTCGTAACCGTAATCTGTACGCTCCAGGGGTACCGACTAATTCCATCCTCCACTCCTCCACCATCTCAATCGACCACCTGAACAATCTCTCGACTTGCTGGCCAGCAGTCGAGATCATGAGTGAATGATTGACTCGTCGTCCTGCCTCGAGAGCTTTCATCTCGCCCATTCCTTGCCTGTTTCCTGGCCTTACACATACCTTCCAATTTCGAAATTTGCTGTTGAACAACACGGTACAGTCACATTCTTTTCCATTCGTTTGACCAACCAAACCGCCTCACCGACCTTGATCGACCGCGGCCACTTCGATACAGACAACATTAGAGTAGTCACATGCCTTGCTACAACACCACGCTCCTTCGGTGATCGCTTTGCCACCAATCGTGTACGTGCAGCCTCATCCGAAGACAATGCTCGATACCCCTTGAATCACATTCCCGACCTCTAATCCACCATTGCACAGCGACTACATGTCTTGTGGCCTCAAGAGAGCTTGTCTCAACAACGAGACTGCCATGGCTGACATCTGCTCGCGTCTTAGACATATCGGACGACACGTCCCCTCCCTCCCAACCAAATCCTCCACCCTTCAACCAAGATACCCTCTACATCATCCTGTGAAGCTTCATTGCTATCATAGAGATCTCGATCATATCTGTAGGCCTTATACATGATGGCTGCTATGGTGCAGTCGTTCCCCTCGCCGACGTCGACAATGACAATGCTTCAAACGCGCCCTTCATCTTCGGAAGCGTTTCAGAATGGGGCCCAAGGCCAGCAACATCAACGAAACTCCCAAATGCCCAGAAATATATACAACACTTCAGTTGGTGGAATGGCAGCTGGGAGCTACAGAGGACATACGTCGACCTCACCGGTGTCCCCATATGGCTTCTCTAGTCCATCAATACTGCCTAACGGTTCCAACCCACTTCGGCAGCACCCTACGGCTGTACCACCTCCACGGCTTGAGAACAGAACGGCATCTGCACCATCAGTACCTCTTGCTCAGCATGCATCACAACAGAGCCCGTCCACTTCTAATCGACCGCGTCCACCAGCTGTCATCACCACCTCTACACCATTGAATGCTCCGAACAACAGCAGCCCACGCCAACAAACCCTCTCAGACGGCAACACTTCTGCCATCATCTCCGCTCCTGCACACGTGGCTTCTAGGCCTCTCTCCACTGCTGATCTCAGCCTCCCGCCTCTGCAAACCGCTTCTTATGCCACCGTGGCCAAATCGTCGCCAGATCGCTACAGACGCAATCACCGGCGTGCGGAGACATCTGGCGCCTTATCCACATCCAATCAAGGCCAAGGTGGTTCTGCAATGCCGTCGGGTTCAGGCATGGCAACTGTCGGTCACCTCTATACACATCCTACACAGACAAGCAGTACTCCTTCTTTAACGTCATACCCGTCTTACCGTGGGGCTCAAACGGCTTCATCGCCTACGATGAATGACTGGAACCCGGGAGCACAACCAAGGCTCGCCAGTAAAGATGATATGAACTTGCAGAGGGAGCGCCAAGCTTCGGCAGACTTGGCAAAGAGATACCGAAGAAGAAGTATCAGCAGCATGGAAGCTAAGGATTTTTCAACTACATTTGCAGAGGCAGGGCCACCACAGCAACAAGATCCGACAAAGTCTTATGCGGCAATGCTTGCTAGTCCGTCACCACAGGAACGAAAAGAAGTCCGAACAACACCTGCGGTAGAGAGACCGACCTCATCCCATGGTCGTAGTGGCAGCAATGAGAGCTCAGTATCCGGCCGCTCTGTCCCAAAGTCAACAGGGGCTAAGCGATTTGAGCTACCATCTCATGCTCCTACCACAGCACAAGCAGCTACTCCAATAGCCAGGAACGAAGCCAAGGTTGTGACCATCCCCGCACGAGGGTCGTCTGAGGCAAACAAGAGGCTCAACAGCCCTTCACCTCTGTCGAAGCCGATGGCAATCAGCCCGGAGACGCCTTCCTCTAATTTAACCGATTCAGAACCTCTGAAGCCAGCGGCACCGATCGTGGCTCAAACTAGCACGGTTCCCACGGGAATACCGCAAAGCCCTGCAGCGCAGCATTTGGCAGCACTCAACAAGAAAGACGGAAAGAAGGAAGGCAAATCGTCGAGGTTACGGCGAGCATTTTCTTTTGGTAGTGCGGCCGAACTCCGAAAGGCGTCTGCCGAGAACAGTGCTGTCGTTGCTTCCAATGAACGTGCTAAATTAAGGAAAGATCGTTACGCGGACGAACAAGAAGCTCTGCAAGCAGCTGAGATTCAGAAACAGGAGGCAGCTGGCCTTGGGGAAGGTATCTATTCCGGGCAAGGGCATTTCTTCACTGGGTCGACGGACAATCTGTCAATTTCCTCGACTGCTTCTTCAGCATCGGTGATGATCAGAAAAATGGGCAAGGGCATGAAAAAAGGTTCTCGCTCGTTGGTCGGGTTATTTAGGCCGAAGTCTGTTGTGGGTGTACCTGCTGCAGACTCTGCCGTGCCGGAAGTCAGCATGGCTCAAGTCTCGATGGTAACAGTTGAGGCTGAGCGAGAGAAGGTCAATGTCAATGCTAACCCACATGATCAAGCCGGAGGCGGTACTGGGTTCCCCAAATTGGAGAGAAATTCGATGGACGCTGTACAAATAGCTTCAGAGCCGAAGACTTCCTTCGGTGAACGACCAGGCAGTTCGCGACCGGACAGCTCACGGGGAAGGCGCAGCATCGTTGGGGGAGAAGAGGAACGTGCAAAGGTTTTGGCAGCGGTCAAGAAAGGCATCTTGAAGCGTGAGCTGACCCATTTTTCATTAAAGGTGTTTGAGATTATTGACATGTAATTGGCAGGCACCGACTCCGGCCAAGCTTCCCCTGTCACGAGACCTGTCGATACAAAGACCCCAGACTTCAATCTTCCTCAGATACCTCACTTTGACGACAGTCCCCACTGTAGCGCTCCAACCACGCCCGTCGAGGAACACGCTTCCCGGCTCGGCCACAAAAAGACAGACTCGGTCAACATAGAAGGAGAAGAATATTTTCTGTCCCTGGCGAACTTCAGCAATAGTGATTCGAGAAGCTTGCCCGGCACGCCGCGGAGTCTTGCAGCTCGCAATATCAGCTTCAGCCCTCGCATACAGTTCCACGACACTTGGCCACCAGGAGAGTACGATAGACGAGGTGAGATTGCGACGTGCAATCGCTTGACGCCCCTCCTTGCTCAACAGATCAAGGAGGAGCTGAACACTTTCAAGATGGTACGTGTCCTTAGCACACTGATAGTCTGCCATTGCTAATTCTACTTCAGGAAATGGAAGTACACGCCGAGTCTAAAGTCTATACACACTTCTTCTGATAAGTCCATCGTCTCTTGCCCCGGATACTCGAGCATTCCATCCAACATTATAACTCGACATGCTCTCGTTGGGTCCGTGCCACAATCGCAGGACCTTTCCTACAGTAACGCGGGCAACACTTTCTACTTCGACGACAACCCGATGCCAGCGTCACGTAATACTACACGATAACCCCTATGTCCTCCACTTCGCAAGGACCGGGCTGGTCACGACTCCTTGCTCGACGATCGGCCATCTAAGGTCTGACGACTACACTCTACACACCTCTTCATCTCTCGACCTCATGCGTGGATACAACATGCACTGGAGTCCCCATCATACTTTGGTCGAAGCTATCGGCGGTACATTCGTCAATCTTCGCTCGTTGCTCTCGCACTAAAAGCTCGCTCGCATCTTTTCCTTTTTCTATCAAGCGTCTAGGGAATGCATAAGGTCTTCTCAATTCTTCTCCAAGCAAGCAAGTCCGGTCATGTTGTTACAAGGAAAGGGATGGAAACGACGGAAGCGAGCTAGCGTGTGTTTTACGTGTGAGACTGTCACAATTACATTTAGGGTGACGTGATGCGATGTTCCCTCAGGTTCGGAAGGGGGGGAGGGAATTAATGGAAATGAAACATGACCTTTGAGCAATCCGATAAGCGTGCCCGACCGATTCGATTGTCCTGCACATGCATCCAACTCGCGACCGCGGCGCTTTCGTGCCCGCAGTATCCTTCATCTTGCCGTGAACCATTCTCCCCAACACCTTGGTACTCTACCGCTCCAAAGCTCCTCATTCATCGCCGGAACCGGATCGCTTTCCCATCTCCGGGCATCGAATCTTCCCCGCCTTTCCCGACGTCGTCTTCTTCGTCTCCCTTTTCCTCGGCATCGACTGACTGATGTCCTTCCGTCCGCCCCTCCACCAATCAATCAATTACTGACCTTATTCCTAACTGCTCTCGTGCGTCTTCTTGCTACGACTTACGTACTTTCTTGCTTCCGGCTCTTGGTCGGTACCTTGACGGGGTTTGGTGATCTGGTCTGGGGGTGTGGGGTGGTGGGGTTTTGGGGCTGGGGCTGGGGCTTGGGGGGGGGTTGGGGGGAGGGAGGTTGGTTGTATGGGGGTCTATGCTTGTGCGGAGGGATGTGGGTAGGGAGGGAGGGAGGGAGGGGTTTGGGGATGGGTGTGATATGGGGTAGGGTTTAGAGAGGGAGATGGTGGTGGGGCGAACAGCGAGGGGCGGAGGTATGATGGGGGGAGGGTCTTTTTTAGGAGGCAGGAGTGCATGTGAGGACAGCGCGGCGCTGGCTGTAGGAGCGGAGCCGATCTTTGGATGTTTGGGGCTGAGGGAGGTGGCTGAGGTGGTTCCTTTTTTTTTGGTATTTTTGTACTAGATGGGGAGAGGGTTGGAGTTGGGTACGTACTCGATGGGTATGGCTGTCTCATGTGGGAGGAGCAGAAGGGGAAGGATTGTTTAGGTAGGTATAGTCGAGCTTGCGCTTCTGTCTCGTTCGCTCGAATGGTTCTTCGCTTGTCGCTCTGGTCCCGCGTCGGCGTTGCGTTAAGCAATTGGCTTTGTTCGAGTCTCCAAAGAGATGTAGCCTCCCTGCACCATTTCGTTTCGTATACACCAAAGGATCTGTTGCCTGACTTCTGTCTCCAACGGTCGAGCATAGTAGGTGAGGGCGCCGGAGAGCACATCGAGATATCCCTCCATGGTGACAAGCGTCGATCTGGACGCCGTCGATTCTTGGTTTGGTCGATGGGGGTCCGCGAGTCTGGCCATGACGACCACTGGATGACCAGAAGAAAAACTTTTGACAAACGACAATTGTTAGGATTGCGGAGTCTTTGCCTTGAAAATGCTTTTCGCTATCGGAGCGATGTAATATCTCCTTGAAGAACTCGTGAAGCCATTCCCTCATTGCCTTGAAGGCTTGTAGCCGTGTTTTGTGGACTAGAGGATGAGCGGCGGTGTCAAAATCTATACTGTCAATCCTCTGCTCTGGTGGTCAAAGGGCCTCCCTGGACGCATGTGTCAAAATCTATACTGTCAATCCTCTGCTCTGGTGGTCGAAGGGCCTCCCTGGACGCATGTGTCACCTCTTTACAAGATGACATTGCGTCCTTGGTAAGAGGAGAGTCCGTAGACAAGACCAGGAGAAGCTTTCTATAAGAATTCTCAGCGAAGTCAGCATTGTTCCATTGCGAGGTAATCAAAGCAACAGCGTCAATCTGCTTACCCAAGGGTACAACGGCCAAAAGCGTTGTATAACAGGAGGAGTCAAACTCAATGGCTATTCTAGGATGAATCAGCAACCAACACAGTGTCTTTCTGTGACAAAAAGTAACAGGTTGAGGGTGGCTCCAAGGCTTACATTGAGTCTGTGAGAACGGCAACCAATTACAACGATGTCACTGGTTTAACGAACTTCAATAAGGAATCAACAGTGGCGCAAAGGAAAGGTACTTGTACAAGTTGACAAGGAAGATGATGTTGCTTTTCAATGGAGATGAAACAAGAATCGACCGTGACGGAATGGTACTCTTTTAAGTTGGCAAGGAAAGATGATGTCCCTTCACAATGGAGATGGAAAAGAAATTGACCGTAGCGGAGAGGCACTCTCATCTATTCACCAGAACAGAGAATTGGAAAGTCGATGAGGGGAGTTGACGAGTTCTGAAAGATGAAATAGAGATGGGAAGGCCCACCCGCCAAGGAATGAAATCAACTTCAGCAATGGAAGTTTATGAGGAAGAGCGTTACCCTATTGGCAACTACAAGGGACGTTGATCCATGATCCACCGAGCGTGTCAATTAAAGAGACATGTAAAGCCCCGTGTGTTAATCAGTCCATATTCAAGCGACCTGACACCCTTCGGGCCGCAAGCCAAGTAGTCACTCACAGTCTCGAAAGTTTCTCCGCGACGATTTTCGAGGAAACTTTGAGTATGAGCAGAGCACATAGAGGTCAAGCAGGCGATCCATTCTCTTCCAAATACTGATCGTGCGCCACGCTGTCCGTGAAAGGAATGTGAGCTGTCGTACGGCTTCGGGACAATGAGGGCTACCTAGGGTTAATAATTTTCCGCTTGAGAAGCGGAGAGACTTTGAAGGAAACTGTCGGTCTTGTTGGCTTGGACTGCGGAGTTGGTGGTTGATGTTGTGAGGATGACTCGGGTTCGATTGTGTCGTTGTTTTTTGGGTGTACATGTGTTGTACGTCGTGGCTTTGGTTTCGGCTGGCTGTCATTTCGGCGCCGTTCGTTGGCTGGTGGGGTGGAGACGGGTTTGGATGTTTGGGTTTGTCGTCTTTGATGAGGGGTGTTTGTTTCGAATGCAGGGAGGAAGAGCAGATCTACGTGGTATTTTGCCCGTCAAAGCAGAGCACGTTGTGGATGTAGGTAGTCAGTTCCCGAGCTATGGTTCTTGGGAAGATGTTTCAATGCGCTATACTTCCCGACGCTTTCGCCCTCAGTTGCCCCTGGAGCTATCCTGACCCTCGGATTCCAAGATATTTATTTATCCAACTGCTCCTAATCTTCGCCAGCTTCTTGTAGGTATATCTGACGCCGACTCAACGCCTTTAAGTTCCACTTCTGACTCCACTCCTCCCTAGGCTTTCTCAGTTACTTCGCTCAACGGCCAATAGTGATACCGCACAACGGGACCCGACAGGCCAAAAACACCGCCGTAGTCTCCGACCTGCTCAATATACGGAGGCGCGATTCCTGCTCTCTCTCTCCACACCTCGTCCTGCTTGTCCAGATATATACAAGCAGGACTTCACCGCCATCCGGGCTTTTGTAGAGTTGAGGTGCTTCGATGACGCGCCGCTGGGTGGGCTTGCGTCGGATGGCCGTTCTGAGAGCTAGGCACGTCGAACGGGCTGTATTTCTGGGAACAAGGGGGTTGCTGAGAGCAGGGTGCTTGGTTGTGTTTCCCGCGATGGGTGTGAGAGATGGGGTGTTCGTGGCGAGTACGATGGAGGTTCGAGAGCGGCGCTAAGGTGCCTATACGGAGAGGAGGGGGGCGAACGCGCTTGATGTGGCATTCGGGATTCTTGTTGGTTTGTTTGAAAGTAGATAGAAGCCAGAAAGAGAGATGAGCTGAGCAATATGGGAAGGGTGTAAGGGAATGTATGAGGTATGCATGTCTCGGCGGTTCCGAGGCTTCGTTTCTCTTGTAATAGATTGCAGTAGGGACTTCTGCTGTTCGGGATTCTCAATGTCCTCAAGTTTCTCAATCAGTGAATGGAGGTACACAATATATATTGAACTTCCCGCCATTTTAGTGAAAAGCCAGAGCACATCTCGTGGCTTTTTCACACCATCCCAAATCTCCAGTCGCCTAGGTACCTCGTCTTGCAAGATCGAGATTCTGAAAAGGTATTGCAAGTTGAGGCATGAGCGTACTCTGATATGTTTCTGCTATAGTAAGCTTCAGAAAGCTCGACTGCGCTCGAAGCACGCAGGCTGCGAAGACTCAGGATTATCAGTTTAACAGAAATGATCAATTGGATATGGAAAGCTCAGAAGGAGCCGAAATGCCCTCTTGATGAGATAGCCGTTTCTATCTTACTGCTCTTTGTGGGGCTTGAAGGAGAAGTGAGCTGGAGTTACAATTGGATCGGCATTGATGACCGCGTCTGATGGAGCGGGGAGCGCGAAACTAGCAGGTATATCGTATAAAGTAGAAAAGGGCCACAAGCTGAACGACATATTGATATGAAAAATGCATGTTCCTTTGACACGGCTGGAAAAAAGTGTCGAGATCTCAGGAGTCGGAGGATGTAGCCGTACCGAGCGAAATATTGGTGAACCAACGTCCAGCTTCTCATGTTTCAATAGATTGGCTTTCGTGACGATCTCAGATTTGAGTCCGATGCTGACCATTCTCTATAATCATACAGCTTTAATAAGGTAAAGACATGATTGTGTAAATCTTCACCATTTTCATGTGTAGCATCAGACACTCGTGAGTCCGTCCCTATCGATACTCACGTTAATCAACAGAGAAAAGGATAAGCTTGTATGTCTGGCTCCAGAGTACGAATCCCTCGTCCACGTTGCTCGAAGAGCCCTGGACGATACTGTCTATGAAGGTAGCGGTATTCCGTCGCTACATTGAGGCTGACAGCACTAATCTCAAGCATGAGTGGATACAGTAAGTGAAATCAATAGTCAGTGACATATTGAGGCACTGTGGCTTATCGACTAGCGTCGAGATTCAGACGTTCGAACTGCAGAGCCTGCTCGGCGTTCTACGATGCTTCCACAGAGACTAAAAGCCCAGTCCAGACTCAGCAAGCACCATCGTGCAAATCCTTCAACTCAAGTGTCTCAAGTCCACCTATTCTAGACCAACCGGGATATCCCACTGCTTTCTCGGAGTCTGGAGACCACCATACCGGGGCAATGCAGGTCGCCGTACTCTCCTTTCATTAATGAAGACGATTCAAATAGCAGAAAAATGTTGCTGCGCTGAAACTGATCGCCTTTCGGTATTAATTTTTCTCATCTAATCGATGTTTGGTACCAGAAAATGGAAGGAATGATGTTACAATAGCAATCAAAGTCTTTTAACAACCTACAAAGCAGCTTCGATTACATTCAAACCAGACTTCCCCGGCAAATGTGACGTCTGCTGGAATGACAGTGTACAGATTTATTGCCAACATTTGACCGATGGAAGTCGTCGTGCTGCGCAGCCGAGAGCAGAATGAGATAGAGCAAATCGTGCGGCCCAAAGAGTTGCCCGAAAGAATGCTCGAGAGTTGCATCTGCGCTGTAGTTCCAATGAGAAGGATTGGGGCTTCAACTGGATAAAGTTACCGATCTATGCAAGATGATATGTAGGTTCTACGCCGCAATCTTGATCTCGAGATCTCGACAGCCTATGGAAGCCGGACCGCGGATATTTCCATCGCGTCTAGTCGGTTCGCAGGGTGCTTCGTAACGAAGGACAGCAGTAAACTCGAAAGGCAACGCGAAATCGAAGGGCAGGATCTGCGTTCGAGGACACCGTCGGCCTGGCCGGTAGACACGGGTCGATTCAGGAAGCAGGTCTGCAGGATCTCGGTGGAATTGATCGGTTCAGGAAGCAATGTTGGCTCCGTAGGACATTGTCGGTCTCGTCGGTGGTCAGGGTTCGATTCAGAAAGCGACTCAGTGCCTCGGTATCTCGAAGCAGCTCATCGGTCCCGAGGGTGGATCTCGGTCTCGAAGGATGGACTCGGTCTGGAGACGAAAGTTGAGGGATTGAAAGGGTAGCGTCAAGCCTCAAAGGATCACGTCGGTCTCGAGATGGAAGGTCAGTCTCAAAGGACAAGATCGGTCTCGACTTTGGAGACTTCCCGTCATTACCGTGCTCCGTAGGCAGAGTTGATAGGGTGCATTTCCTCTCAGCGAGGTGCACAGCAGTGATGATAGAAAGGATCATGCATAGAAGGAAGGAAGGAAGGAAGGAAGGAAGGAGCTGGATACGCTGACATTTCCACAAGAATGTGTGTTGATGGTTTTCTGAAATTTGATGCCACAAGCTCAAGCCGAGCGGGTCTTAAGGTACCGTAATCATCATACTAGTATGCAAGCTTATGCAGCTTATGCAGGCTGAGGCATTGCCAAGTTTCACTAAGGTCAGATCATCTCGTCGCGGAGTTTCAGATATTTCCGTCTTCCACCCGAAAGCGCTAGTGTAATATACGGTATTGCGCTAGCTCAGGGGCCGATATTGCACATCTCGTTTGGTCCTTGGAGACGGGACTACCGACCGCGTGAGTGCACGCCTATACGGTAAGACATAAGCCGCGGATTCTGACTCGTCATCATTCACTCATCAGTCGGTCGAAGAAAGTGAGGGATTACGAGAGAAGGAAGCGCTAAGGATTAGCTGGCTGGGTTCTGATTTGTTGGCCCCTGCCTGAATCCTGATACCAAGTGCCGTGGACGGCGATATGTTGGATCTGACTATATATTTCCGTGCCTCACTTGGCGTTGGCGCTTTTGACAATATTGCTCTCGTAGCACTTCTATTACACTATTGCCTAGCAGGGTCAGGCCATTATGGCGACGGGCTCGAGGCACTGCTCTTTTTTGCCTTCCACTTCCATCCAACCTTCTTCTAGTTCCCTGTCTTTACTGGCCCCTCAATGTCGCTCCTTTGACGGTTTTTCTATTCATCATCAGTCCTTTCCTCTGCAGTAATGTTGCGATCATCTCTCTTCAGGAATGTCGCCGCGGGATGGAGCCCAGTCTATGCTGCGGCGCTGGCTCTCGTCGCAATACAGGTTGGCATTGGGATAGTCTACAAGATAGCACAAAAGGGTGGAAGGTCAGTACTCCCGAGTTGTCCGGCTTGAAACAATCGTTTGCATGGCCCACTGACCAGCGCACAGCTACACATTTTCCACCTCATCCTCCATCACCATATCCGAATTCCTTAAATGTAGCCTGTCAACATTCCTCTTTTACCGAGAATGCCAGCGGCGGCACGCTGCGAAGGGCTTTGCATACCAAACGGCAGCGGGTACGCCGGAGCGGCTATCGTGGGAAGAGAAGGACGACACGAGGACGTTCAGTGAGACATCGACTTTGGAGGAGGGCAAGGACGGAAGCGAGGACCATGTCAAAATCCCACAATCGCCAGACGCCAGAGGGGGAGAATTAAGTTGGGAGGAGTTCTGGAATTATTGCAAGAGCGAGGTGCCCATGGATACCAAATATGGTTTTTTTCAGCTGGCTCTGTTATATGCGTTGATCAACAATACGGTATGCAAATCAAATGTAACAGTGCAGAATGTGAAGGACAGTCTGACAATGGTGTGATATACAGATCTTCGTGGCCTACAAACTCGCAGATCCTGGGACTATTCAACTTTTGAAATCCGGAATCACATTGGTCACAGCGCTGGTCATGCTCTTTGCTCTTGGAACCAGGATCGTCAAGCTCCAATGGATTGCCATAATCATACAGGCAGGTGCCTTTCCTGCATTCACGGAACCAGCCACTAATAGAGCAACAGATTTGTGGCCTCATGGTAACCCAGTATCACCCTGACACTGGTGCCTCATATCCAATCTCGACCTATTCGCTACTCATCTTCCAGACCTTCCTCAGTGCATCCGCCGGCGTCTATAATCAGAGTCTTTGCAAGAGGGGGACTGCGTCCTTGCACGGGGACAACCAGACTTTGTACGCCTCAGGAGCCGCTATCAATCTGGTCATCCACATAATTATGAAGGTTTTGAAGCAGGACGAACCATCCTTTTTCACCGGCTATGACAGCATTGGAGCCATCATGGTAGTTTTAAGCAATGTCTTCATTGGCCTTGCTATTACCGCCGTCTACAAATACGCAGATGCGATCATCAAGTGCTTCGCAACCGCAGTATCAACTGGAATCCTCCTTTACCTCTCGCCGATCCTTTTCGGCGCTGAGATGTCATTCCTCGTTCTGCCTGGTACGCTTGTGGTCTTCATCTCTACTTGGCTATATATGGAAGCTGCACCCCCAAAACCGGTGCCAAACTCGATTCCGGAACAGGCTCCTCCAACAATGTTAAGTCAGGCCTCGGAACGAGTCTCCGCAAAGGTACGTCTCCTCTGATGAGTACACCATACTAATACAACCTACTGACCGCGCCATTTTAGTATTGGAACCGCCAAATCACGACCGGCCTATCCACTTTCTTGACAATCGTCATTATCGTTTGGCTCTCGCTTGGTAACGCACACATGCCTGACAAGGGTGCCTCCAAGGTACCAGATGTGGATGCCCTAGAATCCAACTCGACTGTGACCAAACTGGAATCGCCTTTTAAGAATACCATGGCCTTCGTTCGAATCAACGGAAATCGTCCAGAACGGATACAGACGGTATTGGGTTACGAACCCTTTTTCCGAGATATACACATTAGCATGCCGGGTCTCACTCCCAACAAGCACCAGTTAAACCTTACCCACGACTCCTACGAACAAACTTTCACCGCGTACAAGGCCCTCGGAGACACCATGAAGCTGATACTGGACGCACCTGCGAACGACAGCGCTGCCAAAATAGAAGGCATATTCTTCTTCCACTTCGACATTTGGCTCGACCCTATGGCTTTCGCTCATGAGAATTTCGAAAACATATGGCTCCCTGACATGGATGGCCCACGGTACCTCTGCATGACCGAGAAAACCAGAGACGAAGTTATGGGTGACTGGTACTGGTTCGAGCATGGGGCCCAACACGCAGCGAGCGACGCCGCCCGCGAAGTCCACGAACGCTTCGGCCAGGATTTCAAAATGAAAGGTGACGAGTTCTGCGCCGGCTGGGCAGATCTCTACTACATTCCCCGCCGCTTTTTCTCCGACTGGATCATTCTTTCCACGATTTACGCTTCCCACGACGTCTTCCACGAGCTGGGAGTCGCAAGCATGGCGCGCATCATCGACATATCTCGCCGCGCTCATCCGACGCAGCCCGTCATGACCCATTTCGGAGACTGCTGGGGCGGGTGCTGCGCTGGATACCCAAAGGGTCCGGAAATCCTGTGGAAGAGGTGCGGGCATCACCTGAACTACCTGAACAAGGAGCACGTCAAGACGCACTACGGGCGCCTGGAGCGAGAGGCGAAGATGCTGGGGAGTAACGTCACGGAGGTGGCGCGGGGCAAAGAGGATGACGAGAGGATGCTGAAGAAGTTGGGAGGTCTGATGGTGGAGGTGGGCGGGGACACGGGGACGGAGGACTCGTGGTCGAAACACTGGTGATCGCGATTGGGGAACCGGTCACCCGGCCAGTCAGGCCGTCGGGTCCGATGAAGCTGGTCGAAAGGGGAAGGGAAACCGGGTCCCGACTCCCAAAGCCAAGGCTGCGCGTGCTTGCAACACAGCAAGTACTCTACACCTCCGATCAGAGCGGAGGGCCGCCTTCAACACCGCACGACGACCTCGTTCGTCGGACCGGTCCCCGCGTGTTGGAGACGATTGGGGCCTTCAGAGATGGCCGCGGTCTTGGACTGGTACTGCTGGTCTGATGCGTGTCTTGGGTATAGGGAATAGGGAATATCATATATGGATGGGGGATGGGGCGATGTAGAACAGAGACGGCGTCCCCGTGGATTTAATGTACTCTGGCGGCATACATCTTGATTATCTGCATAGGAGGTATCTGAGGTTTTCGAGAACATGAGTGGTATCAGTTGGCACGTCTCACTATAGTCTCCGTGCCATAAGACTGCTTCATCGTGCACGCGCAGGGTCAACCGCTGTTGCTCGGCGGTGACGCGAGATTAGACGTTTTGATTTTCAGCAGGTAGGTGAGCATGTAGGACACGAGGGCCCTAACATTCCTTTATTTTACTATGATGGTACAAATACACGAGATGGAGGTATATCTATCAAGCGCAGAAAGATCGAGCAAAGAACTAGATATCGACAGCAACGTCGAGCTCGCAGAGCTGCTTGATGGTAATAATACATCCGAAGTCTAGATCCGTCTCTGTAGCCACCCCGGTATATAATGTTTCCCCGGCATACCCAACTCCTCGAGCCATGACGAAACAGAACAGTCGTGTAGAGACGCAATCATAACGGCAACATGTGCGGCAGATCCTCCGCGTTCCGCGGTATATTCACACACTCGGCGGACGGGTACGGATTCGTGGGCGCGTAGTCGTTGACGACGACCCGGCTCGCGTGCAGCATGCCGAACAAGATCTGATCGTACCGGACGCCGTACTGCTCCAACTGTTTCACCGTGACGTCTCTGAACTTTTCCAGCCGCGACGTGACGAGGATGATCCGGACTCGGCCGGTCGCGTGCAGCTTGTTCAGGTGGTCGACGTTCTTCGGCAACGGGGCCGTGGTGCCCCAGGTGGGGACGAAGAATTGACCGCTGTTCTTCACGAGCGTGCCGTCGATGTCGACGAAGAGCGTTTTGAAGCTGTCGCGGTAGGCGCGCCACGAGGGGAGGGTGCCCCAGTCCTCGTAGTTGGCGGCCGGGATCGAGAAGAAAGGGGCGCCGGTGGCCATTTTCAGCCAGATGACGTCCGAGACGGCGAGCTCGACGCCCTTGGTGGCAGACGCCATGATTTGGTACTTTCTCGCCTGCGCGACTCGGGACAGGAAGTCCTGGGCGGATTTCCACGCATAACCGCCGATGCAGAAGGTATTGCTGACCATCATTTTCTCGACGATGCTTGTGAGTTGGCCGGTTTGGGAGTTGACGGCTACGTATCCTTTCGACGCAACGTTGGAGACGCCCGATTCGGTTTCGCGCGTTATCTCAAGGGTAGCGACGCCGTCGACTGCTGGGACAGGGCATTTGAATTGGTTGTCGCAGTCTTTGAGGAAGATGGGGCCGGTCACTTTGGCCGCGTTGAGGATGCATTCGATGGTTTGAGTTTGATCGACAGTTTCTTCTGCTATGACCACGATGGAGACTTTGATTTCTTGAAGACGTGGGACACCGTCTTCAAATATCTTGAGAACTGCCTCCACGTCTCCGCCGCAGTATCTGTCTACGTGCTCCTTCAGCAACCCGATGACGACATGGTCGACGTGGGTCAGGTCCAAAGCTCCCAGTGCATCGACGACCATGAGACAGCCGCTGGGTTGGGTGAGCATCCATTTGGGTTTCACGCCGGGGAATCGCGAGGAACGGCCAGCGGAGGGAACAACGAGTGTGACTGGTTCGCTCTTAGCGCTAGCCTCACCATTCAACCCGACACCGTTTGTGTGTACGCCATTCGTGTGGGCCCCATTCTTGACGACACGGTTCGAGTAATGCAAAGGAGGCCGTTCCGTAACCTCCGAGGCAGGCTGAGCAGCGACGTCCCCGACAGCCTCAATCGGAAGGAAGTTCGTCGGCCAGTCCTTGGTCTTCAGATCCGAAGGCACTGTCAAAATCTTGATGACGCCTTCGACCGCTTGTAGCTCCTCCCGCAACTTCTCCAAGGCGACGATCTGGATGACCCCTACAGCGTAGAGTTGTTGCCTCGCGGCTTCTTCACCATTGATCCACCTTTCCGACAATCGCTTATAGATTCCGTCGATGACAATGAAGGTGTTGTTGATGAAGCGTACGCGACTATGCTTTGGATTGTGAACAGACCCGTCCCAGAGAGTCGTAGCAAGTAGGCTCGCGAGGAAGGACGCCAAAGCTGACAACGGAGACGTCTGCTTGCCATCACCCGATGCTTTGGGGGAGGGTAGCTCCGGGAAGAAGAGAGTCCGATTCTCCAGGTCGACCCCCACATGCTTGGGAGAGTAGCGGTCCTCATCTATTGGGAGAATTGGAATCCAGACATCGTTCGCGTGTTGAGGAAATTGGCCAAAGCGCTGCGTGAGATATGTTGACAGGCGGACTGAGCGATACGGGTCACTGCGGGCAAGGAGCGCAGCGAAGTGGTCGCTCACGGAGTTGATGTACCAATTGAGTTCGGGGAGGGAGCAACGCTCGAGAAAGCGTTCATAGGGCGTCACGTTTGGCGGAGAGGCCAGATTCGAGTCCATGGTCGTCGCAGCTATGTCGCTGCTGAGGGGGCCACGCGGAAGACGGCCAGCAGTAGGGTGTTTGTGGACGTTGGTCGGTCGAGGAAGTTCGTCGTTGAGGCTCGTCGGGCAAAGACTCTGGGTTAACAATGAGGATAAGAAGAATATTGGGTGAGCTCGGCGTCGACCTCGGACGAACAGGCTCAGGGCGGTAGGAAGCAGTCTGGTAAGCGAAAGGAAGGCATGATGCACAATAATGCACTATCTATGCATGGATGGTAGTAATTGGGAATTTGGGATTGGGGAAAGGGGTGGATGAGGATGGGAGCTGCCGACGCGTGGCGTATTTCAATTACCGGTAGTTGTAACGTAGTGTCCAGAAGTCCAGATAACTCCGATGGCGTTTCAGCCTTGGGTTGCCTTAGCAATTAGCATACATGACTGTAACGACGCTAAGTCTCGTATCCTCGTATTAGTACGAATTTATATTTCCGGATACCCGCATACCCGCAAGTGCATGCGTATGCGAGTAGGTAGAGCCAACGGTTGCTTCATCCATTGGAAGTCCAATGCGCAGCGGCTGCAGCCAACGTGCCTCGGTAAGCGATGAATGTTATTAGGGAACTCGTTGTATGAAGCTGCTTCCTTTGCTCGCTCCGCTGACGTTGCGATTATGACGATGATGAGCCATTTCCGAAAAGGTTTCTGATCCCAAAAGGGGAAGCCACGCGGCAAAGGGGCAGTCTGGAAGACGGGCGACTCAGCCACGACGGCCTAATTATACTAATTATACTCTTCACCACATCCTCCAACTAGGCCCTATCTCAGACAGTCTTCTTACGCCGCTCCAACACGTTGGACTATGGGTCTGTTTTATTACACACAATAATACGCTTCAAAGTCGCCCGCGCTCGTCCGTGTCAGGACTCAGACTACTTTAGGTATCAGTTTGGGAGGAAAGAACATGCTTTTATTGCTGACTAAGACTCGAACGCCCTTTTCTTTCCTTTCTTGTCTATGTGCTATGTGCATTCATCATAAGCCGGATATACCTAGTCACCTCGGTCAACGCACATAGGACTTGTTACATTCGCTTTTTTCGAAAATGCTTACTTGATATTGTATTGTATTCATTGCTTCTCTTTACATCGTATTTGACTGCGATGAGCACCCTCACGATTTCTTGAAAGTAGACGCAATTAGCAAAAGGCCGTATAACAGGCCTTGAAGATAGCCAGGAGAACTATGGCTCTCGCAATAATGACTGAGAACGGAGACGTCTCCGGATACCTCAATCAATCCTCCCCGCACGAATGGTCCAAGCCTACTCGTAATAAATTTCCTCTCAAAAAGCTTCCCGAACCATTGCAGATCGACTCGATACCTCCCTATGAAAGCAGTTCTGATCAAGCCGAATTGGAAGCACAGACGCCGACGGCGCACAAACCTACTCTTAAGGGAGTGGGAAAATCGGATTGTGAAGTCAAGATCGTGAGCATCTCTGAATGCGAGAGCGAGATTCCTGCGGAAGCTTTCGCCGATAAAAACAGTCGTATGTGCCCCGCCGGGCTTCACTCGGGAACCCTAGAATTGACAGTGCATAGTCTGGACGAGTGATGCAATGCAGGATATCTTCGCCAATGCCCGCACTCTCACTCCGACGGGCGGGGACTCGTATTCAGTAGTGGGCTCTCGTGCAGCTCAGGCTCGAAAAGCATATCGCAGACCATTCCTGGCTCGGAGAGGAAATTCATCTGCTCCACGTCTGGCTCGTCAGCCTATGCGCTCAACAGGACCCAGCAAATATGTAAGTGGGGCAACGATCCGTCGCCTGACGTCCGATAAATGGGCAGTCCGAAAGCAAGCTTTCAGCGGAGGAAAGCAAGATGGATCCAGACTGCTCAAGCAGATCCAGAAACAACTCATCTTCTCTGCAACATGCCGGACAAGCCATATGAATGCCACGATTAGTACCCCGGAGATATACGGTCTCAAGGTGCCTCGAGTTGGCGGGGAGCCAAACATAATTGTGGACATGGAGTACATCCCATTCCACGATGTCGCTTTCATCATGTTGGAGCAAGATAAGGCCGTCAACGAGTGGCTGATCAACGCAGCAATTTCCGTCGTCGACTATGAGTTAACGAACAGCTCAAGCGTTCCACTCAAAGAGGTCATGCCAGAGTTCCATAAGAAGGCCACTAGTATCAAGAAAGCTATGGTACAATCGATCCTGTTGTCCGAGCGGGAAATAAAGAGTACCAGGGAGCAGATGGATGCTCTTCTCCAGCATTATGACGGTTTACCGGACTTGCACATCCCGGTAGGAACGTGTCACGGAGATCTCACCCTACAGAACATGCTTGTGGACCCCATCAATCGGGAGCTTTGTGTTTTTGATTTCTTGGATTGCTTTGTTGTAAGTCAACTTCTCTCCTGCTCTTGCATTCGGAGTTCTGGCCATCGATCCTGTTCCCTTCCTGCGTTGCTGATTCATTCGTTTCGCTCTCTGTAGGAATCGCCGCTGCAAGATCTCGCGAAGCTGCTGCAAGATGTCCGCCACCAATGGTTCTTTACGCAGGTCGAGATACCTGACGGAAAAGAAGCGCGAGCTGTTTCCACATTAGCATTCTTTTATGACAAGATACGCTCAGACTATGAATTCTACGAATTTTGGGAAGCCCTGGCGCTTTTCGAGTTTATGTGCCTGGCACGCATCCTTCCGTACATGACCAATGATAGGGAAAAGCATTGTATTCTCCACGGGCTGCAGAGAATCAGCGAAGATCTGGAAACTCTATCTTCACCGAATACACCCGCCCTTGAAAATTCCAGCGATGGCTACGACTCTGAGCCAGAAAGCCTTGACAAAATACCAAACGATAAAACCACAGTCATTGTTCCTGCTCTGGGTCCTGATTTAGCACAAGTGTTTTCCGAAGGGCAAATCAAACTCTTAACAGTCAATGTAAGTTGGCAATGCTTTTGGCAGGGATGAAGAAACTAATAATCGGTTCTCTTGCGTTGCAGCCCAACGGCCGACCGTTAATAGTAGATTGCATCTCGAGTCTCGGTATCGACAAAGTCTCTCGCATAATCATTGCGGTCCCAAAATCACTGATCCTCCAACACCTTGATTCTCCAGCTGCTTTCGAAAGGCTCTTCGAGACCCTAGGTCCAGATAAGCGCAGCAAACTCGAGTTCTTCTACGCCGAGCAAAAGACGAGAGATGTCATCGACACCGTCACCGCAATAATACAAAAACACAACGTCTGCGGCTCCATCTTCGTCAAAGATGCTAACAATAACTTCGCTCACTCCGTCGACGTAGGAAACTACACAGCCTTCCTCTCCATAGTCAAGGAGGAAAACCCAATCCGTAGCTCCAACCCTCGCTCTCACACCCGTTCCTACTCCAAAGGCGACCTCCGCCCCCTCCAAAAGCGCGATCTTCGCCCAGACCTCATCGACGCAACCAAGAAATCCTACGTCTCCTTCTCCTACGACAACATCGTCTCCAACATCTCCCACGCCTCCTTCGTCTCCTCCCAATTCTGCTGCGGCGGCTACGGCTTCCTATCCGCCTCCGACTTCCTCGCATCGTCCCAAAGACTGCACACCGCGCTCCAAGCGGCCGATCTCGAACTCCCCCCCGGGAGGAACGGGCTCAAGATCATCGATGTCATCTGGGAGATGATCTGCGAAGGGCATCTTTTCTTCGGCGCCAAAGTATCCGAGTACGACGATTGGGGCTCCCTCGCCGCTTGGACGGCCTACAAGGGCACTTACACGACTCACTGGGTCGACATGGCGCATTTGGAGCGTGTCCTCCGACGTCCGGATGCGAGTGCCGGGTTGCAGGATATCCTCGATAATCCGAGGAGGAGTATCATCTTCTACACTAGCAAGGGCGAGGCGCACGTGGGTAAGGTGCGGGAAATGGTAAAGAGGGTTGGGGGCGATGCGACGGGGCAGAAGTTGCAGATGTTGCACAGTATCGTCAGTCCGAATCTGATGGGGGTGGAGAGCGATTTGCGGGACCTGGGGCTTTGAGGGTGTGTGGTTTTCGCCGGTCGGGTTCATGTTTTGGATACGCATGTGCTGGAGTGGGGGAAAGAAGGTATTTGTGGGACGCTGGTTGTTGTTGAGTATCCAGGGTCTTGGATACCCAGATTGAGGAGCTGCGGCATTTCTCGATGGCCTTGTAAAAGGCTTGTATATGGTACGTTCTCAAAGCATCGTCGATACTATACCCACCACCCGCTGCCTAGCCGCCCCTGTAAAGCGAGGCTTTCCCACATCGTACCTGTCGTCCTATCCCAAACTCACCCCGGTCATCCACCCCAGTCATCCGTGCGTGTGTGGCTTACCCATGTATCTGGATTCTACAATAAGCAACACCATGACTCCCCCCAACCTGGCTTCCGACCGACCAACCAGCCCGAGCGCCGCGTGACGCGCCCGGGGGCAAACGTCCTGCGCAAAGAAGAAACGCCTTATGCCAAGCCCACTTCATCCGTCCACGGAGCATTCTTGATTGAAAAACATCCCTCCTCGACCCCATCATCTCCCATCCACCCCCCACCTGCCCTGATCTCTCCCCGCCAACCGCAACCGCAGCCACCCCCAACCCCAAAGATCAAGGAACAAGGACGGGTCGTCAGTTCCACGACGTTCGAACAGGCTTGCCTCGTTCGATCCATCATCTCCGAGACAGGACGACCAGCCCCCGAGGAACGCAATCGCGGAGCCTGTGCACTGCGTTCGCTGAACATGACAGCGCTTCATCGACGTCTCGCGATCATCGGCTCAAGACGATTCTTTCTTTCAAAAGCTTCAATTTGATCTCCATCAGACATCTGTGCCAAGCCTTTACCCGTAGCGGCTTTTCTCGGAGGACAGCACGCGTGCGTCATGTGATGCGGAGGTGTTTACTTCGTGACAAGAACGATTCCTAATGGCGCTGGTATGATGGTGTTGCGGTGCCGAATTTCCTCTTCTGCCGAGCCGTTCAGACGCTTTGAAGTAATTAGCTCCACAAACTCCTCGCGACAAGTCTCGACCTCCGCAAGCGACGGGGGAAGGGGCGTCGCACCATCGGCGCAAAGTGGTCACACTTTTGGCGCCGGGTCGAACTTGAGGGTTGCGAGCGCGTGCGTGCTCGTGGCGGTGCAGGCATGGGCGCGGCAGGCGTGGTCACATGTGTCTGGTGATGATACAGGGGCACGTGATTGACGTATGGTGTAAGCGCACAAATCAGGATTGGAAAAGGGGCCATACGCTGGTTGAGTTGGTTTATAGTAATTACATAGATATCGACAAGTGGAAGAGAGTTGGGCCAGAAATGGGAGGGCGCGCTGATGAGCGTTTCTCGGCCGGGCGAATACGTGTACCAAAACCCACCGCGCCATCTCGATATTTCCGACACGACGCACTGCTCGACTCCGAATCTCTCACCGCGGGCAAGCCGGCAACGGCTTGCCTACAGGCACCGATCCCCGAAATTCAGGAAATTGCTGAGGCCGTTCTTGCAGGTCAATTTGTGGACCTCGAAAACAGAGGCGATGATGCGGACTCGGGGGCGGCCTTTAGCGCCTAGGCTACCTACTGTTTTCATCCACAAACCATACTCTCTTTCGGTATTTGCTTCCTCTTCAGCCCGTCAGCTTCATCAACCTTTTCACGCTCGGTCGTCTCCCCTCCGTTGTTCTTGGAATTCTCAATCAACTTCTCTCCCTGCTCCACCCTCCTTTTCTCGATAACCGCTTCCTCCTCCAACCTCCTCCTGTCCTTCTTGCTCAGCGTCAGACTGCCTTTCTCCAGCGCTTCCTTCAACAGCGGTCTCACGTACGGTTGGCACACCCACCAAGGCCTCTTGCATGCTTTGACCGTCGCTACAGAGCTCTCGTCTTTGTTCACATTCTCTTCTTGTTCCCTCTCGTTTGGTAGTTCTGCGTCTTCATACTTTGCTGGATCAGCCTCGTAGTCCAGAAGACCTTCCTTGACGGCGGCTTCGACCATCTGTAAGACGTTTTCGAAGGCTGGTATGTCGCCCGCGCGAGACTTGCTTAGTGCGTCGCGGATGTGATGGTGCTTTGCGACGAGTGGGCGGAGGAGATGGAAGAGGTGGGGTTGCATTGCCAGGAGGTTTGGCGATGTGGTTTTTTGCTGCTTGTTGTCTCGCTTTTGCTTTTTGATCGGCGGTTGACCGTCGGTGTCTTCGCTGGCGGAGCCATTGAGGGTGGTTGGCGCATCGTCGACGGGCGGGTCGGAAGGGATGAAGAGTGGTTTCCGCTTCGGTGTGGGCTTTTCGAGAGCGTATTGATAGAGGATATCCATGTATCGTCTGAATACAGCATCCATCCTGTAACCACCTTTTCCGCTCCTGCCTCTCCAGTATTCTCTCGTGTCGTAGCCAGAATCTGGTGGCTTGGCGAATATTGTCGGATCGTATAGATTTCCCTCCGCACTCATGACTCCGTCGGCATGCGTCTCTTCGAGACATCGATCGATGTCCTCATGCCGTAGGATATTGCCATTTGCAAAAATGACCGTATCCTGAGGCAGCCTTTCCCTTAGATACCGCAGCACAGACCAATCCGCCAAGCCCGTCTTGTGTCCCTTCTGGTCTCTATGCCGTCCGTGTACCGTGATAGCGCTTGCGCCTGCTGATAGGATCATCTGGGCATATTCCAGCGTCTTCTCCTTCGAGTCCAGTATGCGCATCTTTGCCGTGACTGGTATGTCCAGACTCAGGTGTAGCTTATTGATTAGCCTGTAGATGAGGTCCCAATCCTCCTGCAAGAACGCCCCGTAGTTCCCCCTCTTCGCGATGCCCTGCGGACAGCCGAGGTTCAGGTCAACGGCGTCGCAGAAGGGCTCGACGTAGCGTGCAGCTTGAAGGAGCTCATCTGGGTCATTGGCGCAGAATTGGACGAAGAGTGGTCGGTCAATTCTAGGGTGGCCGTCAAGGTACAGGTCTGCTGGATCTTTTCCAAGATCGCTCTTTGGAGGGGTGGCCAGCCCGGATCTCGTTGGTTGGAAATGATGGTCTCGGAATTTCGGCGTCTCGGTGAACATACGAGAGTGAATCATAGGGGTGTAAGCTAGGAGGCCATCCGATGCTTCATGGCTCATAAAGGACCTGGTGAGCATGCGCCATGCCTAGCAAGCCTCGTAAGTGCTGTCCGCGACAAGAGAGGCGAATGAGACAGCGTACGAACTCTGATTGGTCCACCATTGGGGCCAGGATCATCTTTGGGCTACCAAGGCTCTCATAGAACGCTCGACCTGTCAGCTTCCGCCGTTTCGCTGGCGACGGAGGATTGGTAGAAGCTGGCGTTGGTAGTTGGTTGCCCATGGACTTAAACTGATCGCCAGCCATTTTCGCTATGATTCTCTGCCAGCAAGAGATTCGGCAGCTTGCTTTAGGTGAGCGTGAAAGCCGAAAGGCTCGGCGCAGAGTGACACCCAGTTTTGAGATATTGGTTGTCCTGGCTGGGACAACCACTGAAGTTTTCATGGAAAGGACTCGGAAATTCTGCAATTTTGTGAGGCGTACTTAGGAATTGGCTTGCAAACTCCGGGTCTCTATCCCCGGGGCGTGGGTAGCCTAAGGCAGAGCTTAAAGGCTGCTACTCCCAATCTCCAACTGCTACAATAATTGTGTTCTACATTCTCAATCTGAAATGTCGAGCCCTTGACTGCGAGCCCATTCATAACACAAAAGGGTTTGCCCGGCGCCTTCCATGCTTCTTGTCTTTGCTTCAATGTCATGACGAGGACGGGTTTCATGACTTGATGAGAGCTACCGTCACATCTGTCACATTTCATTTCAAGCTACCAATCAACTCAGCTAGACAGCTAGGCTATCCTTGATCAGACGAGGGCATCTTTCTGGTACTCTTCGCCCTCGCAAGCCTGACGATGGCGCTCCAATCCATCTATATGGCGATTGTCTACTCTGATCATTACTTCGAGCTCATTCCCAGTAGAACAGGTGGGATGGCTCTCTCCATATCATCTCATACAAGCGCTGCAGACCTGTCAGAGTAGGTACGATGAAGTTGATGATATTCGTGAAACGCTGGAATCTGAAGACTGGCAGCATGTTCAAAAGGCCTGTTCGCCCGTTTGTCGAGCAAACAGATTCATGATCTTCCATACACCACTAACGTCGAACCATGAAGTGCTCGAAATTTGGGACGTACAGCTATCATAAAAGTGAGTCAGAAAATCTAAAACGGTATTTTGAACGATGAGATCGCAGCGGAGCACCTCGACTCTCTTGTTCTAAGTAGTCATTCGCGGCTCTTGTCATAGGCCTAAAAAGGTGTATCTGATGTCTTTGTGGTTTGGGTTCTAGGTAGACCGAGTCTTGTCTGGGTGGTTCGCTTGCTCTCGGCGTTGGTGGTAGTCTAGGTAGGGAATTACTAGGGAACGGGGAAAGGCGGCATCACGAGGCTGGTATTCACCATGTATCCGTCATGTCATCATCCTAGAGCGATTATGACTTTCTTCTCTTCACGAATGTCGAGCTTCAAAAACGGAGATCCTCAGCTCCTGCGATGCCATGTTGCCGTGCCGGCAGGCTCTCATTCCTCGGAATCGTCTTCATCGACCTCGCTCTCCTCCTCCGAGTCCTTCGCTTTCTTGCCCTTCTTCTTCTTCTTCGGCGCCTCCTCCTCCGACGAATCCTTCCTCCCGCCCTTGCCCTTCTTCCGTCCCTTCCACTTCGGCGTGCCCACGTCCCAGTTCTCCAGCCTTTCGTGCAGGATCTGCGCCCGCTCCCCCTCGTTCGCCCCGCCGTGCGTGTCCTTGAGGTACTTGTCAAACTCGCGCGACGCCTTCTCGACCTTCTCGAACCGCGCCCGGGTCAGCTTGGCCGTTTTCGTCTTCTCGATCTTCAGGTCCCACTCGGCGAGGGCGATGGCCGTTTGGAACGCGTTGCGGATCTGGCGGCCGTTCCACCGGCCCGTGTCGTCCTTTTTCGCTTTCAGGTACTGCTTCTCGGCGAACTCCATGATTTCGTCTTCTTCGATGTCGACGTGTTTGAGGTTCTCGCGCGTGCGAGCCAGGTTCATTTTCCATACCTTCAGGGTCGGCGTCAGTTTGAGCTCGGGGTAGTATAGGCTCACGTGGATGCGAGATTTGAAGGCGTCGTCAAAGGTACCGACTCTGTTGGTGGTGAGGAAGAGAATACCGGCGTAGTACTCCAAAACTCTCAGGAAAACTAAAGTCGTTAGTCGTAGTACCAGACATGATCTGAGCATTCAATCCCACCTGATACCAATGCATTGCGTTTCAAATCCGTCCTGTCTCTCTTTGCCAGAAACACATCAGCTTCGTCGAGCAGCAATACACAACCCCATTTGTGGGCCAGTTGAAAGCATCTGTCAAGGTTATATTCCACCTCCCCTGCGCTCTCGCCAATATCACCGCAGGTCATGGCAAACAGCGGCCGACGTGTGAACTCAGCAACACCTTCGGCTGTGCTTGTCTTGCCGACCCCTGGTGCACCGTGGAGCAGAATGATCAGACCCTTTCCCTTTCCTCGGACTAGATCCACGTTATGTTGGACTTCCTGCTTCTCGACATCTCTTGAAGATTGCTTGAAATGTGTTTCGACCAAGGCTTGGACAATGTCTTGATGACCCTCAGGCAGGACCAATTTTTTGAAATTGTCCTGCTCAGGTGGCGTGACTTCACAGAGCTTATCAATATCTAATCGCGCTGTCACAACCGCCATGTTAGCAAAACATTACTCGTTCGCTTTGAGTGGCTCTTACCCCATTTTCGGCTTCGAAGCACAAAACCGAATACGCGGTACGGAAGTAGCATATATTGATGCTCGCGGAGTTCTGCTTCTCCAAAAGGGCGGTTCACAATCTCCTCGTTTGTAACATAATCCTTACTTTGTTGACGGGCGAACTTCTGATGGTTGAACACATAATTGTTCCGGGGGTTGTTACAGATCCCGCAATCCTGACGATAGCAGTTGGAATGTGCTTCGGTAATCTCTCTTTCATCTGGCTCAGTAGGCTGGGTCATGCCCAACGTTGGCATCCACTGCGCCCGGTCCGGGCGCTGGTCCGAAGGCACAATCGCTGCCATGTGAGCATCAATGATGACTTGACTATCAACCTCTTCAGGTGGATCATCCAATGTTCGTCCTGTATACGTCCTGTGCGCGGTCGCTGACATCGAGCATAGCTGAACAAATTTTCTGCCACGCTCTGCTAAGATCGTTTTTAGATCCCGATTCGTATCGCCACTCAGCGATTCTGGATAGACGGCCAATCGATTCACAGGCGTCTTGCCTTCGTATTTGGGGATGGTAATGCTTCTCAATATCGCACCAAAATCTGTTCCGTCAAAGTCATAGTAGAAGCAGTCGACTACGAAAGGGCTGTGGCCCCCAGACGTGTGAAAAAAAGATTCGGGTTCCTCATCGCTAGCAGGTCTTCTCTCTTGCGAATCGTGTAACAATTTTCGCCCACCCGTAGTGGCCAGGACTGCAAGGGCCTGCAACCGTTGATCCTGAGAAGCTAGGACCACATCACCCGGTTTGAAGAGATAGCCCAAATCCTCGTAAGCAATTTCCCTTAGCGCTTTCTTGCTAATCTTAGAACATAATTCCATTTTTGGTCGGAGGTCACTGTCCATCACTGCAATCATGACTTTCCAGGACTGCAGGAGAAAGTCAGCTTTTGCTGCATCGGCGCGCTTCAGCTCTTCTTTCGTCATGGACTTTCGCAATTCCGTGCACGCCCGAAACCAGGATCCTCCTTCCTGTCTCAAAGTCTTTACGGCTGTCAACCTACTGACATTGCAATCCTCGACGATAGCGAGTATGTCTTCACCAAAAAGATCGGTCTCGTCAACTTCCTCTTCTTCATTCTGATCGATGCTAGGCGCCGTCTCGGCACCAATTGCAGCCTCTGCGTCTTTTCCACTATTTTGACCTTTGACGTCAGCGCTGGGTGTTCCTTTTGTTTCAGCATCATTTACAGGACTCCCAGGAATCGGAGCCGGCTGCTGATTTTGGTCAGGCGTCCCTTTATCCAGATTGGTCTTTTCTACTGCTTCCCCGTCACCAGTTCCAGAATCTATATCCACGACTTCCCCGCGGCTTTTCTTTTCCAGCACGGCAACGTGATCTCTAAGCTTTTGTTCATAGGTAGTGAAGAATGTGAATGGCGTCAGGAAAACGTTTTCTGTCACCTGTTCTGTAACATTATCGAGCTCCACGAGAAGGCGACCACAGTTGATTCTGATACGCTCTGGTGTTGTTGTCGTCGTGTCCACGAGACGACCCGCTGGTTTCTGCGTGCCAGTAATATCTGATTGAGGGTCTTTGTCTAGGGTGACATCCATGTTGTCTTTTACTAATACGTCAATAAGATGACGTTGGTTCCCTTTTTTGTATTCTGTCTCATTGACCCTGTTGATGCTATTGAGCAATTTTGACTTTTCAAGAGGGTCCTTCTTCACCGCGGTGGTGTGACCAGTTGAGCTTCGAGATGGCTTCTTGTCGGTTTCGAAAGACCTGACCTTTTCCTCCAAGGCTTGCACACGGTCTTCCATCAACCGGGTATAACGGAAGATGCCCTGTTTATGCCTTGGGACTCTCAAAATCCTATCTTCGAGCGCTTCATCTGTGTCACTTGACTCGCTCAAAATTGGGCGCTTCTGGGCTTGAGGAGGTCGAGGGTTCCGAGATCTGGCTCCCGCTGTTTCTGACGG
This sequence comes from Platismatia glauca, assembly GCA_963556305.1. NCBI lineage: Eukaryota > Fungi > Ascomycota > Lecanoromycetes > Lecanorales > Parmeliaceae > Platismatia > Platismatia glauca. The sequence continues at coordinate 740,589 of OY745779.1, read as the reverse complement.
GCCTTGATAGGGGATTTCGCCATTTTGTTTTTCTGAACTTTCACCTTCCTTTTTCGGATCCCCGCTGATTGGAGAGTCTGATAGAGTTGAAGCTGCGGTGGCAGCCGCTGTTGCCATAGAAGAGTCACTGACGCTGGAGCTGTTGGTCTCATTTGGGGACGGACTTGGCGCGTTGACCTGCTCAGTCCCCGCATTGTCCAAAGCCATGTTGGGAAGGGAGACGGGATGAGTGGAAGAGTGTAGCACTTTGCGAGACGAATAATGCGAGACGATCAAGTCATTATAGAGAGTAATCTTTGATGAAAAAAGAAAAGCTTCTGGGAAAAGTAGGTAGGTCTACATTTTTTCAGCCTCAAGCTAATTTTACATCCTTGTCTCATCGGGATCTGGCCTGCATAAATAGTGGGCTGGCCCGGGCTGGGGGCTTTCCTCATCCCGTTGGTGCCGCACGAACCCTCAGATGAAACATGGTGAGGTGATGGTACTGTGGCAGCGGCAATGCATGTCTCGACGTTGCCTTGGATCGCTCGAGCGTCGAGACTGTGTTCCCGGCCATCGTATCCCATCCCCGTGTAGACTGTAGACGGCTGTATTTGGGTATTTGGACATGAGGCATTTGCATCGAATCTGCACAGCAAAAAGGAGAAGGGTGTTGGAGAAGCTGAAGGATTGACTCTATGCGACACTAGACGGATCGTGGGACTCCCGTTGACGTAACCTTGCTTTTAGCACTCTGCTTCCACACTCCGTACACCATCTCTGATTGAACGGCGTCATCACTTTCTGATTAGTCAGCAACGCTTGGAAAGTCAAATCTTCAGCTCCAGCCTGCATGGTGCAACCGACGACGGCTTCGTTTGCTCGCCCTTCCCTTCCCTTCACATCTGTCAGCTGAACCACAAACCACATATTGTGATATTAACAATGAACAGTATACCGTAGGAGCCTGATCATTGTACTAGAGCTTGCTACCTACATCACCTCATCCAGTTGGATCCATATTTTCAAATTTACTCTTTGCACTGAACGCCGAAGACTGCATCGTTGCCTTCCCCTGTGTGTAAGACAAAGTACCATGTCCAGCTCCGCCCGTACTCCGGCATTTTACTGTTGCTAATCTTGAGTTTGATCCCCTACGGTGGATCTGTGGTTCTTCGTGGGTGTCCCAGTGTATTAATACGTCAGAATTGTCCGCCTTCAGTAGAGTCATAATCCTTTGGGTATGGACACGAGGGAGAACTTGGCGGAGCCTCTTCAAAAGTACCATAATTTGCCGCGCTCCTTCACTGACAACCGGATTGATGGATCGATACTGCCTCCGACCATTGGGATAGACGTCGAATTCGATCCTACCCAGGATCGATACGTAAAAAAGGATGAGAAGGAGCAGTGAGTGCCAAGGTCATGGAAATCCTAGACACGAAAACTGAAAATACTTCCATGTAGGGTAAATCTCTATGCTCAAGCTGAGGCCGAAAGAGCCAAACTGAAGACAGCTCTCACGACTTTTCAAAGCACCGTCGGAGCAAAACTCAAGATCGATGTGGACATCAATCAATTTCAAACCTGGGAGGAGGTCGAACAGGTCGTTGGGGAAGTCCGAATTCAGTACGAGGGAAAGACAGGAGCCATGGCAGCCATTCGTAGATTCTTTGATCGGATTGGGAAGAACGGTGGAACCTTCACTGCATGGCTTGGCCTTCTGCCCGACGGAGAATACTCTTCAGTGGTGTGTGGAGCCTTCAAGTTGATCATCAAGGTCAGTGAGCGCTCATGTTCGTGGTGATTTGCACCTCTTGGCACTAATCAGTAAGTCTGGTAAGGCGGCAATTAAAGTCAAAGAGGTGCGCGAGTCCATATTCGATGCACTGGGTAGTATACCTACGACCTTGGCCAACGCTAAGCTGTACACCGAGATGTGGAGGTCGGTGGAATTGCACCGCGAGTTTTCCAAGCTGTATACCGCCATACTACAAGTCTTTGAGCACATGCTGTCCTGGCTCTTAGAGAAACATCATGTCAAGGTCCTGAAGGTGTTCGGTCAACAGGGTAGCTATGAGGACAAGCTTCAAAGGATGCTACAAAACGTTGAACAAAGCGCGGCATCGGTGCGGGAGCAAGCCAGCATCTGTTCACAATGGGTTATCGGAAGTGTCAATCATAAGATGGACAAACGTAATTGGCCAGCTAAAGTTCTGGGCAAATCTTTGCGCTGACAGGCACAGAGATTAGATACCTCGACGGCATGAAAGTCACGTTTGAGAAAGTGCACGAAGACGTGCATGACGTGGGCTCCTCCGTGCAGGACCTTAAGCTTGGCCAAGCCGAAGTTCAAGATCGTCTGAATGCCATGTACATCATGTTAAAGGATGGTAAAGACCCAGTCTCTTCAACGAAACGCTTGAAATCTTATCTAACCGCATCGAGTCTATCGTGATTCTCTTGGGAAGGCTACGAATGCCACAGACTCGGGAGCCAAGAATTCTGCACAAGGTATGAATTTTCCTCGGTACTCGAAGAACTGTGCCAACACTGTTAAAGCACGACCAGAAGCTCCGATACTCAAATCGCGCAAGCTTCGACGAATCTTACGGCATGATCCTGAAGCTGCTCAACTCGATGTTAAGAGGATGCTCAGCGCAGGACGAGTGTTTAATTTACATGAGCAGGAACGCACAGAATATTTAATGGCCAGCTCAAGGTTCAAGCAATGGCTCACGTCGCGATATTCGGAGGTCCTACTTGTCAATGGTAATGTAGACACATCGAACAGATGCTCGCCTATTTCTTTTGCCTGCGCATTACTAGTCAGCTCTCTGGGATCTTTCCCATCAACAATCACGATTAGCTTCTTCTGTGCCCTTCACACGGACAGCAACGATCCAGAGACAGGATCCAGGATGATGCTAGCGAGTCTGGTGTGCCAGCTTCTCGAAAAGTACCAGCATTTCGACCTTTCGTTCTTGGCGGCGGACCAGAAATATGACCTGCAAGACCACGAACTCAACACACTCTGCAGGCTTTTCGAAAAACTGCTTAGACAGCTCCCGGAAGGACAGCTTGTTTTCTGCATGGTTGACGGCGTATCTTACTACGAATACCGCGATCGAAGGGCCGACACGGGCAAAGTGCTTACTTTGCTGACCGCACTGACAGAGGACGAGAAGCTCAAAGCTATTTTCAAGCTCATGATCTCAAGCCCCACGACGAGCAGATATGTTTCAGACGTTGTCGATCGGGAGGATGTTTATACGCTGCCAGAGACGATTGAGCACACGAATCAAGGATTCGATTCTCAGGCCTTTGGGAAGACGGCCAAGAAACAGATCAAGCATGTGGAGACCAAGGTCAACCCAGAGGCCACTTGGTCTTCCGATAGTGAAGACGGCCCTGAAGAGTCAGAGGAGAGCGAGTGATGGGCGTCTGCATACACGAAGACTCAGGGTTGTGCGATGAGATGAGGAAGGCAGATGGCTTTGTGAGAGTGTTCATTATAGTTTTTATAGCCCGAAGGATATAGAAAGAACCCTGCACAGACCGAGTTTCAACTGCTGAGATGAGAGATACCAAGAAGCTGCGCTTGATTAAGGAAATATCCGTTGAGAGTATATTATGTTGTACGGTCTCAGCAAAACTGAGGAGATGCACATAATACGATTATGGCTTGACTGATACTGACCCGGCCATCAGAATCCGCGAAGAAACCAACATAAACAGAGAAGTTGATACGAAAGCGAGATGGAAGTATAGCGTCGTCGAAGGGCATGCATTATGAGGCTAGCAAAGAGGTTGGAAGTAAGAGAGTGAGATTTTGTGGGTTTAGTAAGGACGGCGAGAGGTGGGAGAGGGAGATTAAGGCGTTGAGGAAGGCCAGAGGGGAGACAGAGAGGGGGGGGAAGGAGAGGAGGGAGGTGAAGGAGAGAAGGAGGATAATAGCGCCCAAGAGGGGTGAAGAAGTTAGCGGTGGGGTTTTGGGAGGGGTTGGATGTGCCGTGATATCACGGGAATTCTTCGGTGGCAATTGAGCGAACAAGACCAGATCTCAGAAACATGAGCCTCAAAGTATTGCTATCCCCTTTCTACTCTGCACTCAACACCATCAAGAATCAACACTCCTTTCCTTGCCCCCGAAAATCCCATCTCTCCCTACCGCATCAAACTCACCATCTCCCTCAAACGGTATGCAGCTAAGCCACCCAGCGCGCGTCTAAGACTGAGTCTAAGTCGACGCCGCAGCCAGCGCCGGATGACGGCGCCTGACGTGGTCATCCAGCTTATCCTTCCGATAGCTGCGATACTCGCAGCCCGCAACGCGGCAGCGGAAGACCTTGGCGTCGGCCTGGTGCTTCTTGGCGTGGCGATCGAGATCGGCTTGACGGCCGAACACGCGGTTGCAAGTGCTACAGGTCGGGCGTGTCGAAGCCTCATGCGCGATGTCGGAAGGGATGGCATTGCTGTCGACAGCGCGGATGGCATTTGGGGATTCCACGGCCGCATCTTGATTGGTGTCCAGATCCGTTGCAGAGAGCTGATGTTGGTGGTCGCTATTGCTGTTGGTGGCAGCGGGGTAGGGACTCATCACGGGGAATGAAGGATCCGGGTACTGGAAGCCAGTGCCGACGTGAGGGTCCAGGAATCCCGGAGCTGCCGAGAGCTGATTTTGGTAAAAGCTGTTGCTATTGGTGGCAGCGGGGTAGGTACTCATCATGGTGAATGAAGGATCCGGGTCCTGGAGGCCAGTGCCGACGTGAGGGACCAGGGATCCCGGAGCTGCCGCTTCTCCCGAGCGATAGTGTTTGGACGCAGTCAGAAAATCGAGACCAAAATCGTAGGAGGCGCCGGCAGCGAAGGTACTCACGGTCAACGGCGAAGGAACCGCATTGACGAAAGGAGTAAAGGCTTGATTGTTCGGATAGGCTGTGGCGGCCGCTGGTCCCCAGGTGGAAGGGTCAGACGCAATCGGAAAGGCGATGCCATCATTGGAAGCAGCGCTAGCAGCAAATGCCCTTTCGGTCAACTGCAAGGGGTTCGAAGGGACCAAGGGAGCAAAGTTGTGATTATTACCATGGGCTGTAGCCCATGGAATCGCAATGGTGTAGTTGCCGGTTGGGGCGAAAGGGTCGTAGGCATTGTGGTGGCCATAATTGGCATGGCTGATATCGACGTTTTGCGTAAAGAGAGTGTGATTAAGATTGGCGAGACTGCTCAGCCTGATGATTAGCAAGATGAAAAAAAAAAAAAACTCACCCAGGCTCAGCTGCAGCATTAGCGCATACGTATGCGCTAGGCTGCAAGCTAAGCTTGGAATCGTTTGTCTCGTCGTCCATAATGGATGGCGCTTAGACCGGGCGTGCAGGAGGGCGTAAAGAGGGCAATAAACGGGGCGCTGTTCGTGCAGAAACGGGGCGACCAATCAGAATGGATATAGTCTTTGGTTGTCGAATCAGATGGCGCAAGGCTGGGCAGTAGCGGTGGGAAACCCCTTGAAAGTGGACGGGGGAGCACAGTGTTCTTGTACAAGTAGATGATGACCTGTTGCCCTGGGGCGAAGGAGGTCCTCCTGAAGCGTCTCGCCGCTTGTGGGTAGATGCAGGTCCAGGCCAGCTTTGTCCATTCAGCATCCGAGAGTCAAAGAGGGCGAGGATCGAGGAAACATCGCCAGCCTCTGCAGGAATGACCGTCGGGGTGGGCCGATGTTGGCTATTGCCAAGCCGTAGTTTCAGCTTGCCTCCATTCTCTATCACGCTGTTCAAAGCTCCAGTGTCAAACTGGTGCACAATTTCTCGAGGCAATCGCAAGATTCACCTTGTCTTCTAGCTGACCACTTATACTTCATATCGAGGAGGCACCTTGAACCCGTCATACTTCCACAGCACCAACTTGTCTACATCGATATCCCTGAACATCCGCACATTGGCTGCCATCTCATCATCTACATGCGGATCCACAAACAGCGACGACCCGCACGTCGGACAAAAATAATGCGTGCATTCCTTCACCCCGTATACGTAGCCCTTCATGTTATTTTCGCCTCTATCGAACACGATCTCCGCACGCTTCGGGTAGATGTTCAGGTAGCCGTTCTTGCAGCAGAGGGAGCAGTTGCAGTTGGTGACTTTTTGCGTCGAAAGCGAGGAGGTGAGGATTTTGTATTTGATGGCGCCACAGTGGCAGTTGGCTTCGTACCAGATTTTGGCGGGGGCGTCGGGGTTGGACATGGTGTGGGATTTGTGGGATTTGGGAGGAATGGAGAATAGGTGTTGGGGCTTTGGTCTTTATAGTAAGCTCAAAATAGATGAGAGATAGTAATACTGTTTTAAGCAATTGCTGCGAAATGCTTTCGCTACGAAACCATAGTAGATCCGCGTGTCACGTGTACTGTTGTAGACAGTGTTGATATTACAGGCCTACGAAGCGGAAGAATAATGGGCCGAAGGCACGCTAAACCGAATTAGGCTAGACTATTGTGGATTCGACCAATGACTGGGTCTTGCTGAATACCTGAAGGCATAAGGAAAGAAGAATCATGGAGGTGGCATGCCCAGCTATATACTCAATGATGCTCCACTTATCCTCCTGAGATAGACCCGATGGATCCACCCCTCTGCCTCCCAGATTGGCTGGTGATTGGGTCGCTTCTTCGGGGGTATCTCCGGTGCCCTAATCCATCCATCCCCGGCGGTAGTGATGTCACCCAAATGCACTGACCACCCCAGCAACAGATAGTGCAATCATCTAGAGTTGGTGTTGACGACGGCTTGTTGTTATTCTACAAGAGCACGTGATGTACGTATAAGCGCACAAATCACGATTGAAAAGGGGGCAATACGCTAGTCAAGTCGCTTCATAGCAACTAGATGGAGGAGTACTACTACATGTGCTTTTGGGTTTGAGTACCTATCGCATAGGGCTTTCCGTGATGACTTGCTGTAGGGTATATCGAGTGATGATCTCAAAAGCTTCAATGTTCTTGTATATCCTGATGAGAAATTCACTTGGCGTAGGACGGGTAAGGAACCCGGCTTCATAAAAGCCCACGGACGATTTTTCCACCGTTCTACGCGGATATGATGCCAAAGTCGATCAAGCACGTCCCAGTCCAGGAGTACGAAGTAGATTGACGTGAACACGTAAGTACAGCAAGAGCTGAACAGGACATGAAGGAAGTGAAAGGATAATCGATTACTGTTGATAAGATTGACATTAGCAGCAACGTTTGACAACGCTTGAAGATCACGACAAATGAATCAGGAATGAGATGCGTAGAATTCGAGGAGTAAAGGTGCGGTCAGGTCGCGCTCCAAGTCCGCATTGGCCATATTACAGTCCTCAGGATATAGCTTCGCTCATGAGACGTTGATTCGACTTATGATAGAATTGACTGCCCTCACTCTGCATGTATTATCGCTCACACAATCCACGGCCAGATTTCTGTCTTGTTATCAAAAACGCAAGTAGTCATCAAGACTATCATCCTCATCGCTACTACCCATAATGTCTGTCGTCTTCTCCCGTGTCAAGATCGATTCCTTGGACTCATAATTCTCGCTGATCGATCGCCCTGCCCACTTTGCCTTCAGATCAGGCGGTAGAGCGTTCCAGCAATCCTCATCTTGTCTCCGTATCTGCAACGGCCCCATCGCGATGCGACGAACTTCTAACTTGTGACATTCCGACTGCTTTGCAAAACCTATGAGCTGGCGGAGGATTGTATTGAATCGGTGAAGAAGGTCCTTATTTCTTTTCTCCCAATCGTGGATGCTGTCGCCCAAGTCTCGAACCTGAATGTCATTAAACTGTCCAGAGTTGTGGTAGGCGATGATGAACTTCTGTGTCTGGCTGACCCATAAGCGCGGGTACACCTCCTCCATATCCATCTCGCGGCGGGCAGAGCGGGTTTTCAGGTCGAATATTGCGGTTTGGGGGACTTCATGACCGGCAAGCTTGACTGTCAGATTAGCCGTCTCGTTCGGAAGTTTCTCGCCCACCGCGATCGATTCTGCTCCAAGCAATGACGATAACAGTTCGTTGCCTCGAGAAAGTCCCGCTGACCTGGAAGACGTTGGGAGCTGCTGGCTCTCAGGATTCGCACTATCTTTAAGGTAACCGTCGCTCTCGCTCCGTACTAGGCATCTTAATCCACCGAATACGTATTTTATGAGGCGTTGATGGGATACTGAACCTTTCACATCCGCTTCCCAACTTGTATATGCTTCCGGGAACGTATGGCCGTATCCGTGGACGCCCTCAATCAGCTGCGTCGGTGAATTTTCCTTTCGAACCAGGAATACCGTGTTTCCGACTAGCTCAATGTAGAATCGGAAAGTTCTCTCATCTGAGTTCGCAAATCTTATCAAATTTCCCATAGTATTTCCACATCCTACCACGTCAATCGCGGTGGTTTCAAAATCAGGATGCAAGGCGAAAATAGCCCGAATGGCCGGCTCAGTAGGGAATTGGGGATAGCGAGCAGCATTTGGGTCCCTCAAATATGCGTCCTTGTCTTCCTCGAGATTCGGACGTCCTTTTGGCGGACTCCAAACAGGTGGTGCGCCTTGATGAGATCAGCTGCGACGATCTGACTTTAAACATCTCTTTGTGTACTGACCTGGGACTGAGATTGCTGCCGCTTGCCCATTCAACCAATTGTAGGACGCTATGTACTGGCAATCCGTAATTGTGGGAGTCGAATCTTTGGAGCGGACCGATGACTGTAGTTCAGTGAGGGTGATTGTCCCAAGTAAATCGCCCATCGGCTGTCCTTCAAGAGTATCACGAGTTGGGACACTCCTGCCACCACGAGATCTCCAATTTGTCCCACTCCCACGAACCATTGACCTCCCTCGACCTCTTTCACTACCTCGCTCGCCCCTCACACTGCCTCTTCCATTGCCTCTCTCACTGCCTCTCTCGCTGCTTCTCCAGCCTGTCTGGCCTGTGCCATATCTCCTACCTCCTCTCCCCCTCAGAACAGAGTAATCGCGGATGCCCAAGTCAGGCACATCGTAAGCGTCAGCCATCGAAACAGCTTTCAGATTATAGTGTATGAGGTTCAAAAGCGGCCGACTATGATGTTTGCTTCGACGTGTGGTCTCATCTGATTGGCAAGGATCTTAGGCTGCCCCACTACTTCTGATGACCAATCAGACCTTGCATGTAAATGTGGGGACTGATCTCATCAGCCTCGCGACTGAGGCTCAAGAAAGACTACAGTGTCAGACTCCATTCGTAGCATACATCATGTCTTCCAGTTTGCCAGGACGGCGAGACAATGTTCGAAGCGGCAGGCTGGGGAATTTTTTCAGCAAAGTGTTGGCGGGAGAGCAAGCACTTACAAGCTTCCCACATGTTAAGCTCTTCACCGAAGCTATTTGCGAGCAGCCTGACCCGGTGAAATGTATTGAGAGGCTGATCAGTAGTCCGAAAGGGCTACCTGCGTTACAATCAGCACTGCGCTTCGACGTGTCATCCAAGTTTCTCAACACTTCCGCCACATATTTCCTTCGGTACATCCAGGATCCTGATTTGAAGGTCGTTTGTAGGGCCGAGTTCCTTCAACAGCTCATCCTTACCGTGACTGACCCTCCGATATTCTGGGAGGCTTTTGTGAAAGCGCAGAAAACGGGCTGCCTGGAAGACGAAACTTTGCATTGTTTCTCATGGCTTCTGTTGCAGCTCATCTCTCTTTCCAAGGACAAGGCTTCAATCTACTATAGCGTCGCCAGGGATCCACTAGTTCAAAAGATATTGCTCGAATGTTCGCAGCTGGAGGTACGAATGAATGGACAGAAGATCAAGCATACCATGGAGGCAGTCACGAATCCTGAACATCTGGATGTCGGAGGCCCTGGCGGTCGACATGATAATGATTTTCTGGACATTAGGAAGATTGCCATCCTGCCTACCCCGGATGAGCTAGTGTCGACCGAACCTCCATACCTTCGTCGGGCCACAGAAATCGATGAGTGCCCTGAATCAGGGCGTCTTGCGATGCATATCGATAACCAGTTTCGTCTCCTTCGCGAGGATATGCTCCGAGACCTACGGGAAGAGCTCCAGGTTGCTGTTGGCTCGACAAAGGGCCGCCGGAAGGGACTGCTCATCGACGGTTTAGCGATAGACGGCATTGAGTGCGATGAGCGCCGGTCATGGTCATTACGATTGCAATGCTTGAATGACTTGTCCCAATTGCCGAATTTGGGACACGATCAGCGAAAGAAATTTATCGTCGAAAACCGCAAATTTCTGAAGCATCAATCTCAAGCCTGCCTTATCGCTGACGGACAAATAGTCGCGTTAGTGACTATCAATAGAAATGAAGACTTATTGGCACGTTCTCCCCCGTTTCTATGTGTACAACTTCCCGGGGGTGAAGAGTCTACGACCAAAGCTCTCCTTGGCTTGAAATTGGCGAAATCTGTTCAGTTGGTCCAGTTGAATACGGCAATATTTGCGTACGAGCCTATTCTAGAACAGCTTCAGAACACTAGGTACCTATTTCTGAGAGACGAAATCTTACACTGGGGCCCAGGGAAAGCTACACGGAGCCCCCCATTACTGGAATCTGAGTCTATTGTTGACTTGTTAGCCTCGATTCGGAGTGATCCTTCGTGCGACCTTCAACAAGCCTTAGGACTACCAAGGCCAACACGGCTAGATCCGTCACAGGTTGAGTGTTTCGCGGCAAGTCTAACACAGCGTCTGAGCCTAGTGCAGGGACCTCCAGGTTAGAGTAGCTCACTATTCTCCTCGTTGGCTAGGCTCACTTTGATAGGGACCGGAAAATCTTTCATTGGAGCCTTGATTGCCAAAGCAATCTATCGATTCTCGTCGCAGAAGATTCTCGTCGTCTGCTACACAAATCACGCTTTGGATCAGTTCTTGGAAGACCTCTTGAAGGTAGGTATACCCGGTGATAGCATCGTTCGTCTTGGTTCTGCCGCAAAGTCAAGTACAGCAACCCAACCTTTAGTCCTATCAGCGCAAACCAGCGATTTCAAATTGACGAAAGATGACTGGAGTATCATCAACTTGCGAAGAAGCGAGGCATCAGAGCAGGCCGACCGACTTCGCGGTGCCTTCTCGGATTATCAGGCAAAGGGTGTGTCAAAATCCGATCTCCTCGATTACCTCGAATTCCACTCTGAAACCCCGGAATTCTTTGAAGCCTTCTTATTGCCCGATGAGGCTGATGGCATGGTGAGGGTCGGAAAGAAAGGTAAAGTAACGGACAGATTTTACCTACTTGACCGTTGGGCCCGCGGTTGGGATGCTGGAATTTATTCTGGTGCCCAAGCCGAATTCCCGGCGCCCTGGCAAATGACCCATCCTGAGAGGACTGCGGCGTTACGAAGGTGGAAGACAGACATCCTCAAAGAGCGCGTTTCGAGAGTTAACAGCTGTGGAAAGCAATTTGGCGAGACAATAGCCAATATAAATGCGCTGTTCAACGAGACGGACAGGCGGATCGTTCAAGATAAGCGTATTATTGGATGCACCACCACAGCCGCTGCCAAGCACGTGCAAAACATTCAGTCTGCTACTATTGACGTACTTTTAGTTGAGGAAGCTGGGGAAATCCTGGAGAGCCATGTATTAACAGCCCTCGGACCCGAAACCGAGCAAGCAATCCTGATCGGAGATCACAAACAGCTTCGACCGAAGACTCATCACGACCTTAGCATAGAAAAGGGAGATGGATATGATCTGAACCGCTCACTGTTTGAAAGACTTGTACTTCGGGATTTTCCTCACCAAGTTCTTTCGCAACAGCACCGCATGCGACCCGAGATCTCATCTTTGGTCCGTCACCTCACTTATCCAAAGTTAACTGACGCACCAGGTACTCAAACCCGTCCTGCATTACGAGGATTTCAGGATAATCTGATATTTCTGAACCACGAGAATCTGGAAGAGGAAATGCACCATACACCCGACTGGAAGGATGGGAATTCAACATCATCTAGACACAACACCTTCGAAGCTCAAATGACGCTCAAGTGCGTGCGTTATCTCGCTCAGCAAGGCTACGGGACAGGTCAAATTGTAGTTCTGACGCCATATCTGGCTCAATTACGTCTCCTCTTTGAGGTCCTGGGAAAAGAGAATGACCCAGTCCTCAATGATCTTGATTCGTATGATTTGGTTCGAGCCGGGCTGATGACCGCAGCGACAGCTCAAGTTCAAAAGCGGGGGCTACGAATCTCGACGATTGGTAAGAAGATTTCCTTTCTTCCAGAAAACTAGGGATCGCACTACGTAGGACATTTCGAGAAGTTTCCGCTGGCAGAATACTGCAGAGGCGAAATAAAATCTGATGAATGGGCGTAAAAGCGTTCATGGCCCCGCACATGTCACAGAATCTCCTGCTAAGCATGCTGACCTGTCTAGATAATTACCAAGGAGAAGAAAGCGACATCGTCGTCGCGTCATTAACTCGAAGTAACGACCGTCATGATATCGGATTTATGTCGTCTCCGGAACGTCTCAATGTTCTCCTCTCCCGCGCACGAAATGCTCTTATCCTGATCGGCAACGCAACGACGTTCCTAGACGCCCGTAAAGGTAAAGAATTGTGGGGAAAGTTTATAACCTTGCTTAAAGACGGCTCGCACATATACGATGGATTTCCCGTTAAATGTGAGCGACATCAGGACCGTACATTTGTTCTACGCTGTCCTAAAGATTTCGATCAGTGTCCGGATGGGGGATGCAATGAGCCGTGGTAAGCTCTGCAAGGGTTTTCATCGACATTTTAGGCTAATCAGATCATCTTCAGCGGCGTTTTCTTGAAGTGTGGTGTGCATGTGTGCCCACAACGATGCCATCAATTGTTCGATCACTCAAAGACGAAGTGCAATCACTTGATTCAATCAAAATGTCCTTTAGGTCATGTTCAATCCTGGAGATGTCACGCAAGTAAACCAGGCTCGTGTCGTCTATGCGAGGATGAGAAACGGTCCAAGGAGAAATTGTTGCAAGAAGAGTTGGTGCGGCAGCAGAGACGAGAGCAGAAAAAAAGAGAACATGCGGCCGAATTGACCAGATTGGATGAGGAGATACGGACATTGAGAGAAACCATGATGGATGGCCAAATGTCTAAAGAGATGGGCCAGTCTTTAGAGCAGAGAAAGCAAGACCTAGAGGATACCAGGGTTTTAGCGGAACGTTCATCAAGTTCTGCCGTCAACGCAAAGGGTCCTCCAAGTGCTCCGACTTCTCCTCTGGCTTCTTTCGGCGAGAATGTCACTTCGGACGGTGGTATTACAGCTGACGTACGAGAATCCAAGAAAAGTGGGTCTCAAGATGAGCATGCCCTCTCGCCGTCCGAAAGTGAATGGGACCGGCAGAAGCGCGTAGAAAATGCCTCAAACGGTGCCATCGACTCTCTCATGAAGATGACGGGTTTAGAAGAAGTGAAAACTCAAGTGCTCAAAATCAAGGCAAGGGTCGACACTGCCCAAAGGCAGAACATGAATATGAAGGATGAAAGGTATGGGATGGTCCTATTAGGCAATCCCGGGACAGGTGAGACTTGATATCCCACTGCATTGACCGAGTTATTGACCGCGAGTTTCAGGCAAAACGACTGTAGCCCGGCTCTACGCAAAGTTCCTCACTTCCATGGGTGTGTTGTCAGGGAATGAATTTGTCGAGACCTCAGGATCTCGTCTTGCCAATGACGGGGTTGCTGGGGCCAGAAAACATATTGAGACCATTGTCAATGCGGGTGGAGGTACATTCTTCCTCGACGAAGCGTATCAGCTTGCTCTCGGCCATAACTACGGAGGTGCTTCGGTTCTTGATTTCCTGCTCGCGGAGATTGAAAATCAGGTTGGGAAAATCGTTTTCATTTTCGCTGGCTACAACAAACAAATGGAGAAGTTCTTCGAACACAACCAGGGCTTCAGCAGCCGTATGCCACATCGTCTTCAATTCGCCGACTACAAAGACACAGAACTCCTTCAAATGCTTGGTCAGCGGATCCAGAAGAAATATGACGGAAAGATGAAAGTTGAGGGGGGTATTACCGGTCTGTATACACGTATAGCTGTACGACGTCTTGGACGAGGGCGAGGGCGTGAAGGCTTTGGCAACGCGCGCGCTCTCGAGAATATCCTGGCGAGGATTTCAGAGCGGCAGGCTGATCGGCTTCACCGGGAACGCGTTGCTGGAGTCCGGCCGGACGACTTTCTCTTCAAAAAAGAAGACCTTATTGGCCCGGAACCGTCGAGAGCATTCGTCCAAAGTGATGCATGGAAAGAGTTGCAGGGCTTGACTGGGCTCAAGGCCGTCAAGGAATCTATGCGGGGTCTCCTTGACCGTATCCACACCAACTATCAACGCGAATTGGAAGAGAAGGAGGTCATTGATGTGAGCCTGAACCGTGTCTTCCTCGGCTCTCCTGGAACGGGGAAAACATCTGTGGGGAAACTTTACGGTCAGGTGCTAGCCGACATAGGACTCCTCTCGAATGGTGAAGGTCAGTAACCCCTTACACCCGCGCTTGAAACATTAGGCAGCAAGACACGCCTTTGCAATCACTTATAAGTCAACTACGATTGACCTGATACGATTCTCTTTGCGTTTTATTTGATTCGAAACGACTGACATACTGTTTTAGTCGTCGTCAAGAATCCGGCAGATTTCGTGGGGAGCGTCTTGGGGGAATCCGAGAAGAACACCAAGGCGATCTTGAAAGCGACTGAAGGGAAAGTCCTGATCATCGATGAAGCTTACATGTTGTACTCGGGTGGCGCTGGCATGGGCACAACGTCTGATCCATACAAGACGGCCGTTGTCGACACAATAGTCGCCGAGGTCCAGAGCACACTGGGTGAAGATCGATGTGTCCTGCTCCTAGGGTATAAGGAGAAGATGGAAGAAATGTTTCAAAACATGAACCCGGGCCTCTCTCGGCGATTCGCATTAGATCACGCCTTTGACTTCGAGGACTTTAACGACGACCAGCTGCGGGAGATTCTGGAGCTCAAACTTAAGAAGCAATGCTTAGAAGCCACAGAGGAGGCCAAAGATACTGCCATATCGATGCTCGCCAGAGCTCGACACCGCCCTAACTTTGGCAACGCAGGAGAAGTTGAAAACATGATCAGTCATGCCAAAGCCTCATATCAGACCCGACAGTCGGCAAAACCACTATCTGATCGATCCACTGACGTTATGTTCGAGCCTCAAGACTTTGACGCGAACTTTGATCGGAGCGCGAACGCAAGTGTCAGTTGTAGAGCGCTTTTCAAAGATGTCCTAGGCTGCGACGATATTGTTGGCAAGTTGGAAGGATTCGTGCGGATTTCGTCTAGTATGAGGGCAAGAGGCATTGATCCTCGAGAGCATATCCCCTTTAATTTCATCTTCAAAGGTCCACCTGGTCAGTATTGACCGTCACACTACTATTGCAATGTCTGTCTAACTATGCCTTTGCTCGCAGGCACGGGCAAGACCACCACTGCTCGCAAGATGGGTAAAATTTTCTACGACATGGGCTTCCTCTCAACGTCGGATGTCCATGAGTGCTCTGCTACAGACCTGGTCGCTGGGTATGTAGGCCAGACAGGACCAAAGACGATCCGGCTGCTCGAGAAGGCTCTTGGAAAGGTTCTTTTTGTCGATGAGGCTTATCGACTCGGAGAAGGCGCTTTTGCGGCAGAGGCTATTAATGAGCTTGTTGATAGCCTGACAAAGCCTCGATTCGCGGGGAAGATTATCGTCATCCTTGCGGGCTACGAAGACAGCATGAACGAGCTCTTGAGCGTCAATCAAGGATTATCAAGCCGGTTTTCAGAGGAGGTTATTTTCACGAACATGGAGCCAGAAGACTGCCGGAGATTCCTTCGGCAAAATCTCGAAAAGACAGGCATCGCTATTGATCAAACAGATATGCGTGCGTCATCCTCGGAAATCATCTCCCTGTTCCGAGAACTTTCCAGTCTCCCTTCTTGGGGCAACGGCCGCGACGTCCAAACCATTTCTAAATCGATCACGGGCGCTACTTTTCGTGATGCAGGCAGCTCGACAGCAAAATTGACAGTCTCCTGTAGGCAAATCATCGACGCCCTCACAAGCTTCTTGACTGGACGAAGAGCGCGCTCCGTCGTTAGCGGTTCAAAGTCAACTACACTAGGGCAGAATGACCAGGCTACACAGAATCTAGTCGAACGTCCAAATGTATTGAAAACGATGCAAACTACCGCACCGGCCAAGGAAGGGTCTAGAAATTCAGTTGCGGCCGTTGACGAGCCTACACGAGTGTCCGAGGTGTCAGATCAACGCGACATAGGTGTCACCGACGCAATCTGGGACCAACTTCAAGCTGACAAAGCATTACAAGAACTAGCTCAACACTCTATCGACAACGCTCTATCTACTGCTGAAGAGGAGAAGCGTCTGGCAGCCCAGGAGGCAGTCGCTCTCGCAACGGAAGTCGAATTCTTGGCTGCGCAAAAGGCCAGAGATGAAGAGGTGCAGGAGTTCAAGCGCCGACACGAGGAAGCACGGCTCAAAGAACTGGTTGGTCGGCGTGCAAAAGCAGAGGCTGACGAAAGGCTCAGAAGGATGCGGGAGGATGCCAAGCGGAAGCGAGAAGAAGAGTCACGGGTCCAAGCCAAGTTGAGAGATATGGGGGTGTGCGTGGCAGGATTTCGTTGGATTAAGCAGGCCGGTGGATACAGATGTGCTGGTGGGTCGCATTTCGTCTCGAATAGCCAACTTGGGGGATGAACGGAGTCTCATTCCAGTCGATCCCAAAACGCCAGCCTGGCAAGATCGGGCCCCCAAAGGACCAGCCGGGTTGGTTGTAGAGGGCGAAGCCCAACTGGATAAATGCTATTATGACCTTTAGTACAACCTCGAGTAGAACCATTCCCATCAAGGCATCTTACCTCGTTCACAACTTAGACCCATGATGTTCTGAGATGTGAGTCAGATTTTACAATCTGTACAACGGTAATTAGACTAAAACTTACACTCGCGAGATATCCGCACGGTAGAATAGAGGCATGATGCTTCCCATTTCATCAGGTCCGGGAAGAGCATGACAAGGCGCTCAAAGCCCTTTCAACGATTTTTTGATCTTCGACAAATGACATCGTTGAGGGGGGAACTTCTTTGCGCACCCATCGCGCCTCATAATCCTCTCCCTCCTCCAGCATTTGGCCAATCGGAGAACCCGTGGAGTCAACTTGGGCCAGATACCAAAAGATTATCTTGCGGACGCCATGAATCATCCGCTGCTGGACGGCGAACGGCTCCGTATGCGGTGAGGTTGTGGAACACGTCGCCTTGGTTGGGAGATTATGCCCAAGTAGATGACATTCGTAGCCGGACTCCTCTGTGGTCTCGCGTAGAGCTGCATCTGGCAAAGATTCACCGACATTTTTCCGGCCTTTGGGCAGTAGGTATTCCCCCTTGGGTCTGTAGTAGAGCATTAGGATCAGACCTTTGGAGCGATCGATGGCAACAGTGCCGCTACTGAGGACGAAGCTGTCGGAGAAATCCAGAATGCGGTCATTGCCGGGTTCCATCATCGGTGTTCCGATGGCGGCCATAAATTCTTGTGGCCCAGCTGGAATGTCAAGGGGCGAAGAAGGCGATCTAAGTGGCACTGTTGACGGGAAGAATTATAGTAGCGCACAATGCCCGATTCAAGCTTGTGCGCACGCTTGCAAGACAATTGCGAGAAGAATCCTCTGTATAAACACACTTCTGGCAAGTGATGTTGAGTATTATGGAAGGATGATTGATTATCTATGAAGAATGGTGTGTCACCGTGTGAAAAGGCTAATATATAGCCGAGTCTGCCACGTGACTTGCCACCGTGCGGAGCAGCTACAACACAGGTGCTGCAGCATGTCCACCAGATATCCTTCGTTATGCTGCAAACAGTCGAGACTCATCAATGGCTGCAATGTTTTACAGTCGCCAAAGATTGCAGGGACTTTACTGCACAGCGCCCCGTCAAGTAAATAATGAGACAGGCATATTTTAGCGGATGGAGGGCCAAGGAACCTGCCAGTATACCTCTACCTCTACCATTTTGGGTCTTATGCTGACGGTAGCAGGAATATTAGCTGGTAACATTGATAGATGTCAATGCTACGGAGTTCACTACAAATTGAGTATGGTGCGTGCAGCCCGAGCCGAATGCCGCTGGCGCGCGAAGGTCTGGCTCCTGCCTGCCTTCCCAATAGGTAGTGTTCTCTACGCTCCCCGTGATTCCCGGCCTTCAATCACCTCTCTTGTCGACCCGGCATGTCTCCTCAGTATCGCTCCGTTCCCTCCAGCTGCTCCGTATCAGTTCAGAGATACGTCTATGCTATGATACATGACTTGCTATCATTTCACGCTCGCTTGTCTACGGGTTTGCTCAATTTTCACCGATGCACAGACCCAGGTATATCAGAACTTAGGGACAAGAAAAGTCCATAATACGGTAACAGATCCTGAGTGACCAGGCCTGCATATCAGCGAACCGGGAGCACCGTCCGGGTCCAAGGAAGGAACTGAACATGCTGGAAATGAGCCTCTTGCTCAGGTGACGCACTTTTAGTGCATTCTATGTAATTGCTCCTTCCACCATAGTTCTACGTAGGTTGATACAACTAAGTGTTCCACTTCATACTCTCGACAGACTAACTAGCGCAGGCTCTCGCGAAAGATGCCGTCACCTTAGATGATCATTCGTTGAGCATTCCGATACTCATTCCCACTTCCTGCAGGCAAGACTTGAACCTTGATACCTGAGGTTGTGGAGTCTCGCCTTTGTTCGTGTTTTCTATCCACTAAGCATTCTATGTAAAGTCGGGGGCGAGCGCTTCAGCTTTGAAAAGGTGGGCTGCTTCGCTGTACCTTGGATCGATTGAAGATACGGCTGCTATTTGGAGATCTTTGCCTCGTAAATCGCCGCGCTTTTCTCCCTCTTCCGCCCTTGCAGTTGGCAGAAATGTAGAGTCATCACTCAAGGTCATATTGCACAAACAGTTAGGCCATGCATCGTGCTCCGACGACGTGAACCGACACCCAACTGGTCTTTGGCCAAAAAGTCTTCGGCCAATCTGAAATGTACAGCAAAAGTCATTCGTGCTCGATGCAAGTCTGACTGTTCCACCAATGATGTAAGCGTGCCACACACTTTCACTCCATTCGCTCTGCTTCGTGTCACCGTGTGATACAATTAGACTCCATTATAAAGTCCTGACAATCACCTACATTATGGATTTCGGCAAGTGTAATTTTCTCAAAGTCAATTTCTTCGGAATCTTGCGAAGTTTGACATAAAATGCCGACCCATGTGGGTAGTAGTTCGAAATCTTGCTTTTCTCCGCAAATTCAAATCCAACTTTGTTCCGTGCGGCAACTGATGGTTAAAATGTACCTACCTACTACCTACCTAGCAGTTAGGAATCGCATGAGTACTCTACAGTTTCTCCAAGATCTCAAGCCTACAAAATTCGTGGTACTATCAGAAATAGAACTTGGATCCCGAAGAGTGTACTAGGTATTTCTTCGCCGATGGTATTACGAGGACCGGTTGAAAAATCTTGTCCTACGCAGGGAGGGGAGTCATCACAGATTCACAGTACGGTCCGGTAGCGAGGGTGCCGCCCTTCACCTGCCACATTGCTGATAGGGTTTGATCTAAGATAGTCGGCTGTGCCACATGCAGGCAACGTGGAAGTAGGTACAGTAGGTATGTTTTCCAGTTTTACGGAGCAGGTGGTAGTATGTAGTAGTGATCCACTACTGGATTTAATTACTGATGTACGACATAAGTACGAGTACTCCGCACAACTCGCTTGGGGGCTTGAGGTTAATTTGTATCAGCTCGGTAGGAGGATGTGGAGAGCAACCGTTGACGGAGGGCCATTAGTGCCGGCGCAATGACCACGTGTGCTGCAGGTACCCCCACGCCTGGAAGAAATGTTTCACATTTGAGGCTTGATAGCTAGGTAGCTCGTGTTTCTGAGCAGTGGACGGACTTTTTGCCATTGTGCGCAGCCGACACTAGATTTAGATGTACGATCTATTTGGGTCCAAATCCTGTGTCTGGAAGATGACAGCGCTGCCTACCATTCGGATCTTCAAGACGAGAATCAAGCTGGTTTCAACTTTTGCATATCTTCACAAGTTGACTGTGCCATAACCTAGGATCGAGCAATCAGTTAAGCGTCTCTTAGGATGGGTGAATAGGTTAGCATACCCGATATCTTTGCCGTGCCCCTGGTGCTACCACAAGCGCCCTGTTTGTTGCCCCGCCTTATTCGGCCATACCGGTAGGTAACCGTGGGACGAATGGTTTGGGGCGCGACGGACACAACAAAAAGTACGGTACCTAGGTACTCTAACGACAGCAAGAATCTGAGCGATGGAGCTTTCTTCTCACCTCCATCACTGTTACCACTCCTGAAGGATTTGCAAGATCATGTCGTCGCCAGCAGAATCCAATGGAAACGTTGGAATCGTCCTGGTTGCTGTCAGTTGGACATTCTTCGTCGTTTCCTTCGTTGTGGTCTGCTTGCGCTTGTGGGCCGATATCTTCATCATACATCTTGTCAGGATAGACTCATACCTCACCTTTCTGACCTTTGTAAGCCACGCTGTCTACCCAAGGTTGGCACCATACTAATGTTCAAGCTCAGCTGTTGGTGATTGTCTCACAGGTCTTTACCCAACTCAGCGTACACTATGGAATGGGAACGCGTATCGATGCTTTGACTCCAAACGCCATCGTTCTGGCTTTGAAGTACTCCTGGGTCGCGCAACCTTTCCAACTCCTCGCGATCGCCTTCGGCAAGACTGCGGCTGTGACATACCTCGCGACTATCCACGGACCGCGGAACGCGACCATCAAGCTGGCATTTCTGTGGATAATCGGTCTCGTCCAGCTCTTTACCTGCTTTGTCATCCTTGGGTTCATCTACTCACAGTGCTCACCCATGGCAAAGCTCTGGAACATAGAGATTCCTGGCAATTGCAATGGTCGGACCAGGAATGTATACATGGCATATCTGGATGGAAGTGAGTCGACTGTCCCTCTGCCGTGCGGCCTTCAGGACGATGCTAAGCGAATAGGTCTATCTGCCTTTTCCAATCTTTGCATTTCGCTATATCCGACTTTGATATTCTGGAATCTGCAGATGAAGACGTCGAAAAAGATTGCTCTTTGTCTTCTGTTTGGAACAGGGGTGATGTTCGTTTGCGCGATGTACTTTGACGTCGGGTTGTAGCGCTGATATTATACAGAGCCGCTATTTGTGCTGTGTTCAAAACCACTAAAGTCAGCACGCTGGGGAAAACGACTGATATTACTTGTGAGTTTCTTGAAATCCATGCTAGTCTTAGATATGGGAAGGGGCTGAATTGGTTTAGATGATATGACGGGTCTGATGATCTGGACCGCGTAAGTCTCCACGTCTCTTATGAAATGTCATAGTAGGGCCTGAGAACAGGCCCACGTCTCGGGGAGCATACGTCTGATAACCCATAGCGTCGAGCAATACACCGTCCTCCTAGCCGGCTCCATCCCGCCCCTCCGCCCGGCCATCAATGAAATCTTCAAGAAAGCTTCGAGCACGACCTACTATCGCAGCCGCAACACCAAGACGCTTCGCCTCGACGACGAAGCTACACTCACCTCTTCCACAATCCCGCCAGGCCAAAGCTCAACTTACACAGTAGGCGCCAAGGGGCGACCTAACGCTTTTCATGGAAAGAGAGACAGTACGGATAATATACTCAGCGAAATGGGCGAGGGAGGGATTATGATGACTACGAATATTGAAGTGGAGAGGAATAGGATGTATACACAGAGAATGAATGCGAGTCGGGATCAGATGGCTACGAGGGACGGGTTGGAAGGGGTCTGACTGATCTGACTCTCGCTTTATTTCAGGTACATAATTGCTTTGACTGACGACGCTCTTGCATTACAAATGAGAGGCTATACAGAACCTACCTTGCGTGACACTTTGACCGCAAACGCACGAGAGGTGAGACACCCCGTCATCGTCAATCTGTTTCAAAGGACCTCTCTGAGCTCGGCGCACTTACACCTTCGCAGATCCACAATGCAGCTTGAAATATCTCGGTCAATACGCACGCGGAACGTGAACGATTGAGTTTGGTGTAGTAGAATGCATCGGCTTTTACCAGCCTGCAGCATCAACGCCAATGTTCTCCATCCCTACGAGGACTGTTACTGTACTGCGTCCCTTCTCGCGCGCGTCCACGTTTCGCTCGATGGCCACGAAGACTATCTACCACCCGAGAACTCTCCGGTAGCTCAGACAGGATGCATTAGCTACACCGCCAGCCGAGCATTCGATAGTGATGTCGTCTTGCCTTACTGATAGAATCAGTACGGACGTGGCCTTCCGATTCAAAACGCAGAGTTTCATCGGGTAAGTCGAGCTTGAAGAACGACTCGTCGAATAATCATCGGAAAGCGTGCATATGGAGGAAGGGATATGAGAAGTATCACACGATGACAACGGCGATGTTCGATCGAGAGAGGAGAGAGCTGAGAAGCGAAACACAAGACCCTTGCTGATGCACGAGTGAGCGATTCGCCACGTAGTCGGAGGAACAAGGGAAGAAAAGTCTTGACCATTGAACACACTGGACTTATTGAATCCGGTGACACCGACCGTAGAATATCGACATTCCCTACGCACTAACAGAAACACACAACTGATTTAGTGTCTCGGCCGTGTCTACCGCCGCATGATTTCTACCCTTGATGTCGAGCAATGCTCGATGTCTCAAAGGTTATCGGTAACGCTCCAGAAATGATTTGTTTGGCTCGCGCTACCAAAAGTCGGTACCTAACAGCTTCTTTCGGCGTTACACGACAGGGGTCTTGAAGCGCTGCCCCGGGGTTTCTGTATGCTTCCAACCCCAGCAGAAATTGCGGTGCAAGCTCTCAGTCCATTCTTCACAGCCCCTCATTGGCGGCTCTGGGCATCCTTTCACTCATTCAGACGGCCAATAAACCGCGTCCTTATCTTGATCAGGGCAGCGGATGACTTATCGGGGGGGGGCAATGATCGCCCTGCATTATAGCTTCGAAGGCGAACAGGCCGAGATCCCCAAGGACAGATTCGGTGACAAGTCGAACGGGGATGGATATCGGCTGTGGACCTCCCCAGTTTGCCAACTGAGATACGACTTTATCAGAATGGCTAACATCATGAGGGCCGCCGGCAACATGACAGTCCAACAAGTCAACGACCCATCCACGCGTAAAGGCGACCCAATTTTCATGCATAATTTTAACACTGCATGGGAAGCAGCGCTTGGCCCCACCAATCAATCCTTGTACCCAAGCGTGCAACTTGGCGGCAACGGCAACATAATAAGGATCGCTGCTAAAAAGGAGGGTCCCCAGCTGGAGACATATATCGAATCTTTCGTGGAGGGATGAGTATTGGCAGTGGCGCATGGTGTGATGGCTCAGGACTTTCCAACGATACCAATCAGTCGTCAGCTTCGCGGGAGGAACGGATATCCAAGTAACCTACAATGATGGCGATGCACGACCGCCAACTAGATACACTCTTGGTATGTCTAAGAATAGCCCTTTTTCTATCTTTGACGACGGCTTTGTAGCTACTGACGTCTCTCGTTTCAAAAAGACCCGTTCAGGCTCGTGCAAACACATCAACGCATTAATGCCCTCCATCCGGTCCTTCCATTAGCCTGAACAGCCGCAACAGCAGCCACGAAACCCATGCTTTCTCCAGCGAGTATAGGGATGGCAACGGTACTGCACATACGAATCTCGACCATCTAGATCTCACGGTCCAAGTCGACGCCAACGGCGCACTCTTCGTAAGCGTACCAATAATCTTTAAAGGCCACGTCCAACGCGGGACCCAGTTTCCAGCTACATAAACTAAGTTCCAGTCACCACGGCCACCGATAATGCTGCTCACGGGCATATCAGTCTTGAGTATGGGTGCGATAAGTAGTACTAGGGCTGCTACCATCAGCGCGATGGACGGAGGGCAATCGAATGGCTTCGCGAACCACGTCTTATCCGGGGCGCCTCCGGCCGCTACACAGAATAAGCCCGATTCAACGCGCGCGTTAGTGAGAAGTATAGGTAACTGGATGATCCGGCCTACTCGGGCTGGGATCGATCCAAGAAACCAGGTCGTGGGGTAGTCGAAAGCTTATATCCAAGGAGGTACCGGGGTGCCGAATGTGGTGAGCACGTTGTTTGTCTTTTGACTATTATCGAGATATTTGGAATGTGTATGAGGGATTGTGAAGCCGGCTGACTGCACGTCTAAAGCGTTGATGACACCGACATCTTCCATTTTCAGGATTCTTGGTGCCTTGGGGTATACTATGGCGCACAGGTATCACGGTTTTACCATCCTAGAGCTGAGCGTTGGGCTGCTTCGCACGTGCACCGAGACTCGTCGTGCGTTGAATCATTCCACTCACGAAGGTTCATGGAAGCTATGCAATGGAATCTCTGCGGAGAAATCTAGATCTCACCAGCTATTTCGAAAAGGTCCCAACTGCCTTTCTCGGTTAGGCTCATTTTTTTGGAAGGATCTTGCCGCGTGCATCCGAGCACCCCCGCAATGCGAGAGATATGTCAACCATCAACCCAGCTGGACGAGTCCGGAGTCTTGGGTCTACCTCTAACACCTAGATAGGCTGCTTCACCCGCCGTCAGACAGGTTCGGGTTAAGCACGAGGCTTGTGTACCTTTTCGAGGGTCACCCAACGAGCCCAGACCGCAAAGCGTTTATGACCCGAACAGCCATGTGCGTCGCTCACGGCAGCTTTAGGAATCCAGAGCCTGTGCTACACCAGCCTATTACTTGGCGTTTTGTGCTTCAGTGCCCAATACTCAATACTGGATCCGAACCAGGTAACAACCGTCCAGTACTTAGGCTTTTTTTCTTTTCTTTTCTTCTCTTCTCTTTTCTTTTCTTTAAGCCATGGTCTCACGCTAGATTCAGTCTATCGAGGCTGCTAATTAATCACTAAAATGCATCTCACTGCATATCCGTTTCGTCTTACCTGCGTCAAGTCCACGCAACCTACCCCTCAGGTTGCGAGAGACCATTGGCACAGGAATATAAATTATGCGAGACCGTGTCTCTCCTGTGTTTTTTCATTTACTTCTCTCGAATATCTCCAGCCATGATCATTGCAATTTGGTATCTTCTTTGTGCTTGTGCATGGGGCATTGAACTGACCTCCACTGGATCCACCGCCGCCCTCAACGGCATCCCTTACTACATCCCCGGCACGCCATATGCCAAGATTCCGGACTTTCAGTCTCATATACTGGCTGGTAAGGGAGGCGGATATGGTGGCATAGTGCCGGTAACCGTTGTCGAACCTACCTCTGCTCTGTTCACTTTGGCACAGTTGGATCAAGCAGTCGAGACATATGGCAAAGAAGACGATGTCTGGCAAGAGGGTTTTCTCTCGGGTAAGCCGCTTGCCTCTTTCTAGATATGTAGAACATTGCTCTTCGGGCATGTTCCTCGATTTTCGAGAGGGAGATTAATGAATTTCTAGTTGTTTTCATCCAATACAATTTGTCAGCGCCAAGTCCGAAACACCTCTTCAACAGCACTGTAACCATAACAGGTTCGAACCAGACGAGTACTATATCAGTGCTTCACTCTTCGGCCTCCGCACCAATACCACCAGGGCCCTATTTCCTCACCTCGGAAGGCGCCCTATACCAACCCTACCGCCTCTACGCCGACATCTCTGGTGCCTTCACCCAGCCTCTGACTCCCGCCGCGGGCAATCCAGGCGTCTTTTCCGCCTTGCCCGCCACAGTTCCGGGAATCGACTCCCCAGGCGTTGCAGTACCATCAAGACTTTACTACACCAGAACCGCCGAGAAACCACTCGCTGGTGTGCGAACCGGAATCAAAGATATTTACGATATAGCCGGCGTAAAAACCAGCGACGGTAATCGCGCGTTCTATGGCCTTTACCCGCCAAGGACCGTCAACGCAGTCCCTGTCCAACGACTCATTGACGCAGGAGCGATCCTGGTCGGAAAAATGAAAACGAGTCAATTCGCTAACGGTGAGACCGCAACGGATGACTGGGTTGACTTTCATGCGCCATTCAATCCTCGAGGAGATGGGTATCAGGACCCTTCATCTTCATCTTCTGGGCCAGGTGCCGGGGCTGGTAGTTACCCGTGGCTGGACCTAACGCTAGGATCTGATACGGGTGGGAGTATCAGAGGGCCGAGCCAGGTCCAGGGTCTGTTTGGCAATCGACCCTCGCACGGCCTTGTCCCGCTCACTGGAGTCATGCCGTTGGCTCCAGAGCTTGATACGGCTGGTTTTCTGTGAGCTTTTGGAAATCCCTTCTAGTATTTGGGTAGCTGAATATCTAATCCTGGGCAGATGTCGCGACCCTACGATCTGGGCGGCTGCTGCAAAGGTTTTGTACGAAACGAACATCACCTTCCCCAGTGGCCATGCGAAGAAGCTCCAGACAATTGGCTTTCCCACTCCAGGAGAAGTCGCCTCGGATCCAGTTGTTGCCGAGTCCAACGCAGTGATCCTCAACTTCCTATCGCAGCTCGAAGAGTACTTGTCCGTCAAAGCGACAGCATTAAATTATACCGCTCTTTGGGACCAGACGAAACCAGACCCTGATTTACCCTCTCTCGACATATTTTTGAACAGAACATATCCCACCCTGATATCCAAAGAAGAGACAAAGAACGTCCGCAACCCATTCTACGCTGACTACGCGGCCCTTCATGATGGGAGAAAGCCTGCTGTTGACCCTGTGCCTCTGGTAGGCTGGAGCCTCATTCGATTGAGAAAAGCCAAAAACCGGTGGGACTGATTTTCTCATAGGTACGTTGGGCATTTGCAGACTCGCTGCCGGCATCTGAATTAGACGTTGCGATCAACAACAAGACTATCTTCATGGACTGGTGGGACTCTCATATCGCGATCAACGAGACAGACGCTTGCGATGGTATAATTTTGTATACCGCAGGGGTCAACATCGTTTATCGCAATGCTTATCTTCCGTGAGTCGCGAGACCGTCTTATCCGCTTGACTGGATCCTTTTTGAGCATGCTGAAGCTGATGTCTGTGTAATCTAGGTCACCGGAGCCGCCATTTGGCTACGATGACAGTGAAATATCCATCTTCGCGGAGATTCCCGACTTTGTCGTACCGCGTGAGCTATTCGAGTACCCATCCCACTTTTATATTTGCTAAGGCGTGCTAGTCGGCTCCGCGGCCTACAACTCCACCATCACGAACCATACCGAAGTCTTACCCGTTTCTGTAGATATACTTGGTACGGAGCCTTTTGACATTGCAGCCCCATGCTCCAGTTGTGTACCCACAACGTAGCACTCACGCCTACTTCATCCGGCTGATTCTGTTCTCTAGCTGCCAAAGGCTGTGACGGTCTCATCTTCCAGCTCGTTGAAGATCTGTTGGCGGCTGGGATTGTGAATGTGACCGAAGCCGGTCAGACAATTACTGGAGGCGAGATACTATTGCGAAGGGGCTGGGGTACTTGAGGGCGCACTATGAAAGCCTGGGAGCGTGGGCAACGTCTTGAGCGCTGTGATTCAGCTGACTTGGATTATGTGTTGTTCGCTTCATAGAGAAATGGGAGGGGAAATTCGACATGGTTTTCGCCGAATCTCTCTTCTATCTTTCCAGCCGAGAGAAGCAGACAACAATCGTGAGCAAACGCGTCAAGCTCCTACGCAAAGCGCCAGGCTCATTACTTTTCAGTCACCATCTCGGCCACATTGAACCTGGTGTACGTCCGACATTGGGATTGGAACCGGGCGCGCCGTGGACGGGCAGGATGGATCGTCGTGGTAACGCATGCGGAAACATGTGGGCGAAGAGACGGACTCGAAATGGAAGTGCGAGTGGTCGATGGAGGACACGGGGAGACCGATGGCTATTAGGAAGGATGGGGATGAGGGGAGGACGTTGATGGAGTTCACGGTCGGACGGGAATAACGAAAGAGAAAATGTCAACAAGGCTCTCTAGCTGTTAGTAGGCGTGGAATAAGCCTTTGGAGTAGGGTTGATCCAACCATGTCTAAGAACTGAGAGTCAGTTGTAACTGGGATCATCTTGAGAGATGAAGGATCCAGGAAAAGATCGGTGCGATTACGAAGTTTGAGCAGACAAATAATACTCCCAAATGTCGAAGTCACCACTTTCCTATTTCCCTCACTCTTGTACCCTATGTTGCTCCAGATGCTTGAACGTTCTGATGCCTCCTTCTTTCTTTGCCAACATCGCCGGCGTCTCGCCCCAATCATCCCTGAAGCGGATAGAAGCTCCAGCATCCACCAAAATCTTTGCCATCTCATAGTGACCGTATCCAGTGGCCCGACACAATGGGGAACGTTTCAACGTCGGTCCACCATCAGGCAATGCGCCAGCAGAAAGCAGCATTCGGACTGCCCCTTGTTTGTTGCCCCAGGCTGCCTCCACCAAAGGAGTCTCGCCGTCAGGGTCAGCGACATCGGGCTCCACTCCACGTCCCAACAGGGATTTCAGTATGCCGTCAATAGTACGGCTGGCCGCATCGTAAAGCTGGGCAATGTCGAGTGGAACTCTTTCCAGCTAACAGAATTTTGCAAGCATTTGCTGAAGTTGCTTATCCCCCTGACTTGCGGCAATCTTAAACATGTTTCACGTGACTTTCATATCTTGACTTATCCGTAATGGTGTCGAATATGAGCATTTGACTTTAAGACCTCCATGCATCAAAAGTGTCTGTGGCACGCCCTCCGTCGTATCTGCTTTGAGGCCTTGCCGGAGTAGTACGTTAAAAGAGATTGGCACGTTCTTCTTGTTACCTACAATAGCTATCAGATTTTCTCCCCCGATCTCAACACGATCAGCCAAAGGTCGGTACTATCTCTACCCATGCCCATGCCGTTCTCACATGACCAAAAGCTGGAAAAGTCTGGTGGGGGAGAGCTCAAGTCAGGTCAGCCGTGAATGCGGGGTAGATGCATGAGGCTGAGCGAGTTGCTTTGTAGGATTCTATCGACAATGTGACGCAATACCCAATGACGGGCCTCCAAAGCGCGCAGAAATTCTCGTTCTCATTTTAACGAGGCCCTCAAGAATAGAAGTTGTCCATCCTGACGCTGTATAAGAACCGTTGTCAAAGAGAATATGTGGTCAGCAAGACGCAACCTCTTCTCAATTTCAGCAGTTAAAGCCTAATCTTGTTTCCGATAGGAGATGGTCATTCTGCTTGGCTGCATGTAGCTATCGACCCAAGTGGTACTTGCTACTGAACTATTCCTATGGTAGTATGCTAGCTGCAAATGCAGCAATGTGATGTTGCAACTCCGCTGCTAGCTGCTAGCTGCTAGCAGGTTCGTTGATCAGGAGTACGGAGTAGTAGTAGCAAAGTAGGTAAGGTGAGTAAAGTAGAGAGAAGTGAGTGGAGGACTTAGTGTGCGGACGGGGCGGGGAATTATCCCGAGACTAAAGGGAGTATCCGCACTTGAATCCCTCAGCCTTTCCCCAACGAAGAGTATCAGTAAATCGACCGATAAGCATCTCGTCTTTCACCTAGACACCAACTTTACAACATACCTCTCCTCCTATCTCGCTCGCGGACATTCTATCGCATCAGAGCGTATGATTGATAATTCTTCAATCAAGTCATGGCCGATGTTCCAGCAACAACGCAACCCCCAGCGCAGAATATTGAGGCAGACCCAGATGTGAGCACGAGCTC
This sequence comes from Platismatia glauca, assembly GCA_963556305.1. NCBI lineage: Eukaryota > Fungi > Ascomycota > Lecanoromycetes > Lecanorales > Parmeliaceae > Platismatia > Platismatia glauca. The sequence continues at coordinate 710,822 of OY745779.1, read as the reverse complement.
AACGTAGACGCTCACTACCAACCTCACTGATGCTGATCCCAGCTTTTCGACACATCCGACTCCAGCCTTGGGGATGATGTGTATGTGCCTTTGCCATAAAGGCGTATGTCCTGCCTCCCGGGAGCTAATCACGGTCTCAACAGGACACAGTATACCGCATCCTTAACCAGTAGCATTGAGAGGTACCCAATTGAGAATGGTCGTCGGTACCACGCTTTCAAGGATGGAAGCTACATCATGCCGAACGACGAGAGCGAACAAGATCGTCTCGACCTAAGTCACCAGATGTTCAAGATCACGATGGGGAATAAGCTCTATCTAGCGCCCATTGGTAAGCCTGCCAAAATCTTGGACGTCGGAACTGGAACAGGCATCTGGGCCATCGAAATGGGCGATGATTTTCCAGATTCAGAGATCCTTGGTACTGATCTGAGTCCAATGCAGCCAACGTGGTAAGTGACCTGAATACATACCACCCAACAGAACGCATCATTCAAAACCCATAGGGTGCCGGCCAACGTCAAGTTCGAAGTCGACGATGCGGAAGACAATTGGACCTTTCAGCACCAGTTTGACTTCGTCCACTGTCGCTACCTAGCTGCAGCGATGAGCGACTGGGAAAAATTGGTACGCCAATGTTTTGAAGCCACGAAGCCGGGCGGATATACCGAATTCCAGGAATACAATCTCCGTGTCTACTCCGAAGATGGGTCACTTACATCTGAGCACGCGGAACGGAAATGGAACGACCTTGGATGTGATGCCTGCATCTCCTTCGGCAAGGATCCAGAGCCAGGTCCAAAAATTGAAGGGTGGATGAAGGGTGCAGGCTTTGCGGACGTGTACCATGAACGGATTCGTCTCCCGATCGGGCCGTGGCCGAAAGATAAACATCTGGTAAGCTCTTGCTCTCTCCTGCGAGATCTTAGTGAGTGGGCTCATTCTTCCCCAGAAAACAGTCGGTGCATGGAACTTGGTAACACTCGAAGACGGACTAGAAGGAATGACCCTTCGCCTGTTGACGCAAGTACTCGGCTGGAGGCCAGAAGAAGTGCACGTTCTCCTTGCGGGTGTTCGCAAGGATTTCAGAGACCCCAAGATTCATGCTCAGCTCGACTTGTGAGTTGACCCTTGTTTTGTTTAGATGCTGGGTCGGATAGTGCCGGATGCTGACGATGTCAAAAACAAGCCATGTCGCCTACGGTCGAAAGCCTACTGCTTAAGGTCTTGCTGCTATGAGTACCAGTGCGCGGTGGTGTCGCGGTTCCAGCACTCATCGCTATGCGGCCCAATTAGGCTTAATCTGATTTGGTCACCTACGATGTAAACGGCTCTGACACTGTGCGTAGACCTCATCATAGCTGCCATTCCATTTATACTGCAATGCAAGCTTCAAGCACCCATTGAGACTTTATCTTATCCCTACAAAAGCCTTAATGCCAAGAGTCATTATTCAGACTCGCTCTTGACTCCTAGCAGTTTCTACTGACTAATTAATCACAGTCCTACACAGAACCACAAGCGTTTGAGATAGAGGCACATGAGATCCGAGCACACATCTGGCGACTTGGCGATGAGAAGATACCCTTGTTCAAGTACGAATGTACCAGCTTGTCGGCCTGTCAGCCCTATCGCTTCGAGCTCCTCGCGACCTAGTGTTAATACGAGTACCTCTCGAGCAACTTTAGCCTCCCGGCGCCCAAGAGCACAAAATCACCGAACGTCGTGACATCCGATATTTCAACATGCGAAATGGAGAATCTCGTCATCAACCGAGATGAATCCTTTATTCACACCACACCTCCCCTCGCCACAAGAAACATCCGGGAAGGAAATCTGTGTAAAAGACCCCATTACAATCTGCAACAATGGCCAAGACCAGACCCCTCATAGCCCTCGAAGAGCACTTCGTCTCCGAAGCCGCGCGTGCCTGGGGCTCTGGAGATTCGCTAGGAAACATACGCTTCCCCCCTCAAGTCGCCACCAAGCTCTCGAACATCAGCGACGAGCGACTCAAAGACATGGACGCCGGCTCCGTCACATTACAAGTGATCTCCCACCGCCCGACGGACGGCTCGGCGCCCATGACAATCTGCCGCCCAGCCAACGACGAGCTCAAATCCGCCGTAGAAAGCAGCAAAGGGCGCTTTGCGGGCTTCACGATGATCCCCATAAGCGATCCCGCCGCCGCTGCTGAAGAATTGCAGCGGTGTGTCGAGACGCTGGGATTTGTGGGGGCACTGGTGAATAATCACGACAAGGGTCGTTTCTACGACGACGACTTCTTCCGGTTCGTCTTCGCCAGATGCCAGAGCCTCGACGTGCCCATCTACCTGCACCCGACCGTGCCAGGTCCAGGGATAGCCAAGGGTTCCGGCAACTACCCCGGTACCGTAGCCACCGGCCTAGACACCTTTTGCTGGGGCTAGCATTCCGAAACCGGCGCGCACGTCCCGCGGCTTTTTGCCCGCGGGCTCTTCGACGCGTATCCGGGCCTCAAGGTCATCATTGGCCACATGGGGGAGATGCTGCCGTTCATGTTGGACCGCGTTATACGGTTTGCGGGGAAGCAGTGGCCGGAGCGGAAGCGAGATTTGCAGACGGTGTGGGATCAGAATGTTTACGTCACTACCGCTGGCATGTTTTCGTTGGCACCGATGGCGTGTCTGCTGAGAGTCTGCGAGATTGAACATATCCTGTATAGCGTTGATTATCCATTCGAGAGCAATGAAGAAGGCAGGGAGTTTATGCGTACGCTTTCACAAAGCGGTTTGTGTGCAGATGAGCAAATGGACAAGATTGCTTTTGGCAATGCGGAAGCGCTGCTTGGTGTTGAGGCAACAGAGTAGCGCAGCGCAGAGATTAAGAGCTTGCACATATTACAGAATGACGGCAATGAACATAATCAAGAAAGTTTTGCTCAGTCGCATCGTTACTCACAAAAAGACCCTCGCCACATGGTGTCCTTCGAAGAAATCTGAATGGGATCGCGTTGCAGTATCACCTCGACCCAGAAGCCTCTTTACACCCTCCATAAAATCAACCCACCAAACTCCCCCGCTCTGCATCCCATCCATGGTAGTTCTGCTCGTACGAATCCAATTCGTACACGTCCTCTCGAAAGTGCCGTCGATGGCAAACAATCGGTACAGTCAGGACTAGTCCACTGATCTTCGGCCCATCAGCATCTCGTGCCATTTGCGAGAGAGCAGGCGCCAAATTTGCCCATGAGCTTGAGCCGGCGAGGAGAAACACGTTCAGTATCGAAGGAAAATCGCTCGGCTTGAACCACAGCCCGTTTCGATGCATGCCCGCAATCGTTCAAGAGAGTGGGGCAAGCGTATTCGGGCGCGAGGCGGTGGTTTGCGCCGATGATGCAGAAATGGAGTTTCTGCATGATGGGCCGCACGTGGAGCATTTCCTCGGCATGGTGGCTGCCAATTGTCCAGCCACCGCCATGGACGACGAAGAGCAGCGGTCGCAAGGTCAGAGGAGTGATAGATCTTGATGTCGATGGAATGACCGTCGCGCGTCTACAAGGTCTCGTGATGCGCTGTGTGGCCGATTCTGGAGGTCGGGAGTTCGCTACCCATGTCAGGCTCTGTTTTTCGAATCCAGCGCGGGTGGCGAGTGGGTCGAAAGCTCCCTTGGTGTTTCCACATCGTCGGTTACTGTCTCAGCGCCGTTCGATGGATCCTTTTCGTAGGCAATTCAGTCAGGGATGGAGGTTGAATATTGAGTATTCATAAGGGCTACAATATATGGTCGCCGTCTTCCGGATCCGCAGTACTGCAAATTCATTGCTCTCAGAACTTGGGTAATCTGCGTTTGGGCCAACAAAACACATCACTCTTGCATTTTCATAGATGTCTGTATATTCTCTATACTATTATTGTTGTTTCTGTGCTTGTGGGCCGTTGGGGGCCGGTGCTTTTGGCTTCCAGCTTGACATTAATAATGCCATATGGCATACTACTAAGGTAGCCTTGTAGATCACGTCGTATCTCCAGCTTTGGTCGTTGCATTGCTTATGACGGCATGATATACGGGTTCTGTTAAGATTAGGAGACTGTCAAATGTGAGATGACCGTACGAAGAGTGGCGCCAGCCTCTCGCTGTTAGCCGACCAGACAAGTTCGTCTCATTCCGTTTGAGTTGATGTACGTGAGATTGTACTTAGGGTAAGAAAAGAACAACTAATTCTGAAGTTCATAGTCTGGTCAATTGCCATAGCCAACCTTACCATTCCAATAATGTGTTCCGTCGGAAAGACTTCCACCAGACCAGAGTCAGCTGCTTGACGCATTGAGAAAAGGCCACAAGTATCTCCGAAACGATAAAACGAGTCAGTGAGGCTTGAAGTAAGCATCGATGAAGACCCTAAGAAGCTTCCTACACTCATCTCTTGTTGGGATCTAGTAGTCCCTCTTTCACCCTTTTTTCCGTCTTAACTTAGCTTTCGAAGATAGATCGGAGAGTATTGGTGCGTAAGACAGATCCTGTATGTAGCATCTCAAGGAAAGATTCCACTGGTAAATGCATTTGCAGAGGTCGAGAAGCCGATTCTAGAAAGCCAAAGGAGATCCAACCCCGCACCATAGCGAAAATGGCGAATGGATCTTGGAATACTCCAGCTCCTCTATAAAGCTGGTCAAGAGTTTTCATTCCTTATCCTCGAGCTAGGGCATAGTCTTGGAGGGGAACGATCTCGCACTCCGTGTTCGTATCGTGATCAAATCCGAGATAGGTAGGGAATGAGCGATATTTCCGTCTACCATGCGGTCAATTTCTCCCTCCTCCATGAAGAATACTCCATGCGCTTATTATTCAAGGCCATAGGATTAGTCAACATGATCGTAATGAGTGTTTCATAGACCGAGATGGAATGCATTTGACTCGCTGGGCGGACAGTAGCACAAGGGAGTATTTCAGCCACACCATCCCACCAGCCACCTTCCTAAGCTGCCCTAGAACTGATGGCTGCGTCCCTACCATGGCCCTAACGACTCTGCCCTAAAGTCCTTAACGAGCCCAAGTTGGGGCCCGAAGTCTGCAGAGCGGAGCGCAACAATCGGTTAGCTTCGCTCGACCACCAGTCCCGAGTGACTTCTGGATTCTCCTGCATAGCCTTCTTCATATACAATACCGTCATCAATCAAGAAGGCCGATACGTAAATGCTGAAGACCGAAACCCTGAAGCGAATCGGCTACTCGGGGACCTTTGTTGGGATGCGATGCGTCACCGTCTCCTCGCTCGGTGACCGATCTTGTCCAGCAAGAATTCAGTCATCTGGACTTTCTGAAATAGAGAGAGAGAGCCGATGGCTCTGAATAGAGAACCAGTGCTTATTTAGCTTCCTCCAAGACCATCACGCTTCAGCCTCTAGCTACCACAGAAAGCCATCAATCATGCCTCTCGTACCAGAAGAAATCTCATTCTCAGGCAAGCCAGCCTCTCCCTCTCCTCTTCTCTCCTTTCCTACCATGCTCTTTACTGATAGCTTTCACACAGATTACCTAGGCCTCAATGCTGCCCTCTTCGAATGGGCCGATAGCTATGATTCCAAGGTCGGCTTCCCTCTCCCCGTCCTCTACAAGCCCACTGACCCATCTGCCAGGACTGGAGCCGCCTTCGCGCCTGCGTTGCCCCAACCCTGCGCGTCGACTACCGCTCCTTCCTCGACAAACTCTGGGAAGCTCTTCCCGCAGACGAATACGTAGCCATGGCCTCCGACCCCCACGTTCTCGGTGACCCCCTCCTCAAAACCCAGCATTTCATCGGTTCCTCGAAATGGGAAAAAGTGTCAGACACCGAAGCCATCGGATGGCATCAGTTGCGCGTTCCACATCAGAGATACACAGATGAGACGAGGACCGCGATCGCGGTCAAGGGCCACGCGCACGGCACAAACCAGCATTGGTACAAGAAGGTGGAGGGAAAGTGGAAGTTCGCGGGACTAGCGGTGGAGATCAAGTGGGGCGAGTTTGATCTGGACAAAGTGTTTGCGAGTGGCAGGGACACGTTTGGCGAATCGGAGAAGGAGAAGATGATGGATGAGGCGGCTGTTATGACGGGGATACCAGGAAGCGCTGCCGACTCATCAGCTCCGCAGCCATTTGTGGAGACGAAGGCTGCCGTTGCTCAAGGGGGCGCCACGCCCGCCATCGAGGAGGCTTCCTATCCCGGTTTGATTGGCAACACGAGTGGAATGAGAGACCTGGCTGAGTCGGTGAAGACGCCCATGGTCTACGAGGATCAGGTCAAAGAAAGTATGGTTGGGGCTCCCATGGTTTATGAAGATGAGATGAAGGGAGGTATGATCGCGGTGTAGGGTTGTGTCTACTTGTCCGAGCGTTGTCCACACTTACGATCGCAATGACAGCCGCTTTCCAAAGCCGTTGAGGTGACAAGATTGCTTGCGTCTGCTACTCTGTTCTCCGCCAGTCCCCCAGAATCCATTCTTGGAACGAAACTTTGATCACACCCACAGCGTTGACTTTATTCTCCGCTAGCCCCAATAACGCGCTAGTATCCTGCAAATTCTATTCCATGCCCACGTTCATGCCCACGTTCGCAAAGCCCATGAGCCCGTAGGCCAAACGACATGCGACCGCTGCGCACTCCACCGGCTAAGCGGTGCCCACTCACTGCGCTGGTGACTCTAGCCATGCCACCGCGCCGACCACCTCCGCCATCTCAGCCCCCACTGCCCCAGATCCCGTAAGTACCCATGAGCTTCTCCGCGCCCTCGGTCCTCGTAAGCCCGTATCCGAATCAACCATTGTCCAGACGAAGTAATCATCATCATCAATAGGTAACACGACTTGGCTATTCGTTCGAAGCAGAATCGCCGCGCCTCCTTGCACACATTAATATAGGTGACCGAGACCCGCATATTCTTCTCCTCCCGCCGACCGCGTCCCGCACTTACCTTCCAAAACTCAAGTCCACCGTTCCGTCACCAGGAGATGACAAATAATCCTCGGATACGGCAACTCCAAGCCCTTGCCCATCACTAAGAAAGATGTCCAACAAGGGGCGCTCCGGCCCGGACGTGCTCGCCGCTGTAGTCCCGATACGGCAATCGGGTCAACAAGGGGGCACGGCCATGCCCACAGCCAAGCTCCATGCTTTCGGGACCCTGAACGAGCGACTGGCCCGTTGATCCGCGAGTCGTAGTCGTCGATCCATTTGGATCGATCTTGGAATGACTACATCTCCAATGCAGGTACCCGTGCCCAGTATATCGATTCCCCAAGGCGCGCGAATGGAGTCTCCCCGTGGCGAACCCCGTCTCCACAAGCTCATGATTTCATGTTGAGTTCGTTGGGGGCACCTAGTCTTGCTTGCTCTCTGTGAAGGCGTCCGATCTCTGCATATTGATGATTGCACCATCTGCTCCAAATGGAGATATTCGTAATATATATATCCGATTTTCGCCCGTGCACACTCGTCCTCCAAACCCCCAACTCCATACCCATCCAACCCAAACCAAAAACCAAAACCGCCCCCAACGCCTCCTTCGCCCCCTTCCCCCCCTCCACCCCCTGCCAAAATGCGTACCTCAACCCTCCTCGCAACCCTCGTCTCCCTCCCCTCCCTCCTCGCCCTCTCAGCCCCGAGCCTCTACCCCCGCACCCTCAACGCCAAACGCGCCAGCACCAACGAAAGCTACTGCCCCGGCCACCCCGCGCCCGAATACATCCAGCGCCAAATCTTCGACGGCTTCATCAACGCGCTCTACGTCGAAAAAGACGTCATCGGCGCCTTCGACACGTACATCGCCCTCAACCTGACCGAGCACGACCCCTTCGACGCTCAGGGCCGCATTCCGAACGAGGAGAAACTGTCGCACAGTGAGTGAAGATCCTGCCACCCATCTTCATCGAAACATGTGGATGTCCGAAGGGGCGGAAACGCTGACTCCGAACCCTGTTTTGCAGTCATCCCCTTCGTCCCCTCCACCGTCCTCCGCCACAGCTTCGACAACAACATCGGCTTCATCCACGTGCGTGTCGACGAGGCGGGCGAGGAGCCGATTGCGTTGGCCGACATTTACAGAATGGACGGGACATGCATTGTCGAGCATTGTACGTACATTTCGGAACTGATACGTCCTGTTTAGAACCGAGATTTGAATTGCAAGACATGCTTCGGGGGCAAGAAGAGCTTCTGCTCCCGCTCACCCGTCTTGCAACTTCATTTCTACCATGATGAAGCAATGCTGACTCCGCAATCTGCGCAGGGGACGTGACGCAATCGAGGCCGGCGAACGCAACGAACCCGATTGCGATGTTCTAGGGGCGGTTCGACGGGAACGGAAGTGGGGAGCGGAGAAGAAATTGACAATGTGGCATTCGCGGAAAGTAATGGGATTGTAAATGTCGTGCGGACTTGGCAGGTCCTAAATGGAAATAGAGATAATCGTAGACATACATAGGCAATAGAGAAGCACACTTTGCCATACGAAACGTCGCACAACGTCGAAACACGAGAGATACCAACCTTGAGGTTGTCAACCATATCATTCTCAGCATCTCCAGCACTCGCTCAAGCGCTCGCGCCAGCACTCGCCGCGGATCTATGTTTCCTCCTCCTTCTCGCCTCCAGCATTGCCAATCCAGTCACGACGACCTCATCCATCAAAACCCCACTCACGAACGGTCCTACCTTGAACTTTCCATCCTTCCGCAACGCCCAGGCGCTCTTCTCGAACCTCGCACACACCTTATCCCGCTGATCCAAACACATCATATCGCCCCCGCTGAACATCCCGTCCATCTTCCACCTGAAGCGCATCCTCGTCCCACCCGTCGTAGTGGCCAAACTCGTCCATTCGCGCGCGCTGGTAAACATGCCCGAGGAGGAGAAGGCAACGGGGTTGTTATGGATGACCATTTCGATGTCCCGAGTAAAGGAGTGGAAGGTCGCCTTGCCGACGACGGTGCCGGTGTTGGCTTTGTAGACTGTCACATGTGGCTTGGAGCCGAAAAGACCTCCGGCGTTCAATTTTACCGTGTAGTAGACAGTGGTTTTGTCGGCGTCGAGGATTTGGGTGTTGTGATGCATCATGCCTGAATGGTAGATGTGAAGGAGGCGAGAAGATGGGGGCGGACCGGCTGATGCTGTGTACGAGGGCGGCGCGGCTGTCGAGGCAGGGTCGGATATGTCGTACGGAGCGCTCGTGGGGTTGAGGGCTGCTGTGTAGCGAGGGTTGTCTGTGTATGGTGGCGTTCCCTCATAGGGAGCAGCTGGCTGCGCTTGAGGGACGGCTTGTCCCCTAATTTTGTTGGGATACTGGGAGGGAGGGGCTCCTGTGTAGGGAAGAGCTGGCTGCCCGTGCGAGTTTGGTTGAGCTCTCATGTTGTTAGGATATTGAGAAGGCGGAAGACCTGTATATGGTAGCTTTTTCTTCAGGGTTTGTGGCATGGTGTTGCAGAAAAGCTGCGGATTGACAGTGCTAAAGAAGAAATGCACAAGGCTTATTACGACAGGATATGACGCGATGTTGTATACATCAAAGACATGAAAGAAGAAGGAGACACGGCTTTAAAGTCTGAGTAAGCATGAATGGTTGGAAGCCTGGAAGGATTGACCATTGCTCTGTTGCATCGCCAACCAGACATAGGAATACTGTTGTAACGCCGTAAGACTTGTAACGATGCCGGCCTGTGTAGGCGCAGATCTCGAGGCGCAGCCCAACTCCTAAGAGTCGTCTGCACGAGCAATCGAAGACTTCGTCAATGGTGACTATAATGGAGCAACATGAATAAGATACCCATTGAACGTCACCCAATGTATGATAACCATCACCACACGCAAAAGATTAAAAAGCAAGAACTTGTAGAGTACGGAGGTAGAAGACCAATGGAAGTCTCAGAAGTTCAGATTGTGGGGGACATTAGCGTGATTAATCCAACCCACAGAGCCTAGGGCGTCGGCGAACTTTCAGGGCTTGGTCTCTGTCCGAGGCGTCCCTCACTCCCTCAGTCCTACTGTAAACGATGACCATAATGGCACTGGATCCAGGAAACACAGGATCGAGTAGTGTCCAGGAGGGTGAGAAGCAAGGCGAGGTCTCATGTAATCTGCTACCTACAACAGTACGTCGCCTGTCATGACGAATGCCATGAGGCAACGTCGGATAAACGAATGGCGACATGCCCCCGTCGTCGTCGGACTACAACGTTGTAGTTCAAGCTAGGCAGCGTTCGCTGATTCTAAGGCTTCCTTCTCTCCCAACCGCGTTGCGTGTTTTTGGCGACAGCAGTATTGGCGCACAGTGGTTTTGCAAGCATCATGCATGCTATCTGTGGCAGTGTCTTTTTGTCCCTGTCTCTCTGTCTCTCTGTCTCCCTCGCTTTAAGCCTGCGCACACCCGAACAACGATTTTCGTCACCTCCACTTCGCCCTTTGCCTACTCGTCACTTCATTTGTCGTCTCTAAGGAACACATTCCAACTTTCTCGATACCATAAGATAGCATGGCCTTGACCTTCTCCCCTCCAATCTTACCAACAGCTCTTCTGACAAACAACATCACTACCACCGTGAGCTGGCGCCCGGTATGTGGGTCCGAAGACCCGGTCCCCATGAAAGTTGCCAAACCGATTACCCACCCAGCAGACTGCTTTCAGGCCGTCCTCAAAATGCTCGGCGAAGGACCTGACCGCGAGCTATTGGTATGGGATGGGCAGCGAGCATGGACGTATGGAAGCTGTGGCCTATATCTCTTGCCTGCACCGGGATTGCCAGTTCATCGTGATACTTTCTCCAGAACCGACATGGCACACTGTGCAGAGAGTATTCGACTGGCGTGTGTGAATGAAGAACACGGATATCGAGGAGGGGTCTTACCGATAGGCGCGGGCGTCTTTCAGGTCGCAGTTACTGGAAGGCAAAACCAGCTGTCGCAGAGGGGGTGAGGGGAGGGTATCAAGTCGAATGCGACCGAGTCAGAGAAACGAGCCTCAACCTTGCGAGAGAATGTAGCGGAAGTCATGCATAGAAGCGTGAAATATCTGAGTGTAGTTTTCGAATTAGGAGTACAGTCCAGGCCTATTGCCGGAAGAAAGCGGTGACTGTGACAAGTTCCCCCCCAAATACTTGTTTTTCAATGTGAAAGGGTGGACTGTTCAGATACGTTTCCCTAAACACACTCCTTACTTCGATATTCTTGATTAGGATGAGCCTACATTTTTTAGCTCACAGAAGTGTACACAAACCACAACATAGGGGCTTGAGAATTTTCCATGCATCACTTCTGCTTAATTCTCTCACAATCCAGTTGACAGGAATATCCGAAGGGTTCATTGCAATTGACCCTGGATTTCGTCCGCCGCCCAGGAACAGGACCTGGTCATGCAATGCTTGGAACCCCGCGGTAGCTCTTCCACGGGTTGATGTCAGTTTGTCCGATGATTGAGATGAAGGAGCGCCAGTGAATTGCCTTTGATCAAAAGAAATTTGTGCCATCATGCTGCCATTTGACATCGAATTAGAGCAATCATTCCATGCATGAACGAGGAGAAAGAATGAGAAAGGACTCTGAGCTGTGTCTCGGTATCACAGCATATGGGCTGTCCCCGCTTGGAATGGGTTTGCCTGTGTAAAATGATCTTGCGACTTTTGAAGTGATCATGGAACTGCAGAGATGATTGCGACTCTTTTGGAGGACTGCTCCGTCCTGGCCGTACAATTTGACGGCGACTCGAGCATAGAAGCAGTAAAATCTCGATATCTAGAGCATACGTTGCAAATCTGATTCGATCATTGGGGAGGATATGAGTGATGAAGTTGCTGGTTCAGTGTTAGAGGCTCGCTGGCGCATTTGGCAAAATATTATCCAAGAAGCCGGATTCCCCAGCCGCGAGACAGCCTCACCTCACCGCCTTGGCATCATCCCCGATGCTCATCTTTTCTGCTCTGCAACAGCAGCTGAGCATCATTCTACCTGCGCCTTATCACCGTGTTCCAATCTGCCACCAGATCTGCTATTGCCATGCAAGTGCAGCCTACGTCGATTGATACCGCAGGCTTCGGCAACCGGCCTGCACAACGCAGCATCCAATGGCGTTCCTTTGCTCATATCTCAGCAGAGGCGCAGGACGGGAAAGCTTCTATAATAAGATGATCTCGTCAAGCAAACAGGCTAGAGGGTACGCAGAAATTAGGTGCTTATTGAGATTTACGATGGAGGGCGCACGAGGCGGAACATGCCTGCACGAGCTGACAATTTTTGCCTGGTGTCGACGGCTAAAGTTGCTGCAAAGGTCCCTGCAGATATATTTTTAGCTAAAGGTGCATTTCCTTCCCCAGAAGGGTTGAGCCTGATCTCAATTGGTCATTTTGAACCCATACTGTTCTTTCTCATGGGAATGATGGGATGCTATTGTGGCTGTGTGAAGCGTCCGAAAGTATTTCCCTTACACCTCACAATGCCCGTGTATCATCAACCGTCCTTGATGCGCCCTTTCCTTCTTCACCAAAAGATCAGTGAGTCTACTACTTTGTCGGCGACTACAGTCACCCATACAGAAGTGGTCTCATACTTCTTGAGAGTTCCGATTAAGTGCTCCGGGCAGCTGACTGGTCTTGTCAATATCCTTACTGGTCTTTTTCTTTGTGGTGCTTGAAGCAATGTTGTGCTTACTTGAATTCCTGTTACTCCTCTTTCTGCTAGACAATGATCGTCATACCACCCTCGCGCGTCAGACACTGATAGGACGAATTCCGAAGCCTTCCGTCATGGCCGTATCGAACAGCTCTGCAGCTTCATCTTCGATTCGGGCAAACAGCAGCTCTCATGTCACTTTTTCCGCCCTTGGAGTCTATAAGTCTTCTCTCACCGTAACCAATGTCATTCCTACTGCATTGCCAGCCCCCTTCTACCTCAACTCAATCGATGAAACTGCGAATCACACACAGAAGAACTCGGCGAACTATCAGGATGTTAAATCAGGGTTCTGCGCCATTGGTGACAACTTCTGCTCATTCAAAGGCAGCAATGGAACCATAGTTGAGGCGGTTTCCACGAGTCTCTCCGACCAGTGCTTGTTATGGGATAATTCCTGCTCAGGGAACAGGACGGTGGCAATAGATAAGTTTTTTAATATGACATTCAATGGTCAATTTCCTGGTGATCCCAATATGAATGGGAATCTCCTGGATAATGACTGCTTTGTCCAGACTGATTGGGTAAATCAGTCGGATTGCAACACATACAACCCTCCCAAGAGGTTATCAGATTTTCAGGAGATAAAGAATTGGATGAGATCACCCCAGTGCGTATCGGCTGCGAACGACTGGATCGCAATGGACAGCGACCGATGGGGCCTTATTTACGGAGGCGGGATAAACGAGACGCAAGCGCAAGGACTCTCCGATGATGCTTTCCTAGAACAGATTCATCCTGAGGAAACAAGCTCTGCCTTTGCGGGCGTACCATCTTGCTGTGGAGTTTGCGATGTTTGGCCTCAGAACGTTGACCTCTATTACTGGCCTGAGCCTGACGCGAATTTCGCTTGTACCAGCATCATTGGAGAAAGCGTTAGGCCCCTTGACTATGGTGCCACGACGACTGTATACAGTGGTATTGGTGAGCCTCTTACAGATATCTACTGGGGCTGCACCTCGACGGCGATCTTTCCGAATGAAAAGCAACCTGGAGAGTTTACCACAGAAACATTTAATATCACAATAGCCGAAATCATGACGATTGGCTCTCTGTCGGTGAAAGTTTCCAGCTACAGTCCCTGGTCATCTGCACCATGTATTGAAGATGACGCCGGGTCTCAGTCCTCGAATCAATCCCTGAAGGTTCGTGACGAGCGTGCATCGGTCTATGCGCGCGATCACTCTTTGATTGCGCCGTCTTCTATCACCCAGGCGGACGGCTTGCAAGTAAGCACAATGGTCTCTGGTAATTTCACTTTGTGAGTTCCTAGTCACAAAAAGACTCACTGGTCACTGAGTAACAATACTGGTAGTACTTCTCCGTCTATTTACGCCAACTTCCATAGCATAAGTTTAACGGACAATTGCGGGGGAAGTATGATATCATCAATGATGCTCAGCTTCTCCGCCGGAGAATTGTCGACGATTGTAGGCTATCTTGGAAGTACTGTTTACGGCCCGGTGGCCGATATCCTAACGACAAAGCGATTCGATTTCAAAGATCTACCATGCCCACCCCAAAGCGTAATGGTAAAGACCTACCGTCAGTCTATACACACATGCAGCTAATGTAAGCAATTCAGGAGGCAAATTGGTACAAACCACAGCCTGGTGAACCATATCGCCCTCTAATAGCTATGCCCAGTCAGCTCAAGAAAATCAATCCCTGGTTCTCATACTGCACAAACACACTCTTTACAGCCTATGACCCGCCAAGTGCTCTAACGGTGGCAACAGCATTAGTCCCTCCTGTCCCACCCGGCAAGCCTAGTGCTCATCCTTGGGCACCGGCATCGAGTCCTACTATGGACCCCGGAATAATACAGACAGTCATCGTAGAAACTTCAACACCTATGCCTGCGAGTACTCCTACAGTAGGCCAACCGAAGGCCACAAATTTCGCAGCTCCAGCTCCCCCATCTAAAGAGGGACCCAATCCTGTGCCTCAGCATAATGACCCTGCAACTCAGGGGAGTCCGCCATCGCAGCCGCGGCCTAGTACAGTGGATCCAAATAGAGATCCTAAAGGGGTCAACGACCCTCAGCAAAACAGCATTCCTCAGCAGGGCAGCGATCCGAAACAAGACAACGTTCCTAATCAAGGCAGTGATCCCCCACAAGGCACCGATGACAATGGAGATTCTGGAGAGAAAACAGATCCTAAGCCAAACAACGATCCTAACCAGGTCGACAGCAATCAAGGATCTGACCAAAATGTAAATCCAGTCCCACAAAATGACGCAAACTTATTCAGCGACTTCACAGAAGGCCAAGCCAAGACCATAAACAGCCAAGTGGTCCAGCCGCTCTCTCATGGTATCTCCATTGCTGGCACTACCTTGACCCCAGGAGCGCCAACTATCACCGTATCAGGTACCCCGATACACTTTGGCTCCTCCGCTCTTGTGATAGGTACATCTACAGTACCTGTTGGCTCTGAAAGTTCACACCCAGTAATCACTAATGTCGCCGGCTACGTTATCACAGCTGACCGAGACGCAATGGTAGTTGCTGGTTCAACTTTGACACGAGGAGCTCCACCTATAACTATATCTGGTACCCCGATATACTTCGGTTCATCCGCTCTCGTTGTAGGCACATCTACAGTACTTCTCACACCTAACGTTCCGACCCAGATGATCACTACTATCGCTGGCCAAGGAATCACTGCAGCGTCCAATATCGTTGCAATTGCAGGAAACACTCTAAGCCCAGGGGCTCCGGGCGCAACAATTGACGGAACGATACTCTCTCTTGATGCGGCGGGACATTTTGTCTTAGGCTCAAAAACAATACCCTTCGCATCAAATGTTCCCGAAACGCTCACCACGACCATAGCCGGCCAGGTCATCACCGCTGCGCCAAACGGTATCGCTGTCGCGGGCACTACCCTGATCCCAGGGGCTCCCGGCACGACACTCGATGGAACGTTGCTATCTCTAGACACCGCCAATCACCTAATCGTAGGCTCGAAGACCATATCCCTCGCATCCGCGTCCCCAAGTCCACTCACCACCACGATCGGCGGCCAAGTCATCACCGCCGCGCCCAACCGAATCGCCATCGCCGGCACCGCCTTGACACCGGGGGCCTCCGGCGTCACGGTGGGCGGAACGCTGGTGTCCCTCAACACAGCCGGTCAATTGGTGATAGGCTCAAAGACGATTACACCGCAGAGCGGGAGCACAGGCCTAGGAGCCCTGATAACGGCAGGACTAGGCGCGGCATCTCCATCCAAAATCGCGGACCCAATCACCACCACCATCGACGGACAAGCCATCACAGCCGCACCGACCGCTCTCGTAATGGCAGGCACGACTCTGACGCCCGGGGCCGCCGGCTTCACCGTCAACGGGACGCTCGTGTCTCTGAATACAGCGGCGCAGTTGGTCGTGGGGTCGAAAACGATCCCACTGGAGAGCGAGCCCGCGGGCTCAAGTGGGCAAAGCGCAGGCTTAGCGGGGCTGATAATGGGCGGATTCGGAAACGGAGGACCGTTCGGACCGGTCGCCGGCATTTCGCCATCGCCGGCGTCGGCGCGGGGTAACGTTACGACGGGGGCCGTCAACGGTACGAGTCCCGGCGTACAGATATTCGCCGGGAACGCAGTGCGGTTGAAAACCCACTCTTTGCGGGATACGACGGCGGTGGCGGCGATCGTGGTTTCTTTTCTGTCGTACATGTGCTAGACTGCTGTTTGTAAGAAAAGGGAGCAAAAGTCATTGCATAGCGGAATTTGCAGGCCCCAAGCCTTTCATTCGTGGTCGTCTTAATTGCTGTATATCAATGTATATAGACTGCTCCCGCTCGAGCGGTCCTAGGGCAACTTCTGTTGTAGTCGTCACTGTTTTCTGGCAATGACAAATTGGCTCTTCCAACCGAAAAGAAATCAAAAGATTGAACAGATACGAAACACTGTTGAAGTTTACGCACTTTAACTTTTGGTTCCCAGCCTCCTCCCGACCAAGATTGCCATGCCCCGACCATTGGATGTGCTTATAAGTATACCTCCAGGCAAGCTTTGAGATGAAACAAATTCGGTCGTTCTTCCCATCGCATACCCGATAATCAATCCTTCCAAAACATCTCGATCCCATACCCGACATATCAACCAAAATTGCCCCGTCACAGCCAACTGCGGGACATCTCTTCACAGCTGTCACCTTCCTCTAGCAATCAGCGTAAATTTTATTACTTCCAAAGACTACACTCTTTCGGCGGCGATCTCAGCGACGCAAATCATGCCCACATCAAGGCCATTGGGGACTCAAGTCTCCTTTCCGTGGGCTGAACGAATATTGAAGCAATGTAGAAAGCATTTGAGTAGACGCTATCTATGGACCTTTGACTTGAAAACGCATGCATAGTACATGTGGTGCCTCGAGCCGGCTATGGCTACAACTGCCACACTCGTTGTCAAATCCACCTCGCTTTCATCACAATTGGATAGAGACTCCATCACTCGTGTCTTCGCAATTGATACCATAACGCGGAGTCAGGAGACTACTTGCGGGTGTAGAGTTAGCACAGGCTTATCACAAAGTTGGCAGTTGCAGTCCATCTAGCGCATGATGTTCCTCATTTGGGTAATCTTACCTCCAAGTCAGGTTTCCAGTACATTTAAGTCTGCACCCATGCACGGAATCGAGAAGTTGGGAATGGACGTCCACGCCAGAAGCATCATTGCCTGTGGAAAGCTGTCGCACGGCTTCTTCAAATTGACCCACATTCTCGACTAACATACCCGTCGCTCGATCAACAGCAGCTTGAACATTGTCGCTTTGCGTGCATAGCAGGGGGACGAGGCTTTCGACGCTGCTATGGGCCTGGGCAGAGCAGAGTCGCGTCTTAGCAGGGCGACAAACACTTCGAAATTAGAGAGGCTGAGCAAAATGATGGGCTTACAATCTCTTTCTTCAGCGACAGCAAGTCATTGACGCTGGGGAGAATCAGCATCAGCGATACTCTTCACCACTAAGTTTGAGACTGATGACATTGATGTGCGTACGTTGAGATGACCATGTTGGTACGGCTCCAAAGAAACCTCATGTCCGCACTCTCCTTGACGGAGCGCGGAAGCTTCATGTCGCCCCACGCAAACCTGAAACAAATTCAGCTGCTACATTTGCAAAGTTTGCAGATATTCTTGTTAGCTATCTGGAGATTGAGGTTTGACCTACTCGTTGACAGCCAGAATTACGCACACAGCGCTACTACCGAGACGATACTCCCAGTACTCCTCGGCAGATGGTACTGTTGAGCTCAAGTGCAAACTTTGTTCGCGCTCCGTCATCTGTATGAAGGTCTCTATCTCAGATGAAAGTCTTTCGCGCTGCTCTATCCATGAGATGTCAGGACGCAGTGCCAGAAGCAGTGACGGGAGCTTCGTACCGATGTCGTATGCATCGCGTATCACGTTTCCGATGATCTCGAAACAACCTACGATCGGAGAAGGTGTCTTGGGGGGCTGCTCGCTAGAAAGCCCTAGGTAGACTCGAACGTAACGGATGGTCTCGGCGCGGAATTCTTGTGAGCGCTCAAAATCATTCCGAAAGCATCCATTGTCCATATCAATCTCTATCACAAACACTTATCAATAATGCGCTGCACTCCACCGGCATCTAGCAACACTTACCGTCGTCCAAGAAGAAGAGCTGAACAAGGTCTTCTATCAGTATCAACATCTGCGGCAAAGATGATTAGAGGACGTACCCAGGCCGCAAGGTAGGTGACGATTCTTAAACGTTCCATACTCGCCTGTGGCCACCACGTTGCCCCAAAGCGTGCAAAGTCTGCGGTTTTGGAGGACTTGAAATATTTGCTGTGGCCCATCATGCTAGTATTTCATATAAGTTCTGTTGGCCGATCATGTGAGTACGCTTTAGACCAGAATTGCACCGTACCTTTCAAGCCAAACATCCAGATCCTGGCGTAGCTTGTCGAGGTTAGGATTGACCTTGCGAGGCCAGCCACTGAAAATTGCATTCAGGTCGGCTATGACGATCTTCTTGCCCTGTAATGAAGCTAGAACTGCATCTGCGTCGGACGAGTTCATTTTCGAGAGAACTCTGGAGATTTGTCAAATCTTTTGAGTCCTTGCGAATTGGGGAATGTGGATTCTAGATTCGCGAACTGTTGCTAGGGCTACATTAGCACATGCTCAAGGGTGAGAATTTTTTCTTAATGCATGCCAAATTTGCAGTGGTTCAAAGGCAGTCGTGCGGAGACGGGATCATTCGTTGGGAATAGACGGGGTTGGGGGGGGGGGCGGTGGTATTAAAGCAATTCTGCAGAAAAGTCGATGCAGGTGTCCACCTGCTAGTTTGGAAGCTGAAACGCATTCATAGGTCTTCTTCTATGCAGATATCTGACTGCTGCCTCATAATTCGAAAAGTGTTAAAGATTTTTTTCGACGCCGGCCCACGCCCCCTGCTCAATCTAACTTTTGGTACGATCATTTAGGTCATGCTTTGGATGCCCGTGGAGAGGGCAAGCTGCTCACGTTAATCTGTTGTTGAGAAGATAAAGATAGCAGCATTCTCGCCTCTAAAGTCTAAACGTTTGCTCGCACAGCCTGAGTCTTTGTTAATTTGTCCAGGGACCCTTTTTTCGGAGGAGTCTTTGTTGAAGCAGGCTTAGAATAATGGTACTTTCCGACTTCTGGGGATACGTACATCTAAAACTTAGGCCGCCTGGGCGACATATTTGTGACACTTAGCGTAACTCTTAGACTTAGATAGCCAAGGTAAGGGTCTTACCGAGAAATATCTCCACCTATCACTAAGGCTGTGGACGAGAAAATTCAGCCTGACGACAGTACGTACCCCTTAACACTCAACATGAAATCAAAGACATCCTCTTCGCGACAACCGTGACAAGATCCTCCTGGCTTGCTCTTCGGGACAGTGTGGAGCTAGTGGAGAATAGGGTAAGATGGCTAATGTCAGCTGGCTAGCAATGCATATGGTCTTACAAGAGTGTGGGTCAACACACAGACGGCGGTCAACAATGTCATTCTGAGTGATGGATGCAGAACAAGGAGGTCGCCTTACGCGTTGAGCTAGCAAACGGATATCGAGTCTCGGTAAAAGGTGGCGGTGAAGTGCTTGTCTGTGATGAAACCTACCGATCTCCACAAGTACTGATGTTCTCTGGCAGTAGCGATAAGAGTGGATTAGAAGGACATGGCATCCTCCAGCTTATCGATCTTCAGCATGTGAGCAAAAGACTTTCATGACGATCGGATGATATACCGATATTGGAAGATACGCCACCCCCAGCAAGGACTGGTCATTGGCTCTCCCGCGTTTGCAGACTTAGCATTCAAAGTATGGAATACGGCGGATTGGCTGGCTACTATGACAGTATCCCACGAATCGCCCAAAGCTGCCATCGCGAAAGATGAAGGCAAGACAGTGGATCTAACCAGTGATGAATTTCTCTTCTGGAAGGCCCACACTGTCACCTTGAGATAGATGTCGTTTCCCACCTGTCGACGACCCGAATTACTATGTCACAGAAGCCGACATTTTCGTCAACTAATAAGGCTGGCCCATACAATCCCGGTTGATGCTCGAGATAGCCGAAGCGAGAAGGTAATAAACCGGTAGCGGAAGAGATCCTACCAGAAGGGCACAAGTGTCAGCCGTCTGCTGTATCGGTCGAAGAGATCGATGCGCACATCAAGCTCGGTGGCATCTGTTGGAGCTATCCGGCCGCTTCGTGTAGCATGGGAAGCGTGGTCGATGCTAAATGTGATTTTTCTATCTGGAAGGCCTTAGGGTAGTAGATGCATTGGCGGCACAACATCAGGCTCCGGTGTTCGTACTTGCTAAGTAGGCTGTGGATATGATGCTTGTTCAGACACAGGTTTGTGAGTAAGTAGTCAATGGGGTCCTCAGAGCCTGCGACAGCTACCGCTTCTTGTGGGGTGAGTGAGTGAGATGGTGGAACGAACGACGCTGTTCAAGCGGATATCAAGGCAATATCTTCGAAAAGCGCCTGGAGACACATAGACACTGAACGCTTAGGCTCTTGAAAGAAAAATCCGAATCCTTGCATGAACATTGGGGATATACTTGCGCTTGCAGCTCAAAAGAAGGGGGCAAGTTCACGGGCATATCGTTCTCACAATCTAAATGCACTGCCACTTGATCACGGGATTGAAGGCTCGATCTAGTTGAGGCAGTGACGGTCGCATTGTTTACCGTAGCGCCCGCTTTGAGTAGGGCCACTTTGAACATCTTCGTGTATGGTCCAACTTGTAAAAAGAGAGAAAAAGCGCGAAAGTTCCAACATATTCGATACGGCACTTGAGAGGATCGAGGACTGTAGGCAGCCGTCAACGAATGAAGAAACTCACGGTGGTGACGCTGACGCTGACGCTGCTATGACTATACAGCTACTGATCTGGACGCGCAACTCGATCCTGGGCACAAAACGGGCACGTGCAGTAGAGATACCTCATATTTCACCCAGGCAATGATGGATTGAATATAGACCTGTGACTCTGAGAAATTATGTAGCAAGAGTGACACAACTTTGATGGAAATTGTAAGTCGCTCCTGCTCGCCCTCGGCTGTTAGCCAATTTGATTTGCCGAGGATTACCCAGTCCCTATGTCACCTCTCTCGCCTTTCTTCTCTTCTTCTGCATCATGATCTCAGCAACAATGGATCTGGCACTACCTAATAAGTACATCTGTGAGATCCTCATAAGTTCATCGCTCGAGACGGATTGGTAGAATACCTAGGTCAGAATTCCAATTTGGGGCTAGATGCGGCTGCGACCAATGCGTGTTTCGGTCACCTTTTCGGATCCACCATCCCACAAAAGATCCTTAGCCCACCATGCTTCATTACCTTACCCTTGCGATGATTACTGCTGCCAGCATGACAAAATTCGACGAAGCAACTACCTAGGTAGGCGTTGATCTGCCGTCTCGCTAATCGCACATCGAATCGGTGACAGCGATAAATATGACGAAGATTTAATGCCCTTGCCCGGACGCCGTCTTCCATCTCCATCGCAGTGCCTAGGCTCAAAGTGGCTCCACAATCCTGACCCCATGGAAGCCGTCGGATATCTGATTTCACCGCAAACATTTGAAATCTTGTACTTTGGCTATGCAAGGTAGGAAGAGTACTTCTGTGACAGCCTCCCGCCGCTGCAAAAGGAACAAATTTGCTTCGAGGTCATGAATCGCATTGCCTGAGCTCGTTTCTCGACCACGTCAAATGAATGCCGTTACAGTACCTACATTCCTACTCAGACATTGCGATATCTGTATTCATGCTAATATTCTCGAATCTTGAATATTTGCGGTTAGGAGTGACGAGGTTACCGAAACCTGCATGACCGAATGCGGATAGCTTCAAAATTCGCGTAACGATGAACTCGGTCATCGAGAATAGCCTCAGGGCCTAACGCGATTTTCCACATCGGGAGCACGAAACCCGTCCGGGCGTCCGTACCTGCGTAATCACAGAACATGAAGTCAATCCGTCTTTCGGTCAGCGTTGCCGCACTCGCAAGACCACGAATGATAAATAGCAATGCGCACCTTCGCGACCTCGAATTCCGAGCCGTGTAAGTACTCGCCTTGCTGCATTTTCATCCCACGCCGTTTCCTGCTCGCCCCGTGCACCCTCGCCCACTCTCGTTCAGACCGTGAATCATCGCAATGCTTTCCCTGATCGTGGCAGCGGCGTGTCTCGTCGGCAGCGTTCTAACGCAAACACCCCCCAGCTACACCTTGGCCGTCACCAACCAAACCCTAGGCCTCTCCTACGGCAGCGTCTCCGTAACAGCCGGCGAGACACTCCCCTACAAAGGTCCGCACCACCACCCCCGAAACCCCCCCCAAAAACAACCCCCCTAACCCTCCACCCCAGTCCCCTCCATCACCCCCACCTTCAGCACCACCACCCCCCTAAACTCAACCTATATCGCCATCATAGTCGACACCGCCGCAAACCTCAGCTCCCCCATCCCTGCCTCCCTCGTCTACTTCCAACAAGACGTCACCTTCTCCCCGACCACCGGCCTCGCCTCCGCCAACACCAGCGCCCAAGTCCCCTACGAGGCCCCCACCGGCGTCGGCCACGCCTACCTCGCCCTCCTCTACACCCAACCGGCCGGCTTCATCATCCCGCCCAACTTCCCCTACAACAACACCTTCCGCGTCGCGTTCAACGTCAGCAGGGTGCAGGCCGACTTCCACACCCCGCTGCTCGCGGCCAACTGGTTCGTGCTCGGGAGCAATTGCTCCGCGCCGAGCTATACGGCGTCCGGGTACGGCGCGAGTACAGGGTTCGCGTCCCCGACGCATGGGCCGGTTGCGAAGAAGGGGGTGGTGTATGCTAATGGGGCTGCGGCCAGGTTTTGAGGACGGGGAGCGTGGGCGGACGGGGTAGGGGGTGGGGAGTGGATGTAATAGAGACGGGTGACTGCAAATGGCAGAGTGTGTAAAAAGGCGTTAGTGGGCCTCTTGGAGAAACGGGTAAATGAAATAGAGTCGGTGCATTCAAATCCCACGTTTAAAAGTAACGCGTTCAAGGGCAAATAAAGAACGGATGGGTGGCATACTTACCAGACTTGTGAGGGCATTACCTCATCGCTCCAGACAGCTCGGCAGGGTGACTCAGGGGCGAGCACAGCACGTCTTTTTCCCAGCCGTAAGAGGCATTGAAACATATATATACATCCATCTATCCACGCACTCAAACGACAGCTGTGCTCAAGGAAACAGCTCGACCGCGAGCCAAAGGGAAGAAAGCGAAAGCGTAAACGTCAAAGACCGAAACTACCAATGCATCATCTCCTCTCGCCCAAGCGGACCCCATGCCCATTCCCCGCCCGCGATGCCCGCGCGAACCCAGCGACCCCACCCCCTCACCCCGTGAAATCGCACGTCAACATCCCCGGCGCCGCATTCCCCGCCGTGCCCAACTCCTGCGCCACCTCGAGCGCGTTGACCGCATTGTCCGTCTTGCCCGACGCCACCTTGTCCATAAAATAGCACCCGATGCTATTCAGGCCCGTGTCCTGGATGATCATCGCGTGCCCGCAGGCGCATCCGTCTTCGATGTTCGCGCAGTAGCAGTTGGGGTCGCCGCTCGTGCTGCCGATGGCGGCGCACATGGACTGGATGGCCGCGTTCGGCTTCTCGCAGATCCATATCAGGAACATGGCTTCGATGGGGGTGAGGTCCCCCGTGGATTTCGTGTTGTCGCCTTCGGCGATGCACTGCCCGTTGGTGCCGTTGAACAGGTGGTGGCCCATGACCCAGCCGCGGCCTTCGCCGTTGGGGGTCTCGGTCGGGTTGCCGCTGGAGTCCGTACCGGCGGTCCACGTGGTGGCGAGCCAGGCGGTGTCGTGGGAGTTTTGGGCCAGGCCGGTGTCCCATGAGTAACTGGAGAGGCTGGAGTTCCACGTCGTGCGCAGGTTGCTCATTTTGTCGAGGGCGGAGGCGCCGGACGAACCGGTGCAGGGAGGGGAGTACCATGCTTCGCCGCCAGTAGGGTTGCAGGCGCCGGTGGTGTCGCTGGTGGTGTCGCTGCCTGAAGATTCGGTAGCGGGGGAGGAAGAGGAGGCGGGGGGGTTATCGACTGGGCTGGCCGGGACAACCACAGGGGCGGGTGGGGTGGAGGAAACAGCTGGGGACGTGATGGTTGGGGAGGGGGCTTCGGGAGCAGCGGCCGCAGTTGTCAATGGGGCTGCGGGGCCTTCGTGGTTTTTTCCTGCCTCGCCTGGCCAAGAGTAATGACCTCCCTGAGGAAAGGCGTAGTCTGCATTGACCTTGACGGCAGCGGAGGTTACAGCAGGAGGTGGTGCGTTCCCAACCACCTCATTCTCGTTGATGAACTCTTGGACGAGAGTGTGGGGACCGTCTTGCCACTGGGAGTAGAAGACGACGTCTTTCTTCTCGTGGAGGTGTGCATGCTTGTGTTGAGGGAAAGCAAAGGCGCCAGCGCCGAGGATGGTCGAAATGAGGATTGAAGTATGCATTTTGACGTCGTTGGCAAAGCTCAAATCGTGAGGTCGTACGTATTTTGCTTCTAAGATAGCCGAAGGAGCCCGTGAATGCAACTTTTGAAGATGTAAGGGTGGACTGCAGTCTCACAAAGTATGTACTATTTGAAAGAATGATTTTGGCAAGGCCACGGCTCGCAAAGTGCAAAAGTAAAAGAATGAATGAATCAACGTCTGTCTGAAGCAGATGAAAGAATGAAATCTACTCTTGACGAAGAAAAAAAAGCACAGGATTGGTAGAGAATGTAATGCAAGAGGGAGAAGGAGCACTCAGGAGGTCGGTCACTGTTACATGTATGGATGTCCATGATGGAGTGAAGCGGGGTTGGCAGATTGAAGGGGCTTCATCTAACGCAGACCCCCCCACCACCAATGAATCTTCGATGAAAATCAGCATTTCCGCGTTTCACATAAGCAGAGCCCCCAGAGCCCATCATCGTTGCGAATTGATTGATGCGAGTCGAATTAGACGCCGAAATCTTCCCACCGTGGCCGGTATAAAGCTATCGCTTTTACGCAATCGAATCCTCTGGATGCAGGGAGCCAGGATTCGTTCGGCGAGGACTGCCCCCTTTAATCGAGATCGATTTGTGCAAGAGTGAAACATGACGCCCTGCTTCCTTTTTGTCTCAATCACATTACTGTCATCATCATTGTCCAGGCTCAATCGATGGCGACTCTCAGAGTTCTGGTGACGGTCATGCCCATGGGCGACGGTGCAAGACAGGAGGTGGCAGGGAAGTCGACGCAGATGAAAAAAAGTCGTCGTAATGCCCCGCGTAGGAGTTTGGCCTGAGGGCCGCTAAGTTCTTAGGGCGGCGGTTGCGCCCGTTACCACCGTCGGAGATTGGACTTCGGAAGACTGCGCAATATATTGTAATATGATGATGAGATGACCTTTGTGTGATTGTCTCTCTCTCTCACGTAAGCTAATATCCTTCGAACAGTGTCCACAACCTGAGGACTCACGGGCTAGCTGTACTCGATAGAGTGAGCGGTGCGTCTCAGGACCTCATCATATTCTAGTGTATAGGTAGCCTGCAGTGTGGCGATTTTAACCCAAGATCTGGCGGTCCTTTGCGCGAGTCCTTCATCGTCTGTTTGTACATACGACATGTTGCTCTTGTACCCGTCTCATTTCGGGCTTGTCTTCTTCGTTCCGATTCTCTCTGCACATCTGTCTTTGTACGCCCACTCCCTTAATGTCCTCTTACCACCGCGCCTCCTGAATCCATGTTCCTCAAGGTATCAGCAACAGTGCGGATTGGCAGTTGCGAACGATATGGTTGATGCAAAGCAAAGCAAAGCAAAGCACAGCCTCTTCATATCCGTCAGTACCGTACTCCAATTCCCTACTTCCCCAGACATCCAGCTGCGCAATCTGTAGTCTCGAACATACCCGAAACCGAAGCGCCTCTCACACGGCTCCACCACTACAGTAGAATGAGGATGGACGAGGTGCCGCAATCGAAAGATTCACCCGCGAGACATCTAGAGCGGTGCGCATCCGAGCGGCGTTGGAGTGAGGCGCGGTCAACGAGGCTCGTTCCGATGCGAGGCTGACATAGTCGTAGCCACCGATGCAGCAAAGTGTCAGATGTCAGGCATAGGTGTTCATTTAGCATTAGCTTCCCGTTCCCCTGCCTATACATCTGCAAAGTCGGTACTGGCAAGTTGCGCGGTGCATGCAGCGTTTGAGCCATTTTGTAAGAAGAATCTAATTACTATAAAACAACTCGACTAGCGTATGGCCACTTTTTCAATCCTGAGATGTGCGCCTATACGTCAATCACGTGCACTTGTGTTAAGCGCACCTGCTATTCAATTGCTACATCTCCCATGCACAAATGTTAGGGTTAGTATCACTCTCTTTGGGGATAAAGGACCGAGAGATGGAAGATGAGACAAGTTGAGCAATCAGAAAGATACTTTCGCTGCCGGAACGGAGCGACTTACTCAAATAAGAAGATAATCCGGAGAAGAAAGGAGCTTCGGGCTCCTGAAAGCTGGCACGTCGCCCCATCGTGCCACCAAGGGTAAGGATTAGCCCAAGGTGTACGTACATCGACGTCTCTACCTCTCAGATCCATCCTAAGCGTCTTCCATGAGATCAGCATTTCTGGGGCGAGTCGGGCTGATTGCATCGCAACGTCGCAAGATGCCACCGTTGCAGAAATGGCGCATGCCTGAGTTCGACCTCATCCGAGAGGGTTGAGAGCGAGGAGCAAGCAGCTGTCTTACAATTCCGCAATGACTTCAACAAGCGTAAGCGTTTCCGTTTCTCCCATTGGTGAGGATTTCCCTATCCACGGTGACTGAGACAAGTGCGCGAGCAATTCTATTACAACGCACATTTGCAAGAGTGATTGGAAATTGAAAAAGAGCGTTGCGACGACATTACTTGGTACACTTGATGCGCGCAAAAAAATGGGCCGTCCCTTTCTTACCTTTTTCAAAGGGGTCAAATATCCCTCTGCCCATTGTATTACGCGATGGAGACGGGTATGAACATTGGCCCGGGGACCCTAGGAACTGCAGAGTCGTTGCACAGTCCCAAGAGCAAGTTCAGTACCGACCTCATGGTAACTAGCTTCTTAATAACGACAGCCATCGTCCAAAGTATCAAGGATAACAGCTATAGCACAAGTACCCGACCGCTCAGACAGGTCCCCAATCACCTAAACGGCCTTTCCCACATTCATTGAGGTCCACTGCTCGTAATACCCAACACCAAATGCCTTTTACAAGACCAAATTGCCACAAACATTGTCCTAGCATTCAGGAATGCTGCCCCTCAATTGTCAACAGCCGTTTCCCCAAATCAACAAACGTCTCCTCTGCACTTCGAAATTTGATCCCGAGGACCTTCTCTGCAGGCGAGCTGTCAGCGCTGTAAGCGTTCTCAGGCAAAGAACTCGTGCCCGGGGTTCCCTCCGGGGTGCGGCTGCTAAGCTCCGGTATGTGCTGCCGGAGGATATCCGCGATCTGCTGACTCCCTAGCCGGCCTTTGGAAATAATGAACCGCTTGTCCGCGGCTTCGGCCATTGTCGCTGCGCGGATATGAGCTTTAGCGATGTCCTATATCATTCCATCAGCAAACGCCGTCAGAGGCCCGGGTTTCGACCTGCCATGCGACCGATGATGTGGAAGAAATCACTTACCCTCACATCTACGTATAGGTAAAGGCCATCTGGCGGCAGCTCTGCATTTCGAGACGAATTGATGAAGAGGTTGTATATGCGAGCATTGGATTCATTCAAGTCCGCAGGGCTAGGAATATGATGGGCCGGAGGCCCATAGATCATTGGCGGACACAAAGTGACCAAATCGAAGGCAGGTTTCTCTTGCTCCACGAAGTCCCATGCTTGAAACACTTCCGTTAGGGCCCACTGTATAGATCAGATAGCGCAAATTCAAAACTGACCGGCTTTCTCAGCATATTTCTTGCTCGCCCTATACCCTACGCCCTTATCACCCTTGACAGCTTCCTCCCATGTCGAGGGATTCCAGTCATTCGCGGTATATAGCTTGCCATCATTCCCCGCGAGAAAATCAAGCACAGCGGCACAACTACTCGTAATAACCACCCTCTTCACACTCGGCGCATGCGCTTTGATTGCTTTCAAAATCTCCTCAGTCCCCTGTTTAGCGGGGATCAGGAAGTCTTTCAAGTTGTCTGAAACCGCTTTATAGAGGAAGGGGGAAGCGGTATGGATAACCAAGTCAATCGGGGGCTCAGACTTGACGACAGTATCAAAGGCACCGGGAGCAGTGATGTCGGGGACGATGCCGAAGTCGAGGTCTTGCTGACTGGCTGTGGAATGGTCGGAGCGCACCTGGTCGGCTTTCTTCTGGGAGCGAACTATGGCGCGGACGGAACAGTCGGAGGCGAGGAGTTGAGAGAGGATGTGCGTTCCGAGGAATCCGTTTGCGCCGGTGAGGAGGACGCGTTTGGCCATTGCAAATTCAGAAGTGGATCCAAGCCTCGAACCGAAATCGATGATACGAGACCAGAGCTGGGCGGAGAGTATCCAGTAAGGAGGTTGACGCAATGTGGATATTGACGAGTCTTCAATAGCAATTTCTATCCGTTGTTCTCCGCGTGCGATTTTTCGGACAGGCAGTGAATAAGCAAAAGCACAATGGTAACGCCTTTATCGATGGTAGGATATCCATAGAAATCGACCATTTTGATTGGTAAGCAAATTAGTAACGCGCTGCAGACTTGAGGCGATGACTGCATGTTGCTGGAGCTTACAGCGGATTGGCCAAAACCCCACCCTAAGGCCAATCCTGACGTGTCTACTCCGTAGCGACTCGATCCTTTAGGAAGATGGATAAGATACTCGGGGTTGATTGCCAGGAGCGTTTCTCATCCTCAAACTTTGATACATCTGGGGTTGTGCATCGGAAACAAAAAGAGCAAGATGGACCCCTATCTTATTGACCATCGGCTCTTATACAGCAAAAGAGCTGACTCCCAGACAGGGCAGGAATGTCAACGGTCTGCCTAGTGTGCATTTTATCTATGTGCTATGTTGGAGGTGGAAAGACGCAAGAGGCAAGCTCTGGGACGGCGAAGATCAACGGGGATGTGGTGGAGAAGGCGATGGGGGATATGAGAGGGGCACTGAAGGCGGAGGAAGTAGGTATGGCTTTTATTTATTGCCCCCATTTTCGGCGCTCTTGACTAGTGCTTCAGGGTTCGGAAACTTCCGAACTTGTCCGAATTTGACTCGATCTTTCGATCTTTTCCATCTCTAACTCAGGTGCAGACACAATTGTTGATCCGGCAAGAGGTGAAGAGTTCTTGACACAATTTTTCATAGGCTTGAGGCATATCCAGCGAGAGAAACCGTTATGTCCGGTACCCACTGAGCTAACATATTGTGTCTGTTGTGGACACTCCCCTTCTTGGAACATTTTGGCTCTAAACTTGCCGGTCTACACACTTCATATACACCTTGATGGTAGCATTAGTGGGGGCCGTCGATCATTTTCTTTCCGACCTACACTACTAAATCCACGGGATGTTTCTATCTCACAGAAGAAAAAGGCGACATCGACGCCAGACCATCGACATGCTACAGATATTCCCGGCAAGGTAGAAATCACGTCAGCTTAAGCCTTCACCTTCTCTATCTTTCCCATATCTTGAAGATCGTGGGACTTTCTGGATTAGCGCAGGCGTTTTTGTGACCCACTTCCAGACCAGGCTGAATTTCTGCAGCTGACTGCAGAACCTGCATAAATGATTTCGGCCTTGTCTAAGATACTATGCTATCTTCATCTGTAGACATATCTCGATGAACAAGAAACAGGCCAACGCATACTCAAGTCCGAGACTCAGAATCGTCGAGACTTCCAGGCTTGAAGGGACGGCGAGTAAGGCACTGTATCTGCGAGGTATGAGGAATTCAGCTTCTCGCTCAATGTTCAGAACATTCTCGGATTGATAGCCGTGGAGAAGCGGGAATGATCGCTTTGAGACGCTGGTTCGTGCTCTAGAACGGGTCTTCGGGTGTAGCTTATCATTTATCAGTCACACTCTCTGTGCTTAGTGAACCGATGTGCTGAATCTGCCGGAGAACAAATAGGAATGGAAGCCTTATGCGTTGTAGGGGGTCATCAGGCTTACGCTGCAA
Organism: Platismatia glauca; assembly: GCA_963556305.1. Lineage (NCBI taxonomy): Eukaryota > Fungi > Ascomycota > Lecanoromycetes > Lecanorales > Parmeliaceae > Platismatia > Platismatia glauca. The sequence goes on along the minus strand of OY745779.1, from coordinate 680,469 downwards.
GTACCGCCCCTAAAACTCAGACCCCAAACAACTCATCAAACAAGGCTCCCATCTCCTTTAGCCTTATTACTCACTTGTTTGTCCACTTGACCCTGTCTCACCTCTCTTAACCAAGCCCAAACGCTTTTCCCCCAGCTTCTAGCGAAAGCAGGAATCCAATTCTCCCAATATCTTGCACTGACTCAATTCAAGATCTAATGAAAGCTAGTGTTCGATCATGTCGGGCAACACAGTCTCGACGAAATTACGCTCTGCACGCCCCAAGAAGCAAACTCTCTACATCCTTGTGATGGGCCTCACAGGCGCTGGAAAGAGCACATTTATCTCCGTCGCCACTGGAAACGAGGACATCCCGATTGGGCCCGCATCGGAATTGGATGGAGGTACGCATTCGATTTCAACTCGCTTTTGCTTTGATGCTTACACGCCGTCCAGTAACACAAGAGGTTCAAGACTACATCCTGTACTACCAACACAAAGCCGTCCTTTATGAAATCCATCTTATCGACTCACCTGGATTCGACGACGGAACTTTCACTGACGCCCAAGTCCTGTCACGGATCGCAGCTTATGTCAACACGCATTACAAGCTCAAAAAAAGACTAGCAGGCGTGCTGTACCTCCACGATATTACCAAAGCAAGAGTAGGTGGAGTGGCGCAGACAAACCTTCGCATGCTTGAAAACATGATCGGCATGGAGAAGTGCAACAACTGCACGTTGGTCACAACCAAATGGGGCTGCACCACCAATCGGCAGGACGCAGAGGACAGAGAAACGACGCTGAGAGGGACAAAGAAATACTTCGGCGGTATGCTGCAAAACGAGCACCATGCCAAGATGAAGCGATTCGACCCCAAGACAAGAGAATCAGCGCTGGAAATTATCACCCCTTACCTGGACAATAACTTTACGCCACAGATTTCACATCAGATGGTGGATCCGCACGGGCCGAAGCTGGCTCTAGGCGAGACAGAAGCGGGCAAGGTTGTAGCCGACAACCTGGAAATCCTCAAGCAAACCAAGCAAGAACTAGGAAAGGTGCAAGTCGCGCAGGACATCCTATCGCAGAAGTATGACGAGAGCCTATTTGCGGAATTCAAGCAAAAGAGGAAGACGCTGCGGCGCAAGATCCGCTTGCAGCAGTCCGGCCGCTGGGCCATGCGCACCATAATCGTGGGCGGAGCCATCGTAGCCACCGTCCTCACGCTTGGGCCGGGCGCTTCGGCCTTTGCGTTGGAGCCTGCGTTCGAGAAGGCCGTGAGCGGGCAGAGGAAGGCGGAGAAGAAAGCCAAGGAGGATCTGAAAGCGGAGTTTGTCGAGAAGAGCAAGGGCACGAGCAGACTCAAGCAGACGAACCCGGACTGGCTGTGGGACCGCCACGTACAGGAGTTCCATGATCTGGAGTCGTACAGTCGGAAGAGTGGAGATTCCGACTTGGATATTCTGAAGCTTGTGCGGCACGGGGAGGCTGTTGGGTTTGCTGCGTCAGAGGGCTCTGGCGCTTGTCTGGATGCCACTGACGTGACAATGTCGGAAAGCTCAGACTGGTCGGACTCTGATTTTGAAAAGGAGTAATCATCCCGCGGGATTGATTTGGAGCCGTTCTCGAGGGTCTGCACCATCGGCTTAGGATCACGAAGCGCATCCCGTGCTTAATGTTTCGAAGCGGGAAGACGACAATTCTCAAATGTGATACATCAAACGACTACGACCTAATACCATCTCTCCATCAACCCCACAAGCATTCTCCCGCCGTCGAAAACCCAACCTTTGACAACCTCACCCTCAAATGACCACGGCTCCCCTCCCCTCCTCATCACCCCCTTCCTCCCCCTCGTAATCAACCCCCCCAACCACCCACCGACCGCACAATCACCTCCGCACCCTCCGCACCAACCTTGGCGCCCCTCCCGCCAATCGCAAAACCAATCATCCACATACCGCTCCCGTGCAAGAACCAACCCCTCGTGCCCCCAAGTCCCCCCGCGCCCCCCAAACAGCTCCCCATACCTACAAGCCGGTCCTCGGCATCGCTACCCCCGCCTCTAACCAAAGATCCCACAACCGTTCCCACCCCAAAGAGGCAAAAACAACCACCAATCCCCACCACCCCACCCAAACAACCACCCGCCCAACCACCGTATCCCCCCTCCCTTTCCTTAGCAAAAGCCAGCACTCCGCACAGCCCCCTGTATTCCGAACTTGCGTATCATTCCTCCAGCAGATCCAGGGCCGGAGAACGAGCGCGGATTTTGACGCTCTATTGCCCTTCGGCCGCTTGCATAGCGAGCCGGGCGGATGTCCTGTCTGGGTACTCTGCACGTGTCGAGAAAAGGCGCGGGCGCGATCGTTCCTGGTGCGCATTTGAGCCGGCGCTGAGCATTCGGCCTGGGCGCGCTCGGTGAGGGCTATCGGGGCACGGATGCCCTCCTTGTGCGGGGCTTCTTGCACTTTTCGTTCCCGCATTCCTTTCTTCCTTCCTTTCTCTTTTATTTTCTCCTTCTCCTTTCCCTTTCTCCTAGTCCCCGTCCAACATAGCTACCTATCATGATCTCGCTGCCAGGCTTCGATACCGCGATACGTTGAGATGAGCTAAAAATCAGCAATAGACCAAGTGGAGGGCGGACCCATGCAGCCGCCTAGGGATAATCTCTTATCGGCGGGTGATGCCGCGAGACGTGCGCGAGATGGGCAAAAGAGTAGGTGTAGGTTTCATGTGGAGGATCAGGAATCAGGATGGATTGTGCGAGAGGGCATATCCGGGCAACTAGGATCAGCGTTTGTGGGTTTAGGCCCGCATGAATATTGTTGAAGGTTGCGTCTCAGTACGGAAGGGAGGAAAAGTGCAAACGTGAGTAGGGCAGCAACCGTTATCAGCAGCTAGGGTATACTATTGCACTATTTACAGACCGTATCTCCCACCAGTGACGCTTCTCCATGCAAACATGTAAAAACATTTTTCAAGCGGAAGCCTTCTCAACAACGGCAGTGTGGATCTCGTCCGCCGGCACATCCAAAGCGACACCTTTGTGCGTAAGACCCATCTCGTCAGCGAAGGTGGAGTGAGGCTTCCAGGAGGCGGAGTGGCGAGCGTTCGACTCTTCCATCATCTTGTCCACTTGTTCGAGGGAGAGACCTTTGGTTTCGGGCTGTGGAGCGATGTGTTAGCTCAAAAGGCATGCTGATCGTGAGGCTGTGAAAACTTACAACTAGGAAGTAGGCAAAGGCGGTGGAGATGCAGCAAAGGGAGCCCCAGAGGAAGAAGACCTTTGCACCAAGATTTGCGTCGCCTTTGTTGGTACCGACCAAGTAAGGGGTGATGACGGCAATGATCTGTCACGGTTAACATCAACACTCACCTATTTAGAGAACAGGCTCAACTTACGCAGTTCCAGAACCAATTGGACGAGGTAGAAATACCAACACCGCGAGATCTAATCGGAAGAGGGAAGATCTCTCCGATGACCACCCATGCACACGGGCCCCACGTGGCCGCGAAGAAGGAGATGTTGAAGCAGATGAAGGCAATCATAGCCGAGACAGCAGCCTTATCATGTTTCGAGGTCTTGCCAGCAGTAACACCGATGATACCGACGATGAATTGCATGATGACCATTCCTGTGCCTCCGATAATGAGGATCTTGCGGCGGCCGAAGCGTTCGACTGTCCAAAAGGAGATGGGGGTCGAGCAAACGTTGACGAGTGTTGTGATCAGGGAGATGAGGAAGGGATTAGAGATCGTGCCGAGAGAGGTGAAGAAGACGGTTCCGAAATAGAAAATGAAGTTGATACCGGTCAGTTGCTGCATCATTTGCATGAGAATACCTAGCGCGTGGGTGTCAGTCTTTGCGATCATGGAGGAGAGGGCTCTGGGGACTCACCAACTACTGTACGACGGATGTTGCTGTTACCCTTCAAGATGCTGCCGGTAAAGCAATTGGTCCAGCTGCCGAGCCATGTAGTTTGGGGGATGATCTGCAACTCGTACTCGTGGTTGGCAATGATCTCTGCCAGCTCATCCTGGATATAGTCGGAATCGATTGGCTGCCCGCGGACTTTGGACAGAGCCTTGGCGGCAGACTCGAGCTTGCCCTTCTTGACAAAGTATCGTGGTGACTCGGGGAGGACGAAGAGACCGATGGCCAGGATGATGGCCCAGAGGAACTGGACAGCGATTGGGATCCGGTAAGAGCCGGTATCGTCGCGGTTCTGCGTTGCGTAGACGACACAGTTGGCCAGGAGGATACCTATGGTGATGCAGAATTGATATCCTGCCACGACAGCACCCCGGACAGCTTTTGGTGCGATTTCCTAGAACGCTTGTCAGACTGTTTGGGCTAGTGCGGGAGGTTGGAGCTAGTTGAGATGGTACTTACGGACATGTACAGAATGACAATGGCAGAGATGAATCCAACACCCAGTCCACAAATGACCCGACCAGCGCACATCAGACCGAGCCCAGTGGAGGCGGTTTCAAGGATGCAACCAATGGTAAAAATGCCACAGCCTGTAATGATGGTCGTTCGACGTCCCACGAAGTCGGCGAGGTCTCCAGCGATGAGAGCGCCGAGGAAGGTCCCGAGGGATAGAATGGAGGTCGTCAAGGACTGGTCGCTTGCGGGCAAATGGAAAGCCTTGACGGCAGCGGTGTCGGTCGAGTCTGGGTACGGCAGACCGGTGTATTGACGGATGAAGTATTTCATGGCCAGAACACCACCCATCCAGCCTGTATCGTACCCAAAGAAGATACCACCAAAGGCGGCAAAGGCACAGATCAGGTAGGCTCTCATGGTGATGGGGGCCTCGAGGCGCGACGTGTCCGCCGTGCCCGTAATGACAACGGGTGCTACTCCTCCTCCAGGCATGATGGCGGTGATGTTGATTGAGGTACCTTAAAGCGGTAGAATATTGAAGCAGTGAGGTGCAAAGAGGAGAGAAAGAGCAGGTCGATGAGGGGTGGGAGGTGTCGTTTATATGCGTGTGGGTGGACCAGGACCAGTGGACAACACACTATGGACCAGTGTCAAACGCCTCCCGTGACCCCGCATATTGCTACGGGTAAATAGGGAGCATCAGCACGAAGGGATACGGTAGCCTCGTCACCAGTGCAGTCCGTGATGGTTGCCGCCGTTGGATCAGGTGGTGCGAGGGGGAATCGTGATGGACTACTATTATTATTATTGACCCACTTGCGGAAGGTATGACTGCAGGATACATTTCCTGATACAGGACGCGATACACTGGATACACTAAGCAGGATGGATAGTGGCAGGGATCTGAGGGAATTAACGTGGGTAATTAATCTTCATTTCGGGCCCGCCTTCTAGCGCGCACGGTATTGACGTATGATTGGATGGACTGCATGTTCCGACGCTCGAGGTGCTTCTAGGTGCATGATAATAATGATGCTAATGGTCGTCGAGTCAGCAAGAGCCGGCCGGTCGGACCCCTGCCTCCGCGTCCAGCCATTTCCCCCGCTCTCCTGGGTCACTAGTGTCAGAAATCGGGCAAGGAGATAACACTGGCTTGGACGCTCTGGGTGTTGTGACTGGTGGAAAGACTTAACGAAGCCGCAGCTACTCGCAAGCTTTGGGTGCTTTAGTCGGAGAGGATCTAGACGCATGCATGACAGTTTCTAGCCTCGTCCGTTCTTCTCGACCTTCTCGTGTCAGATTCCACAAAGCTGATGCGTGCCGTCAGACCGATAATCGACCCAACACCGATGTCGTTGTCTCTCTTCGTCCTGCTCGTTCGCAATAAAGTTGTGTGTAGAGGGAAGTGAGAAGTGAATGGAGCGATCATGAGATGTGAGTTCCTGGATTTGAGCTTGAACCCTGATTTTAGCGCCCGTTTCGGCCATCTCCGTAGATTGCAGTACTGCCTACGCCCGCTTGGCACTGGCGAAATCTTGCCATTCTTGGCGTTCGGTAAGCGTCGGTCAGGAGGAAGAGTTGAGAAGTAGGAGAGGCAGGTCACGAGTGAAGTGAGATCCTTGCAAGTCCAGACCCGCACGTCGATCAACAAGATGTAACCCTGTACGGAGCACGGAGAGTAAAAATGGGAAAAGGAGTGATGCTTCTCACCTCTTACATATGTGCGAACAGGTCATCCTCCATTCCAGTGTTCCATTGGCGCCAGACCCTGCCTTTCAGCCCTGAGCTTTGTCCCATGTAGGCCGATACCACGCAGGAATAATCAGGATATTAATTAGGTGTTGTGAACTTGTGGACACCCAAGCCTCCCAGGTCGAGGAAAGTCGCCGAATGGGTCGCCGAAGAAGCAGAATTTCCACGTGATCGAGATTCACGATCTGAACCTTGCTGCTTGCTTTGATTGGCCGAAGCGAAAAGTCCTAGTCGCGTGGTCGCTGCGGCCCCGGACTTGGAGACTTTAACCATGCTTCGGGCTAGTCGAAAGGCATGAAGCGCCCCCGGAAGATTTGAACGAGTCAGGAGACATGCAAACCGCAAAGGGCCGAGAGAAATAGTATGTGACGATAATCATTAATCAAAAAGAGGCGCCACTTCGGCTTTATATCTGACTGGTTCCAATTGGATCTGATGGCAACAATGGCCGGTACTTCAACAGAGAGAGCCATTCCCCTTTGGTGAGGAAGATGACCCCGACTCCTCCCGAAATACGAGGTCCCGCCATCAACGCTGACCGCCTGAGATTATTCAGCAACAACATGGATGAGGGTTGTCTCTGCTAGTAGCTGTAGAACGGCAATGTCATTCGTAGGTATCATTCGATGTTCGCTTCAAGAACATGCTGCTGCTGGCAAGTCTACGCGGTCACAGGAGAAAGGTGATACGAGGAACATTAGCAACCGCTCTTCGCAAACGTCGAGCCGCCTTTGACACGGCTTTTCACTGCTGCACTCTTGACTTTCGCCATTCTTCACGCTCTTCAATTCCATGCGCTGCGCTTGTCGTCGTCCGCTTTTTGTCTCCATGCACCTTCCTGGCGAAACAATTCTTTGTCGTATTAGCTCTTTTCAAGCAATGCCTACTTACAAAGAGAGCGATGTGTTGTAGATTTCATTGTCTTTCGGGATAGGAATGTCACATGCACTCTGAAAGAGCAAAGGAATATGTAGCAAAACTCTTTCATGGAGCTCGAAATGTCTGAAAGAAATTGTACCGAAGAAGCGACATTCGTCTCGAATTCACCCTAATCATTTGGCATGTTCAAAAATTGTTTTCAAGCGTTCGCTCGTCTCAATCCAATGTCACTTGGCAGGGAGTCTCGATTTGTTTTGGTCAATATCCACAAAAATGCGCACTTTCAGACAAGTGGAAAGCTTTCACCCGCTTGCATTTGGAAGTTTTCGCAGTCCAAATATGCATGACTTTTGCTACCATCTCTTACGTCATCACGGCAATTTCATGTATCCACTGCTATGAAAATCTTCGACACAAGCGTCTTCCCTGTACCTTCAGCATCTCAAGACCTTGTAGCAACAAGCTTATTCTTCTCTCTCCCAACAAACCATCCACTCGTATTCCACTCATCTACACACTTCTGCTAATCCTTCAACATACTATCCACCCACGTCCATAATCCACTCATCCACAGCTGATCCCTGCTCCGGTGCATTAATGCTTTTTGTCGAGGATTGCGTTGCGGTATCCACGCTGGATGGGTTCGGAGCGCCGCAAACCCGACAGGCTGCTACAATCCGCTCCGCGCCAGGAGCAGAAGAAGCCGAGATGTGGAAAGGATAGTGGCTTGAGAGAACGAGGAAGGAACGCGGGCGGTCAGTCTAGTGCTGAGCATTGAGATAGTCAGCGACCGCATTAGTGAGCATTAGTAGCTAATTGATCCTCCGTAGCCGCGCAACAGCGGTCATGGTTGCCGGCACTCCGTCGGCGTCGTCAGTAGAGCTCGGCTTACCGTGGTCGCTTACGAAGCTTCTACTTTCAGCATCGAACCGTTCGACGTCCTTGGCTGCAAATCCGCAGAGACCAGTTGCCCGTTCTACCCATCACTATACAAGGATTGCAGTCGTCTTGACCATGAATGAAGGTATAGGCTCAAAAGAGAGATATGCACAGAAAGGTTCCATAAGCGCGAAGTCCGCGAGAGAGACTACCAAGCCGAGTAGGAAACGATGATGCTCGAAGTGGGCAGACAGCAGGGAGAGCAGAGACTTGAAGATTTTACTAGACAATTGTCCTATCGCTGGTGCGATGTCGAGATCTATAGCACCCACCTACTTCGCGGGGGAAAGACGCAACCTAATAAGTGCGATAAGAATACTAGAGCATCGATTGCACTATGGTAAGACCAACTTTTCGACCTGTTGCCCTGATCTCCGATACATCCAAATCTCTTCGTTCCTCCGTATTCATATTCCCAACTTCGAACTCCCAAAACTGCATTTTCTGCTCGAACTACTCATTCTCCCACTCGCCGTCGCCGCAGCGCCAGAACATACCTTGTATAGCGATCTCAGCATCCGATGGCATCTCGAGCATCATGGCTTCAAAAGCTTGTTTGGGCGTCCCAAGCACCACCGCATGATTGTTGAAGTCAAATTCCGTATGTTATTCTTTTCACCTTATCCTTTCCCTCAATGGTAGACCTTGTGTCAATATACATCTTCTGAACATCCAAGAAACTGCGGTGAAGGAGGAAATGCCGCTTCGAAAAAGTCGATAATATCTTTGGTGCCCTGTGCCGTCTCCCAGCGAGAGGATTCATCCCACTTCGATGCAGAACGAGGAGTGTATGCATGGAGGCAACGCCGGTTTGAGGCACGATCATGGTCCTATACATCTCGTGGCTTGCGGTGACTGTGGAGGTCGGTAAGTCAGTGAATGCTGCTTGCACGTAAAAGCCTCGATTGGCTTTGTCCTAGGAGAATGTGGCAAAGGTCATGCAAAAAAGGGGAGCACAATTCAGATTTGTTGCTGGGAGAGAGGCAATGGAAACGAAATTTCCCGAAATGACCATCTTTCAATGTGAAAGGGGGACCCATTGCCAGAAAAAGCGACAACTGCAACAAGACTTCCTCTAAAACCATGCAAGAGGGTATCATTCCAAACCCGACAAGTGGCCGAAGGGAGAAGATTCCAACTTGATCGCGATGCCTCCAACCAGGGATCAAATCAGGGCCTCGCATTCTGATCCCATGACATACCCCTAGCCACCCCACTTGCGATCCTGGTGCCGATCGAATGACCTCCACGCAATCACCCGCACGCGTGCCGTGCAAAATGTCCGAAGCGACGAAACCCCCATGGCCGATTCAGCGCATGGGGGAGCTCTTCGAGCCGCTCAGTCTCAACAGCGAATCGCCCACCATAAATAACGCTCGAGAGCACTCCTCTGGAAGGAGCACGTCGCTCGGACGTCGCTGCCATGATGCTCGCTACCATCATCTCGTTCGTCGTGGGATTCTTCCGCCTGGCCTTGGGCGCGAGCGTTGGCACTTCCCCCACCGTCTCTTCTTGCCCAGGGACAATCGCCGGACTGCAAACCAATCCGCACTTCGAATGCACCCCGTCGATCGACTGGGTCGGCGACGGATTCAACGTAGAGGACTGCGCCGCCGCGATCCAGAGTCTCTACAACGTCGAAGTCAAAAAGCATGGCAACACCGACTTCGAATTCCTGCTCCCCGGGGCCATCCCGTACACTTCGAACCCTGTGATGCGGACGCCGAGAAGATACAGTGTCGGTCAGTCATGACTTCGATCCTGCCGACCTGACCCTTCGCGCTGACGCAGAGCCCGCCAGGCAAATGCACCCTCGCCATCGTCATGATGGAGTTCTTCCCTCACGGCTCACTGCCCGGCCAAGATCCCTTCCACCACCACGTCTATGCAGATACGGACGTGGCATCGTTCCAAGACCTCTGGCTGTCCGCCGATTTCGTCGAGATATGCTGTCTCCGATCTCAGCACATCCCTGGCTGGGCGCTCGTTGGTGAGGGATTCGCGGTATTTACTTCGGTACTGACGGCGGCTGACCGTGAGTAGGAGAGCGTGACTCCGTGGGTGTGTTTGTGTGGACTACGAACTCGGCCCAGGACCGGGAGGTTCCGCGGGGAGCCCCCACGCTTTCACTGCAGTCGAACCTCACAAGAATATTTGATTCTGTGAACGAGTCCGGATTCAACATGATGCTGGATAATTGAACCCGGTCAAAGTATGAGGCTGTGAGAGCTGTGACCTAACATTCATGGGTTGAGCGAGTTGTCTGGTTCAATTGCAGCCACGTGTAAGACGATACAAGTTGACAATCGAACGTCACTCATAAGATTCTTGTGTTCAGGTCCGAGTTCGCTGTCTTCAGTATCTGCTTTTCCTCGCCAACCGACACGCTACAGGAGTTGAAGAATGAAGTTGAATCTCGTGACTGCTCCAAATTCACTCTTTCTATTCTGAGTCTGATGCCAGCTTGTCTCAAACTAGACGCTCTCTGAGAACCTAACCTCCACCATAGCCAACGGGGGTCGCCGGCAATCGATGGTATTGAGCCAACCTAAACCAAGGATCAGCTGCCCTGAACAGGTCCTCGGAATCCCGTGCACTCCGTTCACAAGCATCCACATATCAGACGTCAAGCCATCCACTCCTCCTAAATCTCACCCAAATTCCAACGGCCTCAAGCCTGGCGCCAAATCACGCCGCAAGCGCAATAGGTCCATCCGATGACTGCGAGCACTCGACCAACATCCACACGCATCTTCGTACCGAGACGTCAAGAATCTGGCTTTCTGTTCTCTCGAGAAGGCCAACTCCCAGTATCCCACCATTCCAGCCACGGGAGACACAGCAAACCATCCCCCAGCTCCGGAAGCCAGGGCAGATTTCGTTGTATCCCAATGTGATCATCGGAATAAATAAGCGTTCGATTGGCAGAGTTCGCTTCGGAAGGCAAGTGGCCCCGTCATCAGCTAACTCGGACATCCGGCAACAGTCGCAAACGTTTTCACACAAATTTGCGCAGCGTGCGGTCACATGTTAGTGCCCACTATAGCCAAGCACTGCCACGAGAATCAAACCCCACTGACCACGGCTGGCAACAACTGCAACGGAGACAGGAAGATGGTCTTGCAGTCTTTGATCTGGGAACGGTAGCTATCATTGTCCGACTCCTGCAGCAGGACGTCCGTACATGACTAAGCTAAGGAAGAAGACGTCGTGAGGTACTTGCTCTAGAGTAGGGGCTGCTGACTTGGAACTGCAAGCCGAGGAAATCCTGCCGCTGGAGCTGTACAGTCCAGATCCCATTTCCAACTGACATGGGTCTTCAGTCTTCCATATCGATCAATGCTTGAATCGGCTCGAATACGCAGGAAACTTACCTACTCCGGATAGGGATCTCTGCCCTGCGGCTCCGGCGGACGGAATGGCCAGCTCGTTACGCTCTGGAGAGACTTCCAGCCGTCGCTACTCAATTCTTTAGCCTCCAGCCACCGAGAAAAGACACTTTGCTAAACGGGCATCTCTTCCGTTTGTTGGCAGGTAAGGTTTTGGCCAAGGCGGCTGCGCAAAGTCTATTTAGCCCATTAAGTAGACGTTATAGGGTCCACGACTAGGGCGGTGCTAATTGCCACTCCACCAACGGGAGTTCCAGGGCAAAAAGTCGTCCCTAACCAGATGTATCAATCTGGTGCCAACAACGTGCTACCTATGTTGTACTCCAAAACCTCGGGTCTTGATCGCGCGGGTTCCGCTACCATTCTAGACTGCTGACTCTTGTTGGAGTATGGTGCTCTCCCCATCCTTCTCTGATATTCTACACGGAATGTACGGGTCGCCTCCTCGGAGCCGGCAAGGTGGAAGTGTGCCCAAGTCTTTGTCGTGCGCCACTTAGGACTCGCATTGTCGCGATTTCTATGGAGATTGTGGAATAAATTCTCTCAGAACTCTGCCATCACCTGACCCGCGCCGCAAGGATAAATCTCTTGCCCACTCAGCGCTATACCCACTGATATCCCCGATCGACAGCCTCTCTTTTATTACTAGGTATCTTTCTACGGCGCCGGCGAACTTATCGACAACGTTTATTACCTCTGGATCCACGAGAGGGAAAGATGACCATGGACAGAGTAATCTCTTCGGGGTCTGCAGAGGCCAGCCATTAGCTTAATCAAAGCCGATGATGCTTGGACTCGCGTGAGCTTGTTCATCCAGTAGATTACCCTTGGTGGACGATGAAGCCCAACCTTCAGTATCCTAGAGGCCGAAACCCTGCAGCCCGCTCGGCAGCCTGCGGATCCCACTGCCCTTCCCTATGCGGGTACCTATGCGTGGACAGCGGGGTTGCTGTGGGGGCTCAAAATGTACTAACTCGGCAGCTCGGTGCTAATCTTCACTACAAATCGTTCGTATTGCAGGCTATGGGGCGAAAGAATGTTTGACCGGAGGAAGGCTAGGCTCAGTTCGAATATAAATCCTCGTTTAATGAAGGCAGTGCTATCTAAGCGGATGGACCTGTTGTTATACTCACAAATCGCCTGCCCTAGCTGTCCAATTTGTTAAATTATTAGTGCAGTCTTCGATCGTGTATTCTATCAATGACCAATCACCCCGTATCCCATATCCTGGCAGGGTTCTCGTATCAGGGGTTTACACCGATAAAACCGAAAACGAGAACCCAGTATGGGATATGAATGACCAATCACGAGCACCCCAGCTATTGATGACTAATATCTCCGGCTTCCAGTGACCAATCACAACACAGATCGAGCCGCTCCAGTTGGATGGATTACAAAGCCCAGCCCAAGCGTATGTAAGCACCTTACATAACACGAGCTCGGAGAAGGGTCCGATGTGTTCCGCTTCATACGTGGATATTGTTGTCCATGGACAGTGTATGTTATACATGGATGGTATGATTATCCATGGACGATGAAGTTCCTCATCGTACCGTACCACCGACCTCATGGTACAAATTCTACCGGCAACATGTATTGTCCATGGACAATGTGTCTTGTCCATAGATGATATGTCTTGTTCATGGAGATACAATATCAATTACTGCTGTTTCCACTTCCTTGGCCTCTTTCTACCTCTTTTGCTACTGTTATTCTCCATACCGTTGTTTATCAAGTCAATAATACCTTGGTAGCCACCCCTCATCCTCCAATATTTGAGTCCTCATGATCATTGATGAGATATAATTGGGCAGTCAGGCATGTTATCCTAATTTGTACCGCCATGACAAGCGATGGGTGATGTGAATCCCGGCAGCTGATGTCGGAAATTGCGCTATTGGATTGCCACTGGAGTCTGATGGAACCTTGGGGCCAACTCTCCAGCATTCTCGTGTATAGATTGCCTCTCTCAATGTTTTCCTCCTTACCCGCTCAGAGCAGTTAGAAGAGTCATTATTCATTGCCACCAGTCCATCATCCTTCCGCCCCGTAGCCTGTAATCTCAATACCTGTCTAGATTGAAAGAGGAATCGAGTTTGTTCTTTGGTGACACCGAGACACAATGGTGTTGTCCATGGACAATACATGCTATTGGTGGAAAATTGCCGCGATCCATGGATGATGTACTACCATGAGTAACGACGTTATCCATGGATAATCGTATTATCCATGGACAACAATATCCACGTATGAAGCGGAGCAGATGTCCGATCACGAATCACTATTAAAGCACGCCCCTACAATGTATTGTCTAGGTACTCCCAAACATCTGATCCCACCAAGTGGCACACTCGGATCTCCATCGAGCCATCACCACCGCCAATCACCATGTCTCCAAAAACAATCGCGGTCCTGGGCGCGACGGGCGTGCAGGGCGGATCGGTCGTGCGGGCCTTGCTGAAGGACAAGTCGTGGAAGATCCGCGGCATCACGCGAGACGCGTCGAAGGAAGGGGCCAAGGCTCTCGAAAAGCAGGGGGTCGAGGTCGTCTCGGCGAATATCAATGACGAGCAGTCGCTTCGCCAGGCATTCGAGGTGGGTGGGATTTCCGCAAGATGTGCACCCTTCCGATAATGAGATTGTATAATATTTCCTCGTGACCGCATGTTTTTCCTCCCCCTCCAAGCGATTCCGTCAGCCTTCTGTGGCCTCTTTCCACCGAACGGAGAGATTTGCGAGACCTTTTCTAACCTCCCGAAACAACCAGGGTGTCCAAGCGATCTTCGCCGTCACCAATTTCTAGGAGCCCCTCTTCTCGGGTGCCACCGCCGAGGAGGCACGCGACAAAGAAGTCGAACAAGGTACGTACAACACCCATTCACAGCAATTCGTTCCCAAATGGAGAGCAACATGGGATATGATGAGTCCATCTCAAGATACTTCTTAAACCGGGCTTTTGATCATCATTTCATCTCCCGCGGCACGAAAGCACTGACTTGGTCCACGCCATCAGGCATCAAAATCGCCACCGCGGCCTCCGAGACCGCTTCCCTGAAACACTACATCTGGTCCAGCTTGCCCGGCGGCAAAAAGACCTCCGGCGGGAAGTTCGCCGTGCCGCATTGCGACTCCAAGGCCGCCATCGACGACTACATCTTGGACAAACTGCCCGAGTTAGCCAAGAAGACTACCTTCCTGTGGGTGGGGTATTATGCCAGTAATCTAGCGCTCCTCCCGATGGCCAAGGTGGAATATCTGGTAAGTACTATCCCCCCCCCCCCCATTTCATCTCGTCCTCTGAGCAAGAGCACGGGGGAAGAAACACGGACGTCACTGATCCGAAACCCCAGGAATCCACCGGCAAATACACCTGGACCCAACCCTGCGCGCCCGACGCCATCCTCCCCATGGGCGGCGACGTCAGCCTCAACATCGGCCTCTACGCCTCCGCCATCCTCCGCAACCCCACCGCCTCCCTCCCCGCCAAATACACCGCAGTCATCACCGAAAACATCTCCTGCGCCGACGCCCTGTCCGTCTGGTCCGCCGTCACGGGCCGGCCGGCCGCGTACGCCGAAACGAGCCCCGAGGCGTTCGACGCGCGGTTCCCCAAGGCCGGGGCCGAGTTCGCGGCGCAGTTGCAGTGGGGGGAGGCGGTGGGGGAGTGGGCGCGGTTAAGGGAGGGGGTGGTGAGCGGGGAGGAGTTGGGGGTCGACGGGGGGGAGGTGGTTGGGTTGAAGGGGTATTTGGAAGGGGTGAAGAGGGTGCTTACGGCTTGAGGGCCCTGCGCGGTGAGGTGTGCGAGGGAGAGGAGCGGTGTGGTTGTGGGTATGTGAGAGGATCGGTATGGCTTGCAGGTACGCGAGAGCATCATCATAGCAACGGGCCCAGCTTTCCCCACGCACACCTCGATCAAAAGAAGAATGAACAAAGAAATCAGGTACCCATGCATCAATACGAAAAAAGTTGGCAACCCGCACCCAAGACGCGCATGAACATCGAGCAGGCACTTTCCCGCTAGTGCTGCCGATAGTACAGAGAATCCAAACCGATCAATGGCGCTCCGCAGCCAAAGGACCCGTCCGTAGAAATCTATTGATTGCGCCGGTGAGCTGGCAGACGCACGGACGCTCGCCGCCGTTCTCAGTTGCGGGGTCATCGTATCGCGATCCTCCTCGCCGAAACGGATTCGAAGGAATCGAGTCAAAGGCCATGCATGGCGTAGGAGGTCGTGAGGGATTTAAATCCGCGAGCACGAGTTGTTGAGGATCGCACGATGAATGCGGAGTCGTTTGATATGCATGCGCGAGTACGACTGTTGAGGATTGCACCTAAAAAGCGGAGGTGTTTGATATGCAGATATGCACGACATGACTCATTCAGCATTCTTGGCAACCGAAAGGAGTCGAGTCGTGATCATGGCTCTCCACAAGGCACGTGCACTAATTGAAAACCAAAAAAAAACCGAGATCCTGCAACCCACCGCCTCCCTCGTATAATTATCCGTTGGGACTGGCAAGACCGGGAAACCCCTCTATGCACTCCTTGGCCAAATCCTCCTCCTCCCACCACACCCGATGACGGAGCCCCGCAGACGAAATCTCATCTTACCAATATCCCCCACACGCGGACGACGACGACGATTGGCGCGCGCAGGAAGATACCTACCAAAAAGCCCGTACGAGATCGAAACAACCTGCGCGCAGGACACGGCCATCAGAGGCTAGTGGCTCGGGAAAGAGCCGCGCCATGTAACCCCAGCACTCATTGGACAGGACCCGGGAAAGGAGGAGCGAGCGTCGGGGGGCCGAAGATCCCTTTCCTAGACGGGACCGGATAGGTGCAGGAGGGTGGTCGTGTGCGCACGATCGGTAACCAATCAGCGGAACCTCGACCGCAGGGCGAGGCACGCGCGGTCCGGTGGGCGATGCGATGGGGACAGGGGGAGGTCGAGGACCGCGAGAAGTCTGGAGCGGATGGGGTTCGCACATTGGGGTTCTCGAGGTGGGATATGAGACGGGGGAAGGTTCGAGATGGAGGGGAGGGAGCTGTGGCCGCGCAGCGAATCGCGACGGTGCTGACAAACTTCGCACGCGGGAAATAATTGAGCATGGGATTCACGGAGACAGCCCCGCTTTTTGAGGGCGTCATCGGGTTGGGGAGGAAAGCGGGAGGGGGTGCAGGCATTGCGGATTCGTCGCCAGTCTGGTTCGGCGGGCAAAGCCGAATCAACCAGGCTGATGTGAGTCTGCATGAAGGGGGAATTTCGAGCATGACTGCTTGATATTGGCCTGAGAATTCGCCGCTCGTGGGTGCTAGCGCAAATACAAGCATGCGTGCCTGACGTTTCCAAAATGGCATATGTCGTATAGGGTCTACCACTTCCACCATTCTGAAATTCGCGCTCACCGCAAACCGCAATCAGATCCCCCAATTGCGTCTATGCTCTAGGCTGAGGGGAGCGCAGGCAACGTCGAGGTCGCCGCGATCACATTACTATCGTCAGTATTCTCCTCCAAATGATCATGCCTTCCCTGGTCATACCAATCAGGGACCTGCCTGTCGCGACATTCACCGTGAGGCATCATGAAAGCAAGAACACGCGCAACCGCCCATGCGTCCATTTCATCACCTTCGGCTCCTCCTACGGACCGACGAAAGTAGACGACAGCTTCCCAACCATCCTCAGGCTAGACTTGTCCAAACTTGAGCCACCTCCCCAGCACCTGTGTGAAAGGTTCACCGGGCAGGACGACGAGATCGTCAAGAGCTTTTTTTCCAATGACAAGAACGAAGAGGAGTTCATCAGGAACTGGGAAAAACTTAAGCAAAGGATGAAGGAAAGAGGAGGAGGTTGCGTCGCGGCTCTGATCAACTGTACGGCAGGTAGGCATAGGAGTGTGGCCATGGCGGAAAGGCTGGCAACGGCGGTGAGGAGCTGGGATGGCTGTCGAGCCGAATGTGTGCATCTAGATATCAGGAAAGGCAGGAAGGTGCAAGCTGGGCACGGGGTAAAGGTGGGCGCCACGGAGCTTTCAATAAAGAAACCAGAGCGAGGATGTAGGCCCCCGAGGTACAAGGCAGAGGCAACTCTCGAAAGACGAGTCCCTGAGGAGAGGTCAAGAGGAGCAGCGGCAACGACAGGCGGTGCTACCTTCCAGCGGGGAAGCACCTTCATACAAAAAAAGGTTTCATGGGGGACACCAATACCCGTGGGGGAAGCGCACACACAACGGCGCAACACTGCTGGCAGATCAGCTGGTCCATTGGGAAGGGATGGGAATCAAAAGAGGCTTTCTTCACAAGCGATCTTGACCATTTGAGGTTACCTGACGCCTCGTCTTAGTAGCCGAAGTCGTTTAAGCTCCATAGTCATGCAGTCTTGACTTTGTCAGTGGCACATGATATTGCTAAATGGTCTAGAAGGTTGGTATCCATGAAGCTTCAGCAGCAGGTCTCGAAGAATTTTCTCATTGCTCCACGCAACGTCTCTCCCAGCGCCGCAGTCGTTTCGGTGAGCGGTCGTAATGTCCACATTGGACTTTGTCAATGTCGATTCTTCGATGCCCATGCTTATGATTGATTTAGCTGAGCTCTCGCCTGTTGCTATGATCTATCTGAGGCAGGGTGGTGTTACTCTTGCAAGAGTGGTAAATGCTTAAGCATCGAATGACACCGAGATCCATTGGAAAGCCAGGAGATGTGACGCTGTTCTCTTGAGTCCCGAAATCCTCCTCACTTTCACTCTTATCACTTGTGGAGTACTAGTCTCCACCTTTCACGTTGTCGTCGCCCTCGCCCTCGTCCTCACTTTCGTCTTCAAAGCTACTCTCGCTCGTCACGCTAGAACCCGAGAGGCTCCAACATCCCAGACTATCAGCACGAGATTTGCTTGTACTAAGGATTGGCTCGGGGTCGCAATGCTTGAGTCTCTTGGATCGCAAGGTCTCGCATGAGGTCTCCAGCCACGAGTCCGTAGCGGATCTCTTCTGTAATTCAAGCGCAGAATTGTCTGAGTCCGACTGCTGTTCTCCCTTCTTATCGAAGCTTAGGTTGTCGTTGTCTTCAATCAAGGTGGGAGTATTTGAAGTGTCTGGCGACACATCATCAACGTGGTTGCCTCCTGCGATCCATTTATCTAGAAGCGGCCTGCATCCAGCACTGACCCTAGAGATAGAAATCTTGCCTCGTCGCTCGATTTCTTGTTGTTCAGCACGCCGTTTACGAACGAGAATTCTGATATGACGGCTGACATATGTGTACGGCTTGCCTGTCTTCATCTGCAATGTGTCCTGCACCATGTTCCAGAAGCCATAAATATTTCCCCAAGCAATCGCATCCTTCAAATTGACGCATACTTGAAGTAGGGTGATTTCGTCTTCGGGCAGGTAAGACAACCGTTTTTGCCTAGATACTGGCACGTTGTCTTTCCTATTCACATGTTTCTTTACACGCTCGATTCCCGCTGGCCTTCTCAGTTCAACTCCAGCCACGGCAGCCACTATCGCTCTTTCCCGTTTGTCGTGGCCTTTCAAGCGTTCTTGGAGTGATGAAACCATACCCAGCGTTGGGATAGAGCGTCGGACACAAAGATCACAGATGGCTTTCGGACCCATCGTATCGTAACCATCATCTGTCCTTGGCTCCGCTTGAAATCTGTCGTCTTGTTTCAACCGCTCGGCAAGGCGGAGCTTGTGGCCTTTGCAGATTAGGCCACGTGCTTTGAGCTCTGTTTGCAAAGCATCGTGAGTCATGTTCCGGTAGCGTATGTAGAACTTTTTATCTGGTGCTTTTTCCGCGCAATCCTTGCGTATCTGTTGTCCCAACTCTGCGGGGTCAGTCGGAGTTGTAAGTTTTTGGATGGCCTGCGAAGCACAGGCGGGGTTTGAAGTACCGATAGGCGATTGAGACAATGGGACGAAAGGCGAAGGAGCAGTAGCTGCAGGTGAGAGGTTCGTAGAGAGAGCGGATCGAGGGGGAGTGGCAGCAGACGGAGCATTCTTGTTGACATCGGGGTAAGGGTCAATAGCTGTAGAGGACGGTATGTATTTAGGGGAATCGGACTGCGGGGTAATAGATGGAAAGGGTAGGATCTCAGGGACATGAGGTCGAGGTGCAGTGGATGCAGGCATCGCTTTCCTAGAAGTGTAGGCGGCAGGGGTAGCAGCTATGGCCTGTGATTCTTGGCTAGGAAAAGAATAACGTTGTACACTTCTCAGGCAGTCTGTCATGAGTCCGTCAAGGTGCTTGTTGTAGTCTGTCATTGTCTTTGCTGCGCAGAGACGAGACCCTTGGAACTGATGTCTGCGAGACGCGCGGGAACGCGACAAATCCTCTTGGCGCTGACATAATCATTGAGCCTTATGATGCGTAGATAACAAGCAAATAAGGTAGGTATTCAGACGATGCTCTGTTGCGAACAGCTTTCAAAGTTCCTATAGCTCGAGTCCATTAAAAAAAAAATCTGACGACTACAACAGAGTTTGCCTATTGAATACAGGAACTCGATTTGAACGCCTCCTACGTTTTTAAACTAGCATCTTTTTCATGTTCACCATTCCGATCCTCGAGGAACAACACCGAACATCATAGTCTTCTCCATCGCATTCCCTTTCCAGCATTTCCAAAGTCTCCTCAACAAAAATTTCCCAGACCCCCCAACGCCCCATCATCCCTTTCCCACAGGCTCCCCACGACCAAGCAACTCCACCAACCTCTCCAAAGCACCCGTCCAACACATCCAGCAGCCCTCTAACGGTCCAATACCTGAATTCCTATCAGTGTGCAAAAGCAGCTGTGAAGCGTACATGGACATGGTGATTGGATGGAGGCACAAGACCTCCGCAAGCATTACAACTTCAGCCCGAAGCCGCCCTAGAGTGTCCAAGAGCCACAAATGGCCGTGCACCGAACTTGCGAGATTGTTTCCAGTCTAGTGGATCATATATTCAAGCATAGACCGCCGCTTGTGATGGGCCTCCGTGGTACTGTTCTTTTCCGGGGGATGCTGGCGGAGCTTGCGTCGGGGGAATACCGCACTCTAGGGTTAGGCGGATGCTTTTTGCGACCTCGAATGTGTGCGGATGCTGATTCCTGAAACAGGAGCTATTTCTGATCTGACAAGAGAATGGAGCAAAGGTCTTTCAGATCTCAAGTGCAGAATTATCAGGGCAAAGCATGATGACATTCACAGGTCTTGATTTTCTATTTACGCAAATTGAGTAATTTTTGACTAAAACAAGGTGACTCTTTCAATCAAAGCACATTGTTGTACTGAATAAATTTATTGTATAAATGAAAGAAATATCTCTCACACACAAATTGAGGCTTCTTTAGAAGAAATACGATACAGTTGCTACTCCGTTCAGACGAAAAGCCTGAACTGTACAAAATTATATGTGGGATCTTGCTCTTGTTCCCGCATAGTCTCACACTTCTGATCTATACTACATTGTCTTACTAACAGAGACTTATGCCTTACGCATGGGCGGGCGTACCCTTCCCTGAGCATAAGACCTACGATATGATCATAAGGCTTGGCGTTAGCGTGGACTTGATAGGTTTTGTAAGTTCGTGTCAAGAAAACTCCTACGTTGAGGAATCGGTCCGCTTCCTTCCAACGTGCCGCCATTCAAGAGATGGCAGATTTTCGAATGTCCTCTTCTTTCAGCGACAGCTGACGGTGTCAAACCGCCTTCATCGACAAGGTGGCTCAGAGCCCCAGCACCCAGCAACATCTGAACTAGATCCGCATCTCCGTGGGCAGCAGCCCAATACAACGGTGTACGAGAACAGTGATCCCTAGCATTTGGGTCCGCATTTGCCGAGAGCAGTACCCGGACTGCGGCTCCTTGGAAGGAATTTATGGCGGTTATTAGCGGCGTTGAGCCAACAAAAGGGGTGTCCACCTCGGTTCCACGACGTATCAATTTTGCAATAGCTTGGCCATCACCTTCGCGAGCTGCGTTGTACAGTCGGGCAAGATTCAGCCAATTTTCTGGAGTCTCGTTGTCTGTCTCGCAATTCTCTGAAAGGAGCTCAAGGACGCCCTCGTGAGGTGCTACGGCGGCCAGAAGGAGCCCTTGTCGTTTCGCTTTGAGGTCGAGGTCTGGCCGGGATAAACACTCTTCTAAGATCTCCCGAAAGGCAAAAGCGATGGCGAGGAAGTAAGCGCGTACCAAATTACTCGAGAGATTGCCTAGCAACTCTTGAAGAAATGATCCATGGTTGGTGTCGACGCCATAACAGCGGTAGGACCGTGCCCAGGACGAAAGGGGAGAATCGCTTTCGGATTCATCGAAGAGGAAAAACCAAAAGATCTTCTTGAAGTGGGATTCACCTTCCCTCACTTGCTCTCCAGCCCATTGACAGTGGTCCATCCAGAACAGAACAGCATATGTATAAAAGGCGTCAAAAAATGCTGCAGACGTGGAAAACGCCTTGCTATTGAGATCGATGCCGCACTCAGCGCGAAGAAACTTTTTAGCGGCTACATGTTTTGAAGACTCCATGAGTTGCAACATACAGACTTCTGCCGCAAGAGCATGACATGACACTTGATCGTATTCTGGCTGCTGCTCAAGGAATTCTCTCACAGAGAGATGTGCGAACCGAAAGACATCTAGACTATCGTCGAACACTACAAGGTTCTGGCAAAGGTCGAGAATGTGTTCCCTCTCGAGGTCCTCAGGCCGAATAGATAGATTCCCGGCCACTGCTATTCGAAATTCGAAGTTTTTCATTTGCCTACGAGCACATAGGAGCCATCTCAAGACGTTACGAACAATAGATCGACCAGCTTCGCCAGGGTGATTCACGAGTCTGTCATATATTTCGAGATACAGTTGCTCCAATTTTGGTGGGAGCCGTCCCAATCTGAAGCGGAGATCCTCGTCTACCTTCATGGTACACAAAATTTCAAGTTGTAGGCTCGCCCATCGGAACCTTGAGAGAACAGGTACTTAGTATAATACAAATGGGTTGAGACGAATATCCAGGTATCAACTCACATGCCGTCAGCACCCTTGCTTACTTGGTCAATAATGAGAGCTTTCAGCTCCTCTCTTGCGTTGCTGTTACGGAGCAACCGTCGCTTTCTCACCAGCCTCTCGGTCTCTGTCCTAACAAAAGATTCAATGTCGACGGTATTTCGGTCGGAGGTGATGTCAAGATTAGGATATTCCCGGAGCGTACAGACAATGTCTTGATCGTCGCGACTGGAAAGGAAGATCTTAACCAGACCCATAGAATCTTGCAATATGTTCTCAAACGCATCAAGAAGACATTGGCGGTTCTCTGGATCACACTCGTCAAGAGCATCAACAACAATAGTCGTCATAGAATACTGCTCGATCAATTCAACGATGAGCTCGCATGATTCCTCAATTTGTAAGCCATTGGAGTTGAATCCTTCTCCTTTCTTCTTCCATTTCTCGACAATAAGACCCAGAAGCGGTAGATCAGGCTGTAGAGATGCAAGCTGTCTTGATATACTTCCAAGCACGACAGCTGGATTCGAACGTTCGGCCTCAGCAGCGTTTCGTGAGCAGTAGAAGTAGACCGGAGGTGGACCCTGACCAGCATCAAATCGCTTCATTGCGTCTTCTACCACAAGAGAAACAAGCGTGCTTTTGCCGGAACCGACCTT
Organism: Platismatia glauca; assembly: GCA_963556305.1. NCBI lineage: Eukaryota > Fungi > Ascomycota > Lecanoromycetes > Lecanorales > Parmeliaceae > Platismatia > Platismatia glauca. The sequence goes on along the minus strand of OY745779.1, from coordinate 657,488 downwards.
ACCATGAAGCCATAAGAGAGATGAGGCGCTGCTTCTGTGCCATTGAATGTACATTGGGTCCTGGAGAAGCCACCTCCCCGAGCCGGAGAGGACATGCTTGACAATCTGCTCATGGTGCTCCATGTAAGGCTGAGAAGATAGCCAGCGCAAAATCTTAACGCGTTCCTCTTTGTCAAGATGATCTTCGACGCTGTGAAGCTGACCGCTCATTCGAAAGATTGGACCGTCTATTGTGTGGAGAAGACTCAGCATTTGGGAGTAATTGCTCTCTTGAGTAATCGAAAGGCTCCCTAATGCCTCAGTGATGCTGTTGCGAGTTTCGGCATCTACAAGGCTAGCGCAACGGTCCACCATCTTTTCCTCGGCGTCCATACTTGCCCCTAAATTATTGAATTCTTCTTGAGAGACAATAACGGCTTCGAGCATACGCTTGGCAGAATTCTGCCCAAAGAAAGCCTTGGCCTTTGACAAATAAAGCAAGATCGTTGCATACAGACGGACGAGGGTATCTTGAAGCTCTCCACGAGCTCGAGATGTGCGCTGCAGATATATTTCCTCAAATATGGCGTAACGACTGATCATGCGGGCAATCTTTTCAGCTCCCTCCACCACGAAGCCAAATTTGATCATGTCGCTGACAGCGATCTGCAACAAGAAGCGAACACCTGCCCAGGGAAGTGCAGCGTGCGCAGGGTCATACTGAACAACGATGTCTCCAATCTCTTTAAAGCGAACAATCCACCCAGCGATCTTGCTGAATAGATCCCGAACAACAATTGTCTCGCCACCGCTGCCGGGCCGCTTCAAGCGCCACCTTTTCTTGATGCATTTGTCTCTCGAGTCCTCTGTAAGACGGTGTAACTCAGTGAGGACGACAAGGTGACCTTGCCCACGGAAGGCGGCATTTTGCCGATCAGACTCACTGAGTCTACTCAACGCGCAAGTCCAAAGATCATTATTGCGGGATGTTGCCATGACGATTAGATTGAGGCAGGTACTGAAGTGGACGACACCGAGCTATGGCAATGATAGAATGTGAAACAATATATATTCTCGGGATCCCACCATGACAGCTCTATCGTATGTTCGAGACACAACTCTCTGGGAAGCAAAGCATAAGTCCCGAAGCAAGGTGCAATAGCAGAGTGCTATGCATACGCTTTCCATTGAGACTCCAGACATGAGGTAGCGACAATTCCTCTTGGCGCTGACGTAACCAATCAGCCCTACTCTATCACATCGCTTGCCGATTCCTCTGTATTGTCTAAGAGAACGCTATAGCTTTTCGCGATGCCAAAACACGGTCCCGGTGCGCCGTCAGGAGCAGAACCATCTATAACGAAATATGCTCTGAACATCTGTTATGTGACGTGAAAGAACCTTGATCCCAACATGTTTGATTCTTCAATCAGCATCTCCTTGACAAGTACTCGTGGGCGCGGAAACAAATGACAGATTTCTCTTTGCGGGGAAAATCAAAAAATTGCGCACATCTATTATACATGGTACCACCCACCAACAACACATTTTGATGCTATTCAAAGTAGGCATAGTAGTAACTACATATAATAGCTGTCCTGACCCCAAAGATTGACTGTGGTACATTACCACTTTGTTGAGAATCCCCGACATTTGATGACATCCCGGCATCTTTCAGGCATACTATGTACCCACTTGATGTAAGCCTGTCGTTCCACCAAAGCAAGCCATTCTTTCTTAGCAGCCGGCCACATGACATTAGATGTCAGAATCATTCTTTTATACGCTCGGATTTTTTGTTTCATGCACTTCCACATGTACTCGCAGGGATTCAAATCGGGGCTGCTGGGAGGCCACACTAGCGTCTCAATCCTATGCTGTCTCAACCACAACATTGTCTCTTTGGAACCATGAATTCCAGTGCCGTCTTGCATGAAGATTGGTCGTAATCCTTGCTTTTCTAGGGCTCGATACCAGGGTAATACGAATGGCTCCAAGATTTGCTCAATGTAATCTGTGCTTGTAATAGATTTCCGTAGACTACCTTTCATTGCCCCGCGCTTTGTGGGCTTGATACTGCCAGGAAGTGGACACAGTTCAGTTGTCTGTTCACCCACAATACCACCCCATACCATGAGTGACTGTCGTCCAGAGTACTTGAAGTATTATACACATTCTAGGCAATGGCGTTCGTTGGATCTCCGGGTGACATAAACTCGATTTCGTTGCCTGGTCTCAAAAGAACTCTCATCACTGAAAATTACCCGCATCCAGTCTTCAATAGTCCAATGTAGATGTTCTCTGGCCCATTTGAGTCTTTTCCTCCGGTTGATCCATGAAACAAGTGGTTTTGGGCATGCAATACAGCGGCGGAAGCCTGCTTTGCGTAGATATTTCCGGAGAGTCGTTTCAGAGGCGGAGATACCAAGATCTGCTGCTAATTGTACGTAGGATTCACGTCTACCATCCGCTGATTTAGTGACTGCTCGGATAAGGCATCGAAGATCATGTGTGTTGATTTTTTCAGGACGCTCGGAGGTAGGATTTGGATTGTGACGCGAGGCTCCAGATCGTAGAGTTTGTCTGATTGTGGGTGTAGGGACATCAGTGGCTCTGTGGATTTGTGAAACAGTCTGACCAAGCATAACACTGCTATCAATGATATGTTTACGTTGTGGAGTGTTTAGATGCTTATTGGGTACATAAGGCTCCATCTTGTGAGTGGTGTGTAAGAAAGATGATGGGGAAAACGCGAAAAGTCGCGTAAATCCGTCATTTGTTTCCGCGCCCACGAGTACGGAGTACTCTACCTGGCATTTTGATCCTCGAGGCACCACATCACACCTCAGCCACGCAGTGAGCTGAATAAACGGGTCAAACACGAGAAAGACAAAACAACTTCCAACCAGGGAAACCCGCAAAGACGATACGACGCACCGTCAAAGCATTCCCCTATCTATATTCCATCATACCTCCCCCAAACCAAACCGTCCCCATCTCCTCCACAATCCCCCACCTATCACCTCCCCCCCACCTCCCCCCCACCTCCCCACCTCCTCCCCCAACCAATCCCGTCGACCTCACCCCCACCCCCCACCCCCACCGCCAGCCCCCGATCCCATCCCCCGCCGTGAACACCCCCAAAACACTCAACAACAGCCCCCGCGCCGCGCCTCCCATGAACCGCGTATAGTCTCGTAGTTCAGAATCCTGCAAAAAAAAAACCCCCCCACAAGGCCGAAGCGCCAACGTGCGAGGACCGTGTGTCAAAGGCGGGGTACTCTACGCATCACGGCCCACCGCAACTCTGAGCCGCAGTCCGGCCGGAATGCGTGTCGTCCGGCGCGCACGTGGTGTTCGGTGGGAGCGGTGAGGTCCTTGACGTCTATAGATGTCTCCAGGCTAGGCCACGACGTCCCGTGCGACGCGTCCTCCGATCGATGATAGAAATCCGAACGGACCAGAGCATGAATTCGAGAGACAGTGTCGATCTTGCGCGTGATAGCAATGGCGGGGATGTCTTCCCAATGGCATGCTAAGTCTATCATCTACAACTGAACTTCTGTTTATTTTTGACGACACATAAGGCATTGGAATGGGTCAGAAGTCATGGACGGAAGCACCGTTGAAAGTTTCACGGGCCACTGCGGCGGGTTCGCTCTTTCGGGCAGAGTGTCTTTGGATAAATAACGAAACCAGCTCTTACAATATCACCAAGGTAAGACTTTCTTCATTACTCAGTGCTTAGAGTGTAATAAACTTCCTAAAGCTGGACATCATATTTTTAGGGATCAGGTCCAAACGCGGCGCACGCATACTGGGCTCGGTTATTATGCACAGGAAGAAGAAGGCACCAGAACCATAATTTTTTAGGTGCAAATATCAATACTCCGAAGCGGACAAGCTATGGGAACAAACCAAGGAGCGAACAATGTAGCGATAAATGTATACATGAAACCTTATGCCAGGTTCAAACAAATGACAGTACAGTGTGGCCGTTGGTCGACCTCAGTAATTAGCGGACGGATCGCCTGTAACAGGGACGATTGTATTCGTCACAACACTCCCTGGGGGCGCATAGCCTGCACACAATTTCAGGTCAGCGTCTGTCCCGTTAAAACTTTCAACCTTGAGGAAGTACTGACCACCCAAATTCGTGATCGCAGCAGCCACTTCTCGCCACTGCAATTTTCCCGTCAGTGACTTTCTTTTTAGCATCAAAGGGTCAAGTCAGAAGACAGTTGCGGGAGTTAAGTAACTCCAGAAACGTGTCTCGCGACTTCAATCAGGACATAGACAAGGAGTTGGAGAGCCGGAGATGTTGCTTACAAAACCACAAGCCAACTCAGTCGTCTCACCGTCACTGACGAGACTGAACCCCAGATCGCCCGCATTCAGCACGTTCGTAAGTTCATTCACGCTACTACTTCCAGCCTTAGGCCAATTGATCGCGGGCGGTACATTGAGCAGCTTCGCATATGTATTCGGATTTCCACTTCTCGCGTGTGAGACGAGATAAGACTGATAAGCTTGTGCGAAAGAGCCGAAGCCTGGGATCAGAGGGTATGGTGTGTCGTCCCCGAGGGTCGCAAGGTCAATGTTAAGGTCGTAGAATGTGGGAATGAGGTCTGTGGCGTGGAAGCCGGGCGTGACCGAGTATTGCAGGTTGTAGTTGATCCCGTCATAAGCGTCGCTCAGATAGCGGACGTTGCACTGGAAGCTGCTATCTCCTACTAGCGCTTTTGCGCGGTCGAATTCGGTAGTGTAATTGGACGCTGCGGACATGACGGGCGGGTAGCGTGCCTCAACCACAGCGTTCACACCAGCACTTTGCGCGTATGAGGGGAACGCCTCAGACACGAAGGTAGAGAACTGGGCGTCGGTTGTTACGTCGAGAGGGGTGAATATGAAGGCTTCATCGGAGACGTGGCTGAGAATTAGGGACTCAATACCTTTGTGAAAGTTTCCAGAAGCGAGCTCGAGAACAGCCAACTGCCGGATCAACTTTCCATCGGCAGCTGGGCCGACCACACTGGTTCCTTCGGGCGTCTGCTCGATCAAATTTGTGTTAGCGCTCTGCAAAGCCTCCGCGCTCGCAGTCCTCAGACAAGCTACGCCTTGACCAGCACATCCAGCCAAAGCCGTAAAGTTTTGGAAGGCCTGCTCCAAGCCACCTTTTCTATCGAAGAGAAGCTGAAAAGCTGGGCTCTGCATAACAGCTTTGGAGAAGAGAGGATCTTGGGTTCCACCGAAGGAGACAAGTTCTACGCAGGTATCGGAGTCAGTATGGCTTATTCGCAGCAGAAATGGAGTTGCAAGGCAGGTCTCGGGAGTAGAATGGTCCTTGTACTCCCGGAACATGTCTTGCGACTCCCTTCCGAACTTAAACAGGAAGAATCAGCTCCGAAATGTACGTACGGTGCATGATGGAGCCAGCGCCGGCAGATTCGCCCCAAGCCGATACTTGGGAAGGGTCTCCTCCTACGAGGGAAATGTAGGACTGGATCCATTGGAGCGCGGCACGCTGGTCGTAGAGACCGGTGTTGGGCAAGCCATCAGACTCCATTGTTGTGCCAGCGAGCCAGCCATATGCGCCGAGCTAGTATCTTGTCAGAGATAAGAAGGGTGAACTTGCCCGTGAAAAGGTGAATCTACCCTATAGTTACTCGCAACAAAGATGATGTTCCCGGACGACTCTTGGAGCACACCGGTCCCGTCATAGAATGGCAGCATGTCTCCAAATTGATCTTTGCCTCCAAAGTAGTAGGCTCCTCCATAGAACCAAGATACAACGGGTAGCTTCAAGGATGGATTCTCTATAGCTGCGGCTGGTACGTGAACATCCAAAAATAGACAATCTGCACTTTCATCAACACCTCCCCATCTACTAGGAGACACCAGTTGATACATACCCTCACTAGCATTTTTAAAAGAGGGCACCGGGATCCCGCCCAGAAACTGATTCGCAGCCTTCCCAACTGGACTACTGGCACCAGGTCCCGTCACCGGTAGTCCTCTGATGGGCGCTTGGATGCAGATGGGGCCGTATGAGCCATTCTGGATTTCAGTCTCGGTTTCTGGAGGCGCTGGTTTGGCCCATCGAAGTTCCCCTACTGGTGGAGCGGCGAAGCGGATGTTTTTGAAAGTGTATATCTGCGGGACCAGTCAGAAGGATACCGTGGGGGTTTGGAATGGCAATGGTGGACCAACGTCGCCATCAGGATTGTAGCTAGCGGCTTGATATGTGGCGTAGGGTAGAACCAAGGTCGGCAGGGAGCCGGATCGCTTATCGAAGCTAATGCCTAGCTTCGCAGGAGCTGCACGACATACTGCACATACTGCCGCCAGCGATAAGACGAAGGCCAATGTTTGGTTCATGCCAGATTTCCACATTGCTCGCTAACTCGAGGTTGAAGAGATCGCAGATTTGGGGATCGAGGGAAGCACGCCTTTATGTCGGTGGTTGCTGCAATTTCGAGGGATCTGCACCAGCTGCACCAGGGCAGAAGGACAGATATGGATGGAAACCCTCGGCATGGTTTTTTTCGAGCACGAAATGGGGTCCGAAGGGTAACGGTCGTTCCTGCCAGCGTAGGAGGTGGATTGGGAGGGCAAGTGTGGATGAACAACCTCGGCATGATGTTCGACTGTTGGTGGCCAGGAGAAGATGGTGGGATGAGTGAACTGGGATTGTCGAGACGTCATCCGCAGTCGGGTAAGTATATACCATGTTGAAATAAGTAAAATAAAGTAGGTTGTGCAGATGGAAAGGGAACGATTATTGGTGGGATGACGTGCGTGGTGTCGGTAATACTACCAGATCCAGAGGCCCTAGCAAGACCATCCGAAGCTAGCCTCCCAAATTTCCGCCTTCCCCACCTTTTCGATATGTGATGACTTACCTTTTTTCTTCTGATATATTTAGTCTTTGCGCCATCTTGCCCGACTGGAGTACGTGCAAGGCGAATGGAGTAGAGTGCGCTATGGAACACTCACGGTCCACCCCCTCAACAGCGGACAATAATGCCAATCGGGCTTAAAGCCAGGCACTCCGTAGATCAATAAGCCACAGGTCCTCGTGAAACACGCATCACACCACCCAATCAAGCGTCTTTCCTCTCAAACTTTACTTCAAAGCACCGATCAAACTATTCCAGACGAGAGAAAAAGTCCGCAGCAACCACCAATCATCTTGCGTCAATGGCCAAGACCGTCCAGAAACATGTCGCGGGCAAGCAGAAAACGATCCGATCAATATTCAACAAACAAATACGGTACGATAGGAATTGTCATACTGTTGTACATCGAAAGAAACGAGTGTGGCTTGGTTGGACCAGACTCCAAACAGCTGAATGAACAATAATGTTCCGTCAGGCTACTCGTCGGTTCCCTCCTCTGACCGATGAGATCGCCCCCGCTTTGCCATGGGTATACTCGGACCGTAGAAGCCCCATGCCTCTCCCGACGCCTCGTTTAAGCCGCGGTAACAACAATCGTCTGAAAAAGCAGGCTCCCTTGATGCCCGGATCTGCTGCGGGTTAGCTTATTTTCAGCAAGTCGGGCCGGAGCGCTTTTCGATTTGGTAAGGCGGGTTCTCGGACTACGTGCGGCAAAGAGCCTACTCCTCTCGCCACTGAGAAGCGAGGTCTCATCCCTTAACGGAAGGCGAGGGGGTCTGGCACTGGCAGTAAACTGCCCGTACTTCCTTTGCTTGTGACTCTTGGAAACGTTTGGACAGCATTTTTGGTCCGTGTTGCTAGAAGCCTGCTTCATTGCTCTCAGTCTAGATTAAAAACTACCTATCCAATGTGCCTTTGCACAACATGAATAGCGAAATGTAGCCGTTTCACTTACGTTGGAAGCTCTGTCATCGATCCAGAATCGTTCCTGGCCCCTGAAACGCCGCTGGCAGCGCTGCCATACCTCCTGGCAAGCAAATTGTCTTCTCGAGCACCTTCTGCCATCTTTTGCGCAAGACCCCATGTTTTGCCCAATAATTCCATCTTGCGCAATACCCACTCCTTCTCTACCGAATTGTCTAGCATTCTGCTGATCGCTTGCAAGGAGAAGAGGAGGAAGATGGGTCCCAGGAATGCCGCTGTGGATACGTTTTCGATCGATTTACAGATCTGATGAGCGCTGTGTATGTTTTCGTCCATGTACATCTGTCTTCGCTTTGCGGTGTCGCTGGGGCTCATGGTGGGATAGTCGGTTGGGCTAGTTGCTGTTGGTGGTGGAGATCCTGCAGATCGAGTTCCCACAGCGAAATTTGTAGCTCGGGAGGACAATGTCCGATCTGGAAGAGCATTCGGGGTCTCTCCGCTGCCCGCAACGGTAGTAGTAGTATTTCTTGTGAAAGCAGCGCTTTCCACATCCCGGGACGGCGTACACTGTGCGACAACGACGCGGACCAAATTCTCGGGAGAAAGTATCATGTTCCGCGCTGCAAGCGTTTGGCCTGGAGTCATCTGTTCTCGGGACGCTTGGTAGGCCGATGCCATGGCTGAAAGCTTGGCTTCTAGCCCAATCAAAGCGATGTTCAACACTTTTAAAATCGACCAATAACAGCAGTAAAATGAGGCGACAAGAATCCCCGGGTATTGGTAGACGATGGGAAACACCTTGTCGTCAAGAGCAGATGGTGTCTCGGTCGGTTCTTGTCCTGCCTCCCTCAATGCCTCAACGCATCGCTTGTGAATTGCTTTGTGATTCGACCTATGCATATGCCCTCGGCGGACCAAATTCTGCAGCACCGAGCGATCCCGACCACCACTCGCCATGTATTGTACTGATTCCATAATATACCCAGGATGGTGCACAATCTCCTGGAAGAAGGCCTCTCTCGCGTCGTCAAATGGACTCCTCCTGGGCGACGAGTCGTGAATTTCTTGGGATAATTTCCGCCATGGTGCCGACGAGAGGAAACACGGCGTTCCTGAGTGGTAAGATTCCAAGACTATTGAGTATCGACAAGCTAAGAACATAGCTTTCTCAAAATCCGTTCGAAATCGATCCACTCCACGGAGCCTCATTAGATGAGCCGCCCCGCCTGCATGGCGAACCCACGAATTTCGTTCCGTGCAGTTGAGGAATTCGAAGAATGTGAGGAGAATGGTTGCACTGAGGGTGTCGGGGGCAAACCCTTCGGTTGGGTCCTGGATACATCTGTTCAATTTGAGTAGTGTCTTGCCGTATATGAGGCGTGAATTTTGCACCAGGTTTTCGTCCCGTGTCTGGCGGCCTAGAAATGAAAGCGATAGGGCGCGGATAGCGTAGAGAAGGGTTGCAGACACTTCGGTGCGACTTGCCAACTGAGACAGCCATATACTGTGGCAATTAAAGGTCGGTGCGATTTGCGCGGGATTATCCGACACAATTGTATTGAGAAACAACGTGAGCAGCTGGGATTGATATGCTGTTGGAGACAGTATGGACACCAAAGCAGATCGCTCGAAATCCTGAGACCGTCCACTCTTGTGCGGTGCGGGTTTGTGGTCACTCTCGTCAGAGACTCGCCGGGTCAGATACTCAAAAGGCGCAGAATTAAGAGGTCCACTGCCGGAAGAAGCCGCCGATGACAAGGATGATCTGCTCTCAATGGGTCTCTTCCCTTTGTCGTCTGTCGTGTATAAATCTCGGATGGTCGGACCCTCGTCCACGAAGCTTATAGACTGGTAGCCGGGACATTCTCGGCCAGCCTTTCTGCATCGGAGACACGTGGGTTGCTCTTGATCGCACTAATGAGCAGCAAGTCAGCGCATATGATAGGCCAAAGGTTGGAATCTGATTGCGCTTCAACGAGGCATTTGCATGCATAATTCCCGATTAGGCGAAGATTGAGGGATTCTGCTCCAGAAAGTGGGGATCGAGACATGCGGATGCAACAAAGTCGGCTAATTCGCGATGGCTTACCTTCACACGACGTTGGACACACACTCGGCAACCTTCGCGAGGGTGTCAACCAACCAAGTCAGACAAAGGACGGATGGTCATTCACCTTTGCTCCTAGGTGCTTTTACCATTCTGGGATTTCTTGGGCGACGCTCTCTTTCTCTATCGTTTGTCTAGTAGTACTTATATCAGGAGCGGTCTAGGATTAAAAGGACTCAAGACGACGCCGTTTGATGCGAGGATTCGGATACGGACATGTCGATGCATGTGTCAGTTGAAGGATATAATCATATATACCATACTTCATTTCGTAGTCATCGTAGTCGCCGATTTCTGCTGAGTAGATTTTCACGGCTCAGCCTCAAAACGAGGGTCAAGTAAAGTGACCTTTGAGTTGGCATCAGCCACAGCCTCAGTACCTATTACCTAAAGGAGTTAAGGTATATCGGGTATCGCGAATTAACCCAAGAACAGGTTAGCTTGGAATTCTACCAAGATCCAACCTTAACGGTGTCTACGGTGATCCTTTTAAAATTAGACGGGCTGACCGCTCAGATCAAAGTCAACGCAACGCCCAAGAATACTCAGTATATACATGGAAACAAGACTTTTGGTACTACTTCATGACCCAAAGTTTCCGCAACCCGAAAAGCACATTAATACAATCAAAATTAGGGGTATATAGATCTCATGGACGGCCGTGTACGCTTCGCTCGCTCCATATAGAATACAACAGAGACATAGCTCGACATACTTCGATTAAGGATTTTGCTAATCGCGATCAACGTCAGCAAGGAAATGTCTACACCGCGACTTGTTCCGTTGGGACGACACAAGCATCACATTGATCGTAGCATGATCAAGTATATCTCTCTCGGTGAACCGGCGCTTGATTCGCCAACCGCCTTGGCACAGAAAATCCAGGTTGATAGACCGGCAAATCGCCATCTGAGACATCGAAATCCGTATAGTAGTACTGCGGGTTCTGCGCGTGTGCATGCTGGGCTCTAGCCCATGGGGCGTAGCTGACAGCATAGTCAGGAGGGGGAGTCTGCGCTCCTGATGGGTTTTGAGACGGCTGGTAAAGCGGACGACTTTGAATGTTGCGAGCGTTAGCACGGAGGGTGTTGTTGAGCCCGTTGGTGACTACCGTCCGGAGATAGATCTCCACAGCTTGCCCTTTTTTCTTGTCGGGGCACTTCACACACTCGTCCAAAGGACTCCTGCCGTACGTAGAGCTGCTTGCGCGGGCGCTATCGTCCGCGCGGTGGCGGCAGAGCTGTTGGACGGTCTCCAAATCTCCTCTTCGGGCTGCAAGATGTAATGCAGTGATTAGAGACCCTGGAATTTTAGCGTTCACATTGGCTCCACGCTGGAGCAACAGATTGGCTAGATTGGTATCCTCGGTCTCGACGGCCATCATGAGCGCTGTCGCGCCTTCGGGGGTGGGAACATTGGCCAAAGCTTCATGATCCAAGAGTAGAAGAGCCATTTCGAAATCGTGAGTGCCGCATACAAATATTACATATCACCACCGCATTCAGGTCACCGTCCGGCGGACTGTGCATACTTGGACCGATGCCTCAGGGAATCTTGGCATGGCAGACTAAGTATTGGCCTGCTTGGATAGGAATCAGCGTGTGTAATGTCGATCGGCCTGCTTGGTATCGGCACGCTTGAAGAGGAACCAGCCTACTCAGAATCGGGCAGCTTGAGGAAGAATCAGCATACTCGGTGTCAGCCTGCTCGGAACCGGCTTGCTTGAAGAAGAATCAACCTACTTGGTGTTGGCCTGCTCGGTATCGGAACCAGCATGCTCGGAGAGGCATATTAACCACGGAATCACCATTCTCGAAGCGGCATGGCGTTAGTGGTCTCATACCATTGTGAATAGTCACCGGGGTAGCTGGGTAGATGTGTATGTGATTGGGCTGTTCCAGCACCAGGGGTAGCAGCAAACAGAGGCCTGAAGAGGCGTATTGCCTGGATAGCGGCCTGACTAGATTTCTCGTACGCAGACAGACCCGATGGGCAATACCATCACGGTCTAAACCAAGTAGATGTGTAACCAAATGTTTGGGCGGTCTCAACTCCAGAAGTAGCTGGGCCGATAGGCCAAACCAAATCGAGGCCTGAACAGGCAGATCAACGTACCCTAGCTCTAAGAAAACTTTCCTGTCCCTGTACGGCATAGAATTGGAGAGAGAAGTCTAGCTAGCTAGATTTATGCGTAAAGCTGAAGCAAAGGGATTTCGGTACCGGACTCCCTTTTCGATATTGGACTGGCGTTCGACATCGGACATTTAGTTTTCTCATGAGCAGAAAAACCCGACGGGCAAACCCAACACCGTCTATACCAAGTAGATGTGTGATTGAATGTTTGGGCGATGGCCGATGGACCAAATCACGGCCTGAACAGAGACATACAACACATTCGATTCCGTAATCTAGATAAAGACGCTACTAAGCCAAGCAAGTTTGCTGGCGAATACATGACACGCAACTAAGACAAAAACAATGTTACATCATGTTGGCAACAGGATCGTAAAGAGGATCGTTCAGAAGAGTTTCGAGCTCAGCTTCTGTCATCCCAGCCTCGGGCGAAGATTCCGCTGCCGTTGCCGACGAAGCTTGAATCTGACTGAGAATCTGTTTGAACTTCTCTCCAATTGGAGATCGTCGTGCAGGGACCCGAGCCATCACCTTTGATACACTTGATACCTTTGCAGGGCTTTTCTCTTGGATCTTTGCCGAAAGAAAAGTCTGTAGGTAGCGAGTGCTGACTTGCGTCAAATCGGCCACGCGAAATTTGCCTGGCTGCTTGAGCATCGTCCCCAACTCTTCTTTCAAGACTGGCTCGTACTTGAGCCATCCAGTCCGCTCAAAAGACTTGTACAGAGACTTGTCGGACGCCAAGGCAGCGGTAAGTTTCCGCATGATCTTTCGACCGCATTGAGCCTCCCACTCATCTGCGGCTTTTGCAACAGCTCGATCATCCTTTTTAGGATGATCAGCTCGGTGCTGCGCCTCCCACTTCACACGGTGTAAAGCAGGCGACTGCGTCAGATCGTCCCTAAAAGGACCGATGCACTGTAGCTGCGAGCACACCGAGATCTCGCTCACCCAAGCGCTGTTGCGGCAGCCATACTTTACCTTGAAAAAGATGTGGAGGCCTTGGAAGTCATGATCGACAAGCATGAGCCAAGGGAGCCGCTGAAGCAAAGGATCCACCGACAGCATGTGAATCCACTCGCAAGTGGAATACCCGGGGTATCCCATCAGTGTGATCACGATGCAGTTGTGGATGTCAAATTGACCGTCCATGAGCAAACTGCTCAGATTGCCATGCTCCGTTATGATCACAGCACGGACGCTGTGCTTGCCCTGGATCCGTACCTTGAGCTTCTCCACAAGCTGAGGAATGGGTGTCGCAGTCCCTTCTTCATGCTTGTAAGTCTTCTTTTGGGTAAGCTTGGCCTCGGAGGACCCTTTGCCATCGCTTTTGTGATACGCGATGATGTTTGGAATGATTGTGGCATCGATGAAGACGCGTTCTGGGAGATGGAACTTGCCTTTGTCTTCGGCAAGAACGCCAAGTGCAAGAGGGTGCACCTTGATTGTCAAGGCAAGGTCAGTGCGTATCCTCTTGACTTGATCCAATGACATTGAAGTATTTGCAAACACCTAGACTTTGGTTCAGCGGCACGATCAAACGAACCGCAAGAACAACGGCTTACTTCTCTGTATTGAATGAACCGGACTTTGAGCATTTGCTCTTGTGCCTGCATGTCTACTAGCAAACCAGCAATTGTATATGCTTGGCTCCAGAACTTAACTTGACTTCGATACGCTCTGTGGCTCTATCACAAATCAGCCCCGACCGGTCGAAGCTTTGATGATAATTACCGGATTGTCATGGCGCATCACGATTGGATGGCCATTCCTCTCCACCACAGAGTGTGCTGCTTTTGCAGTAGAATGACTCAGGCGCAGAGCCGTCCCAGATTTGGTCGGGTCATCCACATCCGTGAAGACCTGCTCGAGGCGATGGATGATCTCCTTGGGAGGAGGTCCATTCCGCCAGTCTAAAGAGAGGTAGTTGTCCGACATGTTATGGGAAACTACTCACAATTCAAATGCCCGATTTTAATAGTGATCTTCCTGCGCATCGAATTGAAGAAGCCTCTCGAGATACAGATCAATTGTTGTGATGCGCAGTGATGTGTCAAGTTGAACGAATTGGATGATGTGATGCCAAGTACGGTGTTCGATATTCGGAAAACTTTCACCAGGCGCCCACCGAGACATCCCGTTCACAATGATTCTACCCTTTCAGCTACCCTACTTGTTACCTCTCTTATCTTCCTGGCTGATTGCGACAACTTTGGGATTCAGCGAGTACAGTCCAGCGCGTCCAGCACCTACAGCTCTGCCTCTCCACCTACGCACCCACGTATTCCACTCCTTCTACAGCTCTGCCCCTCCTACATATTCCGCTCCTCCATTTGCTCCGCACCTGGAGACCTGCTGATCCAAACCTCTTACAGTAACCCTCCTCCAGCGTCCGTCCTCCAGCGCCCCTCCTCTTCCAGCGCCCCTCTTCCTCCAGCTCTCAACCTCCTCCAGCGCCCCTCCCCCTCCAGCTTCGTTTCTCCAGCTCTCAACCTCCTCCAGCGCCCCTCCTCCTCCAGCTCTCAATCTCCTCCAGCTCTGCATCTCCAGCTCCACATCTCCAGCTTCCCTCTTCCAGCGCCCCTTCTTCAACTCTCAACCTCCTCCAGCTCTGTTCCTCCAGCTCTGTTCCTCCAGCTTGACTCGGACGAGCGAGGAACTACAAGGACGCTGAGCGAGCCAACGATGTGGTGGTTGATAAGAAGGTGACTGTGGGAGGGTGACTGTCTAGAGTCAGGTTGGCTCCTACAGCTTCCACGGCTAGCTACGCAGTTTCAGATCCTTGAGCTCCTACAGCCTCACGTGCGCAATTTCAGATCCTACAGCCCCGCACGTAAAGCTCCGCATTCAAGGCTCCACAACTGTAGCTTTTATCTCTCTAGCACCTACAGCTCCTCGCTCTCGACTGAAATCCTCACTCGATTGGAATCCTCACTCGACTGAAATCCTCGCTCTCGACTCAAACCCGCGATCAATCCTTGCTCGACTGGAACCGCCGCCCGACTCGTTCTCGACTGGAATCCTCGATCAATTCTCGCTCAATTGAAATCCTTGCTCCTGACTGGAATCGGAATCCTCGCCCGACTCGCTTGACCTCAATTCAACCTCGACTCGACCTTGACTGGAATCCTGACTGGAATCTTCACTCGACCTTGAAATTGCCCGCCGAATCCCCGCTCGAATGCTGGCAGCGATAGACATCTCCGATGCTGATTCTGTGAGCGACATGCCTCTCCGACCCTGATTCTGGCAGCGGTAGACGTCTCCAGTGCTGGTTCTGTGAGCGACATGCATCTCCGGCCCTGATTCTGTGAGCGACATGCCTCTCCAGCCCTGACTCCGTGAGCGACATGCTTCTCCGGCCCTGATTCAGGCAGCGATATGCCTGAATACACCTCTCCGCCATTGATTCTGTGAGCGACATGCCTCTCCGGCCCTGGTTCCGTGACCGATATACCTGACTCCGTGAGCGACGTGCTTTTCCGGCCCTGATTCTGGCAGCGATATGCCTGTCCGCCACCATGTGGTATTCCCCCAGCGAGCGAAATGCCTCTCCGGCCCTGATTCCGTGAGCGACACATGACTTTGGATTCTTTTGCTGACTGAGGCTTGCCCGCTCAAATCCCCACTCGACACTGGCGTTCCTAAATTCTCGCTCGACAGTCCTCATTCCTTCGAGCCTCATCAAAGACTAGCACAGCCTCCTCAGAAGCCATCCAAGACCCAGCTCCTTTTGGCGGTAGTGTTTCTATCAATCTAGGGCAATAGTAGGGGCGGAGCGGTAGTAGGTACGGAGCGATAATACGTGTAGAGCGGTAGTAGGTACGATTAAGTGACAGGTACGGAGCAGTAATAGGTATGAAGCGTTGGGAGCGGGGTGTGGGAGCGGGGTGTAGGAGCGAAGCGATAGTAGGTGCGGAGCAGCAGTAGGTGCATAGCGGTGGTAGATGTGGAATAGGTAGTGATACGTACGGAGCGTTAGAAGCGGGGTGTATGTTCTAGGAACGAAGCGATAGTAGGTGGGGAGCGCCGGAGAGACAGCTTTCCGACGCACTTTTCCCAGACGATTTTACAATACTCTTCTCCGCTCTATCAATAACAATCATCATTATCATCATTTGCAAACTGAAAAATCCGCAAGAATAAGATCTTTCAATTCATTCAAAATGACTCAACCGGGTAAAGGAGCTCCCTCCAAAGGCAGGCTGACTTCTTCAGGCTTGCACCCAATGCGCGGTGTTCCACCAACACCAGAACGCTTGGTGGCAAAGAGAACACGAGCAGAGGTGACCCAGATTCTCGGAGGGATGCCCAATGCATGGCAAGCTGGGGTCAGCAAGGTGGAGAGATGTTCCTTGGCCGAGTACGATGGTGGTAGAGGCCTGAAAACCATCTTTTCAAAGGAGAAGGAGGGGCCCGGGGATCGAAAGAGACGCTGCCATCTCTTGTGCAGTGGCAACACTGGTAAGCTGACAATGTCTCTAGAGCTTGCTGAAAGGCACCAAGATCCGTCCCCTCACATTCTCCACCGTTTTGAGCTTCCGGACGATGACAATCATATTGGCTTACGCCTGTACGACGTTGACGTGAGCCTTGAGATTTGGGAACACCCCAGGAATCCAAGGCAGCGGAAGTCTCAAAGGAGAGCTGAGGTAGTAAGTGGATATTGCTGGGTGATACACCTAGAGGTCTCGATGAAAGAGCAGGTGTTGATGAAAGCAAAGAAGATGCTTCGGAGGTTGGAGTCGATCACTCGTGCAATGCCTTCCGACTGGTTCACCTATCGAAACTACTTTGTCAAGAGCCCTGTCGATGATGACAGCAATGTCAAGTTCGGCGACGGCGTCTTTGCGCAGACTTTTGTTGGTGAGTACACCTGGCGGTTTACCGGCAATCTTGCGAGTGCCGAGTTTCGAGAAGCATTGACGGGCAAAGTCGCTGGTAAGACTCAAGAAGAGATGCCAACGAGGTCGCAGCCGTACAGGACGGTGAAGGGCAAGAAGGCTGCCAAGGGAGCTCCTGCTAAGCAGAGGAGGCTGAAGCGAGTCCAACAACGGGAATCGCCTGAGGCTTCTCAAGAGACTCCCGAGGCCATGGACAAGCAGGATGATGTGGAGCCCCTTGGGCCATCGCCATCATCTAGCCCATTTCATTTCTCCTCGGAGGTTGAGCTTGGCGAGTTCGACAAGGCCCCCATTGAAGGTCTCCTTGACAAGAGAACCAGAAACGGCAAGGTTGAGTACGAGGTTCAATGGACTGGACCTTACAAGCCGGCCCCCATTGAAGGTCTCCTTGACAAGAGAACCAGAAACGGCAAGGTTGAGTACGAGATTCAATGGACTGGACCTTACAAGCCAACCTGGGAGTCAGCGGCTCATGTCTCCGCCGAGTCCATTGCAGAGTTCGAAAGGAACAACGCAAATAAGCCAAAGAAGGGCAGGCGTACAAAGAGCAAGCAACCGTCTCCGGCCAATGCGCCCAGGACGAGATCTGCGAAGAAGGCAGCTGAGAAGCTGGCCTGAACTCTTTTTTGTTTTACTCGCACATCATGTATCAGCCAGCAAATCTGCTTGGGCTTTTTGCTTTGTCTTGCCCGCGTGTCATGTATTAGCAAGCGAATATATTTGATATTGGTCCAACTATTTCCACCGTTGCCAACACTGCTTGTAGAAAAATCAGCTTGCTTCGTATCGACCTGCCTGGAATCAGCATTCTCGGAGAGGCACATTGATCACGGAATCAGCATATCGCTCACGGAAACGCTCACGGAATCATTGATCGCTCACGGAATCATCGATCGCTCACGGAATCATCGATCGCTCACGGAATCATCAATCGCTCACGGAATCACATGCTCAGCATGCTCATGCATACTGATCGCTCACGGAATCACATGCTCAGCATGCTCATGCATATTGATCGCTCACGGAATCATCAATCGCTCATGGGATCAGCATGCTTGAGAGGCATATTGCTCACAGGATTGCTCATGGGATCTGCTTATCGCTCACAGACTCAGTATGCTCGGCGAGAGGCATCTCGCTCACAGAATCGCTCACAGAATCGCTCACCGAACTGATCACGGAATCGCTCACGAAATCACTCACGGATTCAGCATGCTCGATGGCGGAGTCAGCATACTCGAAGAGGCACATCCCTTTCGCTCACGGAATCAACATGCTCATGCATATCGATTGCTCAGGAAGTCAGCATGCTCGCTGGCGGTATATGTGCATGCTCGGAGAGGCACATTGCTCACGGAATCAGCATGCTCCGAGAGGTACATCGATCACGGAATGAGCATGCTCGCTTGCGGTATGTGCACGCTCGGAGAGGAACATTGATCACAGAATCAGCATGTTCGGAGAGGCACATTGATGGCAGCGCTCAAAGAATCAAGTCGACTGGCTTAGAGATCGGTAGAGCAAAGAGACAGCAGCAGCAAGGAAGAAGGCAAAGGCAATGAGGCCTAGAGAGGACGATGTATCACAGTTGGAGAATGCATTTGCTCAGTTAGGGTCTTCGCAGTAGGCCATGAACCTCCTAACTGTGCGCAGCCGAAGGCCACAGTGAAATTTACTATCTCAACAGGTTCTGATTGGTACTTTACAACCCTTGACCTCATTCACATGATTTACACCATTGCCAATGCCGCGTTTTCCTCCACGGCATCGCTTGGCACAACGCCTGCGTACGATCGCTCCTTCTGCAAGATTTGTTGGATCGCACTACAAAGTTACGAGGTGGGCGGGTTGCCTTCCAGGATCAATCAGTTAGCGCGTTGGCCCCGTCATTATAATATATTGATCCACGCGAGCATCGGTAGAAGAACTAGTGGGTGAGTTTTGTTGTAACTGGTGGAGTACGGCTCGCAAGCTTCAGGGATAACAACACGCGAAATATATACGAGATAGCGTCGAGTCCCCCCACCTGATTGGCCAATGTGGACTGAGGGATCTCTGTCGTATATGGACAATAAGTGAGCTCGATTTGGATTACCATGATTGCGGCGTTCGGATAGTTGCATCCATGTGTATCTGGCACACGCCGCCGTCTCAATTGCTTTCCGGGCCACGGAGTAGCTTGTTACATCTAGATGGCTCATCAACTGCTCAACGCTCGTGCAAAAAATCCGCGCGAGGGTGTGCGACATCGACATTCTTGGCCGCTTTTACCTGTGCCTTGAATCAAGAGCCAATCAGTCGGTCGGGTTGTCTCGCGGCGTAGCTGGCAGCGGTAGGTTCCTGCACTAGGTGCACGGCGCAGTACTGAGGTAATGTACCTAACAAGTACTTAGCAGCGGCCGGTCGCGAGCCACGGACTCATCAACTATTACTTCCTTCCTACATCATTCAGAAGCCGAAGAAGTTGAAGTTCTAACAAATCCAGACAAATGCCATTTTCGCATACGGTAGATTGTTGTATGAAAAGCAATTACTTCCTATTTACCGTAGAACACAGATATTGACTTTGTGCGCCGTAGTGATGCCACAATGGCCTGAAACTCGCCCCTTTGTTGAATGTTGATTTGCAACACACAACCGCCTTTCTTTCCAACAAGACTCCAGCCTAGACTTGTATTAGCAAAACACGTTATGGACCCCTGCTGTGTTCTTTTTGATTCTTGCGCTACCATAAGTAGAGCACCTCTGTCCGCTCATAGTAATGTTGCTTTCCTCTCATTCCTCGTTGCAGACTCGTCAAGTCACTGTCTCGTGGACTCGCTCTTTTTTGGATCTTTGCCTGTCAAAGCCTTTCCCTCACTATGTCTTTCAAAGCGTCTGGCACGCTTCAATCTGCTCTCACTCTATGTCTTGCATTCTCTGCCACCATCCTACCAGTTCTCTCTGCCCCTGCTCCTACAGACGACACCAGCTTCTGGATCCCGCGCTCCCTGAAGTCACTCTTCGAGCCCCGAGCCGCAGTAAATAAGTGCGGTGGCACCGGCCTCTACATCACCAACGGCGGCACCGGTACTCAAAAATTCACCGTCTTTGGGGGTGGAGCTACCTACGCAATAGTCTCCGACCCTTACAAAAGCGTCACCCTCGCCGCAGGCAAATCTGCAGCTGTTAAACTTCCGGTCGGCTTCGACGGCCATGTCCAGCGTGGCAGCGTACTACCAGCCACATGGGTGGAATTGAATATGGTCAATGGTAAAGCCGACGGAGACGTTAGCCTGGAGATTGGATGTGACGGTCCGGTGACTGTTCAAGCCAGTGCCGTTGCCGGCGGTGGCACGCCACCCAAGTTTGGATTCTCTAATGATATCAACGCCAAAGCACCGGCCGACGCTTTTTTCAACCCCCAGGATCCAGTGGGGGGACCCCTTCCCGGTCCAGCGACGACCGCTACAGACGTTTTGGATAGAACAGGCACTGATGTCGTAATCAACGCCCACACCTTGGCCTACGAACAGAGTGTACTTTCGCAGTCGGAGGCATATCTTTTTGGTGGAGTGGGAACTGGCCAAGCCATAGCGTCGGATAATTGTCTTTTAATTACATTTTACTAAGATATTGTCGGAAAAGAATTGAAGACACCAGTCTTATCGTGGGCTTGGAAGGAACGCACATTTGGACGGTCGGGCGGTATGAGAACTTCGTTCCAATGCTAGTCAGGGTGATGAAAGTTCTCTATGTAATGCCCTACAATCTTGCCGCAGGCCAAGACCGGCAGTTGACCGTGACGTCTCAATTAGCTCTAATTCTTCAGACTTCGACATATCAAGATCATCCACAGAAGCTGTGGGATACGTGAGATCTCCACCGTGCGTATATTGATCAACAGTCGTGCTCATTGGGGAGCTGGGCAAGACAACCGTTGGAGGTTCGGAATGGGAGTCATTCGAAGTGTCAGCTCCAGCCGTCAGTGGGGTCTCTTGTCTTTCGTCCAGTGTCATCGCATGAATGGAACTCTTGTTGTTTGTAAAGCTTTGTACATCCGCACTTTTAGACTCGGGCTGCGTACTTGAATAGACGAGATCATGTACCTCTGCCTCCAGTCTTTCGTTTTTCGAAATATGGTCTATCGCACCAATGTTTTTGCAGGAGACACAAGAGTATGGAGAAGATGTCCTAGTGCTTTGCTCTTTCTCCACCGCGATTATGCTGCACTCATAGAGACTCGGATGTGTCGACGTTGGGCTAGAGCAATGTTTAGATTTTTAATCTCTTTCAGCATCTCCTTGGCGTACTGGATAATCATATTGAGATATGCTTCCAAGCTATCGTTGCCAATGTGCTTCCCGTTGGTAGGGAGCTGGCTGTAGGATAGGGCGGGTTTTCGATTTAGCAGGGTTGGGAACAAAGCGCTATGGAGCGACAGGTCGGCGTTACATAGAACAGCTCTACGAAGACGAAGAAGTTATCCTTCCGCCTCTGGAGAAGCCAGTGAAAAAGCCAGCGACCATACCCTCTCTGCCCCTTGTGCTTCTTCAAGCCGTCGATGGCGAACGCACCCATCAGTGCCGCTGCACCGAATTCTGCGAATCGAATTCTAGCAACAGCCTCATCGCTCACGTCAAAGACGTGCTCCGGAGCGAAACGGAACAACAGATCAAGAATGATGAGAAGGATAGGATCTGCGAGGAATACCAAAAGACCCACGGCAAGGAAGCAAAGGAAGAGGCAGAGAAGAAAGTCACCAGAGAGGAGATGGCGAAAGCAAAGGAGGAAGCCGAAGCAGCTAAAGCAGAGAAGCAAGAGATGGAAGGTCGGATTCGCAAACAGGTTGAGAGGGAGGTAACGGCCATGCTGGAGACCACCATAGAAATCAAGCATCCTTTTACCACCAACCAGAGATTACCATAACAATGTTGAATAAATAGCAAGATTCCTCCTCCCCCTTCCCACAAAGCACGAGTGCTCAGAGCCTTTGGCTGGTCTTCGTCTTGCTACAAAAGTCCAAATTGCTGCTACCCTTACGCAACACCTCCTCGGTAAGCTTCCGGTCACACACGTGTTGAGCTTAGCTGACGGTCCTAGCCCATTCTACTCAGTGCTCCTGTTTCCACACCCGTAGAAACCAAGTTCATTGATACCCTTGTTCTCAAGCGAATATCCTCAGTAAGCTGCCCAGTCCGAAACCCGAGTCGCAGCTAGGGTCAGAGAGAGAATGTCGACTTTGTTCCAGCTGTCAGAGGGACCAGTCGGCGCCGGAATGAGGGGGGAGTAAGCAGAAAGAGAACGTTATTTTTGCCTTAACGGTTGTTCGTGTCTTTTGTCCTCACGTCGACAGAAGAGACTATCTTTGTGCCTTGGGATTTGCTCTGTTGCCTTCTGATTTGTTGAGCACAGTACCCTCACAGCTTTTAGGTTAGACCATCCTTTCTCCCACTGATGCTGTGGTTCAAGTAAAGAAGCTTCCAATTCGGAGAAGTATTAGATTGGAGAAGCACTTGGTTGGAGCTTTTCGACTAGCGAAGGATCTTCTTGGGATTTGTATTGTCCATTCGTGGATGACTCGGACCAATTCTATTGTGTATATAGATAGTTTCGTACAAGTGAAAGAGCCAATAGCTAAATAAAACGTCGCTAGCTGAGCAAGACTTGCACAATGTCAATATGGTCGTGGGGCCCTCTTTGGGACCACAGAAGCCTCGTCGTACGTTGGTGGGGGGGTTGCATTGCTCCGCACCAACGGTTCCTCAAGTTCAAAGTTGGTATACTGAGCCAACAAACTCTTTACCAAGTCATAATCCGATACTTCGCCAACGGGTCGTGGCTGGACCCATGGGTGGCTATGAGGGTTCTTCCGTCCGTGCCGGCGGCCCTTCTTTTCCTCCTCCGCATTGACCCTTTGAAACTGTTCTTTGCGTGACTTTTTGTCGACGCGCTGCTTTCGCTGTCTATCATCATCGCTGAGCGGTATCAAATCTATAACACTCAACTCATGTCTATGCTTCCGGACTGGCGGAGGCGGCGATTGGCTTGATCCATCTGTATATGCTTCTGTCTTGTGGATCCCGTCGGAATCGCAAAAGCTATCGTATATAAGGGGAGCAGAATCAGAGTGAAAGCGGGGCTCGTCATGTGTTGCGTGGCTTTGTCTGAAGAATGCCCTAGGAGCCTCGTGTTTCTTGTTGGTCCGTGAGGGTTTGGATATTCTGACTCGTCGTTCGACTATTAATTTGAATTTGCGACTAGTGACCTTCCCAAACAAGTCATGAGAGCCTGTCCAGCTTTGAGAGGAGATTGACCGGATGGACGACGAGCCATTGAGATTTGATTGCCTATTTCCTAGGACCCTTTCGAGTATGGCGTCGCGTTCCGGAAAGGACAAAGAATCTATCATCGATGCAATCTCACGGAAATCTTGTGGTGATTCTTCCAACACTTTTGCAATTTGTCGCTGGGATATCGGTATTGGCGTGATCAGGAAATGCTGGAACGACTCGTTGGACAATGTGTTGGGAGTAACAGACCAAGCTTCTAAAACAATCCGAACTGCTGGCGTATCCCTGGTCTCAGAGTCTTCGCTTCCGCCAGCGTCTAGACCTTTATAGCCGCCTCCAGTACCATATGTCGTTGCCGACTGGTTTCGGCTCATCGCAGCTATCATACGAATGAGATCGTGCTGCTCTTCCCTGTCCAAGCTAGCTGCTATCTGGGCATGTCGTAGGTGGACGACTTGAAGCATCATTGTGAGAGTGCCCTTGGCATCTCTAAGCTCGCTTCGAAGCGATTCCATGGAAGGCTGCAAAAATGGCCACTTCATGCGTTCCAATTTGGACAACGTGATTTTTGGAGATGCAGCCTGACTCTTCGCAGTCCTCTTATATACGCTCCGCAATTGAAGGCTAGCTTTCCCCAGAATGTCTCTGAGCTTTTCGAAAATCCCATCGCATTTGCGTTCTAATTCCATAATGTCCCGAAGGTTATTGAGTGTAAACATCGCGGCTGATCCCTCAGTAGATGTCTTATTACCCATGAGCTCGCCGAGCTCTTTAAGCGTCCCGCCCATGACCGAAACATCTGTGCCTACATCTCGAATACTCTCGGGCGCCGTACCGACCTGGTCTGCAAACGCGATCAACTTCAGTGATATTTGGATTCCTGCTCCTGCAATGGCAAGGATAGAAGCAGCAGCCCCGACGGCCTCCATGTGTAGAGTACTGGATCAGAGTTTCCAAGCTTAATGAAAGCGGCGAGAAGTCTGACTGATATCAGTAGACCACGCTGGCGAAGTATCAGTAGTGTAGCGTCGAAGACGTAAGCGCAATTTGCGGAGTATTGTGCTTCACCGAAATCAATTTTTTGAAAGCACACAACAGCGTCTAGCCAAGGTGAATTGCAGCTTCTTTATGAGCGCTATCGACTCATTTATGGCATTCGTCGTCTGAGAATGAGCCTGCTGAGTTGAGGCTTACTGTTGGGGCGCAGTTGGGCGAGGCTGTTTGTGCCTGCCCCACTGCCCCTCTCTTAGGCGAGAAAAAGCAAGGCTAGCAAATGGGAGCATGGCTTGCATTCCCTCCTCCCTTTTCTTCTGCCTGTAAAACCAATCGTCATCCATAACAAGCTGTCATTTGATGGCTGTGTCGAGGGGATCTGAGATATATGCGCCTTGGGTGATACAGATGGCATACTGCCCGACGAAAAACATTCTATTGGTCGAGATTATCGCCTCACACCTCCGCTTTAACCCAAAGGCAGACAAACGCACTGCATTATGGTAGTTATTAGGAAACGGGCAAAGGGTGTCGTAACTGCTCGCATCCAGGTAAGGTCAAACCGCCATGGTAGGCGACTTTCAAATCTAGCCTTCCTTCCAACCCGTCCTGTCGCATTTAATTGAATCATGCCCATGTCTTCTGGGCTCGCATAGACCGCGCCTACTCTGTCATCATGGACGTGGATAATGTTTCACGGAGCAGACACTAGTACGGACTCAGCATCGTATCTGACAGACCTCTCCGTCTAGAATATCGACACCCTCAACACACTGGTCCTCAATGTTATTCTACTCTCCATTTCTAAGCCATTCGTAGCATCTTTCCATTCTATCTTTCTACCGACTCTATTCCTTATTCCTTTTTTCCACCCATCCCGCACTTTCTGTTCCTAGGAAGTCACAGACCCTATCTGACCGTAGCGAAACATCGCAACATCATCTTCTGTGGCAGTGGCGGTCAGAACCTTGCCGCCATGCAGTCAAGTCTCTTTGAGATATGGTCATGCAGGGAAAGGCTTTCTTCACCCCAAAGAGAGCAATTAGGTCGCGAGAGGAGTAGTCACAACCTTCGCAGTGGTCTGTGCGAGATGTTGTCATGTCAACTTTTGGTCTTCCCAATTTCTGTGTTTCTTGACAAGGTTCAATAGGTTTTATAAAGCTCAGCGAATCGCTGGCGGCTGACAGCAAGCTCAGAGACTGAGACGCAACTAGAGGAAGAATCCCACCCGAGGTATTGGTGATTTGGCATACTCTCGCCATCACATAGTTGTTCGAAAGGATTACAGCGAGGGGTGGTCATTGTGGTAATCCAAGAGAAAAGGAAGTTGCTACTTGGCATTTGGACGGGCAATTGCGTGGCGAAATCAAAGGTCAGCTATAATGTCTGCGGTCTCGAATTATGTCCTCAAGGATTGCAGCGCAGCATAAAGTGTTGACTGTCCAGGTCACAGTCAAGAAGGAATCAAAGTCAACCTGGCAAAGGAAGATTTGCTCTTACTCAAGAGATGTCCCTGCCGTTATATAAGAGAGTGATTAAGTCTGCTCAATGTTGATCATCACCTAGTCTACCGAAGCCATCTCCAGAATGAAAGGATAGGGAAAGGACAGTAGTGATATCGACATCAAATTGACAGAACTAGCGAATCACTCAAAGAATGTGATGCTTCTACCATCCAAGCATAGAAGACTCGCGCATCCTCCACTCTTCCCTAGCCAAAATTCACTCATACCCCTCCTAGGCTCCTTCCAGCATGCCCTCGTTCCATACCTGAGGTATCGCAGCAGCCCACCATCCCCTACTGTCCCCTACTGTCCCAACGCACCAATGCTGCTGGGCCCCGACGCTTCGGCGTAGGATGAGACTGGAGCTGGAGCTGGCTTGATGGCTCGCACGGGCTGGCCATGAAATTTCTGCCCCTTGTGCACGGTCTTGTAGTGGTCCGTGAGCTTGTCCTTGCGGGTGAAGCCGTTGCCTTCTCCATGATACTTGCATCCGATCACAGAACAGGCGAACATGGTGGGATTGCTGCAGTGCTTGGCGGTTGTGTGGCGGTGGAAGTCCGCCCGGCGCTTTGAGCTGTAGCGGCAATTCTGAACGGGGCAGAGAAAATTGCTGGGGGAATCTAGCGGATTATGCCGGTGATGGTTATAATACCACCCGTATACTGTTCCGCGGCTGCAACCTGCAAAGCGACAATGGAATGGACCACGATGAATTCCATCAGCTCCACCTACTGCAGAACACGTAATGCAGGTACATTTCTTGCTAAGGCTTGTGTTTGAAGACTCTTCACCTAAGCTTGGAGTGTCGACACCACCTTGTGCTGGGATAAGAGCAGTGGCGACCTGGACGGTATCTTCACTGGCGGTGTTGACGCTGTAACCAGGTAGCGTTTCCGCTAGATTTTGCACATGCCCAGCTGGAGAAATTGTCGAGAGGTGGTTCGGTACATATCGGAAACATCTTTTTTTGCCCTCTGGTCAGCCAATAAAAAAAAATCTCACCCTTCCTCGCCCTCTGCAGCATGAAGCGCAGGGGGCAGGTCATCGGGCCAATCGATGAAAGAGTCGAAGTCAAAGGGCTCATCCATCGCGAAATCCATGTCGATCTTTGCAGGTAAGCGCCCTGGGCTTGCAGATTGGGGTGGGATGTGTTGGCAACGGCCCCGCTTTGGACGAGGCTGGAAATGCAGATGAAGAGCTAGTAGCCAATGAGAGCTGCTGACGGGGAGGATTCGGTGCGCAAAAGTCTGGAAGCAAAGGTGAGGGGGAACGTTGTTTATGTAAATGATGTCCTCGCCCCTAGCTCGCAGCTCAGGGCGTAGGAGGAGAGTACTGCATGCCTAGCGTGGTGGCGGTCTGGGAATGGTGATGGTACCTACTCGATCCTGATCGGAGGGTCTTTGTTTGTAGTCGTGCCAGCTCCTGCCCACAGCACATCTCATCATACGAGATGCACCTACCTATCGATGTCCTAGCCGTTGGACCTTTACACTGCCTTCAAGTTTCTTCAAAGCCAATCACATTGGTACCACCGGAGGGAGTACATGACCAGGTCTGCTTTTTGTAGCGCAGCGGCGGAAGAATTACACAGTCACCGTCGGTCATGGCGTATAAGGACCAACGTATATTCGTCTATCGACGATGCTACCTCTGAGGGTGGAAAATGGATGCACTATGTTGTACTCGGTTTCATCCCAGATGTCCCCCCCCTCGCCCGGCTCCGGTGTTACGCTAAACTTCTGACCCATCCCTCGGCTTACCTCCCTTTACTTTTACCGACTTCCACTCCATCCCAATCGCCCCCACAACAGCCAAACACGCCACGATCAGTGACACCTCAAACGCCCTTGTGAGCCCGCGGTTATAAACCTCAAGAGCGGCGTTGTAATCCGCCGGGTCCGGGATGAGCGTTCTCGACTTGGTCGCTCCCGTCGCAATCACCAGTTGTGCGTTCACTCCTGGGATACCGGCAAGATCGCTGGCGAGCAGACCAGTAAAGATGTTCTGGCCTGCCGAAACCATAAGGGCTCCACCGAGGAGTCGAAAGAACAGTACGACCGTGGTTCCAGAAGGTATGTCGGCCAACGGGAGCACTGCTTGCGCCGCGATAATGGCTTGCCGGAAGCCGCACCCAACTCCAACGCCCAAGATGATCTGGTATCCGATCCATTCCCGTGTTGGCGTGTCAACAGTAAAGGTTTTTAGCATACCAGCACCGTGATCGAAGAGATATAAATAAAGGGCGTGTAGTATCCAATGATGGTAGTGACAAAGCCTGCCATGAGACTGGCGAGGACTTGAGCAAGAATCAGAGGGATGTTGTCGATGCCAGACTGCATTGGGCTGACGCCGTGAATCGCCTGGAACCAGATAGGTAGGTAATAGATGACAATGAAGAATGCGCCGCCGAGGCAGAATGCAAACAGCGACCCAGAGTGATTATAGCTTCTTGGCGGGTAGACTGTAGTCGACGATCCCTCAATCTCACTGAAACTAAAGTTAAGTCTGCAAGTCATCAAGATTCACAGATTCAGAGGTCTTGACGTTGATGCAATACTACGGACAAACACCAACCATCTTGAGGGCATTTTTATCCTGCGAGGCAGTGAGTGTTTGGGTCAAGCGTTGTGGAAATAGGCCTTGACAAGAGGCTCCCGACATTATTGAACCATGTCACGTCCGAATCAAGAATTTATCTGAGGCCATTCGTGCAGAAAAGCCTCAGAGGAAGCACGCCTTTATATTAAGGGCTGTCAAATGGAAATAAATATTTAAGGGGGCTGTAGAGGTGGATCTTGAGTATGTCTTCCCCCTACTTATGCCAGGCGTTTTGAGAGCAGACCAGCGGAGTACAAGTGCCAGAACTGCGCATCATCACCTACAGCTAATGTCGTGCCTGAGTCAATTCCTTGAGTGATTAGGGCATTGACAGACGCTCGCCCAGGCCTAGAGACAACTGCTTTTAGGCAGTAGAGTCACACCCTCCAGAGGGCCCTCAAAATAAATGTCTTCGCAACAAACGTCAATGTATAAAAGCCATAATGCAGTAACGAGCAATTGATTGTAGCAACCACTGCATAAGGGATTTTCAACCGCCGAGCTCCGACGCCTGAGAAGCGTGCATGCTTATCGCCTCCTATTCAGACATTCAGACATTGTTCAATTCGTAGAGCGCACATATTTGCCAGTCACAATGCAATGATCTGTAACAAAGTGTCAGCCTGATCCAGAGCCATGAAAGGTGGTACTCACCCCTCTCGAAAGGTTCTAATGTCAACTGTTCAAAAGGCTTGATCCTCTCTTCCTTCATCTTCTGGACTTCCCTTGCGAATACCGCCTCTGGGGCTGCCGTGCTATCTATACAATTGGCTTTGACTGAGACCACCACTCCTCCCCCAACCTTCAGGTACAGATGTGCGTTCAGTCCAACTATCCTAGCCTGATCAGGTTGTGCCACGTCGGCAAAAATAACATCGACCATTGACACTAGCATGCGGTAGCGGAGAGGGTGGCGGGCGTCTTCTATGATTGGGATGACATTCGTGCGATGGGTGGCCATGTTGATGAGATCTCTACCTGAGCGGTGGGAGAATTCGACCGCGAATACTATGCCTGTAGGACCAACGATATCGGCTACGTGAGAGACGGATGTACCGCTTGCTGCTCCCAGATAGAGAACCTTTGCGCCTGGGCGGACGCTGTCGGTGGCATTAGAGACTGAAGGTTCCAACCATTCAAGGGAGGATCACTCACAAGATCTCATCAAGACCTCCTAGAATACCGGCGGCAAGCTAATGTTGTTACTATGAGATCTCCTTCTTACTAAATTTAATCTTACCTTAGAGCGGAAGGGATTCCAGACACGGTATTCCGTTTTGGTGGCTGGCGCAGCGTCGCCGTTCGTCAGACCAGTTGTTGCGCTAGATTCTACCGAGATTCTCTTCTCTCCGTAGACTGACTCTCCTGGTGTAAGATTCTTCGTGACCAGCATATCTTCTTTTCCACGAGCGACGAAGACTCCCGGATGCCTATGTGGCTCCTGTATAGTTCCTAAGCTCTTGTCTCAGAGGCGAAAGCCTGTGGACGTACGATAATGGTCTTTGCGCCTCCTTTCGCGCCGAATTTGCTTCCTCCTCTTGCCCCTCCACGACCGCCTCCTCTAGGGGCGCCACGACCTCTTGGTGCTCCTCGCCCTCCACCTCTACCTCCTCGGTCGCCGAATCCACCTGGACAGAATGCTTTAGCAAAAGCTCCCCAGATACTAAGCGACCTTCTAATTGCGAGCAAGCATGGTGACATGACCGTCATGCAGCGCAGAGGTGCTAGCAGCCACAGGGACCATATAGAGACACTAACCTCTACTACCACCGCGAGGTGCACCACCTCTGCCTCCACGAAATCCACCTCGATCTCCTCCTCTCGATCCTCCACGGTCTCCACCACGACCTCTGGGTGTGAATGCCATAGCTTTTGGCTTTTATGAATGCTCGAGAGTTGAAATGACTACCGTAGGCTTCTGGGGAAGATCGGTGGTAGTGTAGTATTTTCTTCCAGATTCTGGATATTGCAATTTTTCGACTAGGACACTAGGACACCCAGCATAGGTACCTCAAATCTGCGATGCAAAGACTGGTCAGTAAGTTTGAAATTCGGTCGATCTCTATAAAATTGTAGGAAACGTACCTCGCGCCATGTCAGGGTTTCTGTAAATTATTGTACGAGTTGGATATCGAGAGCTCGAAGCAAAAAGTTCGCGGAAGATCGTTTTCAAGATCGGCTAGTCTTCAAACAGAATAGCGGCACACAAATGCTAAGCGACTCTGAATTTCCAGCATCGTCAACGCCAGCCCACTCTCGCTGGACCACATCAACGACAACAGTCAAAGCACCATCAAGATGGTAAGCTCATCCTTTCTCCAACCCCGAAGACCCTACCCCATACTTTCACATCTCCCAAAACCAAGCACCGCCGCCTCCAATCACGCATCTCCCCCATCACCTGCATCTCACTCTCCATTCTCCGCCAACTGACCCATCCCTCCTCGTCTAGGTCCGCTACGCAGCCACCACGATCGAGCAAGGCAAATCCGCCCGTGCTCACGGCTCCTACCTCCGCGTCTCCTTCAAAAACACCCGCGAAACGGCGCAGGCGATCAATGGCTGGAAGCTCGAGCGCGCGCTGACATACTTGGGCAATGTGATCGATCATAAGGAGGCGGTGCCCATGAGGCGGTATGCTGGAAGTACGGGGAGGACTGCGCAAGGTACGTGAGAC
This sequence comes from Platismatia glauca, assembly GCA_963556305.1. Classification (NCBI taxonomy): domain Eukaryota; kingdom Fungi; phylum Ascomycota; class Lecanoromycetes; order Lecanorales; family Parmeliaceae; genus Platismatia; species Platismatia glauca. The sequence goes on along the minus strand of OY745779.1, from coordinate 626,497 downwards.
TCTGGTATCTAGGGGAGATAGGCATGGGACCGGTCATAGCCGTGGAGTAAACACTGGGTCAGGAAGGAAAGATTGAGACTCTTGGGCCTCGGATAGTTCTACATCGCTGCTCTACATACAATTCGTCGAATACGGTACTGACGTTGAGTTATTACACAGGTAAACAGTTCGGCGTCTCCAAAGCCCGCTGGCCCAAGAAATCCGCCGAGTTCCTCCTCAGTCTCCTCAAGAATGCCGAATCAAACGCCGACACCAAAGGCCTCGACACGGGCAACCTGATCGTCAAGCACATCCAAGTCAACCAGGCACCCAAGCAACGTCGCCGCACCTACCGTGCTCATGGTCGTGTATGTAATCCCCTACAGCCCACTCGGAGTCTTACGCGGTTCCATTTCCCGGATAACGGTTGCTGATATTGGCGATCACAGATCAATCCCTACATGTCAAACCCGTGCCACATCGAATTGATCCTGACGGAAGGTGACGAGGTCGTGCAGAAGGGTCCTCAAGTGGCGGAAATGGAGAAGAAGCGATTGAACAGCAGGCAGCGGGGTGTGAGGCTGAGGAGGGCTATTACGCAGGGATAGATTGCGGGTGTTATTGCAGAAAATATTCTAGTCGTTAGCTACGTAGCTTGCGATGCCTCAGCTAGCTAAATAACCATCACATCATTGTGTGCAGAAGAGAATTTCATCCACCTGAAATCAAATGCTGCGTTTTCATTGGATTTCCATGTCTTTCTTGTATTGCAAACGCCATCTAAATCCCGGCTGAACATTGTTCGTTAAGACACATACAAGTATGAAGCAAAAAGAGTGCTCTAACATCATCCACACTTGGCTTGTATTCAAGCTCATCGACGATCTTAGCATGCAGATGCTGCATCATGGTATCTGTATCTGTGATAACGACCCTCATCTGGCTCTCTGGACCTATCGTATGATGCTAATGAGGGAGCAAAGCTGCTAGATAAATACCCCCGAATCGCGCAAAAAGACGTGTGGTAATGTCCTTCCAACAGGCCTTTGTGTGGGAGGCGCATCGGTTGGGCTGGCGTTGGAGTCGAATGCCAAAGGTATGAAGCAGGGTGAGCGTCTAGAAATGCTGCTCGTCCGGACAGAAGCACCCGAAGCGGAGAGTTCGTAGAAAGCTCATCGACTTGTTGTAATCGCACTTATGTGTCGGCCGAACGGTTGTAACGCTGAACGAGCATGACAATTCAAGATAATTCGACTTCGGGGGTCCAAGCAAGTGGTATTCTCAAGAGATGAAAAGGGTCCCATGGTCTTGGCCTGAAACTCATGGAGATGATCGACACTAGGTAGGGAAGATCAATTTCTCCACATGGCCACTGAAGCGACCAGATCCTCCAACGGGTTGCCCGTCCTCGCGATTATCCCATTCAGTCACATCGGTCCGATTCGTCTCCATTGGAAAAGCAGTCTGAAGAACTTCCAGCTCATGGTCGTGTAACATTGGGATGATCTGCCCCAGAAGAGGGTCATCGTTGCGATGCATCATGATAGGCATTAAATCGACAGCACGCTTGCGAAGGCAATTGGGAAGGTTAGTGCTGACCTCACCAAGGAAGGCTTGGTTGAAATCCTTCAGGTTGACAAGCTTGACATAGCCGCATGAGACGAAGTTGATACGCTCGAGTGGACCTGGGTTACGTATCTCAGGAACGTTATGGAGGTGTTGATAGGCATAACGCAAGAGGTCAAACGTAGGCCCTGGAGTGATTGTATCGATAACATTGCCCCAGGAACCAATGCGGCGGGATTCGACCATCCATCCAGTCCCGTCAGATCGTGGGTCCTGAGCACTGCCTCGCTGCTGGAATAGATTGCCCACTGCGGGATTGCCGAATCGTCGTGGAGGTCCATCGGGAAAACGTAGTACCCCATTCTCAAGCGGATTAGGCTCCATATTGTCCACGACGCCCGAGTGAGCTGTGAGCGATACCGAATCGAGCGTGAGCGTCCGTAGGTTTGCTGTACGCATCTGGGAGATGAAAGTCTTGAGTGCAGGTGGAGTGATCCAACAATTATTCAAGGTCAGGTGCTCGACATGCGGTAGTGCGAGAATATCAGCATTGACGCTCGTAGCAGCATTGTGATCAGAGAAATCGGTCAAAGGCGCAGGCAAGATATGCTTATTACGCCCGAAGATTCCGACTTGTTGCTCCCCACCACCAAAGTAGCCTAGACTCAAGGTCTTGATTCCTGGAACAACAGCGATAAACGTCGCAAGAAGCTTGTGGAACTGCGTCGCAGCGCCAGAGGGGCGAATATCGGGAGCTTCAACAATACCAGAATCTGATTTGAGGATGTTGCGCCAGTCAGCAGAGACGTTGATGGTTAGGCTGTTTAGATTCGGCAGAGCTCTCCAGAAGTCTTCGCGTTGAAGAGCTGACAGGTATCTGCTAGATAATTTGGCCACAGTGAAAGATTGCACGTGTTGAAATGTATGCGAATTGTCCGTCAAGGCCATGCAGTAGCTTGAGAGAAAGGCACGTTGAGCCCATTCAGTCTCCAAGAGCCACTCCTTCTGTGCAGGCGTGAGGTTGTTGGGAATCAAAGCAGCAGTATGAAACGGGCTCTTCTCGCGTCCTTGGAATGAAGCCTGGTCATGAGTATTCAGATCTCCGGTTGTGAGATACTCCGTCGCCCCACTTGTTTGAGGAGTGTTCGCGAGGTTGATACCCTGAAAGACGAGAGGTCGATCTGCTGGCCTCCCCCCATGTCCCTCGACGAACATGACACGGGGTCCCCTAGTTCTTGGAGGGCCCACAACATAGTGGTCTGAACGAGGGTTGGACGGGACGTGGAAGTGGACTTCATAGTAGCCCCGCTCGTTTGGGGTGAGCTGAGTTTGATTGGCCAGGATGGTGTCGCCTTGAATGACATAATTTGTAGCAGCGGCGGGACCAAGCGAGCGTACGATGCCATTCCATAAACGTTGACGCTCAAGAAAATTCCATTTCATTTGTGTTTCTGAGACACCAAAGATCTTAGGCTTCTCTTGGAAGAGCTGAGCGTGATCAGAAATGTCCGGTCCACAAAGATATCCAAGACCACTGTCGATGGACACGCCAAGCTCACGGACTCCTTGAAGGTTGGAAAGTGCCGTAGACATGCATCGAAATTCGTCGGCCTTCTTTTCGAGGCCTGCACAAAAGTCGAACCTACTGTAATATGGATGAGGCCATCTGTACTTGCCCCAAAACTCCGAAAAGAATTCGAATTTGCCTTTAACTGGAGGCTTCACCAATTGGTCTGTTGATGGGTCAGTGTACGACTTGGAAAATCTCAGGATTACACCACGAGCTTACCTTCTTCCACATCGAAAGCCATTGCAAATTTCTTGATATGGGGGCCCCAAGCTTGGAAAACTTTCATTCCGTCATGGACGGTTTTTTCTTGCTCAGCCGGTCCATACACTCCTGGAAGCAACGAGTTAGCACCTTGAATTCGGCATGTGTTTGGCCCGGTCCTACCTTTGGCCTTTCCTTTGCCCTTGATGTCGTTCTTCGTGTCCAGAATAGGACCATCATGAATCATCATGCCATAGATCTCTGGCCGAAAAGACACCACGACCGTATGGAAGACGATGTTGGACGTCTTGCGCTCAAACTCGGAATTTACCAGACGCATCTGCAATAGATCATCGCGAGAGAGATGATCAGCTATATTATGGAACACCTCGAGAGGCAGGCTATCCTTTGGCCAACCCAGCCTATCGGGTCTGAGCGGTGCATGATAGGGTACATTCTCAATCTGGGATTTCTCACTACAAACGTGGTATTGCATGCTAGGCATACCAGGAGCTATATTGATGCAGGCTGGTATGTACGGTGCCTTTGTTCGAAAAATATTTAGGATCGCCTGGCGCTTTTGCACACTAAAGCTGCGAGGAAGACTCTCGGAGGTAAAGACTAGAAAGCCGGTCCGAAGGTATCTGAACGGTGGCAGATAGGATGAAGGTTGAGAAGGAGAAGAAACATAGTTGGCTTGGCGATCCGCAAGGCGAGCAAGGGTTAACCTGAAGGCTTCTAGCGCCGCCATCTGCTCGGTCGTTGATTCACTTGTCCCTCCCAGACCAGGCACAAATACAGGAGCTTCAGCACGCAAAACCGAACGTTGATGCGTTTCCGAGGTTCCAGTACTCGCTCGTCGACTTGGACTTGCGGGAGCTGGAACATGTTAGCAGAGATTCGCGACGCAGACATGTCTCTACTTACCCTCCGCTAGACCTGTAGTTGGTGTTGTTGTGACTTCCGTACTAAGATCTTGAGGTGATACAGCGTCACGTCTCCTCTTTCGATGTGAGCTCTGAGTAGCTTCCGCTCTTCGTGTCAGTCTCCGTACGGCTTGAGGTTCCCAAACGTCACGTGACCTAGGTGACCTAGCACTCGTTGGGCTCATACCCATAGATCCTCGAGACCTCATATTGAAGGGGCGCGAAATTGGAGTTGCTTGAGCAGCGGAGGATGGCTCGCTTGACGAGGACGCATCAGAAATACTTCTTCTGAGTGACAACGGGGTTTGCGAAGATTTCTGCGCGGAATCTATTTTGAGCTTCACCACCAGCGAAGGTTTCGCCAGTCGCTTCCTCTCTCTTCCAGTTGAGGCTGGATATGGCTGCCGCTGCACTCCCAATGCAAGAATCTCGTTCAGACCTGGTGGATCCAGCGATGAGGCAGGGGGCCCCGGACCGTCAAAGGGACTTTCCTGGTTCTCGAAGAGGGGTTCTGGAACGGGACCATGAGGGCCACGTAAGCCAGGCAGTGATCCTCCGACATCAAGATATGGGAGCATAGCAGAATAGACATCGGCGTATTCTTCATAACCAAGATTCTCGGCGGCCGGGTTGTCATCGTGAGGATGCGGGAACCATGACGCTACGCGTGGATCCGATAGACGGACAGGTACTGCAGGATCATTCAGCCCTTGCCTCAAATGGAGGCGATTATCCGGCGCAATCCACGATGCATGGTCGCCAGCCTGGACATGAGCTGACGGACGACCAGGCGGTTTTCCGGGCAACGGTGACTGTGCAGGATTGGATGGGTGTCCAGGTATATCCACCATCTCGGGGTTCATCCTCCCAGCTGCTATTTCTTGCAACATATATTCCTCGGAAGTATGTGGTGCATATGGGTTGTACTGATTTCCGTCCGAGCCAAAATGGCTATCCAAGGGCCGAGTCCGCATTTTTGTGCTCTCTTCATTGACATCCGGATCAATATGGTTGTGCAAAGCACGGTACCGCGCGAGAACCCTTCCTTCGTGCTGGGCCCAGGCAGCGGCAAATCTAACATTTGACACCGAATACTCCTCTGGAGTCATGTGTGCTCTGGCTTCATCAAGCTCTGCTAGGCGCTGCGCGGCATCTGCAGCATCCCATTCGTCCATGAGTCTTTCAGGAAAGTAGACCATGATATCTTGAGCATTGAGATGGCTATTAGGTCCATCGTGGCGTGAATTAGCCATGGTGGAGAGCGGCGGAAACGTCTGCGGAGACGAGGAAGGATTGGATGTGTTCTATCTGCAGAAGCCGTTAGAAATGCCTTGTTTTGACTTGCTGATGAATCAAGTTCTCTCCGCGCTTGATACGTACAGAAAAGCTAGTTCAACATCTTTGCTGCCTTTGAGATTGAAATCCTTTGCTGTAAGATGATTTTTTGAATGTGTCTGCCCTTCTGTTCCTAATATCTGTATCCACGACCAAGCATGAAGTACTCCACTAGCTTCTCTTAGCATCAAGATCAAGCCAGCGAACTCAAGCAGCATGGACGGCTAGTCATACCAGATAGAAGCTAGAGAGAGATCTTGACCCCGGTCAAGCTGAATGCTATGCAGGACTGGACAACTTTGCTTCGACGAGCTTGTATAAGATCCTCTTTAACAAGCATACAGTGACCAGAAGTAGCTGCAAGAGGCATACAATGGGAGTTGTGTAGAAGAAATGCCGATATACGCATGTTAGGTATCTTATATTGGGCGAGATTTGTCTTTGTGTCGCATCTATGAACTGGTCCCACTTTCAGTAGAGTAGAGTAGCGCCTTGGCATCGAAGTACAGCATGCGATCCTCGGATAGTAACCCCACCAGCCCACCACCCCTGGCACCCCTCCGAACCCTCCTCCCTCGTCTCAGGTAACTTACGGTTGTAGGTGGTTGAGAATCAATCAATCACATCAGCTCGTGGTCTGTGAGTCGCTCAATTGCACCGGATTGAGTGCTTCATGGTCGGTCTTCTGATTCGATGCAGCCTCCAGATACAGTGAATAACTGTCCCTCGCCCCCTCGCCCCTCCCTCCAGCACCAGTCGTTCCGATCAATGGTAATGCCACCCCACCGGATCCGCAATGGCACTCGGAAATTCCGGTAACGACCATTGGGATCTGGCTCAGACAACTTCAGGTTAATATGGGCGTCGTCGCGCGCGCCGTAGATGACGCTCGCTCATACTGTTCTCATACTGTTGTAAGCAAGGTCCGTCATCGGAGTTCCCCAGTGCCATTGCGCTAATAGCAATCAGTCTTCTACTCTTGGACGCCGCCACCGTGGTCAATTCTTTAACTACATACCATTCCCATCTGCTCAATTTCATCATCGTGGTATCGTTCGGGCAGCGACCATCTCAGGCTTCTCTCGTCATGCTCTTAACACCCACTGATGAAGGAACTAATAGCTCTCATCCCTGTCCTGTGATTCGTGATGCCACATCTAATCTCACAATCCAGAGGATCAACTACGAGGTTCAAGCAAGCCAGCGATTACCTGAAGTTTGGCCAGAGTTGATCATTGGACACGGCGACAATGATCTCATTTGAAACTGACGCTACTAGCCTTCTGGTTCCAGATTACGTGCGCGCCATCTGTTCGCTTCCTGCGAGGTTAGATCAGGTTCTTAGATGTCAATACACTCTTCCCCCTTACACGCAACCAGGAACAGCCGCTCGAATTGCTCCTATTTAGACACGCCGTCTGTTGTCTGACATCATCACGAAGTCATAGTACGACGTCACTAGTAGTGAGTGAACAAGCACAAGATCTAGAGGGCTTGAAGCAGAGCATCGAGGCCCGGATGAAAGCATGCCAGGGATGAAAGGCATGGATATGCCAATATCGCCAGATCCTTTGTCACCAGATCAGATGATTACATAAGAGCTCGACACACTTACAGATCATCATTAAACAAGAAACTGCTACCCTATGCCTCAAGGCAAAAGTTTGAAAGGAAACGCGAAAGCCATTTATCTCATTTCCCTCACGATGCTAACTCAGTCGACACCTACAATCTACCATTGCGCAATCTCAACCTTGGAGAAGAACAATCCAGGAGGGACTATATCGCAATCAGCATGATCTGCTGCAGCAGAGAGGAGTTCGACATCTTGGAAATGGCTCAGATGTCTGATATTCCAAAGAGTCGCCCTGGATTCTTTGTGGCGACCATAAAGAGAGGATTTCTCCTCAGCATGTTGACAGCCTTGGCAAACTGACTAGCTCTCAAAGAATGTCGCCCTCAGTGTTGTCAACAATGCGCCGAGAGCTAGTCAATGTGCGCAGGCTGTCAACATGTTGAGGAGAGATCCCTTCTTTTTTGGTGGCCACAAAGAATGCAGGGTGGCTCTTTGGGATGCTAGACATATCTGAGTCTTTTCCAAGATGTGATGGACACATACATCGAAAAAAACTTCCAGCAGTTACAGACGTCGCTCGGGACGAGCTTTTCTTCAGGGAGAGGGATGTGAAGTTGGAATCAATATCGCCCAGTCATATGGTGATTGAGGAAGACCTATGAGCGGAGGGGCATGGGCATGGGCATGGGCATGGATATGATTTCTTCAGAGAGCGGAGGAGATGGGCATGGGCATGAATATGGCCATAATGCAGCGGAGCTCCTCCGCTCCACTCGCTCCTTAAGAGCGCCCCTATTCGCTCCGAGATGACATCTCTCCGTTGAGGGGACCCGATTCGCGAGAGACGATGAGGGGCAAAGCATTTGTGATATTGAGCTATGTACAAATCTGGTCCCGCAAGGGCTGTGGAAGTTTGTCCGAAAGGAACCTATGTACAAGAATCGAAAAGGGAATGAGTGAACCGGAACCTCCACCGTTTCGATGCAACCGTGACCGCGAGACGAGGCTCGCGTAGGATGTCAATGCCTCCCATCCCCCCGACTGCCCCAATAGCAAGTATCTTCAAGCCCCCTCGAAGACGGCAATGGTTTGACAGAAGTTGTTCATGTTGTCGCTCTGATCGACCACGCCCGTTCCATCAACAGTGACCATGTTCGTACTAGCCTTGGTGCTTAGGGCCCAGAGGTAGACTTCGCTCGAGCACCTACACGTTTCCGGGTTAGCATGGCTTCTTTTCGAGGCAAGATACTCGGATCCCAGGACGGGGTTGACTTACTCTACGCTCACCATATTGACCTGACAGCTCTCGGTATCGAGGCACGTCTGAGAGTAGTTATCGAAGAACGAATACAAGCCGGCGCCATAGACGAGGATATCAGAGGAAGCGAAGATGCGCAGACCCCACGCTTTCTCGCAGCCGGCGTTGCCGTTGCAGGAACTGAAGTCGGGGTCGAAGTAAGTGTTGCTGGGTGTGAAGCCGCCGTTGAGAGCTGTAGGATTGGACTGCATGTATGGCGTTTCGGATTGGATGACACCCGCGTAGACGTTTTGCGCATTGGCAAACTCAAAGTTGTAGAGCTGGCTGTGCTCGGAGCTCGTGCCATACATCCAGACGGGTCCTTGCGATTCGACGAGGACGCCCCTTCCATTGTAAATGTTGATCTGGTTGTGATCGGAGAGGTCAAGCTCGTGGTCCGCGACCCAGAACCAGTTATTTTCGAGGTAGCAGGTCGCTTTGGTGGTGACATGCAGGAGCAAAAAGGCACCCTCGCAGGCCGCATCGTAGTTGGCCGTGACGTTCGGGTTCTTTGTACAGGTATTGCTCTGCAAGCTTGTTCCCGCAGAGCCCCCTATGCGCATGTGAACATCCCACATGCCCGAGGCACCTTGAGAGGTCTCGGCGACATTCCACTCGACCATGATTGCGCCTGGGGCTGGGCCCTTGGTCTCAAAGATTAGATCGCTCATTTCAACCGCGCCGGTATCGCCGGGCTGGCCGACTTGGAAGACTGGAGCTGGCGACGCTTGGCTGGCGAATGCGGTACCGGAAGCCATGATTAGAGGCCATATTTCCCCAGTCATCTTGATGTTGCTTGGGACTTTGACTGTGGAAGTGACGACGTAGGCGCCGTGATCGAAGTAAAGTACTTGACCGGAGGTGAGACTATTCATGGCTGATTGCAATGCGGCAGTGTCGTCGGACACTCCATCGCCTTTGGCTCCGGCTGATTTGACGCTGACGAAAGACGAAGATGGGACATTTTCATACTGGGGCTTGGAGCGCTCGAAGATCTTGGATCCATCCATAAGAGTGGCGGGCTTGGTAGGCGCGTTCAATGATCCTTGGGTCATCGTGCTGGAGGCTGACGCAGAGGCACTTGCGCATGTTGTGCCAGATGCGGAGCCATCGTCCCCGGTAGTATAAGCGTTACCTTGCGCCCATGACGAGACCACGGAGCCACCTGCGAGGATTGTTGCCCCAGTGTAGCTGACAATGGCATCAGTGCTGCCGGTGAAATCGCAATTGTCGATGACGAGAGTGTTGCCTGTGGTTGGAGTATTGCCGCTAGTGCTGAAGGCTGTAATGATACCCTTTGGCGTTCCGACGAACTTGCTATCTTGAACAAGAACGGAGCCTACAGTCTGGTTTGCCGGCGAGTTTGACATGTTAACGCCAACCCCGCAGTTGTTGACAGTGATGGACTTGAGCATCCATACCCAGTTCCAGTTCATAAAAACGGCGGTGTTGCAGTTGTTGAAGGTCAAGTTTCGAGTAGTAAATTGTTGGTTTCCTACGAACATGCCGTAATTGCCCCCATTGAAGACCAGGTCAGAGTAGAACCCACCAGACCCGTTGTCCATAAAGATGCCCGACTGCGCGTTGTTGGTGCCACCTTGAACCATTTGAAAGACGATGTTCTGCAGGCTGGTAGCCTGAGCAACTTGCCAATGAATACAGGCGCCACTAGTAGCAGGCATTGATGTAATGTCAATGACGAAGTTCCTCACTTGACGATAGAAGTTGTTTTGGTTGGTGTACCAGTTGCCGTCGGGCCCGTATGGGTCGGAATCGATGACAGCGATACCCGTGAAGCTGGCGGCTGCCTTGATTGTGGGAAGAGTTACCGCATCGCCGACGAACTGAGTGTAATAGTACTGTATGAGTGGTGCGCTGACAAGGTATGTTCCTGGGGGAAAGTAGACAAGCGCTGGGGTTACGGTACTGGAGTCGCAGCCTTGACCGCAGCGGTTGCCATCAGTGATAGCAGCGTTAATTGCTGTAGTGTCGTCTGTGGTGCCGTCTCCAGTTGCGCCATAGTCCTGGACATTACGGAAGACCTTGTAAGACGAGTCGCCGAATGCAACGGTACCTTGCCGCTGGATGTTGGCAACCCAGTACGATGACGAAGTCGAGGCGATTTTGTTGTGGGCTGTAGAGTTGGTGCTGGCGGAAGTCACCGGCACGGCTTCAACCGGTGAAGTCGAGACCGAAAGAAGCAGGATACGAAGGGTAACGAACAGCGCTGCTGCTGAAAAGGCGATCATGACGATGAGATTTTTGGTGTTGAAGTTGTAATGATGCGGATCGATGAGGACGAAAGAGGACTTAAAGTTAGAAGATATCAGCGAACCCGCGCTGCGACGTAGAAATGATCGGAAGCGCAAAGATTGCGGACAGACAAACAACGTTCGATGTTGTTGATGAAAGAAAATGTGACAAGGAAAGACTTAGCCGATGCTAGAAGTGAAAGAATTGTGCGCTAGCTAATACAAAGACGTTATGCGGCAGCCTTTCAGCAATAGTGAATGTGTCACAAAGGCAAAGATGAGCATACAGGAAATGGCCCTGTTGTAGTGGGGATCGTTACAATGGATGAAACAGCTTACAGGTAAAGGGGGCTTTGGCCTTGGGTTTGCCGCGCGTGGGTAAGAGGACTGTTTATTCGACATAAGAGTTCCCGGGTCTTCGCCTTTCTCCCCTGCACCCTGCTTGGATATATAGCGACCGCCTTCCACGCCATGGCCTCCGTGATCCGAGTCATTAATGAGGGGACGGGCATCCTGCCCGCGCAGATGCCCATTTGAGTCACATTCACAAGCATCATAGTAGTCAGGGGATGGTCGGGGTAGGAATGCATCAGTCATGTGTGAGGCTATTGTTCAGGAATGAATATTGAAGGTGTTCGTTCACCGGCCCTAGTGTTGACCACCTCGCGCCGGTTGGTGGCCCCTAGGCTGCGAGTAGAAGCCGGAGAGTCCGCTGGAACCATGGAATCTGTCGTGGTCTACTTGCTGTGAAACTTGAAGCGTAAGTATAGTCACGGCAGACACGATCCAACGTGGCGACCGCTCTGAGGAAGCGTGGAGCAGTTGATGGACATTGGACAGTCAAATGGAGGTGACGCCTTCTTTTCGAAACGCCAGTGAGCCTGCAGGCCAAACACGCGCGTTCTGAGAGCTCAGAGAATGTATGGCTGGCAAAGAAATGAAACGAATGTGTGCGGGTATCAGTTTGGTGAAGAGAATGGCATGTGGTTCATCTGAGTGGCTGGACAGTGGGATCTGAAGCGCCGGCAGTGGCCCGCACTAATCAGGGAGCTAGTCTCGCTCGGGCATCGCTCAAGGGTCCGAGCCCAGGGGTCTGGTTAGGCCGGTGGGGTCACTCTCTCGTCTGTTCCCAACTGCTTCTTTCGATTTGCATCTCCGAACATCTCACTTTTCCGCCCGGGTCCTACTCCTGCGTAGCCGGTCTCCAACAACATGAGTGACCAGACCATGCACACCCGACATCCCTTCATCTCCATTCTACGCCGGAGAACACTCGCCGCATACTTGCATCCGATTCCTTTCACACAATCCCATCATTCTTGTGCATCTCCTTGTGCATGCCCGCAGTAAATGGCGTGGTCGCCTGTCACCCAGGCACTCCCGATGGCCGCATGATCCGAGATCGATGATTCATGAATCATGATCCATGATCCATGATCCACCGTGCATGGGCCTGGAAGCCCAATAATATTCCCCCACGATGATGGACATGATGGAATTTTGGCTACGGAGTACTGCACTTTGGGACGTGTCAGGTAGGCAGATAGGTACCTCCCTACCTACCTTAGCGACCTTAGGGAGAAGACCATGTATTAATTGGTGTCAACCGGCCAAGCGAGTAATGTACCCCAGGTTTCTTGGCACGCCTTCCCCGCTCATTCGGAAAGGCTAGCGAGCAGCGCTCGTGCCTGGAATGACTTGCATGGAGGAACCCTACAGTCATTGAAACAATGTTTGTGGTCATGAGTGCTGCTGTGGAGTGTGGATGCTGATTTGCCAATCCAAGGATGAGCTTCTTCAAGAAATCAATGTGACCACGGACCAGCCTGGCAGCCATGACCCTTTGACTCCTTGGCTGAAATAGACTTCCTTCCGCTGATCCGCCACCTCGCTTTGACTTCTCTTCACCTGTCTTGCACTCGCAGCCCCTCCGTAGTCTAGATGTTCCGGAGCGCAATGGTGTTGTCCTTCAAGGAAGCTGCTTCTTCGCGCGGGGGTGCGCCGCGCTTTGTCTTACTGGCGCTGATCTCTTTGCATCCTGCCCATCAAGTGAGCAAGGCGCTTGATACCTTCGGCCAACATTGCCTCCTCTTCCCACGAAAAGCACACTCTGACCTTCCTTTCCAGGTCTACTGCCTTCTCATCGCCATACACCGCGAAGATGGGCCCAGGCGCTATGATGAGATTCTCCTCTTCTCGTGCTCGCATTGCAACCTCTTCGGCTTGCATAGGAGCGGGCAGCGACAGCCAGATGAAGTACCCACCCACCACGTCACGACTTGTCTGAGGTAGCGTCACTCCCAAGGGTAGTAGATGTTCTTCAATAGCCGAGATCATGCTTTGGTATCGCCGGGCATACGTAGGCTGTAGTGTTTGGAAGATGTGACGCTGCAGGTCGCCTGATTCAATGAGATTGGACATGAAAGTGGACGTCAGCTGTGAGGGAGCCCCACCGGACCTCGAAGATCCACTGCCCCACACAAGTCAATAAGCGTCGACAATGGTTGCGACTGGGAAGCTTACACTTGTGCATTGCCCCAAGCAAACTTCTTTGTACCCTCCAGCCAGCCTGTTCGACAACCAGGCCCTGCTATCTTACTAAAGCTGCCGTTACTGACGGCATTTCCAAATGCGTCGGAGCCTGCATTATGATTTTGAGGTCAGTCTTGCTTGTTCGAAAGGGGTATAGCGAGCTTTGAAAAAGGTCTGGAGAGTGAACACTCCCAAGACACGTCTCTTGACTCAACATTTGGTCCAAATGAAACATGAAACATGGGCACCAAAATTACTTACCTGCCCTCTCAGCACCCCCATCCAACGTCCGATCGATGTCGACAAGACGAGGCAGCCGGGCATGCTCTCTGCTAGGTTGAGTGGCAGTCTTGTCCGTGGGCCATTGTAGCATATCGTAGACATCATCCGTGATGATTATAGCATCGTACTTGCGGGCGACTTGGACGAGCTCCTGACGACGGCGGAGACTCATGGTCCTAGACGATGGGTTGCTGAAGGTCTGGATTACAAATTCGCAGTCAGTATTGCCTATCTGAGGGTGTATGTAGAGCCCTGAAACACGTTCCGAGAGTAGAGACTCGAAGACATGTCTCAAGACTCAGAATATCGCTCAATAGAGGATATAAGGACTCCGAAAACACGTACGGGAACGGCATATATGAGGTGCCGATAGATCTTGCTCCATGGTCGAGTAGGTTTGAGAGTCTGAGAAAGACGAGCTCAGTCATGTAATCTACCGTGGTTCTTTTCCTGCATCATACCGGCTGGGTGTTGCCTTCTGCCCGCGCCTTCGTCTCACTTTGGTGCAAGGCTTTCCTCAGGTATTCAATATCAACACCCTCGTCATCTTCGGGCACTGATCGTAGTCGACCGTGAAAGCCGCTGTCCTCAAAGATTCGACAAGCGAGGAAGTAGGTTGGGCAAATCATCCACACATTCCTGGTAAAAAGCGGGTCCGTAAAGACTTGGAGAACGCATGCTAGGTTCTGGCTAGCCCCTCCAGTTATGCATATGCGTTCGGCCGATATCCGACTGAGGGGCTGATAGAACTGCGTAAGCCTTACACGGGGTCAGCTTTCTCATCTGTAGATAAGATTTTGAAATAAGACAGCCCTGGAGAGAACAATGGGTGATTCCATCCTGCGACAAGTCTCGCAGCTCGAGACACAGTCTCGAACAGGAAGGTATGACCCGAGGAGTGCCTTACCAGTTGGCGACATGTTCTCTCAACGGTTCGTATCCAGGATCAGCTGATTAAAATTTTGGAGTCAGTCTTGCTTCTTGGAGTATAGCGAGCTTGGGAACAGTCTAGAGTATGAAACTCCAAGGCGTGTCTCCAAAGCCACTACTCGGTTCAAAATAGGAAACCTCAACATGGGCTCCGACAATACGTACGTCCGTAAAGGAGGCCTGGGGTGGAGATGTCAGGGCTGGAGAGAGCAATGGAGGATGCTGTCTTGATCTGGACCGCAGGCAGCAGAGCAGGGTTCGGCCACCCCTTCAGGAGGTCGATAAGGGTCGAAGTTTTGGAGGAACCATTCATCTTAGATTTTTCTTCAGGCGTGGGTCAGAGGTCAGATGGTTGGCTCGCTCGCTCACAAGCGAGGTGTGCCTGATAAATGCAGATGGATGACTAATAAGCCTTCAAGATTAGGGGATTTAAGCTGGGCTCGGGAGCGTTTGTCTGACCAGCTCCTGCCACATTGATGACTGCATCTCATTGCTCCCACCGAACTCTCCGCCGCAAGATTTCCAGCCTTGACTTGCGATTCTTCAATTGTTTGGAGAGCTAGTGACCTGATACTCGAGCATGAAGTTTCAGATGGTTGTGTGCATGTTGATCGTTGCTGCGCTTGAGAGGATTGGGACCAAGGTAGTCAGCCGACAGCCCGGATCGGCAGACTTTCAGCTTAATCCGACACATTTTCAGGGTGCGTCTGTCTACAAATCGATCTTTTACTGTCTATCAATCCTCATTTGGAGGCATCAAGCGTCGCAAAAAGGGTAGCGTTTGCGTTTCAATATTACCTCTTGAACGTTCTTTCTATTACCTTGAAAACACCTCTGCTCTTGATAGTCGTACTGTTTTTTTCATTTGTAGGAGACACTATACTTTATTGACACATGGATCTGCCGCGGAGAGCAAGACTCCCATCTTTTTGCTGTATAAAATGACTTCAAGATCACTGGCTCATCCATCAAGCGCCCGTCCAATCATACGGGTGATGATCGTACAAGCCCTCGAGTGAAGTCTAGTATTCCACTTCCAGTCTGCTCGACTGCATGGCTTGGTCTCCTCACCAATGTCTCACACTCGACGTGTACGAGTCTTTCCGAGTCGGAGAAGCCCGAAACATGGAAAGCAGTAAGCCCAACGCCGGTGCCATGGATGTGATAACCGTTTCTGCTCGTTGCTTGCGTCAGTATACCTGGAAGATGAGAATTCCGAAATGGCGGTGCAGTACACACAGATGCGATTTGAAAATTCAGACATACGCCTAGCTTATGACTGACATACGATGTCAGACCCACGGACGTGAACACCGAAGGCTTGTCAAGACTCCCAGGCTGAGATATGAAGCCGGCCGCAAGCCAGGGATCCATACGAATTCTGCTAGGATATCTGATCCTTACTGCATTGTCTTACGAAGATAATATGGGTTGTGGAGTCCGGACCAATCGACGTCTCACATAATACGGCGTTATGGAGAACTTGAAGTCAATTAAATACAAGCAAACTTCGCAAAGTATTCTCTTTCCTTGAACTCAAGTTTCACTGTATCAATGATCGAAAGCATGAACAAGGCAATCTTTCGCCATTGCGCTAATTCGTCAGATACACAACCTAACCAATTGACAATTTCGCCATCAAGTGCGGGATAGTGGCGCACCACTAGCGTGTCTTTGTCTTTATGGTACTAAAAGGCAATGTTCCCCACGTTTACGGCACTGTCCACATGGACCAACCTCCGAAGATGGGCCATTGCCATAATGAAAAGGATCACACCAAGGACATGCTTATGGCCACTGACTGGAAGTCTCATCGCTTCTTTTGCTCTATCCCTCGGCCTCACGTTTCGATCCGACCACCACTGCTTTGCAGGGACTTGCGGAGAATGGCTATTTCCGCTCCAGGCGCGACTTCACATCGTCGTCTGGTACTGCTGGCTCTCCCTCTCCGTCACAGTTCTAGCCCTGCGAGCCTTCCATCCATCGATACGGCGTGGCCTCCATAAACAACTTTACACCAATCAATTACCAGTCGTTCGGAAATCTTTGACAATCAGCGGAGTGCTGGTCATACTTTGGGTCGTGAGTCTGTACGGCATCATCATCGGAATATGGTGGCTGCGTTTGCAGGGGTACTTCGTGACCAGGGGAGAAGAGGGTGGGATGACAAATGGAAATAGGCGTGTGGCCGCTATCGCCTTGACAGGCCATATCTGCGACGTCACCATGGGAATGGTCCTACTTCCGGTTGCAAGGAACGTAAGTCAATGTTTCCGATCCATTCCTCCTTGACTCGCACCGCGCTTGGGGTAGCAAGAGTTTTCGGAGTAGAGCAATCCGAGAGTCTGTTCCATGACTCAATTTCATTCCAAAAGAGAAATGTTGACTCTGAGGTCATATAGAGCGCTTTGTCCTCATTCTTCAGACTCTCCGCATCAACCACGTACGCGTTTCATATGATCCAGGCTTACGTCCTGTTCGCTTTGGTGGTGGTTCACGGCTTACTCTACGCATCATGGGTCGCGGTCTACAACCATGCCCAGAACCTAACCCACTCGCCTTTGGTTTTCCCAGTATTGAATCCCACATATTTGTATCACGAGGTCTGGCCTGGCAATACGTCCTCTCTTGGTATTTGGCGGGCGTCACTTATCTTCACCGGGCTAACGACTAGTCTGATCATGCTGGCCGTCTTCGTCACTACGTTCCCAATCATAAGGCGAAAGCATTTTAATGTTTTTTACTTTACACATCTGTTGATGATCATAGCGGTCATTGTCATTTGCCTGCACGCCAGTACGATGTTCTACTGCACAGCACCTGGACTAGCCATGTGGACACTCGACTGGGGCATGCGGATTCATGAGCTGAGCGGGAAGATGGACAGTACTCTGGTAGCGGTTGGCAAAGGGTGGTTCTGTCTGACTGTACCTCTACCACGGAACCGGCTGAAGGGCTGTGCTTGTCACTCTCCACTTGCCCATTTTCACATACACCACAGCGAATCCTCCATACGAGAAATCCACCCTTTCACAACCATTACGCACCTGGCCTCACAGAAGCTTTCTTCATCGGACTCGAACGAGAACTTTATGATTCAATTTCTCTTCCGCAAGAGTAAGGCCTCGCGATCCTCGACGTCCATCGCAGACAACAGTCCGGAGAGGCGTTCCAAGAGACAGTGGACGAACAAACTTGCCGACCTTGTTGATGAAGCGACAATCGACCTATCGCCACCATCAGAAAAACCTGAAGAACCAGATCTCCAAAGACCGCGACTTGCCGCACAATACCAAGTCAGTCTTCGGCTTGAAGGGCCATACTTTACGCCTGCTAATCCGGCAAGCTACAATACAGTCATCTGCCTCGTCGCCGGCACAGGCGTCAGCGGAGCAATCGCCGTCGCTGCAGCGTTCCGCCAAAAATCGATGATAGAGGCCTTAGCGCCGGAAACAACCATGTTCGGGCAGGAAAAGGTACACGGCGCTCCGTTAGAACGCAACTTTACCATCTCAAGCTTCTTGGCACCTTCAAGGGCAGCAAGCATCTGGAAGCGCTGTGTGGTTGTGTGGAGTGTTCGGGAGGCTGATTACATCGATCTCCCTTTCTGGCATGGTAAGCAAGCAATGTCAGTTGTTTGACAAAGTAACGTTCTAATATTGGTGCAGAAAATACGACACCTGGCCTAGAGGTGCGCTGCATCCTGACCGGAAAAGGTCGCGGCCGTGTCAACATGGAAGAGACGATCGATTCCATAAAGGAGAACGAGGGTAGGACTTGGGTCTATATCTCGGGGCCAAATCCATTCATTGAAGCTGGAGAGAGGGCTTGTCGGCGATCTGGCGTGGACTTTTTCGGTGCAAGGTGGGCTTGATGACGTTATGATGCAGCGAGCATTGCATGAATTGTTGCATGAATTGATGCACAGATGCGACGCCCTGCGTTTAGATTTAAAGGGTCTGGACCATAGCTTTCACTCGTACATATGTACTCTGTAGATTACTTCCTTTTCGAAGCAAAACGCGTGAACCGTTGAACAACGAGATTGTGGTGCAGGAATTCCAATCGCAGCAATAAAGAATTGATTCATCATGTTGCGAGCTGATTGCTGTTTATGCTGCCCAATAATATGTATGCCAGGATCTGTGTAGTATCGGGTAATCCTCGGGCGTCGTGGAAGTCTCCTTGTTCGTTTGTTTTGATGTTGAATGCACAGTATCTTCCTAAGAAAAGAAAGCCAACATCTCTCCAATTGATATCTTTGACAGACCAGTATTCTTAATCGAGCGGTGTTAGGCCACTAGTAGTCCAAACCGTCACACTACATGGAGTACTTCGCAGCTCAGAGACCTTCGGTAAGCTGCCGCGTGGCCCTCGCCCTCTCTACAACAACTTTGTCTCAGCCCATTGTTGTCTTCGGAGAGAGGCTGTGTGCGTGAGACCAGGATCGAAGGACATTCAGGCTCTCAACTACTGACTTGCAGATTCTATCCCGAGTCTTTCCTTCTGTCTGCGAACGCCAGTAGCAAAGATGGCAGCCAAGCGCATCTCCTCCATCTTTTCTATGGGCAGCAACGCCTCCGACCAGAGCAGCGAATCCCGGATGTCATCCTCAATCCATCCTGCGCGACCTCCAAGAGAGCAGAGCCAAAGTCCTGTCTACGCCTTAGGAGAACAGAGCCATGCTCTACGGCTGGGACAGCGTGATCCTGTCATACTCTCAAGCAATTCCTTGCCCAATCTACGACCTACTTCCAACCTACAAAATCTTCACAGCGAACAGTCGTCTGGGTATACGCCCCCATTCGATCCTACAATTCTGCCTCGTATCGAAGACGATCATGTCCTGCTCAATCCACCTCCTCTACTCAAGCCACTGCCAATTCAAGCACAGTCGCCTGGCGACTCCCCAGGAGGCAGCAGACCTATCAGCAGAGGCAGTCCAATTGACAGAAGCAGACCAGCTAGCAAAGGTAATCCATTTGACATCAGATCTAGCAGTCGTCCACCTAGCAGTCGCCCTCTATCTCGGCCTCCATCTCGTCCTCCATCTCGTCCTCCTTCTCGTCCTCCTTCTCAACCAGCCTCGCGTCCTGCATCTCCAATAAAGCCACTTTCTCAAACACCAATGGCTCGTCCTCCCACACCTACGACAGAGGCGAAGCTTGCTAAGCGAAGGAGCTGGATGCCAGGAAAGCCTCGGAAGGCGGGGCAGGACGAAGGAGAGAATGCGAACAGTCTGCAGGCTTGGATGATCACACCTCATGAGAAAATACCATACGATGTTTCAGCGTTGGCAAATTTCCACAGGGTCAGTTTCCCAAGAATATCTTTTGGGTATTGGCCAAAGCTAAGAGCTCTCAGGTCCCAGAGCTTTGGAATGACCATGGCGATACCCTGGTATATCTGCACGCTAGGGAAGGTGGCAGAGGCCCTTCATTCAAAATTGATTCAGCCCTCTTCGCTGCCTCCAAAAAATTGGTATATGCTGCACATGGCGGAATGCAAGAACACAATCGGCGGGAACCGAAAGATTGGCGACAACAGTCTTTCATGGAGCGCACCCAACATCTAGTGCTCAACGCTCCAAAACTGTCTCCTACAGAACGACCAGGGTCCTCGACTCAAGGTAGCTCGAAAGGATCGCGGTCCATTAGCGATGATTTTGAGGAAATGCCAATACGAAGAGACATTCACCTCTGTCTTCCGCTACCGCTGCAAGTCGATCTGACCGACACGAAATCCCTACCCACTAATGAGGATGTTGAAACGCTTATTACAATGCGAAATGTGATTGCATTCCTCGCAGGTCAGCCTCTAGTAGCTACGTCTAAGCAGTCATCGATGTTCATCATTTTCCTTAAGATTGCTGATGTAATGCAGCGCTACGACTTCACGAACCTTGACGGCTCTACTCTTGGGGAAGAAGCAGCAGGAAACTTCGCAAGACTTACACAGGAATTCGGACTAGCAGACGTGAGATCAAGTCGTGAGAAGACAATCGAAGCTCTTGTCCTTGCAGAGCGCATGAAATCGTGGGATCTGTACAATGAAGGATTCGTGCATGCTGTTGGTAAATACGACGACATCACTGGACTTCAAAGCCCCAAGTTCCATCTAATCACAGACCTTACTCGGAAAAGGCTTGAGAGAGCAAACCTAGATCTCTATACTCGCGTGCGAAATATAGAGACGAGGTTGGAGGATTTCGATTTTCCTTCTCTTTTCTCTGGAATTGCAAATTCCAGTACCAGCAGCGAAAGTAAAATAATCCGCTTCAAAGATTGGAAGAGCGCGTACATGTCGATGCGAAGACACATATTGAGTCTCTACAAGCATCAATACGGAGCCTGGCCACCACAAGCGAAGTCGAAGAAGAACGATTTTGAGGAAAGTGGACTCAACCGTCTTTTGCTGAGGGAGTTGTATAAAGATTTCTCAGATCTATACGACATTCTTGTGGACCGCACTTCCTTAACTACTCGCACAGCGGACATTCCATCTTATGATCCGAATGATCCGCAAGAACCAGCACCACGCGCTTTGCGAAGGATTTTGGATGAATATGATCGCAGTACTCCTCCTGTTCAGCCGCCAGTGCCATTTGACACTCCTCGATTGCCGTCATTGTTCAGTACCAGGCGAGGATTCGACACACTAGACCCGAAGAAGCAGAAGAAAGAGTGTGTGAAGAGACTCCGGGACGATGAGATTAACAAAGCGCTTATGCAGTCTTATAATCGAGATTCGATGAAGGCAACCCCGTTCCTTGAAGCTTTCATGGCCTACGAGCGAAGGACTGCGCATGGAAAATCTATCGAAGAGATAGCCGACCTACGCTATGGGCAATGGATCTTCATGTATGCAGTGATCCAAGCGTTACCCCTCGTGATCGTTGATGCTCCTGGTGTAAGATTGACCGACGGAGTTGAGTACTTCCTTTGTGAGGTACCCAAAGGGTCCCCACCGTGGGTTCAAGAGAGCGCGAGCCAAAAACAGAGCGTTTACCGCATTGCTGGCGGATCAGCCATGGTAGCCTTGCCCGCTGATGTTGTCGAGCACAGCGTTGATGGCATCTACCGCCGAAGCCACTGTTGGCAGGTGGCGAATGATTGGGCAGGGTTCAGTGAGGTGCCAGGTGTCCTGTCGCATTATGAGGCGGATTCTGACGATCTCTTACCGCCTGTGATGCCATCAGCCCCGGGTTCGAGAACAGCCTCACAGTCACCTGATCGACGGCCGGCCGCTATGGCCCTTGGACTGGAGCAAATGCCGTTGCCTCCAGGAGTGGCACCCAGCGGAGCTAGACCGATGTCGGTGCATGATCCATCCAAGAGCTTCGCTGCTATTCTTGGCGAAATGGATGGGGCGGGGAAAAAAAAGAAGTAACAGCGCTACCTGCATAATGATGCATGAGTGATGGATTGGGATTCGTGTATACCATTGAGAGCATCATAAAAGGGTTCAAACCTTCACGTAACGAATGAGCAGATGACGAATATCTGCGACAGGCTTCTTCAACTGGGTGCTGCGTTTCACCTCTTGCTTTGGCGGAGAGGGATATATAGTTGCTGGACTGTACATGTTGCCACTTATTGTGTACGTTATTGTATTACCTATATGGAAGTCGGCACATAGAATGCATTTGGTTTGTTTTCGCTTGCGAGTCAAGCCTTGAGGGCAACGCTCTACGTGCTGAGTCGTACGAGTTGCGTAAGGGGTCCTGCAGCGTCCCAGTTTGAGAACAAATGGTCGTATTTGGAGTATGTATGTCTCGGGCGCGAGGTGATTGGTTTCCGGCGTATGTGTAGGGGCTAGGTGTCCCCCATCTTTCTTAAAAGGCCCCAGGACCCCTCGGACTACATAGCTAGAAATCAAAGATTTGTTGAGTCCCGTGTGCTTGGCCGTTCCAGTGCTTGTGGCACACAATGAGTGCATTATTTGATGCAATGGCAAGTAGGATCCACGCGATTGTCATTGGTCCGCACGAACTACCTGTGTTTTTGGGTTTGTAGGATTTTCAGACTCACCATTCGATGGAGTTTCATCTGCAACCAATCAGAGCGGTAAGCGCTCAGCTAACCTGAAACTCGCAAGCGTCTGATCAAAGCTTGGCGCCGACGGCGACGACAGTGACTTGTTGTCCAGTCATTCATTTATTCCTCCTTTCATCTTGCCCTTGCCGGTGCTTGCTCCACGTTTCCACATCTTTGTTCGCCCTTCCAATGATTTGACTTGGCGCCCTCCTGTTGACGTTTCGA
This sequence comes from Platismatia glauca, assembly GCA_963556305.1. Taxonomy (NCBI): domain Eukaryota; kingdom Fungi; phylum Ascomycota; class Lecanoromycetes; order Lecanorales; family Parmeliaceae; genus Platismatia; species Platismatia glauca. Next base: position 603,790 of record OY745779.1, on the reverse strand, counting down.
AAGTACCCTAGAGATGCAGAGTTCGCGTGATCGTGAAGAACATACTGTGCCCAAATGATGCTGAGGTTTCGGCGCTACGAGGTCCATACCACCCCGGAGGTCTGCATTGGATGAGGCTAGGACTGAGCGTTGCGCTGTTTGTGGGGTGCAATGACCATAATGCTCCGTTCTCCACTGAAGTCACTTCTGTGAGACCGTCTCGTTACTTCTCTTTGTTTGTATACCCTTGTGTTGTGGCGACAGTGACGACTTCGCCGCCCTTCACGTTTATATTGCCGATGCTTTTCGCGACGTACATCACACACACCTTGCATAGATGATTCACTATCAGACCTCTGTCTTGTTTCGATAATCTTAATTACACCAAGTATCCTCACCACCCTTCCCGTCGCTTCTACCCTCGACGTGCTGGACATTCAAGACTCCGCGCCTGAGGTGGTAGCGGCCATCATCATCATGCGGCGAAGATCCATTGTATCAAAGCACGAAACAATTGCATGAACATTCATACCGATGCCTGCGTTTCGACAAAGATAATTCAGTGAACAATTCGTTACAAAGGGTCACTACGTAAAGAACAATAGGTACAGTGCCGTTGTGCCTGTTGAGAACACCCATTGTCCATTGTCTCATTCTGGAGTATAGGCATTTCTCCACCCTGCAATCAAACCCTCTCCACAATTTTAACAACGCAAAGCCTTTCCCATCACTACCGCAACCCTTTCCATACGGCAATCCAGAATCAACGATTTATGACGCGGACACGCTCCAGCTTCTCCACCACATCATCAAATCCCACTCCCTGCTTCCCTTCATTCGCATTCAAGGTCTGGTACCTCGATCTCCACCTGTGCTGGCCACGATTTGACGATTCACTACAACACACTTTTTCCAGGATTGCGGTATACTCCACAAACCGCGACTAGCCCGATGAACGGCACAAAGTCATCCTCACCAGCTGAGGCCGCGAAAAGTATCCTTCCTTACACATACGGTCTTACCGGCGTTGACATACCACTCGATGACAATCTCACATACATCCTATGGCTCTCGATCGGCCTACTTTTCTTCGTGGTCCTCTGTGTGCGTTTTGGGCAGATGGCAAACGCACAATTGAGGCACCTCCTGAACCTCAATGCCACTGCTCTACAGCAATCATACTGGTCAGAAGATAGGACTTCGATATGGCCGCGTCTCAAGAAGCAAGTCTTTTATGCCCCGTTGTGGAAAAAGAGACATAATAGAGAAATTCAGCTGTCAAGGGCCATGAATGTTGGGACCCTTCCGTCAAGGCTTCATACGGTTTTGTTGCTCACGTATTTATTGAGTAACACCATTTACTGCCTTGTCCTTGACTACAGCCAGCCCAAAGCCAAGACTATCGCCGAACTTCGCGGAAGAACCGGTCATCTTTCCCTCGTTAACATGCTTCCTCTGGTCGTCCTCGCGGGCAGAAACAGCCCTTTCATCCCACTATTGCGCGTCAGCTTCGACACGTACAATCTGTTCCACCGATGGATCGGCAGGGTCGTGGCAGCGGAGGCTTTTGCACATACTCTCGCATGGGCTTGGAATGAGTACGACGCTGCCGGTATGAGGGGAATCGGCAAACATGTTCACGAGAGCCCATTTCTGGCCTACGGCTTGCTTGGAACTGTGGCCCTTGTTATGATTATGCTTCAGGCACCATCAACCATTCGCCATGCGTTCTACGAATCCTTCTTGCACATCCATCAAGCACTTGCCATTGCCACGATCGTTGGTGTCAAAGTACACTGCAAATTAGGCGTTCTACCCGGGGAGTCATACATCGACTGGGTGATTGCCCTTTGGGTCCTTGAACGCTCTGCTCGCTTGTTCCGAATCATCTACCGCAACGTATCCATGCGCCGCTTCAGCAAGATTACGGTTGAAGCGCTCCCAGGCAAAGATGTCGAAGCATGCAGAGTCAGCATCGAGCTGGTTCGACCATGGAAGTACAGGCCAGGCACCCACACCTACCTCTACCTCCCCACCGTCTCCTTCTGGATGAATCACCCTTTCTCCATCGCTTGGTCAGAAGAACGCGAAACACCCTACCTCACTCCCCAACCCGAGAAGCTGTCCTCCACCAACGTCGACGTCGAAGCAGCCATGTCAAAGCTACCAGCTCGCACCTCCTCCACGACCATATCCCTCATTATTGCCAAACGCACCGGAATGACCGCTACCCTCTTCAACAAAGCTCGCACGTCTCCCAACGGCGTCTTGACGACTTATGGCTTGGTCGAGGGACCCTACGGCGGCATCGACCGTCTCCACTCATACGGCACCGTCATCCTCTTTGCCGCCGGCGTAGGCATCACTCACCAAATCGGCCACGTCCGCGACCTGCTCCAAGGTCAACGCGCCGGCACGGTGGCGACGCAAAAGGTCGTGCTGTGCTGGTCCGTCAAGAACACCGAGACCCTCGAGTGGATCCGCCCGTGGATGGACGAGATCCTGCAAATGGGCAACCGCAAGCAGGTGCTCCGGGTCCTGCTCTTCGTCACGCAGCCGCGGAGCGCGAGGGAGGCCGTGTCCCGGAGCGAGACGGTGCAGATGTATCCCGGACGCTGCAATCCGGCCGTCTTGCTGGGCAAGGAGCTGGCGGGCAGGGTGGGCGCGACGGCGGTGACGGTTTGTGGACCCGGGGCGTTTGCGGACGAGGTCAGGGGAGCTGTGAGGGAGATCGTCGGTGACGGGGCTACGGTTGACTTTGTCGAAGAGAGCTTTACTTGGTAGCGTTGCGCAAGAGGGACATGGGAGCTTCGATTCTTTACTTCATAGCATAGCCGGCGCGCATTCAGTCTTTTCCAATCTTCGTCATAGCCTAGCGGTGGTATCACAATCATTCCTTCTCGAACCTGCAATCCTTCAGAAGCTTTCTCATGGATTTACTGCTATGTGACTATCCTTGAGCTATCTGCGCTTTTCGGCCTTCTCGCGCTGATGCGCCACTCCTGCATAGGCGCTATGCGACAGTCATCATCTCTGATTTCTGTGCCAGCTTCCGGCCATTTTGCTGAAGGGTATTACCTTTTGACCGATCCACAACGGTAAGATAACGACTGGATTCTGGATCCTGCTCGTCCTTTTGATCCTTCTCGTTCTCAGCCCCGTGGCTGCATATCCCTTTGTGAGTTTTCTTGTCTGTTCCAGCTAGTCCTCTTCCTGGTTGTTGAAAGGGTTCGCAATCTCCTCGCTTCCATCGAGTGGGCTTATGAGGACGAGCAATGTTCCGCGAGCCACTATGAGGCCAAGAGAGCGGGTGGATGTGTTGCCTTCGTCATCTGTAGCCAGTATCACTCAGTAGGTGGAATGTAGATTGAAAGCAAAGACCGGAGACGGAGGAGAGGGGAGTGGAAGACAGGACGGACATACCTCGTAGCATCTCCTGGACATCATCCAGCACCAGATTCATCAACTGGTCATGACCCTTCAGCGTCCCCTGTACTATTCCACCCACCCAAAATCAGCCCTTTCACCTCACACAGCAACGACCCAAGAACAAAGCATCGACCAGGCACCGACTCACTTTCCCTCCCCCCGTTGAACTTCACCATGATCTCTTTGTCCATGTACTTGGCCAGATCCAGAATGTTCTCCTTCTTCGGCTTCTCGGCGCCCTGCGTGTGGCCCCCCCTCGCACCTCCACCACGGCCTCGCTCACCGCCTCCTCGTCCTCCTCCCCCCCCTCCCCCACGGCCTCTGAAGTTGCCCCTCTCGGACATGGAAGCGCATGTGTTGCGATTGGTGGTGGCGTACTAGTTGCGAGTACCAAAAGGAAATGCGGGTGGGTGGAGTGGGGGCTACCGGCTAGAACATGGTTGGATGCGGTGGACCGAATGTCTTTGCCGTTTTTTTATACGTTGGTACCATGTATTCGGTAAGCTCGGTCTGTGTAATTTACGGTAAGTTTCTGGAGCAAAGCAGATACAAACCTTGGATTTGTGCATTCTGCAGTCATAAGCAAGTAAGTAATAAGATTGCTCAATACAAAATGGCGCTCTTATTAATACCACGTCTTATACATGTATTGATTGAGCGCAAGTTTACCGACATCGACGTATCATCCTTGTGGTGTGTACCACGGTAATTAATCGAGATTCGAGGCACTGGTTGGATGGGGTCCGGCAAGCTCACCTGCGCAAAAACTGCGCCCACAGCCGACTGCCGATTGAGGGTGGAAATCCTCCCCAATCCCAAACCACGACAACTGTTCTCCGAAGACGCGCTGTGCTCTTCGCTCATCCTTCTCCTACTTTACTTTCTGTACCTATATTTTACCCTGTCCGCTTCATCTCTTTCCCGTCTTCTTTGTTACAGAAATATGGCCCGCCTTTCTTGAAACAAAAAGCTCCGACCCAGGAAACATTCCGCTCTCCACCCCCTCCCACCGCTCAAACCTCGGTACAGCAACCCTTCCGGCAAGCTCAAGCTTTGCGAGAAGCAGCTGAGCAAGAGCCCACGAACAGCTACAATGAACCACATGGGCTCCCCTCCCTTCATACCAGCAGATTACTCCTCTACCAAGCGAAAGCGCAGTCTGTCAGCCGACGACCCTCAGCGACAGCCCACACCTCCGGCCAAAGTGCCTAAGACCAACGCAAACCATCTACAGATCAACTATCTGGCTCGTCAATATCAAGAGATCCTCCCTTTGATCTCCCCCGAAGACGCCCTCCCTTCCCTACTTTCCCTCATCTCCGACTACGATGGTGTCCTCCACCGCCATGAATCCATGGCCGGCAACCTCGGCGCCAGGCCTCTTGGCCCCATCCTCATCCAACGCTTCGAACGTCTTTTTGACGGCCCACCGCGCGTGCTCAAGACTCATGGTAAAGAAGGCACGTCGGTCGGCTGGCTTGACGTCGTTGATTTTGCCCGCAATAAGCCGGAACAGTTCAACCTGGAGAAAATGAGAGAGGGGAATAGGGTCTGTCAATTCTATACGAAGCAGTGTCGGGTGGAGATCAGTGAAGAGGATTATCAACTGATTAAGAGTGGGATGCCGGAGAAGTTGATTCCGCCGCAGCCAATTGGAGAGGATGAGGAGAAGGAGTTGGGGACGTTGGAGATATTGGAGAAGAACCTGGGCGGGGTTGTGCAACTGGCTGATCAAGGTAAGTTTTGCTTAATCATATGGAGAAAGCTCCAATTTTAGCTGACAATGAGCAGTATCAGCGAGAGCCAGACAACTGAATCATAGGCTAAAGAACCGGAAGAACGCCATACTTGCTAGACGAGAAGCCGAAGCCGTGGCCGTGGAAGGGGCTCGCAGCCCCTCCATCCGTGGGTTCGATTTAGGGCAGCCAAGGTACCATGTCGATAATCAAACCAACGGAGGGAATCCGCGCACTTCCACCTCGCCAAAGTCAGGGTTCATTGCTGTGAACACCAGGCACCAGCTTCCTAACGACCGGTCAAGCCAGCACAACGGCTCACCATATGAGTATACTCGGACCGTGAATCAACCCCTCACCAACGGTGGAAGTCCTATGCATGGAGCTTCAGCCGCAACGCGAGCCGAGCTTCTTACAAAATTCCACACCAGCAGTGATCGCTCATCCAGCGAGTTCGAGGCAGCACGCCGTTCCTCGGTTGTAACCTCCCGGCCATCGCTTCCTCCCAAGCCGAGAAATTCGTTCAAACCATATGCGGATTCAATGGAGTATGCGGGAGCACTCCTTAGCGCGGCTTCCCCAGTGCCAATACCGAACACTCCTGCTTCACTCTTACCATATGTCAAACCCTCACCGACCGACCGTTTCGAGGATAGCGGGCCATATAAAGGTGACATGATGGCACGTATGGAGCAGCTAAACCGTGGTGATAGGGTACAACCGCCCTGTGATCGGTGTCGACGGCTACACATGGACTGCCTTAAAAACCTTACCGCATGTATGGGCTGTACCAAGAAACATGCAAAATGTAGCTGGAAAGACGTGGAGGAGCAAGAATTGAAAGATCATCCATTCGTACTACGTATTCGTAAGGAGGAAGAAGGAACAAGTGAAGGCGAAGGGAGCCGAAGTGGAGGCGATGGATCCAGGAAACGGCAGTACAGTCAGGAGCGGGGAGTACGAGATGAGGAACTTTTGGGGGAAGATACCGGAGACGAGGAAGGCGATATGGGCGAGAAGCCGGCACAAGCACAGGAACAACATTATAGCAGTGTACGACCCTTCTCACCAACAGCTGTTCCGGTTACAAAGGAGCCCATCCCAGATAGGATGGAGGCCCTGCAACCCCCTGCTCATGCCTCATCTGTGATAGCCACCCAGTCTACAATCACCGAGAAACGGGAAGAAACTCCCAATTTGGACGCTTCTAGGGGACGTGCGACTGCTTCACCACCAAAGCTTCCAATCTCCGACCCAGATATCGACCTAATTTATAGCACATCCAGGGAGACAGCCCACACATTGTCTAACCCAGCACCCAAGTATCAAGTTCCAGAAGCCAACATGCACCGGTATACAGCCAACGGTGTTACGTCCTACTCTGAACCGGAGAAGAACATGCACGCCGAACTCAATACCGCTACGAACGAGAATCTACCTAAAGCAGCCCATGAAGAGCCATTGCGAGTTTATACAGCGGGCAGCGAGCCCATACCACCTGCCATCACGACAGCTGACGGACCTCAGCGGTCGCCAGAACCACAGGCATCAAGCTCGCCGACACAAGCGGCGATGATGCAGGACAAGCATGATGAAAATGAGGAGAAGAGGGGACGGTCCCTGCCACCATTGCAAAGGGAGACTTTGCAAAGGCTACCATCGCCGACGCCTAATGGGACGGTGCTAGAGTTGGGTATGCAGACATGACATTGGGTCAATCCATGGAATGGAGCTTGGGATAGCTAGGGCTGGGCAATGCAATCTACCGTTTGCTATGCAGTTTTTGACATGACAGCAGCGAAGAAGACCAGGCTGGGGATTTTTGACGAGAGATGATTAGTCGGGTCCTTCGTAGATTACTTTAGCAATCATGCTATGACAACCCAAACAATGGAATGAAATTCGATACTTTAGGCCCGTTGCAGGATGCCCTAATCCTGTAGCCTGCGCTGGAAAAGTTCATAAAGCAACGCTCACCCCAACCGTGTTTCCGGTATCTCGCGCTCACCCTGTTCTTTGGTCGCAACCCCTCCAGACTTTGTTCGCTGAATAGCCTAAGCACTCGTCGAAAGTCGGGCTCCGCCAGCGCATCAAACGCCCCTTCGCCCCTGCCAGCAGAGTGCTCGCAGCCATCATAATGGATAAGATCACATCTGATTGGGACGAATGGCTTGACACCGGGGACCTTGCCGACATTACTTCGACCGACCTTGACTTGCAGGGCGGTGGGGCTGGGTATGGCTTTTACTGGCTAACCGAGGGGCGTCCAGTCAGCAAACCTATTTGCCTGCTTTTGAGCCGGCTCAAGAGCCGCAGTATGGACATCAATCTCTCGCTCAGGATTGGTTCCACCTTGGAGTCGTTCCTTCGGCAACCCAAATGCAGTATGGTGCTGTGCGTTACCCGGCGACGAAGCATGAAACGCCAGCCTGGTTTTGCAAGCAGTCCACTGTGCATCAGGATGGCTGCGACGCCACCGCAACACCTAGCTTCCCAATTGTTGAACCCACCAGCAGTAGTAGCAGTCTATCGGCGGTAAATCTCAACCATGCGGCGCATCATATGGATGGAATCACATGCTTCAACGTCGGAGAAGATGAGCACGTCAATTTCGGTAAACAGCCACTCATGAGTCCTTCATCGGAAGCCCCTGCTGTTTCTGATGAGCAAACGAGGAGCGATGCCATCGTCTCTGGCCCTGTTCAAACCTGTTCCTGCCCCGTCTGTCTGGATCTGCACACCAGTTGGTCCGCATCCAAAGCCCCAAGCTCTAGCTCTCTGCCGAGATACCAATATTCATGCCGTCTACCAGCCTGTGACTGGATGGCCCAAGGTCTCGACGGCGCGATGGCGAACCGCTACACCAACGCACTGCTCCAGCACGAGAAATCCCACTTCGGCCAAAAGGGGCGATTCGTTTGCCTCGAAGAGCGTTGCCAGTACGTTACCAAACGTTGGGGCGATTTGACACGGCATTATAGCTCCAAGCACTGCACGAATCGTGCCCGCAGGTTCATGTGTCCGGTGCTTGGGTGCAAGTTTAGCCGCGGTGGGTTCGCACGAAGGGACAAGCTTCACAGTCATGTAAGGAATGTCCATCGGGGGGAGGCTGGGTCTGGTGCTAGAGCGGGCCAGGCGATCAGACCAAAAGGTCAAAATGGTGTTTAGGAGGTGAAACAGACGGTATGGCTCCATCTAGGAAATGGAAAGAAGTATGCAGAAAGGATTTCTTTACATGCCACTCATCTGATACTGTTTGAGTATAGCCCATATCTTGGCAACGTGGTAGTGAATTGTCTTTGGCAGATAGTTGAAATACTGCTCTCTTCGCAACGCCACAGCTATTCATTGACAGGGTTTACGACTCAAGTGCCAACTACGAAGATCTGGAGTAGCGTAAGACCACATTTGCGATGTTCTGTAAGTGACTATATTATGTATTATAATGAACTCTGTCGCGGAGAAATTTTCGCCGATATTCTTACAACCCCAGCACCCCACCGAACAATCGTGTCCCATCCTTGCTATCCTATCAGTTCCCCAAGATGGACACAGAAAGCGCAAGAGGATCATCACCGCCATCGCCCCATACCCCTCCCGAGACTATAGACGACAGTACCACTAACCACGGTGTGAGACTCTACGTCTATGGCTTGCTCCGTGAACACGACGAAGATCTCAGTGAGCACGATGCACGGGAACTAGCACGTAAGGTCTATGGAGATGGGCAGGCAGTCCTATGGTTTCGTCGGGAGAAATGGGTCAAACGGCTTGGTGAATACGGAGGCATCGTAGATCAAGAAATCCAAAAGTACGTTGATATGAGTAAAGAGTCTGATTACTTTCATTACTATTCTAATTGTTGAATCTCTTAGGCAGACACGATTTGGCTATACCTCTTACTTATTCAAGCATTACTTCTTGCCGTGGCTGCATCCATCACCGGACACGACCTTTCCCCAAAGAACGAACTCAAGTTTACCAAGGGTTTCGGTATCGCCTTTCTCGTCGACACAGGTGTCCTCGGAATCTTTCACGCAATCGCAATCATATCTACCCAATAGCACAACCTTCCCCGCCTTCCGGCCAGGCAGCTATTGAAAACGAAAGGGCCTATGGGAGCAGAAATCGGCTTCCTTTTCACTATTATATAGATTAAGGGGAATAATATCAAAGTCCACACAGGCGCATTTTTACTTGGTTACAAGCGACCTGGACTTTTTTCCCTCATTGCTCGAGACTATTAAGCTGCCAGTTTCCCCCTTCCTGCTATGTACCGGGCCACTGTACCCTTCATCCATTAGCCTTCCAAAAGGGAACGAGAATTTGGAAGGGTCACAAAGTGTCGTTCTGGCTGAGATCAAACACTTCGCCGGTGTCATACTCGCTGATGCGAGGGTGGATATATTTACTGTCTTCCCTGTTTCGTAACTCGAATCCCTTGCCTCGAAAGAGCAATGCTGTCTCCGGACTTTGCGTGGGCGCTCTCTTGACTCGGCTTTGACGTCCTACCCTCGAACTTTGGGACCGTATATATGTTGTATTCTGTGGCTCGTGGATACGAGTAAAACCCCCGAGCCTCGAAAGCCGGGTAGGGGAAGTGAACAAGAACAACTCGAGGCGGGGAAACCTCTCTGCCCGCGGAGCACATGTGAGCATCAAAGCGCTCAGTCGACCGACAATGGACACGCCGTCTCCCTACTATGCCTAAACATCTCACACTCGCAGTGTCCCAATCGCGCACCTTACCAACCACCGCAGACACCCTCTCCTCGCTCTCCGAGACCGCCCACCACGCCGCCCAAGCGGGCGTCCACGTCCTCCTGTTCCCCGAAGCCTACCTAGGCGGCTACCCTCGCACCTGCTCCTTCGGCGCCTCCGTCGGAGCCCGCACCGATGGCGGTCGCGAGCAGTTCCTGCACTACTTCCACTCCGCCGTCGATCTGGGCGACACCCCCCGCGGCGCCGGGCACGACTGGGTGGACCGGAGGTTGGACGTGGCCAAGGGACAGAAACACCGCGGAGACGGGACCCGGGAACGGCTGGAGCAGGTGGCGCGGGATACGGGAGTCTTTTTGATCGTCGGGCTGGTCGAAAGGTCGGGTGGGAGCCTGTACTGCGCCGTCGTCTACGTCTGTCCCCGGGACGGCTGCCGCGGCAAACGGCGCAAAGTCATGCCCACGGGCAGCGAACGGCTGATCTGGGCGCAAGGGTCTCCGTCCACCTTGAGGGCCATCACGGCAGATGTCGCGGGCGTGCAGCTCACGCTCGCGGCGGCAATATGCTGGGAGAATTACATGCCCTTGCTGCGGTTTTCGCTCTACTCGCAGAATGTCAATCTCTACCTTGCGCCTACTGCTGATGCCCGGGAGACATGGTTGCCCCTGATGCAGACGATTGCATGCGAGGGGCGGGCTGTTGTGCTGAGTGCGAATCAGTGCGTCAGGAGGAAAAACCTACCGAGCTGGGTCATCGGCGGAGAAGAGGCAAAGCGCGAAGGAGAGGCCGATGGGATGAAACGCTCTTCGGATGGAAAGACTAGACGACGTGCTTCTATCGTCACCAAGACGGAGGATAATCACGAGATTACATGGCCTGCTCCCGATCCCAAACCGTCCTCAAAGCCCACGCCGGCAGGAAGTAAGACCACCAACGGCACATCACCACTCCACCTCAGCACAATCCCAGCAGACGACGAAACCATCCAGACTCCGAACGCTATCCAAATAGAGACGCCCGACAACCACGTTCTCGCTCTTCCCTCTCCGAACACTTCCAAAACTCAATCCTCCGCTTCCACCACCCAGAAGCAGAATACAGACAACGATTTCGTCTCCCGCGGCGGCTCCTGCATCATCTCTCCCACCGGCACCATCCTCGCTGGACCGCTCTGGGACGTCGAAGATGGCGGACTGCTGACGGCAACGATCGACTTCGAAGACTGTGAACGAGGAAGGCTGGATCTCGATGTCGCCGGGAGCTACGGCAGGAACGACAGCTTCGAGCTCAGAGTTGCAGGGTTAGATATCAGTCCGCCGCCTTGACGCTCCGTGCTAGGTGAGGATCGAGTAGGGGTGTTCCGTCGCGGGGGGTCCCCTGGCCGGAGGACGAAGCCTCTGCCGGAAGAGGGCGAAACGATATCGGGACAGACCACTGCGGTTCTGACGGCGCCTCCGGAATCGACTGAGGGAGAACATTCCGTGTGATCGCACGCGGATGTTCTTGGCGCAATCAAAAGGGTTGACAGTTGGACACTGCGGTGTGATGCTCCCGTTCCTCTATCACTTTGAAGGTCAAGTTAGGACTCCTCCCGCATTCAATGAATCCGCACACTGGAAAGTTATTGAATTTTGAAGCGAATTCCAAGAGAAGTACCGTCAGGCACGACTAATGGTGGATGACTCGTGTATCCTTGGCGGTGACCGAGCGGTGACCGAATCCGTACGGATAGCTTCAATTGGACGAAAGAAGATGATTCGCACCTCTGTACGAGAACTAAGTCGCACAAGAGGGAAATATAGAAATGCACACATCATCAATGTCATGAAAGCCGAATTGCGGATTCGGAGGGCAGCCAATTCGGTCATTTGCCGTCCAGGTCTTGGCACGGCAAATATTGTACACTATATGTACTCGGTAGTCCATCAAAAGCGGCCACTGAGAACCAATTCCTGTAGCCGGTCGCCCCCAGCATATACTTGCTAGAGATATTCTCAGAAGGCAATTGGTCCTGAGACCATAACCCAGATCATCAATTCTTCGTAGAAGAAGGGAGCATTTCAAAAAGCTGGCTCGTCTTAGAGCGCTCCGCAAAGCCGCTTGGAATCACGGCGTCAAGCGTTCAAGGCCGCTAGGATAAAGCTGCTTATCAGAACATGTGCGCGAACCTGGCTTGCTGCGATATGCGATCATCGGAAGTACAAGTACTTCAGTAAATAAAGTATTGATACAGCCATGATGCTGATAAGTTTTGGATACGGAGTAAAGTCATCTAAAATGTGAGATATAACAAACCGAACGTTTCGATGTCTGGTACAATGAGCTGTCAGGAATCTCTCTCTCACTTCGAGGCTCCCACGGGCGTCGTCTCTTCGACGATTCATCCCAGGCTCGGTAGGATTGACACAGCACCCTAACCTATAGATACAGTAAACTCTCTAGCTGTATGATTGTTAATGCCTTGTTTGATTAGTAGAATCATGCAGAAGTAAACCCAAATATGCGTCAGTATCTCAGTCGTCCAGATGATCCTCAGAGGTAGGATTCAACGGGTTCACACATTCGCCTCTGAATCATAGGGTTCCTCAATGTCCACATAAGGCTGTATTCCTCTGAATTCATCTGGACGCAGCGTCTCGAATTTAGGGGACCATACCGCAATCCAGTCTTCCCATCCGTATACGGTCAATCGGGACCTCGAAGTCTCGCAATCGGTCATTGCGTCGAGTTTGTCGCGCGCAATCTGCGCACCTTTCCTTGGAAAATCCCATTCCAGCGAGTCATCGATAGTCGTCGACCCTGCAAGTTCAATTAGTCTTCGTCTTCTTCTCTGTATATATCCTCCTCGATCGAAATGTGGCCCATCATAGCAGCATGAGTGAATCGGACCGAGTCGACCACGAAGTCGAAATTCTTGCCAGACCCGGGGGCACGTGAAATGAGGCTTTCGTGGCCCTAACGTGGGCGAATAAGTTCCATGATGTAAGTCACATTGTTATGCCCTCACTCGGAGAAGGACGGGTTATCTTTCAGCCCGTCTAGCAGGCTAGAGGCCCTGCCATCACGAATCCAGGACGCTATTTCGTTTTCAGCAAACAAGAAAGAGACTCACTGCAGTACAGGTACACCACGTAGGTTGGCCCGGACTCCGAAGCTTCCGAAGGTGCCTCCAAATGTTAACGGCGTCTGTCGGACGATCAGGGTGTGAAGATAAGGTATCCTACCGTAGTCCCTTAAACTTGGCGGTGCCATGAAACAGGTCTCCGCAAGACTACTGAGATGGATGCCCGGATGGGTGACCCCTAGAGCGATTGGCCATATTCGGACCATATCGACAACTTCAGCGCGGACTTAGCCACTGACCAGCAGCAGCGGAGAAGGGGAGTCTTTCCAACCATTAGGCAGCCGTCTTAAGAAGATGATCTCAGGAGGATGGTTTCGAGAATCCACAAGGTTGTGCCGGTAGATTTGGCGGCGTAACTCCAGGGGAAGTTGTAGCAGTGGGAAAGGCTCTGACGCCTTTAGATTCTTGTCTATCGCCCTTGGTACTTCGAGGCCGTGTTACAACGGGTAACATCTCGTAGTACTGTCATCCAAATCGATCTGAAGATAGCTGTTGGACTATCACGTGAAAACTCCTCTTCAGGTACACTGGAACAGTGGAGATGTTGAAGATGACTAGAATTGCAGGAGATAGATACGGTCGATAGTTGAGATGGGATGTTTTATACAATGAGCTTTCGGTGATGGCAGAAGGATATCGAAGGTGTTCAGATGGCACAAGGTGATACCTTTGGGGGGAACTTTGCCTCCCATTTGATTACAAAAGAGTCTCATCCCATACGAGTATCAGAAGAGCGCATGGATTTTTCAAGACCCGGAGACATGTACAAGATATGTACAGTACATGAATATTGTTGAAGCCAGTCGCAATGTACGAGGTAGGGTACAGGTGAGCTCCTATTACTGACTCGGGGTTGAGGAGATGGAAAGGAATTATTGTCTCGTCTTGTCTCGTCTTGTCTCGTCCCCTATGGCCAGCCCTACACTCGTCCTCGCTTCGGGGGCCAATCATATCGCAAGCTCATACGGCATATCGCCTGTGGAGCTAGGTTAGTGAGGTACCTGACTTATACGGACAAACACCTTCACCAACTCTATGCTAAGACCGCCGGACTCATCATTGGGCGGCCATGATTGAGAACTGTATGCCAACGCCCAGTCTTGACGTTGTCGGCACCAGGGATCATCAAAGCATGATGATTGCCCGTCTTGGAAAGTTCTCCTGATCATCGAGCGGTCCATCTTCCTACCATGTCATCTCCGACCCAGCTATGACCGCTCGATACTCTCCTCCCCTGAAACCGATCAGACTCTCCCACGCCCCGGCTCCTCAATCCTTCCTACGCCGCTGATCTCGTTGGCTCTACGCCCCACTCGTCCTCCTCCTGCTGTACCTATGGCGCTCCTCCTCCACGCACCTCCTCCCTCACCGCGCCCCGATCCACGAACCCTCCCTCCGCTACAAAAATGTCGATTGGTCCCGCTACGCCTACAGCCAGTACGCGACAAGCAGTCCCTACCTCTGCAACGCCGTCATGGTCTTCGAAGCCCTTGCCCGCCTCGGCAGCAAAGCGGACCGCATCCTCCTCTACCCGCAGGAATGGGATCTCGAGATCGAAAGCTCGTCCGACCGGGACAGCCAACTGTTGGTCATCGCGAGGGACCGCTACGACGTGAAGCTGCTGCCGGTGGTGATACCGAAAGCGGATGACGACGCGTGGAACGGGAGTTATACAAAGTTCAAGGCGTGGGAACAGACACAGTACGACCGGGTGCTGCATTTGGACTCGGACGTTACGGTTTTGAAAAATTTGGATGAGCTCTTCATGTTGCCAAGTGCACCGGTGGCTATGCTAAGGGCTTATTGGCGGCTGCCGAGTGTTAGGCAATTGACCAGCCTGTTCATACTGCTTGAGCCAGATGAGATGCAGGCGCAGCAGTTGATGGTTGCTGCGAGCCCGAATGTCAGGCAAAAGAATGAGTACGACATGGAGATCTTGAACAAATTCTACGGAGACTCGGCTATGGTGCTGCCGCATCGGCAGTATGGGCTCCTCAGCGGCGAGTTTAGGATAGATGATCATAGGAACTATCTAGGGAACAGCCAAGAAAGATGGGATCCAGAAAAGGTGCTGGGGGAAGCGAGTTTGGTGCATTTCTCCGACTGGCCTGTACCAAAACCTTGGGTCATGTGGCCGCACAATATGATCTCGGATGAAATGCCAAAGTGCAAGCTTGGGATTGGCGCAGGGAACGATGATTGTAGAGATAAGAAAGTTTGGCTGGGACTGTACGATGATTTTAGAAAGAGACGAAAGGTAGTTATTGCGCCTGAAAATCTTCCGGGTGAAGCAGCTAATTGAAGCTTGCGCACAGGACATCTGTGCTCTGCTCTCGGCCCCTGCTCCAGACTGGCACCCTCCGCCGAAAAGCGCGACTGAGCATTCAGATTGAATGCTCTCATCGACCACTCCGAGACTCGATATAGGGGACGCGCTCGAAGGAGCGTATCCAGGCACGTCATTGGAAATGTCGCCACGCTCGCCGCTAATCAAACGCTAGAGGTGCGTACGATCGAGGGATTCCTCAATGCGTTCAAGGAACATCACTGACAAACTTCTGTTTAATGGTACAGATGACTCATAGGTCAGACGACACCCTGGTGACCCGGACTGGTATGCAAGTGAGAGTGTTTATCAGAATACATCTTCGTGTGCCTTCGTTCTCAAGGCGCACAGGCAGACGAATACGGTGACACTGCCAGTGCCGGCCGGCATCCGCGAATCAGGAGGGGGCAAAGAGAGAGGAGGATTCAGCGCTAGGTCGTTTTTGGCCGAGAAGAGGAGCCGATTATGCTCGTCTGGAGATGTAAGACGCTACCTCGCGCGCGAGTATTATCGAACGGGTCTACCCAGAGAGAAAGTTTCGCGTTTGCATGCCTGTATAACCCCCGTCGAGGACACGCCTATCATGTAGTTGGGGAGCGAAAATCCGCAGAACATGTTGGCAATTGGCAAGCCGCATCGTACGAAACATCGCCCCTCATTCGTCCGCAACTTCCCTCTACGGTTCCTCCGCAGGCATCGGCCCGCGGCTGTGCACCTTTTGTGTCTGAAACAACCATTCGAGCGTCGCACTCTCGCACCGCTACCATCGACGAAAGTCCTCCTCGCTTCTTCCTCTCTGAGCACCCGCATCCCATCCCGGCCATCATGGCTCCGTGCCGGACCTTCCATGACGTCCGGAACGTTGCACCACGCGGTCAGCAAGGGGCAGATCGAAGACGAAGATCGGAAGCTGGCGCCGCGACGTCACCCTGACAAGGACTTGGGCCAGCCTGCGTGCTGTGTCGAAATGCCAGGAGGGGAATGCAGCATCTGCCGTCTTGGAAGTCGCTTCTTCGACACAGGCGGCTGATCTCCTGTTGACAAGTACAGCTGTGCGAGGCCCCCTACATTCTTCGCAATGGCGATCGACGGGTCCTGTACGGCAAAGACCTTTACGAGGAAGACACTCCTTCCCGATAGAGCAGTAGGCATAGAGGAAATAAGCAGGCAAGGGAACCGTCGGGACGGTGCACTCGGGGTGAAAATTTTCCAACATCCGAGTCGGAAGATGAGGATGACTGGAAAGAGAGGATGCGGACGGCAGGAGAGCGAGCGAAACGGATGAACAAGGAGAAAAGGGCCCGCGAAAGGGCGGACGGTCAGGTGAAGCAGGCTGTGACATCTGTGACATGGTGGGATCGCAACTGCTATGACGACCCGCCGTCGTCTGAGGAATTGGGAGACGAAGAAGATGATGAGGGGGAAAGAGGGGGAAAGAGGGGCCCGCGAGGAAAGAGAGAGGACGAAGAGACAGGGAGAGGCTTGTGATCGGGCGTATACCCAGGCAGAGGAGAGCGAGGGACGAGAGTAGTTGATCGAGCTGCACGCGAGACTCGAGACTCCTCTGCGAGTGCGGAAGAAAGGTAGAGACAATGGTAGCCAAGATCGAGGGCATGAGCCGTGAGGACGCCGATGTATTGGATAGCGGACTTAGATTTAGGAAGAACACTGCGCATCGTACGTCCATCGAAGATGAACCCATTGAGCACGACGAACTGGAACAGACCCAGCACGCGTGCAGAACGACTACGGGTCAGGAACCTCCGAGACGATCAAATTGCGCTGGGCGAGGGGGTATTCGGACGGTGCGAGAACGAGTACCAAGGCTTCATGAGCCTGCGGAGCCGCCAGCAAAGAGAGCAGGCGGGCGGAGTGGAGGTGAAGCTGGGGACGACGAGTCGCAGCAAGAACTAAGAAGCCACGTGGAAACGGGCAAGAGGGACTACAGAAAAGGGGGAGGAGGCGCAGAGAGGCCGAAGCAAGGCAGAGAGAAGGGGGGGGCGGTGCACGAGGAGCGAAAGCCCAGCGCGGAGAGCGAGGAGGAACGGCCGGGCGCCGACGTGTGGAAGAGACCCTGCGTCGACGATCTCGCTCCCCTTGCTTCAGCGTGAGCTGACCTAGACCGACATCAAGCCAGATCCACGCCCATGGAGAGCTGGACCTGAAAGAACCAGGTCGGAAAGAGTACCTAGGTCCCTCGGCCTCGCACCCACCGCCCTAGTTCCAACCTGGCAGTCCCAGACCACAACCCAAGCACATCGAGTCAGGGGGACCGCGAGCCTTCTGACACGTCCGACTTCTCAGAAGCTGAAGGACACTGCTACCGCAGCGCCGTCTGGCCAAGGATGAAGGGCGGCGAGCAACAATGGTCCTAGCACATGTGCATGGTTCTGCCACGCTCTCTTCTCAAACGCCCCGGACCGTGGCATCCCGGCCTTCGTCCCTTGCAGGGATCAGCCGTGTCATGGCTCCCGAGGATCACTCTCCCACCTCCTCTGCCATCCCAGCCGCCACGCCGCTGCAGGAACGCAGACCCAGACCCCCATACCACGACGATTGCCCGTCGATCATATCCATTGGACCTCGTCTCCCCTAATCATACATACCACTGTCCGGACAACGCACCCGGTCTCAAACCTCAGGCACTAAAATCACGCGAAGCGACCAGCGTGCAGTGGGCGACTTCTGTGCGTCGTGGCGCGGGGGGCTGGTCGCCGTTTGACCGGGGTTCGTGCCGTCGGCAGTAGGTATGCAGTCGGACGGATACACCAAAGGGTCCGAGCTACCTACATACCTAGGTACCGTATGTTGTCTTACCCGCTGCCACAATCAGGGTGCGAGGGTACGGGCATCGATGCGACACACACGACGCGACGATAGGTTCTCTTGGGCGGCGCGATGTGTATGGGCCACGGGTCACGAAATTGTAAATTATGGAGCGGCGAGAGTGGGTAGGTACCTTAGGTATGTAGCCGGTGCCAAGGTGATGGAAGCCATAGGGCTGAGGTGTCAAGGCCCTTGACTTGGCGGCGTTGGCGCTTGGCCAGAGGCCGTATGTACTACGTAGTACCTAGCCTGACGGAGTGCAGGGCAGACGCTTTTGAGGGATCATGGACTTACTTACGTGTAAGGAACGATGAGTATAACGAGCAGGTAGGTAGAGTATGGAGTGGTACATACTCAATGCAACTTGAACCGAAATATCCAAGGCTCCAAAGTGTTGCTTCCACCGCACCTGTTTTCCTCGAGCAGTGTTCACTCCGACAGAGTCGTTGGATTCCAAGCCGGTACTTATGCTGTAGACGTAGTTTGCATACATTTCCATGCTTGAGAAAAATGGTTCAGCTTGCAAGTGCCGAAGTGTGAATCAAGCTTTTTTCTTTTCGTGCATAATCTGGCATTACTAAAGTACCGTGCATATGTAGGCTGCTCTAGGTACCTACCTTACCACCCTTATCTACCGAACCCCCCCAACGTCATCCAACCCCTACGAGGACAACGACATGCTGAACCCACCCGTCAGCGGCTTATTCGCCTTCACGGTCGTCGGACCTCCTGTCGCACTCAGCAGCGTCACGTCCGCAATGCTGACATCTCCGGCATCGTACCCAAACGACCCGCTCATCGTCAAGGTCGTCCCGTCGTACGCGAATGCAATCACCGACGTCGCAGCCTGCGTGACCGATACCCCATCATCGAGATACAGGGACCCAGACGCCTTCCCGTCAAGCCCGGGTGCCACGACGAGGTTGAAATCGAGCTCGCGCAGCGCGGTGGTCGTGTTCGCGACGTCGGAACGGAGTGGGACGATCGCGCCGCCTTTGAAGTACACGGGGATCTGGGTAAGGTTGGCGTCGATGGTGACGGAGGATCCGCTGCCGCGCAGGGGCTCATAAGTGAAGAAGTCATAGAATTGGTCGTCGGGGAAATAAACGGAGACACTTGTGGCGCCCTCGTCCGTCACAGGCGCGACGAGGATGGAGGAGCCATAAAAGTACTGTAAATCCAGAGACAGGGTGTTGCTATCGGATGGGTAGAGGAAGAACATGGGGTTGAGGAGCGGTGTCCCGTCGACGGACTGCTGGTAGAGGGCCGTGTAGATGTAGTCAAGGAGTTGGTAGCGCGCTTTGATTGCGACTTGCGCGGCTTCGGTCACGGTTGGCCAGAGGTAGTATTCCTGATGGATGACGCCGGTGGCGTCGTGATTGCGGTAGAAGGGATAGAATGCCCCCAGCATGGCCCAGCGTGCACAGAGTTCTTCGGTCGTATTGCCAGCGTAGCCGCAGACGTCGGATCCAACCATCGGTACCTGGTAGATGGCTGCGAATGCAATCATTTCGGCAATCGAGATTTGATAGTGGGGCCAATCGGAGTTGTTGTCGCCGAGCCAGTGGCCCACGTAGCGGCCGGCGCCTGCGAAGGTGCTACGGGTTATGACCAAAGGTCGAAGACCGGGGCGGCGGTTGAGCAAGGCGCCGCGGCTGGTTTCGCTCATCATAGTACCGAAAAGATTATGAGTATCGTACTCGGCAAGGCCGTTGGAGTGGATGAGACTGGTGTTGAGAGTGAGATCGCTAATCGCACCAGCTGCGTCGTGGATGGCATATGGGGGGTTGAGGAGGTCGCGGTTTGGCAGGCCCATCATGGCACCTGCAGTTCCAATTTGTCTCTTTTCGAGGATCTGCCCCCGCCGTATGCGGCTGGAGGAGGGCTGGAAATCCGCGGGAAACCCAGGGATTGGGTAGCCTGCGTTGGGGCGGACTGGTGGAGGTGCAGGGGGGTCATCATTAGTGACGGCAAAAGCTGCTGGATCAAGGCACGGGTAGGGGCAGAAGTTGGAGGCTTCGTTCATGTCGATCCAGAGAGCATCGATATCGACGCCGTTCGTTGGATCAAAGAAGCTGGAGAATTCCCCATTCCAATAGCCCTGGGTGGCTGGGTTGAACCAGTCTGGGAAGGCCGTGATACCAGGCCAGACAACCCCTAATTCGTGGCATCAGTTGTTGAGTCTTTACGAGAAGTATATCATTGTGAATTACTGACCTTGGTAGATGGATCCATCGCCGTTCATTAGGAAGATACCTGCACTCTCACCGTTTTCGAAAGCAGTGTAGTTCTGATACGCCACGGCAGGGTCTACCATCATGATGTAATGCTGGTCATGATCATGAAGGTAAGTGACGAGCTCCTGCATCTTCTCCAATGGGAATCGATCGGGATCCAATGTGAAAACCTTGGTATTGTTAACCTCCAACTGACATTGGTATGGAGTTGACTTACCTTTCTCAAATCCATGTAATCAATGTCGGTCCACATAGTCTCCAAGGGAATGTCAGCGATAGAATAGTTTGCAACGACCGCGGCGACCTCATAGACATCTTGCATGCCGTATCGACACTGATGAAACCCAAAGCCCCAATATGGCATCATGGTCGGCTGGCCGATAACGTCACTGTATTGCCTAGCAACGTCGACTGGGCCCGGGCCGGCGAGGACGTAGAGATCGATGACCCCTCCGAGCATGTTGTATTCGAGATACTGCCCAGCTGAATCGCTATTGATGTTGAGATCCATACCGTTGCTATTTAACATGAAAACCCCATGAGTCTCACTGCTACTCTCTCGGTGCTCGAAGTAGATCGGGTGGTTTCCATAAAGATTAGTTCCTGATGGGATCAAATACGCATCTCGAGACCAGAGTGTACGAGTGTAATTAGTAGTCGGGCGTCGAAAAGGGTCTGTATCTTCTCCGAATCCATAGATATTCGGGTTATCCGGGAGCGAAGTACGGAGTAGGACATACTGAGACTCAAAAACGAGGGCAGTTCCTGAAGTGTCAAAGATGGTCTCGCCACTATCTGTGCGCTGGACGGCGAAAGAGAAAGGATCCTGGGTCAGATTGAATGATAGGAGGGAGCTTGCAGCAGAGACGGTGTCACTGCCAGGCCGCCCCACAACCGACTCCGGGACTTGGTAAGCCGTTTCACTCTGATCATATATTTTGATATGAAGACGAGAGTCTGTAGAATTTTCAGCATCTTCCTAAGTATATCATTTCACAAGCCTCGCTACCAACCTGTTTGATACTCGACTAGGAGCGTAAGATCTGGAAGATCGTAGCCATAAACGTTGCATCCGTCCCCGGCTAGCGTCAGTGAGGCGGTCAGACCAGAGTCAGTCTGGGCTACATCGCTAGCGGTGTAGCCTGGGCAACTGCTTAGACCTTGAGAGGCTACGGATCTCAAAGAAGCCAGAAGGAGGCACCCAGCGGCTCCAAGCACGGAGAACATGATGAAATTGATGACTGGGGAGAATGGGGAAAGAAGGTTGGCCTGCCGGAACGATGTTCAAGAAGGAAAGGATTTCTACACTTCTTACCCCCATACTTATAGATGTTCACCTGTGTGTTGACGGTGAAAGTGGCAAATGTGACGAAAGAGGAAGAGAGTACACAGAATTCCCCGCATTTCCGTCACGGGTCCCATGCCACGGACTCCATGCGAGCACATGAGTGCACGGGTATGCTCGGGCCTTCCCTGTGGATAGGAAGATCAAAATCTCCGGAAGAGTGACGTCTCGAATGTGTCCAACTTTTCTCTCTGCGTACAAAGCGTGGGACCCCCCTCAGTGGCCAGAACGATGGACTTGCCCGGGTGGAAAGTGAAGTCTTGCATCTTTCCCCCTCTCGGCCTTACTGTCGACACGTACACGTGTCAAACACCATGTCAGCAGACCGAGGACTGGATGATTGAATAGCCGGAAACGAGGCAATACACAGAAATACTAGACACAACACGGGAAGGTGCTTTGACACTCGAGGATAAGCGGCGTGAGGGGCAGATGGGAATGAAGGAAGGATGGGCAGTCGGCGCGTGAATCATCGTCAGAGTGGAGGTCCCGACTGGCGGAAAGAGTGATGGTGATGTGCAAGTATCTGAGTATTTCCAGGATGCCAGCGAATTGACTGGCTGCATCTGGGATTTAAGGATGCGGGGAAAAGTCAAGGGATGAAGGGAAAGGAAAAGGAGGGATGCTGCAGCCTGTACTCCCTGTACTCCGTGCGGATGTATCTTGTACATGCACCGAAAATTGTCGCATGTCATGTGCTGTATTAGAGTTCAAACGCTGCATACATTCTGCATGTCTACTGCAGCATATGTCCGGCTTACTTTTAATACCTATATGAATCTGCGTACGGCATGCATGATGCTGGAAGGTTGAAGCGTGCAGGCGTACAAGGTAGGTGGCTCGAGGGTGGGTTGGGTAGGACAACAATAGGTTCCGCAGTTCAATAACAATCTCAGAGCCTCGGCGAGTCATGAGATTGCGGGGAAAGCCGGCGCTACTGCTGTATCGTTTTGCCGTTGTCCGTGCCGATGGCTAAGGTACTTTACTTATTCATCACATCTTTCTGCTTCATTCTGCTTCGCTTTGCTGTGCTGTGCTTCTTCTTACTTTACCTCGCTCACCGCTTTCGGTCATCCCTACCACACCCAACCCACAGACTCTCACCTCTCTCATTCGCTGTCACCGTCAACGCGATACCGACTGCCCCAGTCAGCGTGACATGTCCAAGGTACCCCGACGCCAAAGTATCCGAATCCCTACAAACTCCACATTGAACCATTCAAGGCGGGGAAGACCCACCGAGAATCTTAGAAGGCTGACACAACCCAATCACCTTTCTTTCCACTACGTACCGGCCATCCTACTCGCTCCTCTCATGACAAAACTCTCCAACCCCTTTCTCACCCACCACTCCACCTTCATCACGCGCCCAGCGCTGTGAGATGCGCGAGAGAGAATTTTACCGGTCCTCGATCTATCAATTGCGACGAGCCCAGGCTGTGTCCGAAAAAGCTTTCGGCCACGTAAAAATGATCATCTACTCCGTACATCAAGACCACCAAAATGTACAACTTTCAAGAAGTGACTGCCAATTGCCAACCACAAACTATAGTAAACGCTTTAACACTCAGGCAGAAGCGTCTTCAATCTCACGTCTGAAGTGAATATCTTTGTGGAATTTTCCCGTAGACCATTGGTGGACAATTGAAGTTTGCTGTTTTGGCGTGTAATTGCCTCGCTTAGGACTTCGGCGAATAAAGTACGGTAAGTAGCCTCGCATGCCTGCACCACTGTGCCACTCGCGCTTATAAATGATCAGCGGTTCAGGCGGGCATATATAGACCCTCGGATATTAGTGTATGATATCTTCATGGCCTTCAAAGATAGATACTTTAAGTATGCAATCGCAACACAATAATCCACATGCGAGCAGTCCTCCAGAAACAAAAGCCTGAACAGGGCTGACGAGAACAAGGTTCAAGGCTCCAATGTCGCGTTGGCCGGGTTCCAGGGTCAACCGTGAAAGGACAGTGCGAGAGTGGTTGGTGAATAGAGTACATAGCTGATGATGCTGAGGCTTTCGACGCATCCCCTCCCCGCCCCCCCTCGAAACCACACCCCCAAAGTCTTTCTCCCAAATAGGACATGCATGCCCGCTCCTTCACTCGCTTCCCCCGTCAGACCGTCTGCCTCGTTGCGCCGCCTGGCCCCTAGATTCTCCCATACTCGAGACGGCGGAAGAGGTGCCTGCGGGTTCTCGAAGAGGACCGTCAGACGGTAAGGATCCGAGCGCACATCGGCAGGAGATCGGATTCCCCAGAGTTCGTTAATCTGCGGATCCGCCCCCTCAGGAAGGCTCGGACGGGACTGTCGTATGAGTCCATAGTCAGATCTGAAAGTGTGAGTAGAGTAGCGGTGACGACGACTCGGATTCGCTGGCTCCGATTCATACATCTCGACCACGTTTGAGCAGCCAGAAGAAAGACAGGTTGGGCTTGGATGTTCCTATCTGCTGTTATGGGCATAGCTAGCTTAAGCAGGAATAGAGGAGATAGCCTTGGCAATAGTATTTCTAGGTAGCAGGAGTCTCCGTAAAATAATTCAAAGAATCTTAAGTACACATCTCATGAATCCACAGAAAGGATTCCCTGCGTCCAGAACATCTGCGCTACCAGAAGACGCTACTCATTTACCTGCATTGGAGCTCTTCTACCTTTCGGGAAAGTGGAGAAGACGTGAAGAGTAAGGAAACAAAGGGGCTCCATTGGAAGAACACCTAACATACATTTCCATTATCTTAATCACCACCAATAAGCAAGATAACTTGTACCAAAGAGAACTACTATGTGGCACTGTTGAGCCCTAGGATAACTTGCAGCACCCAGCGCGAATTCCTCAAAGAAACCTGTCAAGAAATCTTGACCTACTACTCGTAACGTTTCCCAGTTGACGCATTTCAACAGCATGCCACCTATGAAATCAGACACACCGCGTTGATTGACCTTCCTGGGCATGGAGTATGATGTCTCACTTCGCTGGCAGGCTCACTGATCCATTTCTGCGGTCCCAGACTGATACTCACCTTCCCAGTAATTTCAACGCCACATGGCCGGCCACGCGGACAATTCGAGCTTCGAGAGTTCAGGTTCTCTAGCGGCGTTTATCCTTGCAATACGCACAAGCCTGCGCATCACACTTTGGGCATCGCATGACCATACAGACTTTGTGGCAGAAGTGGCACTCATGGTAAGAGTCGATTATGTCCCAAAAGTCTCGGTGGACTTCCATGTGCGAATCGTGGAAGGCATTGTAGAAAGGAGGGTCGTAATCCTCACCATCATAATCATCATCGTCGCCAGCAATCGAAGCTTTTGACGTATCCCCAGTGAAGCCTCGGTCGGGGTCAAAGCCATCGTAGTTCATTCTTGGGGTTGTGTCTTCATCATTTTGCCCGTCATATATGGGCAGCGTCGTTTTGGGCGGCATTTCAGCGTTGTTACGCTTGCCATCTCGTGGGTGAAAAGGTTCCAATGTTTGAGATGTGGTCAACTTTTGACCGGGATTAGAACTTCCATTGTTGGCGAATGGCTTCCCTTGGTCCTTCCCTGCTTTTACTTTCATTTTTGTCTTTGTCGTTGAGTCGGCTTGCTCCCTTTGCGACTTTGTGTTGCGACCTGCTAGTTTATCCTTTGGAAGTTTTTTCCTTGCCTAAGAAGATCGGGGTCAGCATGCCCTGTTCAAAAATTCAAGTTGGACCGCAAGCTATTTAAGGGGATCATAACTCAGGTACGAAGCACTCTTCACCTCCGAATCACCATTTGCGTCTCAGTTGGAGATATCAATCAGGAATAGATTGTTCTGAAGTATACGCACCTCTCGCAGCTTGACGTCGGCTTCATCAGCCTCTTGCTCACGGCCATGAATTCTCAGCCATTTCAGTATCCGCTTGTACTCGTCTAGGCACTCACTAAGACGTCTTTGTAGAGATCTTCGCATGATTGGTAAGTGAAAGATCTGCTCGTGATCCTCGTCTTCTCTTTCATCCTGATGCTATCTTCGAGATTAGCATGCCATTCTCGAAAGCTAGACTCAACTACGAAGACAGATCTGGGGGCACAATCGAAAGGAGAGGAATCCATCCTGTGACACGCAATGGGTTCGTGAGACCGATCCCTAGATCGGACTTGGGGAAGAAACCCTTTCCCGGCTCCCGAGACCCGAATTTACGTACCTTCGTTGCAATCTTTGTCTCATTCACCTTAGCTTCCGTTGTGTGAATATCGGCTTGGATGCTGATGACCTTGGAGAGTAGATGTGGTAGCTCAGCGGGCCAATTCTTTTCGAATTGCTTTCTTTCCATTCTCTTGCTGTCTGCTCGTTGCTTCTTCTCCTTCTCGAGTCTCTCTTGGTACTCCTTCTCTACCCTGTCCGACCAATCTGGCTCTTGTTGTTGTGGGGACAGCGGGTTTTCCCAACCTCCATCATCTTCACGCCTCTCCCTTTCGGTTTTCTCCTGAGCTTCTTGCTTTCTCCGGTATCTTGCTGCCTGGGCATTGGCCTCATCTATGTCCTGATCGAACAAATCTTGTAATGGTGGTGTATTCATTCCATGTTTCTTGCTTTCAGCCTCCTTGCGAGCTTCCTTGCGCGCTGCCCGCTGGCGCTGCTGCTGCTTATAAAAACCGTATCTATCCTTCTGCTCCCGATCACTTTGGTTTCCCCATCCATTGCGGTCAGTAACATCGTGTGCGTATGTCGGGCCACTCCAGAATGCATCGTCTTCACGACGTGCTTGGTCTGCCCTCTCTTGTGCACTCCTCGACCAACCCCAAGCCCGCCTTCGCATGTCTTCTTGCCATGCGCCGGTAGCAGCATTGGGGCCGGATGATCTCTGAGGCGGCCAATTAGCGGGCCGTGGCGTTTGCCTTGTTCTTTGGCTGCATGCTAGGGCTGCGTCATAGTTCGATCGATGGTTTTCGACGGAGAGGGTCTCATACGCGGCGCCGAGCTGTGTCGTAGCAGATATGCTGGTCAGCGGTTATAGTAGCTGCTGTGGGATGGAATTTGTACTGACCTTTTGAAAGGCTGCAACGGCTTGAGGATTACGAGGATCTTTGTCAGGATGATATTTCAAAGCCAACCTAGATTATGATATTGGATTCAGTCTTACTTGTTTGAGGGGGCTTATTGAGCCTTGAATATGTGTTCAGAGTAAGGACTTCTGGTACATGTCCCAGGGCTCAAGGTTTCGTCCAGAAGAGGAGGTATGGACCCCGACGATACGTACTTGCGGTAAGCATCTCTTATCTCCGTCAGGTTTGCTTGTTTGGTGATTTCCAATACCTCATAATGGGTCTGATATGACGATGACGCCATTGTTGGGGTTATAGGAGAACCGCCGTTTGGGTTGCGACTGTCTCTGTCATTTGAGTCGTCACTGTTGTGGCTACATGATTTGAGTGGTGCAGATGTTAGCATAAGATACAAGGACACAACGTCGTCTTTGCGGGCATGTACCGATGTTGCTGTAACACTTTTGTTGATTTCAATTCTCACAGATACAGTCGAGCTTGGCATGTGAATACACGCAAAGTTATGGATCCATCCTGGCGTTTCTGAATTCGTGATTGTGGATAATATATCTCACAGACTGTTTCAGTCAGACTTGCGTACCTGTGCCTACTTCCCGCAGTATTGAATGTCGAGTCGGGATCTGAGCGGGAGATGAATTTGAGTAGGTAACCAATTTTGTAGCAGAGCAGGAAGTAATTTTTCGCCGCCGAAGCAAAAGCTTGGACAATGGGGTCGTTGTTGTTTGTGTTGATGGCAATAATGATGATGATTAGCGAGGATAGATAAACAATTGAAGATGTTCAATCACTCAAATCGCCACAGAGGTCTGAGGCAGAAGCCTAGATTATGGCAACAAAGTCACATCCATGGGGCGTTCAGGAACAAATGGTCCACGGCTAGTGTAACATATTTCCATCGCTCTTTCCAATCACGCATCCAACATTGTCTGGTAATACTACCACCTCAAAACCTCAAGAGGTGTTATCAGAAGCACTTGGAGGTTCCAACTTATGCCTTGTGCAAGACACACTAGCAGCTCAATTGCAACGCACAGTCGCTCCTATCAAGACTTCAATTTACAATCAATTAGCCAGAATACTAGCATCTTATTCAGCGAACAGAACATATCTTCGGAACAGACCCTCCGCTGAAGCATCATGCTCTCTAACAGTGACCTCTCGCTTGATCTACTGGCACATGCACATACATCCATCTGTCTCAACGGATAAATTACGTGGATACATCGTGGATATAGAGCGAGTGACACCGAATGGTCAGGCTCAACGGACAATCTCGTACTCAAATATCGTCGAAGGATGATTTTGTCTCATACGACTCACGCAGGTGAGATTCGCATCCAGCTCAAGATCAAGCGATGGAGAAGCGAAAGACCGAGCGAGGTGAGAGACTTCAAATGTTGGAAGGATCGAAATGCAAAAATGAACAGGATGGAAAGTCAGAGGACTGATTGATAGATGGGTATTGAGAGATGTACTCCATATGTACATCACACTCATTGCTGTAGCGCCGTTATGCCTGCTCCCAGGACCCAGGACACCCAAATCTTTTCGACTCGCATGGCCCAAGATTAGTAAGCTACTCTTGTTCGCATATCCTGCAAATCTGTGAGCGTTCATGGCTTCGTCTGCGTAGATAGGGCACGACTTACAGATATTTTGCGCTCGATCTCTCGGACCGACCGGTCCAGCTCTCCAGCAATCATCTGTTTCTTATCATTGGGCAGTAATGCGTAGCGCTCGCACAAATCTCCATCAATCATTCCCTTGACCGGCGCGTAATAGCCCCGATATATAAGATGATCTCGACCCGCCAGTGGTGCGTCCTCACTTCTTAGGTGTTGCTCTAATGTCTGGAAAAAGTCGACGTCTTCTCGGCTGACGAATGGCACAAAGATACCCAACGTTCCTTGCAAACCAGTCCAAACAAGGACATCCCGTCCTCCAGCCACCAGTTGTGTCTTTTGTATGCTTGTAGGCACATCTTGTGCAAAGAAGTGACACATCAACGAAATGCGATTCGGAGCGCCTTGAAGGTACTGCCTTTCGTGGATGAGATGAGCGCCTGAGCCATCCTCGTCAGCTTCTTCAGAGGCCTTTTGGGGACAACGCAACAGCCAAATATTTCCGAATTTGTCTCCACCAGCAACGGTCTCGTAATCGACCATGGTACTGCAAGTCGTCCATCTCGCAATCATGTCATCCACGAAGGGTATTAAGCGATTGTCCTGGAATTTATAGACAACGTAAACAACACTCTCCTGCACGTCGCTGACGATAATTCGGCTGCCTTGGGTTTGTAGACCGACGACAAGATTAGGTACCACTTGGGCTTGGCATTTTCGTAGCAGCTGCTTAAGGCCCAGGTCGTATATACGAAGCTCATTACCAACCCCGGCTAGAAGACGACCTTGGAAACCAAGCAGGGCCTGCGGAGGCTCCTCGATTTTGGTTTTGTGGATGAATTCTAGCTCTTTGCCATCTTCGAGGAAGCGGTAGACATAGATGAAGCCGGCGGTAAATGACCGCGGGGCTACCACTATGTCTTTGCCGGTACCAACGATAAGGAATGTTTCATCATCCTGACTCGAGAATGAAACAGCAGCTATACTGACGGCAACCTCGTTGTCTTCCAGGTCGATCTGCTGAAGAGGTGCTTTAGCGGATACGGGATCAATAATATGTATACACGATGCCCAGTGGCCTTGAGCACGAGGATAGCCAAATTCCTCAGGTGGGAGCTCAGCGGCGTCACCATTTGTAAGGTTGGAGTCATTTAAAAGGCGTTGCTTGGTGGATGGTGAAAGGGTGTTGTTATCGGCTTCAATTGTGTAGAACAAAGGTTGCTCTGGATGGCGGACGAATTTTCGTGGGGTGTAAGTAAGAGGAATCGACTGTTGGAGGAGATTGTTTCCCAGCTTATCTATGGAGAAAATCCTAGGTAGAGCTGCATTAGCCCGGACGGAGTGAAAGTTGCACGCTGGTCGTATAAATGGTGCAAGGCATAATTCAGAAGGAACAATTGGAAGTATTAAAGGAATTTTCCTCATTGTCACATTTGACATCGGAGGAAGCAAATTATGTGTCATCATGTTATGGCATTTTTGGAGGAAGACACAACAATGACGAGGGGCTCACCTCAGGCTCTTTCCCTCAATTCCGACCATTCCCTCTGGACATTGCTCACTGCTGAAATTCGAAGCGTATTCCAAGCCAACATAATCCAAAGGTGTGAGCATGAAGCCTTTTGTTTGGGGATCCGAATATCCAAGCCAGGGCCGAGAGCTCAGCGCGAGAACAGATGCTTGCCCTTTGACAGACACTCGAAACAGCTTGACAGGCTTAGGACCGAGAAAACGTGTTCGGGTGTCCGAGAGCTCGCCAGTAATTTCATCGAGGACTGTGCGAAGATAAACGCCGGAATAGAGACCTATATGCAAATAAAGCGTGGATCCACCGGAAGTCGAATCTGCCATTGCCATGACTGCAAGCGCGCTTGGCGCGGAAGTCAAGGCTTGAACAGATTTATTCTCTAAGGTCGAGTCCGGATCCAGACTCAGTATTCGTACGGTGGAGTCATCGCAGCCGACAGCAAGGAACTGGCTTCGTACACGGCCTTCTGGAACCTCACCAAGACTCAAGCATGTCACAGTACCGCTCATCTCCCGCTTTTCGTCGTATTCTGCTAGAGATCCGTCTTGGTCCATCTCGAAGTATACAATCTCTCCGGAACTCAAAGCCACCGCGACTTGTCGTTCATTTGTTGTCGCTGCTACAATAGAGCGATGTTGTGGCGCTGGCCACTCGTTGACACGCCGATCTGCTCTGATATGCCTAATCCCTTTTGGGTGTACTTGAATCAAAGCATCTTCGCCAAGCTGTTGGACTGCAAGCGTCGGAGCAGATGAGAGGAATCCAGTGTCGGTGACTTCTTCTACAGTCTCACCAATGCTCAATACCAAGGTCCCATTGTTGAAAGAGAGCACAATGTAAGCATCGTATTCGTCGCCGCGGGTGATCTTGGTAGTCCAGACAGCTGACGGAACGTAGGGCAACTCCGAATCCACAATGTCATTAACTTCCAAGCCGTGTTTGAGCGTTCGAAACGAACTTCGTGCCCCGCTGCCACAGATAGAGTATATCTGAGGTGCGTCTTCTTCAGTTAGGTTTGCAACTTTGCAGTCCAGCTGGGGATTCATCGAATCAATACTTTCCACCAGGTTGACGTTCTCTGCTCCACGCGGATGGAAATAAATTGCTTCGTACGTTTCGGTTGGATCCACTGGAAATGAGTCGCTATCAAACTCGGTCTCTTCATCATCATCCCCAAGTTTCTCGAATTGATAAAAATGGTGGTTCCCTGTTTCGCTTGCAACGAAGAGGAAACCGCTTTTGAGGATACAGAGGTTGGTGGCTATAGGGACGGTGTCGAAGTATTTGATCTTCAGCTTTTTGACTTCGCCAGTCGGTTGGCCGGCTTCATCTTCTACCATCTCAAGGGTGACCTTAAACATGTCTCCGTCTTCGCTCTGCAGCAGGAAGAAAAAGGCGCCTCGCATTTTGTGCATGACACCAGCGATGATATACCTCTTGCGCTCAGGGTTTTCTGTGGCTCCTCTTCGCCTTGGAATGACTACCCGGAACGGGTCTTGATTGGAGTGCCTGTAAGTGATGTTGTCCAGTCCGCACACAAGGACTCCACTAGGTCCATCTGCGCCTCCTGGAACCTGGAACAACATGGTTGCTGTTCGATCCACAGGATCGCTCCATTTCCGAACAACGTGATTAAGTCCTAGATCAAGTTCGTAATAGACCAAAAGTTTCTCCAAATCTTCATAGGCTTGACCTGTTGAGTCTTGGTCACACTCCGTGTAGTCGACTTCGAGGGCCGCGAAAACAGGATTTTCGTATCCGACATCAAGTCCAACCAGAGCAAACACCAACGTCTGTGCTTTATGGGCCTCGAGTGGAGAGGATATGGTCAATTCAGCCTGCGCGTCTCGGTTCAGAACGTAGACGAGTTTGTTTTTTTCGACCGACGCTATGAGGCATGCCCTACCCTTTGGGTCCACTGCAAGATACTGTCCTGGGATTACCCGCCGTATACCTGATTTGCCAAAGGTCTCGAGATGCAACCGGTTGAATCGGTTTTGGGAAGGAACGTATTCTATTATGGTGATGCGTCCGGAGTCTGATCCTATGATAATATAATCTAGAGACACCAATCTCAGTCTAACTCTTCAAAATATATGCCGCATCTTGAAGCAGCACAGCCGTCGTGACTGGCGGGTCCGGTCGAGCTGCCTCTCCGTACTTCAAGAATCACTAAGTGTAGCTTCAAAAGCCAACGGGAATGTACATACCTTTGTTACTGCCCGCTAATCTGAATGCTGCCAGTGTCCGTATGATGCCAAACAAGTCTTGAGATAGGATTGTTGTGATTTTGCCCTGGGCCGGGTCTGGCCGATGGATTGTGAGTCGAGAGCCAGAGGCAGTCACTATCTGCTGCTCCTTACTACCTGCGAATTGCCCAAGTATCGTCTGTGTGATGGAGGAAGGGGGCTGGATGGTAAGAGAGTACATGAACATGCTCGACGTCGCCGCCATGTTGTCAAATTTTCTCGGCCCGCAGGCTATCAATTTGATTATGAGGCTACACCAAGCTCGACTTTGCTCTGTGCGAGGATATTTCCCCGCAGACTAGGAGACGGAGAGGGATGGATCTTGAAGAGAGCCGACGAGGAATCTAAGATCGCAAGCGTTTGATAGGG
The DNA here is from genome assembly GCA_963556305.1 of Platismatia glauca. NCBI lineage: Eukaryota > Fungi > Ascomycota > Lecanoromycetes > Lecanorales > Parmeliaceae > Platismatia > Platismatia glauca. The sequence goes on along the minus strand of OY745779.1, from coordinate 571,268 downwards.
CTGAATAGGGCTGACGAATAATGTTGCCCCTCGTGCCCAGAGCTTGAAGATGGTATTGTCCTCCAGCAGTGACCAACGAAAGAAGTGATGCAATCCGGATACACGTGCTCGAGGTGCTTGCACAGTCTGAGGAGACTCACTAGTAACAAGACTCACTCTCAAGGATACAGCTCAATCCCGCAGCGCGCATGGAACCGTACAAGTACAAGAGCGAGCATACGAACTATTCCCAAGTTTCTAATCCACCGCCGTGCCCTGACCTCTCAGGAACATCAGACACAAGCCCCAATTGAGCCGCTGGAAATAGCTACATCTCCTGAATTGGCGAATAGGCCTTCACCCACTCTCTCCAATAATGTCCTCCTCGAACCCAACAACCTCTTTCACCCCTTCTCAGACTCGCCATCCCCGGACATACGGCGAAGAGCTGCTTTTATGAAGACTCACGCCTATTGTCCTCATCCTGCTCATCGCCAAACCCGAATGCCGCTGTCTCCCCACGACCCAGAGGCAAGAAAGGGAGCAAAGTCAACGCAACCCCCAGCTTTCGTCCGCTTCGAATGTCCCGATTGCGGAATACCAGTCTCATGTTCAGAAGAACATTGGGCTGACGACTACGAGTCCCACATGGAAATATGTGACACCCTTCGAGAGGTTAACGAGGATGACCACGATCTGCGCTCCGGACGGTTTTTCCCTGAATTTCAGTACCCAGGGCCACAGATGGAAGAGGCATTGGTCAATATGACCAACTGGGATACGTATCTGTACACGCGTGAGTACGAGGCTGTCAATGAGGAAAGATCCTTGCGTCAGGTAACCAGGCTCCTGACCTACCCGATCACTATTGCCAGCATACTCTCCGAACTCAGCCCCTATGATATCCGCCGAAATGGCCGTCTCACAATCGAAGGCCTAAAGTCTCTCAGCGCCCTCCGCTACACCCTACACCCTCCCCGCACCGGCGGCGACGGAACAATGAAAAATATCCGTCCTGTTCCCCCGCCTGTTCGTATCTTCATCCTTGGAGCCCGCGCCGAATCCTCTCTACCTCGCGAGGTATGGCAACAGTTGTCCTACCAATTTCACCGCGCTGCCTTTCACTTAATCTTCATCGGCCCAGAATCCATGGCAAATCGAGACGCCGAATTCCCCCTCCCAGAGCGAACGCCGGGGAATCCATTTGGAGCGGTGGTGGAAGATCGAATAAGTCATGAGATGAAAATCAGCACCTTTGTCGAATACTACCAGACGCTGCACCAAGCTAAGCTATTCCACCCTTTCGACCCCTACTTTGACTGCTTCGTGCTTTTTCACCCTGGCTTGGGCCATCCGGCCAGTTCGCACGAGTGGATAGAGACGCTCCCCCAATTATTGGAAACCAAAGTGCCCATCATCTCTACCGGCTACACAGCGTGGGATATGGAGCGAGACCGGAAATGGGTAGAAGAGAAGGCGGGCGGCGAGGTGGATATATTGATGGAGCCCGGAGAGAACAAGTTTCGGAGTCTGAGGTGGGATCTAAACGACTTGGAACCGGCTGATATAAGTTGTGGAAACTGGGGTGTCTGGGCCTTCAGAGGCAAGAGGTATGCGTCTCCCGTTCCCCTCTCGAGATTGGAAATTGAGCTGACCAACCGATACAGGTACGAAACCACGATGAAGGAGTAGTGATGTATATGGCATCGCGTGACAGCATGTCGTCTCCGTAATAAGAAAAACTTCTATTTACTCTCAAATCCCCGATACCTTGACTGTGACCAGCATCATCCCCTCCGCGCTGTCCATACAAGCTTCTAGACACATCAAACCCCAGCACAAGGACATGATCACGATGCTGAAAACCAATCATGAGAAACGCTACGCACCCTCCCTCTCTCCACCCAACCTTCTGCCGACGGCAAAGCAATCGCACCGGAAGAGACCCGCCGTTCCCAGTAGCGAGCGAGGAACAAATTGACCCTACCGAAATCTGGCTTTCAACGAAAAAGTCCAAGGTTGCGGTCACATCTTTCGCAGTCCATGCGAGGATCACAAAACCCACGCTGGCCAGACCGGTAAAGCCAGCGGCAGCACGAGACGTCGAAGCCCGGAAGTTGATTCGTTTCATAAAGGAGGTGACCTTCGCCCCCAGCATTCAAGTCCGAGGCGGAATGAGAGGAGTTAGGAGAACAGCTAATTTGGGTGTCGGTCCCCGTCCAATATCACTTGAGATGTAAATTTCTTCGAATGTTCTATCTATCGTCCACCTTGTCTTTGAGCCGTAAAGAGCATTACACTCATGTTGGCCAGCTCATGAAACTATCATACGGTGTCATTCTAGCACGCTATCATAGTCCAATACCAGCCTGTCTTTACATCCAACAGGGTGCATGATCCAATACAGGTGCACACCAGATTTGTTGGCCCTCAACCCTTTCCCTAGCCTGTCGATCTCCTCGCCAGTTCCTGCCACGTGCTTTCTAGAGCCCCTTTCAACTCCTTATATGAAACCACGATCACGGACTGCTCATCCCTTGCTGTCAAAGCGATCTTCTCCTCAATGCCTGCATCTAGCTTGTTCAGGCAAGACAAGATGTGGCCCATATCCACCACAGGATTTGCTTGAGCATCGACCTGATGGAAGACGTAGTCGCGGAACAGGCCTAGCACTGCGCGAGACCCCTGTGTGGAATATGTTCGATCATGCTCATACTCAGGTCGCTCGTTCAGGCAGTTGAGTTTCGTCATAATGCGCACAATGCGAGAATTCTCGATCTCCTGATTAAGAGAGAAATACAATTGATCGTTGAAACGAAGGGACTTGTCGAAAGCTTCAATGGCATGCGAACTGATCAATTTGAAGAGAACGTCAATTCCCTCGTTGTTTTCGGGTCTGTCATGGTCCAGAAGCCATCCAACGACGACTTTGAGTTGAGGGCTACTTTTGGAGTAATTCTGAGCAAAGATATCGGGTGCCCGTGCTCTAGAGAAGGAATTGGGCATGTTGATTGTGCCCATCGCTAAGATGAAGCTGCCAAATTGGTGGAAATCCAGTCGCTGTAGGTCAGAGATATCGTGTACCTCATTATCAAGCAGGTCCTCCAAGGCACAACCGTTGAGGCGAATGCGATTTTCATCCGTCACGATCACTTTAGTTGGGTCAATGACTCGAACAGCCAATTGAGCAGAGTGAACAGCTTTGAGAGCATTGGTGATCTGGATGACGTATGCCCACAGAATCTGTTCAGAAACGAGAGGAGGAGCATTGCGGTTAGCACGACCAGAGGTCTGGTTGAAGTGCGTTTCCGCGATCGTTTTTGAGTTAGGATGATAATCTGAAACAATGATCAATGAGCTATCGTCAAAGGCTGTGGTTGTGAAGGCAAAATGTGGCGATACGACGTTGCTATTTTGGACAGCTGACCATTTCTGGCGAACCGCTAGGACGGCATTCTCATTGAGCCTCGTGGCTTGAAAGTCTAGGTTATGTAGCGATCAGTAACTGACTTTGTATCCTATTCAGTGGACAAGTACTGACCATGAATTCGCCTTAGGCAGTAAGTTCTCCCGTCTTTTGCAGATACGGCTTTGTAGGTGGTGCTAGGGTATCCACGCAGTGTCTGGCTTTGCTGTTGATTGACGCTTGTTAAAGGCGTAAGGGTATGGAAGTGTTCGACGGCGGGTATGTTCATTACTAAAACGTTCCGATAAGCCATCTTCAACAAAACTAAAGAAAGGAATTCCGATATCAAAGAAGCCTACCAGCGAAAACCCTCAAAGTTGCCTCAGTCCTGGCGTGGAGCTTCTGCCTTAGGTCTTCTGGGATGAAAAGGTCTTTTGCAAATCTCTCGTTTGGTTTCGAGGGTTCTCGATGAGGTTCCAAGGGGTGGTAGAGATTATGGTTCAGCTAAATTTTGTCAGCTTTGTATGATCTATGCGAAGCGGGCATCAACGTGCCTGGTGTGAGGGGTCTGTGTGATTGGAGTAGTATCTTGGACCATAGCCATTCGTATCCTGAGTATACATGTGTCCGTTCTGATGAAGATCGGCGGTATTTGGGGTAGCGTTTGCAGACTGAGAAGTGCCGTAAGAGTCGAAGGGATTGGATTGGGCATATTCAGCGTTTTGTTCAGCCTGTTCGTAAACCTGAGCATTGTAATGAATCATGATGTTATTAAAAGGATGTATTGAAGAAGAAACAGGAGGCAAATTTGGGTGAAGAGAATTGCAGGGTTTGGTCGGCATTTGAAGTGGCATTGATCCTTGGGTGTCGAAACATTGTCCTTGCCCTTCTGGGGTGTGCTGATGTGGCTCAGGGTAGTGAGGATCAATCAAAGGTTGAGATGCTCCTCCGGTTCCTCCAGAACTTGTAAGGACTCTTAATTCTCCTAATTCGACGGGGACAGACGGCGTTCCCATACTAGATTGTCTGGAAGGTCGAAGACGACGTTGCCGGTGCGGCGTGTTCGGCATAACAGTTGAATGGCTAGGGTTGTGCTGCCCAGTTGCAAAGCTGACTGACCTTCCATGGCCACTGCTATAAGACCTTGTTGGTGTAGTGCTTGGACTTGAAGGCGGCCTGGGATGGAATGCTGGGGCCTCTGCGCTGAGCGACTCGGGATGCCTAATTCTTCGATTCCCCGTGGGTGTGACGGCTGTAAGTGACGGAGGCTTGACGAGATGAGAGGTAGCCTTAGCGCTGGACGGTGTGCTTTTTTCCGGTATTTGAGATGGTTTTGGCGGTGTAGACAGATTTTCTCGTTGCTTGGGGAGAAACAATCCCGAGCCCCAACCTGGACAAGAGTAGGCACTACTGCCAAAGCTTGGGCCCGTGAATATGACAGGCTTGGTTTTCCCAGGAATTGCTTGGCGTTGGAGGTCGTCCTCAATCTCCAGATGGGGCATGAATGTATTCACAGTCCGCCGGGCGTGCAATGAAATTGTATCAGCGCTCGTCACTGAGTCAACTTCCTTGCCATCATCAGATTTCGTAGGAGAATTCGACGCGCTTGCTGAGATGGTACTGTGACGCTCCCAGGCTTGAAGCTCTGACGGTTGTTCGCGCGCTCCAACGCCAGGAGCCAGAATCTCCATAGGATCACGTGGTGAAGGACAGAATTGCTGATTTTCATCGTGTGGAATCTTGTCAAACACCGAGACGTGAGAACCTAGCACTGGTCGAACCAGATGATTTATTCCAGTTGAGGGTGCAGAGATCAAGTTGGATTCTAGGGAAGACAGAATCCTAGAGCGATGTAATCGATCTCTTGAGCGGATCGGTGCAGACTCAGCGGTATCTCTGTCTGTAGGAGGGTTTCCAGGTTCCTTTATGGGAGCGGTCGAATCGCTAATATTTTTGTTGCCATTTGAACGGGTACCGAGCGCTCTCCATTTTGCGACTCCTTGACTCCAGAAATCGGAAGCAAGGGTGGGGAGTGTGCCTTCTTTTCGGTCATTGCCTGAGAGCCCGGGCAATTCATCTGAGGAGCGACAGTGACTTGTTGAACGCAAGAAGGGATCGTATTCAGATCCATGAACGGCTTCAGGAGAGGTGTTCTTTTCGCCGCTTCTGCGCGTAGTACTTGTACGATAGTCTAGAATCCTATCGTTCACGTTGACGCCTCTGTCTCGGTTTTCGTCCATGGCTATCGTGGTATGGGAGTGATTGAAGGAAGAGATCAAATGAAAGAGGAAAAATGACACCAATGCTTACCGTATTGTATGTTTGGGGTAGGAACTCCTGGGCATCCGGCGCTATCCAGTCAGGCGCGTTAGGATTATACTGTTTCAACGACGAAGTCGTAGATGAGACAGATGAGGGAGCCACGCTGGGAGCTGTAGTTGCTCAGTAAGGTGTCGATGTCGTTGCCAGGGCTCGAGTACGACCTTACCTGGAGTGAGGGTTCTAGGTTTGAAAGGTGCAGCATTGGCCGCTTTTGGGGAAAGACCTAGGGTTTTCGCGGTAGCATGATTGCCATTCACAGTAAGTGACGAAGGCGTAAAACTTGGTGAAGCAACGTTGAAGCGCTTCTTGATGCTATGACAAAAGCTAGTGAGTAAGTTTCATAAAAAGGAGGAAGTCGCTGTCATGCACCTTTCTACTTGATTATTGGGCTGCGATTTTATGGGATCATGATTGAAAGCACATCCTTAACGCTGCATCAGTCGTTTGTTTCTAAGGACCTGATTTGGGAAGCGACCACCTTTATCCTCATATCGGCAGTGGCCATATATCGTCACATTCCTACAAAGGGTGTCTTTTGCATTCTCTTTCCTCGGCACCGAAATCAGCCAAAGTCTTCCTCCCAGTCTCGTACTGCAGCTTGCATCTCGAATAGAGTAGATTCCGACTCTTACCACGCCCCTTCGGTCTAGGAGATGAATCAGGCCGCCGCACATCCTCCACCGTACCCTTTGTTAACGTTGCCATTTTGCCGTATGCGTGCTCTACTGGCCAGGCATTTTGAGTAAGAATGTACAGGAGCACTGTGAACTTGGTCAATAACGAGCTGCAGTATCCCAAAAAGTCACGTACCTCATCCCAGTAGATCTGTGAGACCTGGCTCCAAGCTGGTTATATAATTGGTGAGATTGCGCAGTTGATGGGAAGCAGATGAGTAGTGATGAGCGAGAAGGATATAGAGAGATATGAAAAGCTCGAAGCCCAGCTTCAACGGGTGGTAAGAAGCTATTACAATGGGCAAGTATCAAAGACAAAGAGTGGACAATGACAGTAGAGCAGGTACTTCTGTCTGCTGGAAAGTGAAAGTCGAGCTGATGTCCCGCGTTCGGGCCGAGGGTGCACGGACCAAGTCTATACATATCATGCTTCCTCAGACAGTCAACACCCAACGCCTCACCTGCTTTCTGTCTTCCAACAAAACCTCCATGACAATCATCGTACGCTACAATGTCCAATCAAGATTTTGACCCCTTGCAGCTCAATGAGAGCCAGCGGCTCGCCTTAGGAACTTACACAGCCGTCACAAATCAGGAACCCGCTGCTGCTGTCCCCCTCCTGCAAAGATCCGAGTGGAATGTTCAGGTAAGTCATACTCTATATATCATGCGACAGACTGATGAGGTGACCAGATTGCCATCGCCAAATTCTTTGATGGTGAAGCCCCAGACCCAGTCGCTGAAGCTCGCGCATCTTTGCCATCCTCCACTCCTCAACCGCAATCCTTAAGGCGCGAAGCCTTATTAAATGGCTCCTCGTCTTTTCCCAGGTCGCCTGTACTTTCAATGTCTCCACCTCGAGAGCCCGCACCTCGGATAGTGCCGCAACCTGAAAGTCAGAAAACTTACCGACCTCCTCTACTGCTCTCCATCATATTCACTCCATTCAATATCCTCTATCGTTTACTTACCGGATCATTGTCGTTGTTCGGATACCTGTTTCCATTCCTTCCACGGCTTCTCCCAATTATATCTAGAGGAAATGCTCCAGCGAGGTCCCGGACTGGTCGAAGACCACTGAATCCTAGGGATACGGCGGCCCGATTTGCAAGAGAGTTCGAAGAAGAATACGGTACTCATGAACTGCCGTTCTATGTGGGCGGATATGCTCAAGCATACGACTTAGCAAAGAAAGATCTAAGGTTTCTGATGGTAGTGCTCTTTTCCCCAGAACATGACGACACGTCGACATTTGTGCGAGAGACGCTGCTATCGCAAGAGGTTGTTGATTTCGTGAAGGATCCTCAGAACAAAATCATACTGTGGGCAGGCAATGTCCAAGATTCCGAGGCCTATCAAGTATCAAACGCTCTCAATTGTAGCAAGTTCCCCTTTGCCGCATTGATTGTACATACCCCACAGGATTCATCCACATCAATGTCAACAATAGCTCGAGTCACGGGTCTCCAGCCTGCGTCCGCATTTGTTGCCAAATTGCGAACAGCTACCGCTCAACATTCTGCTGCTTTGGACCGAGTGCGAGCCACAAGGAACGAGCAGCAAGCTACACGGAACCTACGGGAGGAGCAGAACAGCGCATACGAACGATCTTTAGCCCAAGACCGTGAACGTGCAAGGCAGAGACGTGAAGCCGAAGCCGCACAAGCTAGGGCCGAGCAGGAAGCAAGAGCGAAGGCGGATGCGGAAGCACGCGAAATTCGAGAAGCAGAGCAGTGGAAGCGATGGAGGGCGCAATCAGTATCAGCAGAACCGGGTCCGGGCATTAAGGATGTCACCCGAGTCAGTATACGGTTAATATCTGGTGAGCGCGTCATTCGCAAATTCGCCGAGAGCGCAGAGATGGAAGAGCTTTACGCATTCGTTGAATGCTACAATGTCTTCAAGGCGGAAGAAGACCTTTCCGCGGCCACGGAACCTGCAGGATACAAGCACAAGTACAGATTCCGTCTTGTGTCTCCGATGCCTCGAGTCGTGTACGATATCGAGAGTGGTGGCACGGTGGCGGGCAAATTGGGAAGAAGTGGCAACCTGATTGTTGAACCCATCAATGATGAAGACGACGAGGCGTGACTTTGGGCACGTCTGCATAGCTACGGATTGTGAACAGCATTTAGCGAGCGAAGGGCAAGGAAATTAGTATCTATCTTGGTTTGTATACTAGACTGGACAAATAGAAAGACGTGTTCTAGATCGATTAAAGGGCATAACATGGTAACAGCGCTCAAGCTTCGGATACCTAGCCGTCAAGGTCCCTGAATGAGAATCGAAAAATGTCACTAGATTCACATGGATTTCACGAGTACCAAGATCTTGAGACCCTCCCTCTTACGGGTGAGACGATTGGTATTGGATTTCATGCTCACGTCTACCCAAAGTATTGAAAGGTAGTTACGGGCTACTTTATCGGCCATTTCTAGCGTAAGAGAGAAAACCATTCGGTGTCGCCGTCATTGCGTGCGTACCGCCATGGATTAATGGCCCTACTCCGGATGTGCGTGTGTCTGTCTGTGTGTAGTACGGATGAGACGATAAGACAGCCTGAGCTCAGGATTAGAAAAAGCACATCGCGAATGATTGCACGTCGGGAAGTCCAACACTCATGTTGCTGACTGAAGCACAGCTTTTATTGACCCCATGGCAGTGGACAATCGAGTACCTTCATTTGTCATACGCGCTGTGACGAGAGAAACTTGTACGGTCATACGACCTGTCTGGTCCTTTAACATCAAGCATGCATTACTTTGTGACGTCTGAATCCCGACATCAAGGTGAAGCGTAGTATGTCCCTTTTTTATGGGACGACTTTACCACTTACATTTTGAAATTTAGCATTCCTGCTATGTTTGAGTGCGGTCGTTGCGAAACCAGCTGTTGGTTAGAGATGACGACGATACTACTACATGAAACTGTCTGGTATTTTGCTTGCCGGCGTCCGAGTTGCGAGCCATGGTGGTTCGCAACGCCCTGAAAGGTGCCGGTAGCGAGCTTTGGATTCATTGAACGTCAGATTTGCTGATCAGACTAGCCATGGTAAAGGATCGGTCGACTGACTTTGCGCATGGGCAAAGTCTTATCTGGTCATACGACGGAATTAAGCATTGGAAAGCGGAAAAAGCATATGATAAGTACACGTCCGCGCGCTGACGAATGCATTTTGGAAGGCAAAGGAACCTCGTATATAAACGGGGCTGTGCTCTTAGCACCCATGGGTAGTAATCACGTTTTCTTCTCACTGTTGATCGTCAGCATCGGACGCCTTTCGGTCTTTCTCCCTTGCAATGACATCTTGATTAAAGGATTTGGACGCAGTGGAGTGAAACAAGGGAAGACGTTGTCACGAGTCACGTTAGAGACCGCGTACACGCACGACGCTAATAATTGCCGCCAAGACATACGCGCCAAGAAGACTTGCCGCCGTTGGTAAGCTGAATCTTGAGCTTCAGCTTGTGGATCGTTCGCACATGCTCACATACGTACATATTAGAGCATGCATAAACGGTTTTTGAGTTCTATCGGGAGGCGTCCGAGTAGGGTTCCGCCGAAAGGCTTTGTACAACAATTAAAGAATAACTGCTAACCAGCAAGAAGGCCAGGAGTCCGAAAAAGCGATCCCTGATGGAGACTCACCGGAAGCCAGTGTTTCTAGAGGTGTGGTCAGTTTTATCAGTATTGTGAATAAGGCTCTAGCCATGCTAACGCCGTCAAAGAGACTCTTTTGCGAGTCTGGAGGCCCAAATAATCAGGTAGGATCTTGCAGTGTTTACACAGCGTTCCGCTTGCTGACGCTAAAATAAGGGCGAGGAGGTGTTGCATCTACCCGTAATCGTCGAGGCCGCAGAGTCAAGTCCAAGCGCCGCATCAGAAGCCGCCCTCCGAATACGAAAGTTTCTCTCCAAGGAGAATTACCAGCGAGCCTACGTACAGTACAATGCGATCATGCTGGTGCGGATACTTGCAGACAATCCGGGGAAGAGTTTCACCAAAAACATCGATCAAAAATTCGTCGGCACGGTAAAGGAGCTGTTGCGAGATGGAAGAGATATGAGTGTACAGCAGATTTTGAGGGAGACGTTGGATACTTTTGAGGAACAAAAGGCCAACGATGAGACACTGGCTCTATTGACAGAGATGTGGAAGAAAGAGAAGGGTAAGATGGGTAAACGATTCGGTTCAGCAGTACGTATAGGCGAGCCTAGACGCGGCCCCGGTTACCAATATGCCTTGCAGCAGCCTGTGCAACAGAACATGATGGCGCCAAGAAACCCCAACAACCAAAACCAGCAAAATTACTTCGCGCGGAATCATAGACCACGAGGTCTGCCTCCACCCGCGGAACTAGCCCAGAGGGTCGAAGAAGCTAAAACTTCCGCGAAACTCCTCTCACAAGTTGTCCAGTCGACACCACCAAACGAAGTACTAGGAAATGAACTTATCAAGGAATTTGTGGAGCGGTGTCAATCAGCAACGCGATCTATGCAAGACTATATCCACTCGGACAACCCGGCGCCGGATGAGGACACCCTCCTGACTTTGATCGAGACGAATGACCAGTTAGCAACAGCTATCTCAAGACATCAACGGGCATTGCTCCAAGCGAGGCGTGCGACGGGTGTTTCGCCCTCGTTTACAGCTACGGGGTCATACGAGGCGCCAGCTGCGCCCGTGACTTCTTCAAGTGAGCCCAAGACTGGGCTTTTCACGCCTCCACCAGGCCCTCCACCTCGAAAGCAAGTACCTCAATCGGAGGATCAGAGTCCCTTTGGTGATCAATACGAAGCGCCGTTGGATATTGCTCAAGCGTCCATCGCTCCACCAGGCTTTGGTCTGCCTCCACCGAATATGCCGTCAGAGAAGCAGCAGCCAACTTTTTCTCGCTCGGGCTATCACGATACTTCAAGCTATACAAATGGGCACGACACGTCAGCGAACAGTGGGACTATGGACGGAGCGGGTGCAGATGACGAGGTTGCGGAGCGTCAGCCGACTATGCAGCCAGTGCAGTATCGCTTTTGAATGCAAGGAACAAAAGGGCATTGCCGGTCAGTGGCGCGGACATAGAAATGGAACAGGGGATTTGACGACTAGATACCATCTTTGCGTTGTTCACATCATGATGATACCCAGGAACATCATCGTATCGGTAGTCAATGATCAGATTGTACATGACATGCACTTTAGATAGCCTTGACTCCATGCTTTATCAAATAGCGCGAAAGCGAGGAGTTCCAGTCCACAAACTCAATAAACATACTCATAGTCGTGACTTGAACAAGCCAGCCGACAGTTGTTCCCAACAGGTACCAACAAGAAACATGGCAACTGCATCCCATCACGAGTTCTCGTCGGAGGAAGTTCCTTGCCTGACTCAAGTGGCTTCTCCCGTCGAAGAGACCCCCTCTCCACCACTCCGGGACTTCCCCAGCCGCCGTTCCCTGATCCCCGGCTTCGAGGTCACTGACCCCCTCGACGTCCCGAAAAAGTCGGGCGTCACGCGTCGCCTCTACCTTTCCCACTTCCTATCGACGTGGAATTCCCGGACCTTCGAGTTCGGCGCCGTGCTATTCCTGGCGCGAATCTTCCCCGGTACGCTCTTGCCATCGTCAGTATACGCCCTCGTGCGTGCCGCGTCCGCCATTTGCTTCGCACCGTGGGCCGGGCGCCGCGTCGATCGACGGGATCGTCTCGAGGTTGTGAGGCTCTCCATCTTCGGTCAGCGCGCGTCGGTGGTGCTGTCATGTCTCGGCTTCGGGGCTCTGTCCGCGGGTTCCCTGGACTTTCCGGGCGTCCGGATGTTCTTGATGGCTGTTCTGGTCGTTCTGGCTTGTGTGGAGAAGCTCTGCTCGATCGTGAACGTCATTGCCATCGAGCGGGACTGGGTGGTTGTGGTGTCAACGAGTTCTCAGTGCGGACTCGAAGTCCTGAACTCTCAGATGCGGCGGATCGACCTAGTGTGTAAGCTCGTCGGTCCTCTCGCAGTGGCTTTGGTGGATGGTTATTCTACGAAAATAGCAATCGGAACTGTCCTAGGCATGAATGCTGCATCAGTGTTGATAGAATACTTTGCTATAGCAAGAGTCTACCACATGCTATCACCACTCCAGGCACGTCCTGCCGTCTCGCATAACACCCATAGTGTTTCATCGGCCGTGCCAGAAGTGCCTGCAGTACGGCGGCTTGGACCATTTTGCGTAGCCCAAACTTTGTCTATCTACAAAACAGTCTCCGACTACATCCGCCACCCGATTTTCCTTCCCTCGATGGCGCTCTGCCTCCTCTATTTCACCGTTCTCTCATTTTCCGGCCAAATGGTGACATACCTTCTCTCCGTAGGTCTCTCCTCCGTGCAGATTGGAGCCCTGAGAACCATGTCAACTGCGATTGAAATTTCTGCAACCTGGCTTGCGCCAATAGCTATGAACAGAATTGGTCCACTACGCGGAGGTCTGTGGTTTATCAACTGGCAGATGGCATGTGTTGTAGGAGCATCTGGCATTTTCTGGTTCATACGTACGCCTTCATTCGCGTCATTGAGTTTGGTAGTCGGGGTGATAGCGAGCCGTGCTGGATTGTGGGGATTTGATTTGTGCTCACAAATCATCATACAGGAGGTATAGGTTGCCGTGATCTCTCAAAATTGAAGGCTATACTGACGTGAGGTGTCTCTTCAGGGAGTCGACGCTGATTCAAGAGGATCCTTCTCTTCTCTTGAAGTCTCTTTTCAGAATTTCTTTGAGCTCTGCTCGTACGCAACGACAATCGTTTTCTTTCGTCCGGAACAGTTTCAGTACCCGGTAGCAATGAGCGCTGTGGCGGTTTTTGTAGCTTGTGCTTTGTACGCGAAATTTGTAAGAGATAACAGAGGACATTTGATTCATCTATCGAAGTGTATCGAGGGAAAGGAGGGCGCGACACAAGGAAGGCGGTTGCAGAGAGGAGACACGAGTATGCAGGAGTTTCCATGAGAATACATATTCGACTTATCGACCGGATGTCCTCCGGAGGGAACCGCATGCTCTGATGTTTAGACTTACGAGGAAGCTGAATTCTCCAAAAGTCACATGTCATCACAAAAGGTCACAGCCCATTGCGATAATGAGGTGGGTCGAAGTTATGCAGGCGAAGGGGGAACACAGCGAAAGCAATGCAAAACAGCGCATATCAGTTCAGACAACATTTGACATTATCACTAGTCGTGGTCAAGAGACGAAGACACTCGGTTATGCGAAGACGCAACGGAAAGGGGGGCTCGGGGGCCTAGTAAAATTCAGCCGTCCTGACCCCACGAAAGTAGCTCGAGTATGAAATACAGATACAATCATGGACCTGTCAGTGGATCAAGAAAAATTACAAAAATAATAATTTGTGTGCCCCCAGACCTTCACCAGAATTAGCTAGAGAAATATTTAATTTTCCGAGCAGGAAGATTTACAGATTTGAACTATCGGCCTTTGCATAGAATTGTACAAGTGCAACGCTCTACCCCTCTGCGGAAAGTCAGCGACTAAAATACGAATTATTTCCGGGGTGAAAACTGACGAGCTATAGGGGCCTTTTTAACGATGGTCTCCTAATGCTATATATGTTGCTAAACAATAAACTTTTGATTCTGCTACAACAAGGTCACTTCTTGTCTGTAGGGATAAGATAACGAGGCCGCGGGAATCTTCCCGCCTTCAATCACTCGAAGTTCACACATGGACCACGGATCAGACTCTTCATCATGTATCATTATCAACGTAGACGGACGCTGCGGGCAGCGAACACCTCCACGTCGCCCGACTACCACGGCTCTGAGTCGCTGATTTGACACATACCTAGAGCCCAGGTACGAGATCCAGGCCGTACTTAATATTCGTACACATCCGTCAGATTTCATAGCTTTATTGATAGCAGTAACTACGAATACGAAGCATTTACATTACGTTCACTTCTTTGGGAGATCTGCGTGTCAACAATAATACTATCACTCCAGGCGGTCATGATTTTCGATCCACTATATGACTACGTCAGTGTTTACTGTTTACTTTCGTCATCACTTTGGCCGAGCCTTACGCTCGTACTCGTGATCCCGCATTTCACTTCAGACGTCCACTTTGATATAGAAGAGTTCAAGAATCGCTGTTCCCTTTTTTCAAAAGTCATCCTATGCTCCCCTCCTGCATACGCGTCCACCAAGGCATCTTCTTCCCCACTTCAAAAGTCCTCATCCCTCGTCTCAATCAAGCCCGCTCGAACCTGCGACCCTTCACCACCACAATGTCTGCAAACAGCAAGATGGAATCCGCTTCCCTCCCTGCTTCCGCCCCCGGCGAGAACTATGAGCCTCGCCAAACCCACCCGTCGGAAGATTACACCCCGGATCCTTCCAAGTCCCTTCTCCTCTCAAAGGAGCGCCAAGCTCTCGTCGATGACATTATCGACCTCTACAGCTGCAAGCCTACCGTCCAGAAGGTGAAGCGGTATACATCAGATTGCGTGTACGACGATCAGTTCGTGTATGCAAATGACCGGTACAAGATGGCGGGACAGTGGTTTGCTCTGCCGAAGCTCTTCACAGATAGCAAGAATGAGAAGTACCAGATTGTGAAGAACGAGCCCGGTTTGATTCAATTCAGAAATGAACAGGTTGGCGGCTCACCCACTTCGGAGTCCTTCTCATTGTCCTGCTGACTCGCTGATGTAGTCATGGACTTTCAAAATCATCCCCAAAACCGCTACCATCAACGCCCTCGTCTCTCTATCCCTCGACCCATCCACCATCGACAGCGACTTTATCCAGGTCAAGTACCACAAGGATCAGGCGAATGACAAGGATTACTCGCACGAGGGGTTGGGTTTCAGCTTCAAGAAATGGCAAGCGGATCAGGTTATGAAGCATATGGATAGCCCTGAGGTGAAAGAATTTGAGGCAGACAAGGGGGCGGGTAAGGAACACGTCAGACGATATGGTAGTGGCGCCGCTGAGGGCAACGCCCCGACTAAAGATTTGTAGATGGGAAATCTAGCTAGCCGTTATGGTGTATAAATATGACTTTAGCAGAAGCAGTCATAAATGACAGCCCTCATTTGTTTCTAATGTCAGAAGAAATTTGAGTCCAGCCAAGCGAGGATATAAAACACTTGGCCAAAATATTGGAAAGCCATCGAGGAGATGGTTTTATTCAAAAAAAATTGCCGATTTAAATGGTTCGAATGTTAAGAGAAGCCCAGTATCTTGGTTCTTACCATTAATCCGCGCAACGGCAGCTGTGGCGGCTCCGCAAGTTCGACACTGTCGTCCTCGAAAAGGGGCTTTTCTCCCTGAAATATGTCCTGTACGGCCAGGTGTTGGTGCTTTGTTATAGCTTCCCCTGGACACCGCGCATAAGTATACATCGTCTTCGTTGTTATAAAAGCCCATGTAATGCTTCGAACGCTGCCAATACATCCTTTGGCTAGGTCGTATTCCCCGTCCCGCTCACCACCAGTATAACGCTCCCAAACTGCCTCCTCAAGTCCTCTCTATCAACATCGTGGCTGTCCTCAACCTCTCCCCACCGCCCCGTCTGCCAAATAACCTCTTGACTACACGCCTTGGCAGCTTCTTCAATGCCGAATCTTCCGGCTGTCTCTCCTCCCGTGTCTCCTAAATTCAGGCATTCGCTCCATTCGCAGACCAATCGAGCCGCGACGCATAAGCTCTTGCCAGCTAATGCCGCTCTTTCAAGCCCCACAAGCTCCCAAGCTGGCAAACCGGCCATCCATCCTTTTATGACGGCCCGCGTGGCTGCGGGTTGTGAGGTCGGTAGTATAGATCCGTTGTCAAGTGTAGGCCTCAACTCAACACCTGGCCATACGTTTTGCGTAAGATATGACAGGATCGGCTTCGCAGTCCGGACTTGCAGATCTCTCAATGATTCCCCTCTGCCATCCTCATCTGATAGATTCGTTGGGGTAGATGCAGGAGCCCAGCAAAGAAGTGTATCAGTATCGAGATATCGTAGCAGCATATTTATGATGTCATAACGTATTCCCGTCCCAGGATATGCAGCATGCTGATTCTCTCTGTCTTCGAGGCCGAGGACGTGGGCGCGGGCGCTAATCGAGGTCAGTGGAATGAGGTGGGAGCGGGTAGCCTGCTGGGCAGAGACAAGGAGATCCCATTCTAGAGCTAGCGCAGTTGCAAGATATGGCTTTGAATGGGGAATAGTAAGAGGCTGTTTTGTTGTGGGATTGCGAAGAGTGCGGGTGTCGAGATTGACGATATAGTTTTCTTCTGTATAAGATCAGACGTATCAGCAGAGTGCTTTCTGTAAACATGATAAAGGAAGCACAGGTGCAATTGAGCTCACTGGGATGAGTCATACCATCATCCGTTTGCACACTCACATCTTTCCAAAATCGCTTCTTGATAGCGGTCCCAGGCTTCATGTGGCTTGCTCGCATGTCTTGTCCGCGCTTGAGTAGCTCAGCTTGCCGCCGCCGCCGGTCGACTCTCTCGCCATACTGGGAGGCTGCAGGTTGTGGAGCTGCTGGGGGAGGACCAGTGGCGGTTATGGGCAGAGGAGTCGCGACTCGAGGAGGGGTGGTATGGAGGCATTGGAGGAGCGCGGAACGACAAGGGGATGGTACGTTCCTGTAGGATGTGTAAAACAAGGGCGAAGATGGTAGAGGTGCAATGCGCTTCATCATCCTCCTCACTTTGTTGTATGCTAAGTATGAGGTACTGTCCGTCGCTTGTAGGAATTGGCCGCGATGGGCTTTCTTTATCTTTACGACCAAGTAGTAGGCAGACCGAAAGGGTGATTTACTAGGTACTAAGGTACCTGTAACAGTCCGTCACTAAACCGGCCTGCAGCGTACGACCGTTGCCCACTACATTCTACTCACCTTGAGTCACAGTGGTCTATATACCAGGGTTGAAAGTAATATGACCACTCCGACATTGCGTCAATATCAACAGCTACACGGTAACTTCGATCTACGCCTCATTTCGTCGTCAAGAAGCCTAGCATACCAAAGCGAAGACACAGCAACGACTGTCTATCTAACATGGCCGACGAACATCAACATACCCGTACAGGCCCAGTAACGCTGGTGATAGATCGTGAAGGTGACCTGTACATGAAGCTCGATAACGGAAGTCTTAAGGTTTCCCGCAAAGCTCTCTCTCTCAGCTCCCCGGTCTTTCACGCCATGTTCGGAGCGAGTTCAAAGTTCAAAGAGACAACAGACATGACTCCCGCCAGTGATGGTGTTCAAATCGTTCTATTTGAAGATGACAACTTCGAAGTCATGACTTTAGTAGCGAGAATTGCTCACCTACAGAGCGACGATGTCCCCACCGCACTTGCTTTCAATCAGCTGTGTCAGGTGGCAGTGGTGTGTGACAAGTATGATCTGAAGAGATGTCTCGGACCTTGGACAAAGATTTGGGCCACCCCGTACCTCGACTGCTATGCGAGGCAAGGGTACGAGAAATTGCTCTTCATCTCCATAGTCTTCCAGTTTGATGAACTCTTCAAAGATGTCACACGACATCTTGTCATCAACTCAGAAATTTCCGAGCAAGACACACTCGTCACCACCACTGGGTTGGATCTGAGCGAAGGCGTATCTTCGACCATCTTAGGTGGGTAATTTTGAAAAAATATCAAAGTTCCAAGCACTGATATTAGACAGATCGAATCACAAGATCCAGAGCAGAAACGATGTTTGTGCTCCTAGACCTTTATTGGCAAGAATTCTGCAACTTGCGAGCCAGTAACACGGCACGCGTCTGTAAGGTCGAGAGCGTGCACGTAGCGAAATGTGACGCCATCAACCTTGGATGCCTCTATCAGCAGCTTCCAGATCTTCAAGATCCTCGACAATCCATGGGAGCCTGCCAAAAGACGGTCAAAAGCATGGTTGAGGCTCCAGAAAAGATCATGTCGCTGACCTTCAAGTTCGGAGAGCATAAGGGCTGCGCTGTGGGCCCTCGTCTCGTAGCTGAGGCGAGGATATTGCTTAATGCTGTGCAGGGGTTGGACTTGAGGGACATTACCTGCTAGCCCAATTCAAAAACAGATGCCAGCCTGCTGCTCGTACGTCATGACCAGATGCGAACGGAGATTGCACCAGAGATCTGCTGACATTGTCTAGGATGATCGTTCGCCAGCTTTTATGTCTTGACGGAGCATCCCATGTCCTGGTGAGATGGGTTCTTATTTCAGGGGTTAACCCCGCTCGCCCCGGTAATGCCGCAGTTAGAGCCTCAAGACGGTGGGAACGAACGCCTAAGAGTACGTACGGCTGTGAATTATGCGGCATCTATTTGTGTAGGCATAAGGAGTGTTGGGATGATCATATCAGGGCCATAGAGTAGTAGGTAGTATTCTTTTCGCGGTTTGCGTGCCAAGCAAACAAGAACCCATCTCACCAGGACATGGGATAGTCTTTGATTTTTTTAATGGGCTCACAGGGTGAAGCAGTTGTCGTATTGGGCTCCGCAATGTTGAACATCGACGCGGCACCGCACTCGTGACATCTCTCAATAGACGTGACTACAATCAGTATTCTTTGAGATAACCTGCTGATCAAGAGTAGTAGATGTGATAAAAATCAGTGACACGTGTGTGCTACATGGGAATTCTGCCCATCCATCTAATTGTTACCTTTTATCTAGGATTCTTCTTGATTCTTCTTTATGCTGATACTGTTTCATATTCCTCTCTGACAGGTCCCATTTCCAACCGCTTTAAAGAACATTGGTCTGATTGAAGCTCGATAGTTCGTTACACTTGCAGATCCTAGTTCACTCAATGCAGCGCTTATTGTTGAATCCGGGACTTGATTTGACGGTTTCCCTGCTATATGCTTATCCGCGGCTGTTATCTCTGCTCGTGGTGTCCAGAGGTTCGAAACACAATGATCAGGTTGAGGGTCGACGTCGACGACTCGACGTCGCCATCTTTTAGCGTGCTGGATTCTCCGCGGGCTCTTTGATCCTCTTCTAGCGTCTCTTCCTCAAGCTCATGTCACCTTGTCATAACCAGTGTCATCGCCGAAGTGCGCTCGACATGTGTTCGGTGTAGATAAAGAGTGTATATCATCCAGGGCAGGTTGCTATAATCGGATTCGAGATAGTCTCTTCCCTAGTCAATTACTTTCTTCCTATCCTTCTTTGGAGCTGTGAGACACGATGGCAAAGCCATTGCAGGTCCTTGTTGTAGGTATCACCCTTTTCGGGAATCTGTCCTTTGATCTCACTCCTGTTGCTCTTTAAATGACTACTTCGCCCCTACGTCTCTCGATTGCAGTCCTCTGTTGCATCAACGTCACTACCATAGCAGCAAATAGCCTCGTGCCCACGGTTTCACTACTGAATGTCACTTGCACAGGTCGGAGGCTCACTGGGGGGACTCTTTGCAGCCATCGTACTCAAGCGTCTCGGCCACGTTGTGCGCATTTTCGAGCGCAACCCAACGCCGCTGTTGCACAATCAGGGTGCAGGCGTAGTTGCAGGGGATCATACGCAGGCCTTCTTCAACAAGTATGACGCTACAAGGCGGCCAATTGCAGTCACAAGCAAACGACGACAATACCTGGATCTGCAGGGCAACCAAATCTATGAAGAGGACACAGTTCAGAAGATGACTAGTTGGGACCTGCTTTATTATCTCTTGAGAGCGAACTTCGATGGTGTTGATAGTGGCTATTGCAATGTTCCTGAGCCACTTGAAACAGATGGTCAAGGCGCGTACGAGTATGGCCATATTGTGAAGAACGTCAAAGACCTTGGCGAGCAGGTCGCAATAGAATACGAGGATAAAAGGGGCAAAGTCGATACGACAACGGCGGATTTGGTCATCGGTGCGGATGGACCAAGCTCGACTTTACGCAAGATCCTGGTTCCAGATGTGACAAGGGAGTATGCAGGTTACGTAGCGTGGCGAGGAACAGTACCCGAGCAAGAAGTATCGGCTACGGTCAAAGAGACGTTCGTCGATAAATTCACTTTCTACCATGCGAGAGGCACGCAGATATTAGCCTATGCTATACCCGGGGAGAAGGGGTCCCTTGAACCGGGCAAGCGACTGATCAATTGGGTCTGGTACTGCAACTATGCGCAAGCCTCGACAGAGTACATGGAACTGATGAGGGACTCTGATGGGACAAGTCATCGTGTTACACTGCCCATTGGGAAAATAAGAAAAGAAGTACTGGAACAGCAAAGGCAGCATGCCAAAAACGTACTGCCACCCCAATTTGCAGATATCGTCTGTGACACGAAGCAGCCGTTCATCCAAGCTATCACAGATGTCTTTTCGCCGAGGAACTCCTTTTTTAATGGCAAGCTTTTGTTGATCGGAGATGCTGTTGCAGGTTTTCGACCGCATACGGCTGCTAGCACGAGCCAAGCTGCATTCGATGCGCAGAAGTTGTATGAGCTGATGAATGGAGATATTGGACTAGGCCAGTAAGTGCACCTTTTGCAGCGGAGCTTGCGTAATCGAACCTTCCGTTTGAGCCGCAAGACATCTCACCGCCGCACCTGTCTTAAGCGGAGTCCTTTGCGTCA
The DNA here is from genome assembly GCA_963556305.1 of Platismatia glauca. Taxonomy (NCBI): domain Eukaryota; kingdom Fungi; phylum Ascomycota; class Lecanoromycetes; order Lecanorales; family Parmeliaceae; genus Platismatia; species Platismatia glauca. The sequence continues at coordinate 550,324 of OY745779.1, read as the reverse complement.
AACAAGTCATACTGACGTGGAAATGTGCAGGTGGGAGGAGGAGACGATGGCGTATGCCAAATATATGCAACGGCGAGGAGTGGAGATGGGTCAGAGGAGTCAATTTGGCAATCATCCTTGGGCTCAAACGAAGCATGGAATGGCGAGATCATGATCATGACTTCACATGCTGCTCATTATGAGTATTCACTTAACTAGAGGTAGAGAGGATTAGGCTTGTTGAAAAAGATTTTGCGAGCTCGAAGCCATGCTGTGCACAGCTCAGGTTGAGCTCCGCCCATTATTGTTAGATGTAAACAAAGAATCTAGTCAGGAGAGCCCGGTGGTCGTACTCCGCCCTCTACAATTGCTTAGGAATACTCTTCCATTTTCCCAACGTCATCCCGCCCCGCCCCGCCCCGCCCCGTACTCTACTCGTACCGTTCTCCGGTCCTTTGGAGCTTGGGATTCCACCAAAGTACCAACAGAGGTTGAAATTAAGACTTTTCTCATTACTACTGTCTTGCTATGTATGCTACTCTCTACTCTTTGAACCCTTGACCCATGCCAAGAATAACGACTCCCTATTAGAGCTACAATCGCCAACGCCTCTTGTAGCTCTAATAAACAATGTCCGACAAAGGTGGGGAGGGGTAAGTTGTTCCTGAAAGCATTCAAAATTTCGCAGGCAATTTGGACTGACCGCACCTTGACTTACCTTAGCCATAAGCGCTCCAAATCTGCTCTAGCCAAGTCGCTGCTCCACCGAGACAAATCTAAGAATATCGACGCCGACGGCGAGTCTAGTACTGCAGTTTCCGATGCCGGCTCCGAACCCCCCTCTCCTACCATCGGCGCTCCATCCGGCCACCATTCCTTTGGAGGCCTTCGATCCTCTCGTCACAAAGCGAAGACATCGAGTGGTATTGCGGGTATGGACACCTCAAGTCCTAGCACCGCTGCCTTGACTCGAGACGCGGCTGCCAAACAACAGGACACCGGCCCTACCATCCAGCAATCCGTCCGGATGTTCAAGCTATTTGAGATTCTACGAAGTGGAGACAGTGCAGCAATTGCGAGGGCTGTGACTGAAACATCTACTATGCCCACCATCAGCGAGGATGCCGAGAAGGGTACAGCAGCTGGGACAGGGACAGGGACCTTGGAGGGCACAACGATCCTACACTTAGCCATCCAGTGTGCCGATCCCTCAGTGGTTGAGCAGATACTATCTGTCGCCAAGGCTACACCAGGAGCTAGCATAGATATTAATGCCCGAGATCGTGATGGGAACACACCTCTCCATCTTGCTTCTATGCTCGGGCGGCCCACCACTGTACGCCTACTACTGGACCAACCAGATGTCAATGATTCTCTTCTGAACTACCAAAGTCGCTCTGCCTTAGACCTTGCTAAGACACCAGACATCTTTCAGCAATTACAGCTTTCCCGTTCTTTGTTCGTCGATACCACTATCAAAGATATTCAGATGCTCGTCAGCAAGCAAAACTACGATCAACTCCAAAATACTCTCCAAGACGCTCGTGTTGAAAGTGTTCTTGACGTTAACGGCGGGGAACTTGCAACAGACCCTAGTACCGTCGAAAGTGGAGGTACACTACTACATGAAGCCGCACGCAAGAGGGACACCACGTTAATACAATTACTGCTGATACATGGAGCTGACCCATTCCGCCGAGACCGCAGGGGTAAACTCCCTCAAGACGTCACCAAAGATGACAGGACGAGAAGTATCTTGAAAAAATCGCCCGCTGCAGCTGCAGCTCAGAGAGGCATCCAAGAGAAAGCAATCCTAGGCAGTGGCTCGGCTCAGACCACAGACAACGCTCCTGGCGGAAAGGACGCTCGAGAAATGAAAGGCTACTTGAAGAAGTGGACAAACTACACCAGTGGATATAAGTTGAGATGGTTCGTCTTGGAGGATGGGGTGCTAAGCTATTATAAGCATCAGGATGACGCTGGCTCAGCATGTCGTGGAGCCATCAACATGCGCATTGCCAAGCTTTATATGGATCCCAAAGACAAGACCAATTTTGAGATCCAGGGGAAATCATCTGTCAAATATCATCTCAAGGCAAACCATGTCGTGGAAGCCAAGAGGTGGTTTTGGTCGCTGAACAATGCGATTCAATGGACCAAAGATGAAGCCAAAGAGACTGAGAGGCAGAAACAACGAAAGGAAGAAATGCTACGCCAAGCTAAAGCGGGACAATTGCCACAGCTTGCGGATGAACCAAAGGAGCTCGGAACGACAGATGCATCTCGGCTTAGCGGTAAAGGCCTCGCTCCTGCCACTGCAGTAGGCGTACCCCTTACAGCGTCTTCATCACGGTTATCATTTCAAGAATCCACGTTCGGTGATGAGGAGGGCTCAATGTACGACTCGTACGAACCCAGCGCTGCGGACAAGGAGTTAGGCCGTTCAATGAGAGGTGCACAGACAACCACAATCGCGGGTGATCTGGACGACGAGGAAGAATATGGAGATGATGCGAGTGATCACGAGATGCAACCCCTTAGTAAGGACGCTTTCAATATCACTGCCCACTCGGCCAGTCTACAACTAAGGCTCCTTGCCCAAGTTTCGGCGGCGCTACAAGCGGAGGGCTCTAAAGATCAGGCCATTTCTATATCCGATCCTACAGTCAAACAAGCTCTATCGACGTATGAATCTGCAGTTGCCAGTCTCCAAGGTCTGGTTGGTGACCTGCTCAAGATCTCTCGTGACAGGGACGCGTACTGGCAATACAGACTAGATCGGGAAGCCGATGTGCGAAGGCTATGGGAAGATAGTATGGTAAGTTAATATCAAAGCAAATTCTCCTTGGTAGAGCCAACTTGGGTCGCAACACATTTCGGGGGCAGCATTGAGGGGCTGTTCTCCCCTTTACGCTCAATAGCACCCCTTGATGGTAGATTTTGCGCGAAGAGAAAGGCTGACCCTGAAATCTTCACAGACTCGGGTCGCAAAGGAGCAGGAAGAGCTTGAGGGCCGCATTGGCGAGTCGGAAGAGAAACGGAAACGCACAAAGCGAGCCCTGAAAGAGGCTTTGGAAGGGACTTCGGATTCTGTCGCCCCAAGCAGAGGCGCGTCTCAGGACGAGGGTCAGATTACGGCAACGCTCGAGAAGCTTCGACTCGACCAGCAAGGGCCTGCTCGTCCTCGTACAAAATCGATTGGCTTTAGAGACCAAGGGAGGAGGAAGTCTACAATCGCAGATCTCACAAATCTCTCGGATTCTGACTCCGATGAAGACGAGGAATTTTTTGATGCTGTTGATGCGGGGGAGGTGGAAGTTGTAGATGTGATGCCACCGTCGAGTCCACCGCCCCTTCCTGAGGACCACAGTGCAGGTCAAAAAGCTTCCGAAGACGGAGATCTGCGTGGGGCAAAAGTGGCAGATATCAAGGCCTCGTTCAAAGGATACGATGATCCCATCCGCAAGCGATTCAAAATGGACGCTGACAACAGACCGAAGATCTCTCTCTGGGCAAGTACCCGTCGAGACCATCAATTTATCAGCCACTAATATGGACCTAGGGGATCCTCAAATCTATGATTGGAAAGGACATGACTAAAATGACACTACCGGTGTCCTTCAACGAGCCAACTTCTTTGTTGCAACGGGTGACAGAAGACATGGTCCGTCATTCCCTTTACACTCACATGATTGCCACGATGTGGGCAGCAAGACAATGTATCGGGAGCAGACTTAGGGCTCCACCCCTTTTACACACTTACTGTGTCATCGTCTCGTAAACGGATATGCTGACATCTGAATCTTCGTAGGAGTACACCGATCTATTGGACACGGCAGCTGATCGGGCCGACTCGACCGAGCGCATGGTTTACGTTGCAGCATTTGCCGCAAGTGAATATGCCTCAACCATTGGCCGTGTTGCCAAACCCTTCAACCCGTTGCTCGGGGAGACTTACGAATACGTGAGACCAGATAAGGGCTATCGCTTCTTCATTGAACAAGTCAGCCATCATCCGCCCATTGGCGCGGCATGGGCTGAAGCGCCCAAATGGGACTACTATGGCGAGTCGGCAGTCAAGTCCAAATTCTACGGCAAGTCCTTTGACATCAATCCTCTCGGCACCTGGTTTCTCAAACTCCGGCCTACATCTGGCGGTGAAGAGCTTTACACATGGAAAAAGGTCACCTCGTCCGTGATCGGCATTATCACCGGCTCACCCACAGTCGACAATTACGGCCCCATGGAAATCAAGAACTGGACCACCGGCGAGGTCTGCACGCTCGATTTCAAGCCTCGTGGCTGGAAAGTATCCTCGGCGTATCAGGTCAATGGCAAAGTGACAGGCAAGGACGGCAAGACGAAATGGAGCATCGGCGGTCGCTGGAACGACAAGATCTATGCTCGCTTAACCCCAGGCTTCGAAGATTCGGAGCTCAAACCTGGCAAATCCCAGGAACCAGGCTCCAATCAAGCTTTCCTGGTCTGGGAAGCCCACCAGCGTCCCCCAAACATCCCATTCAACTTGACCCCCTTCGTTGTGACTTTTCAGAATCTCCCTTCCAGCCTCCGCCCCTACCTTCCACCCACGGATACCCGTCTTCGCCCCGATCAGCGCGCTATGGAAGATGGCGAATACGACGTCGCGGCCACAGAGAAGAACAGATTAGAAGAGAAGCAGAGGGCCAAGAGGAGGGAGAGAGAGGCCAGGGGAGAGGAATTCGTGCCAAAGTGGTTCAGTAAGGGAAGGTGTGAGGTTACGGGGGAGGAATACTGGGCTACTAATGGGCGGTATTGGAGGGTGAGGGATGACGTGGGGAATGGCAGTGGGAGGTGGGGGCAGGTAGGGGTTGACGATATCTTTGGGACGGATGAGGAGAAGAAGCGGTAAAGCATGATTTGAGTGAGCAATTCTGATGGACAAGGGGTGCTTGACAACAGCGCAGCGCAGCATTCTTCATCCAGGTAAATCCTTGATGGGCTATAGACAAAAAGAGTTGTCCTATTCACAATGCGTGCTTTACAGACTCATGCCAATTCATTGACGCTTCCTTACTTGAGTCGGAATGCGTACATTTCTCCGTGTACAATACCACGCTCTCTTCTCGGCAGTCTGATCGCTCCCACATCTCACGTGATCTTCTCCCCTCCCCGTTCTTCTCCCGTCCATCATCCATCATCACACCCGCCCCGGCGCACTAATGTCCCGCCTCAGATCCCCGACCTCCACCATCCTCTTCCTCGGCGTCCCGTTCCCTGCCGCTATACTCCTTGCCCTCCCCCTCCTCTGACGAATCTGCTCCAACGCGTCCTCCCGGCTAATTCCGCCAGGCGTAGCGGGCGCCGGGGTGAATGGTGGGTCGTCTTTCAGAGGCACGGTGACTGTTTTCGTGTAGCTGATGGTTCGGGGCGGAGGGATGGGAAGGGGGCGGGGCGTGGGGAGGAAGGTGAGAGAGGGCGTGGGTTCGATGGGAGACGTGGGGAGGCTTGGGAGGTTGGTGGCTTGTGGTGTGGACTGGGAAGCTTGCGTAGAGGGTTCGGGGGTCTCTGGGCCGGGGGTGGTGAAGGAGTCTTTGAGTGGGGACGAAATCTTGTGGAATGTGCCAGTTGCTGGTGAGAAGTTGAGGAGATCTTGGTCCGTGTTTCCACGCTGTAAAGAGGGTTGTTTTGGCGGTGTAGATGCTTCTTGGTACTGTGCTGGTTCTGGATCTGGTCGAGCGATTTGCTCCGCAAGTGGACTTGGGGCCGGCTCCGAAGCAGGGCTTTCATATTCATTTGCGATCTTGGATACCATCTTCGCCATTTGCGTAGCCAGCGTACTGTCGTGGACGTATTCGGTTCCCTGTCTCTCAGCAATGCGGCAGGAGCAGCATCGAAACTGGCATTCCATCTTCATGAAGTGGACTTGCTCGTCCGCTCGAAGCCTTATCCGCTTCTCCATCCTCAGTTGCTCCTTCACTGACTCTAGCCGGTCCTGTAATTGAGGCGTTTCCGGATCCACATTCTCCTTCATGCTCTCGCTTCTCCGGCTTCGCTTTTTTGGGGAGGTATTTCCCTCTCTATCTCTGGACATCGGCAGAGCGGTCGCTCCCTCAACCGCTATCCTTGCGATCTCTCCTTCTTTTGAGCCTGTCTTCAATGTGTCACGCTCTTGCTCAATGATCTTCTTTTGCTCCTCCTGCTTCTCCATCTCTGCTTGTAGCTCACTAAGCTGGTACTGAGCAGCAAAGACCTCCTGTTCTTTTATAGTCACGTTCCGTCTCTGCACATCAACCTCTTCCCTCATCAATGTGTATTTGTTTCTCGCAGACTTCAAATCTTCTTGTAGCTTAACTAGTGCGCTGGACGACTTGAAAGCCTCTTTTCTCGCCCTTCGGACTTCTTTTTCGTGAACTGTATGTGCACAAGTCTGCGCCTCTTTGGATTGTTGTAGCTCCTCCTGTTGTCTCGATCAGCTGAATCCTTCCGTAATGGTCGATCGCCCTACCATAACACCCTCCAGTCTCTCACCGACCCTCCTTTCTCTCGATCTCCCTTCTTCCACATCCCGTCTCAAAAGCCTGTTCTCCTCTTTCAGTCTTCTGGCCTCACTCTCAGCTTCCTCGCGCCCCAATACAGCCCGTTTCAGGGCAGCTTCACCATCCTTTCTTCTTTGTGCAGCCTCCTTACTCAGATTGTTGAATTGTGCAACTTTGCCTTGAACATCTGAGTTGCCTCGCGAATGCAGGAAAAAGGGATCATTCTGTATGTTGGATATGGATGGTAGGGACGGCGATTGCTGGAGTTGTTGTCTGTTTGCGCGTTCTGGCGAGACAGGGAAAAGGGGGGTACCTGGAGAGCCTGGGAACCTGAAGACTGGATCCATGGGATTGGACTTGATGACTTCCTACCCTCATGTACTCAAGCCTGAAATGAAAGTCGCAGAGAGAGGAATCGCGAACATTGAGAAAGTCAGAGACAGAAACAGAAGGCGCTGCGCTAGCTACCTTACGTTGCTGGGCAACGCCCGCTTCGCGCTAATGCACTGCGCCTGATCCGGTAATAACGCTCATCTTTGTATCTTCCTCATATTATCATAGGTATATTCATAAACTTCATGTGAGACGCTGAATATCTAGATTGAGATACCGGAATCCTACAGAGATTATAAAGAATTGAGAAATGAGAGTCCAAATCCACCATCCAATCGAGGGACCTTTCCCGTTGGCAAAACCGCAAAAGACTTCCCAACGCAATCTTTATATTGAAGCCACCACACGTCTAACCAGACCGCATGTAACACATCCTCTGCCGTTTCTCCCTTGAGTCAGTCTCATATCCGTCATCGTCATCCTCGTCCTTGGCCCTCTTCTTTCTATTAGCCTTCTGAAACTTGAGCTTTCTGAGCTTACATTCTTTCTCCCTGTCTTTCGCATCTCTTATCTCCAACGCTCTCCGTCTTCTTTGTGCTGCCAAAATTTCCAGCTCGATCTCGCCCTCGCTTTCGTCCTCCGATACTGTCGACGGTGTACCATTGCTTGACGCGGAGCGTGCATCGTGGGATGGACTCACGGTTATCAGTTGCGAACGCGTCCGCCGAGACTGGGAAGTGAGCGGAGTACAAGGCGATATTCCTGGCGTACCTGCCTTGTAGACATCTTGGCCGACATTCCTTTCTGGTATATTCAGCCTCGGTTTCTTGTGCGCATGTACGATGTCATGATTGAGAGTCTGGCCATCGTCGAGTTCGTCCCTATCTCTTTTCGTCCAACGGGCCTCGTATGGACTGACTATGGTTGACGGCTGATGCGTTTGCGGATGACTCGGTTCGGAGTGACTATCATCCTCCTCGACTTCGGCACGATAATACCTTACGGTCTTGGGATTAGGCTTGAGCTGATTTTGATTCCTGTGAGTACGGGAATATTCCCTCATCTCAGCCTCCTTGCTCAGGTCTCCCAAATGACGGATGATGTTCGCGCCCACGTATCCTGCTCTGTCCTCCCGATGTGTTCGAAGATTTATGCGGCCTCGGCCCTCGTGGTGCAATTTCGTGATGACAAGCTGGTGGCACAGAGTTCCTTTATATGGAAGACTCTGTTGATCATATATCTGCTCTGGGACTTTGGTAACCCAGGGGTTCTCGCGAATTCCGCGTCTCGAATTCGCTCCGCAAGCTTGAACAAACTCATCGACTACCCTCTCTTCTTCGCCTAGAGCTAAAGTAAATTTGTTCTTCCGATCCTTCTCTAGCCTGGCATCGCGGCCTTTAGCGGTGACGTTGAGTCTCGAACATATCTCGGGAAAGTTGAGGTAGCGCTCGATACACCAAAGATGAAGATAGAAGGCATTCAAGAAGTGGTCGTGGTCGGGATGCTGAACGGAAAGCTCGTCTACTATTATGAGTAGCTGTCCTTGATTGATGGTGTGCAGTTTGCTGGGACAATCCTTCAAGCGACACTTCAATCCGTTTGGGAATCTCTTGGCAGACGAGGCTGGAGTTCTTTGGACCCGCAGCGTCAACTGGCTTTCCTTCAAGTTGCGATGACCTTGGTGTAGCGGATGATTGTACAAAAAATGATTAACCTCCTCTGCCGATAAACGTCTGGAGGGGTCCAACTCACCATCCATAGTATACTCGAAGATATCCCACGTCTTTGGCGCTTGCTTTAAGGACGTGTATGCACGATTCGGGATGTAGGCTTTGTTTGATCGGTGAGCCTTGAAGAGTCTGCGTGGGTTTGTCAATACTGCGCGAGTCTCGTTCTTAGGATTTATCTCACTGCTTCTCGCTAGTTCCTTGCAGCTTGCGCTAGGACTCATCACCGGTGGTGTTCCCATACCGATTAAGTGTAAACCCTGAAGGAAGTCCAAACCCGATGGATTATCTGGGAGCTCGAAATCCCCTACCAAGAAACCATTGAGGTCGTAGTCATAGAGATCGGAGATTCTCAAGAGATCCGACGAGTCCTCGATAGCGGGTGCGAATAATTCTGCGGGATCAACAGTATACTCCTGGGGTGCTGAATTTGGTTCTTGTGCTTCGCAAAATTGAGTTTGCGCAAGAGGTTCCTCGTCTGGATGTACGTCACCGAAGTCATTCAGCTCCTGAGAAGCTTCGAGAGCATTGTCATCTGCCGCCGAAAACGAGCAGCTCTCCCATTCGATAAAGTCCGGATCAGTCCCAAGAACGGGATGGTTGTCTAGGTAATCAAGGTCTAGTCCAAAATCTAATGCAGTTGCTGGGGTGAAATCGTCTTGCAAGCTTGTTTGAGGACGCAGTTCTGTCGTACCTATTATCCCGCTCTCCTGATTAGCATTGGTCTCCGACGTCACGGAGACTATACTCTCAGACGTATGGCCTGCCATGGTCGTACTGAATGTTGAATTGGTGCCGTTGACTGATGTTAAGATTTTCCGTGGTGATACTCTTGAATAGTACAAGCGTTTGCAGTCGCCAGATTGGCAGGCTGATAATGGCTTTGTCTGCAATTCAGCTCGTAGACTTCTTGGTAAACCAGGAAGACAAAAGAGCTGGAGAAACCTGAGAAGCCAGGGGAGGTTACAGGAATCAATGAATGCTCTTATGTGGGCACGAGCGACAAAGAAAGTCGACAATTACATTGTGCTCTGGCACAAAGGTGTGCTCTAGAACAAAGGATACAACAAGGGGCTTTCGGCATGCTGTTGGATGCTGAGACGAAAGTAGAGCCAGACAAAGAAGTGAAACCAGAGCAGCAAGGAATTGTTCAACGCATTCCATCCTATCAGCAAAGATGTCACAGTGCCGCCAAAGATGCTTTGCCCAGAATGACCATTCTCTGTTCAAATAGTTCAAACATTAGGAAGACATCTTGGCATCGTGAAAGAATAGTTCCAAATTACCTATAGAGGCAATTTTGAGAACTTCAAATCTCACTGCGGAAATCTAGTTGGCAGGCGAGATGTCGACAGAAGTGACAATCGAAGTGGTATTTATCCTTTGGAATAGCGATGAGTTCACATGGACGAGGACACTTTTGCTATTACTCAAAATCGAAATCGAGTCGGTCATACCATAGATAATGTCTTTTTTAGATATACCCAAACATGGCGTAAGAATATTTCTACCCCCATGCGTTAGACTGGAAGGTGTTCAATTGCACTGTTAGTGCTATGAGACTCGCAAACTTTGAACTTCCGCCTGCCAAAATCTAAGCTTTGAATACAATTTTTTACATAGAAAGCAGCAGGTAAGAGAGAAAACCTGATGTAGTAGGACGATCGCGATACCATTTGCTTTACAATCACCATGTCAACCAGTGTCACCGCTTGGTAGCACTATGGAAGTAGACCCACCAGGATTCAGCAACGCTTGCCCAACCAATTGGTAGAGTGAACCTTTCCTGCGTCTGAATCCTCACCGATTCTGAAGACAAAGTGGTGACCAGTATCCTTGTGTTGGATTTATATGCTCTCTTTCTCGCGTCGAGAGGCCGTAGAGTCTCTAGATAACATAAAGCACGTCAAACTCGAGCCGTGCAAGAAATTCTAGTAAGAGCAACGACGTTTCCCATGCCCAGAAATTGAAAGATTCCCCGTGAGATGCTTAAGTATTTTGAGTCAATTCTCGAACCTTCAACATCAGGCTCCAAATTCATTTTGGCAGTCAGCGATGCACATGCCAAGGCATTGAAGCCTTGAAATACGTCGTCAGTATTCTCTATATCAGCAGGTCTCTAGAGACGTGATCAGCAGGATGTTTCAGAACAGGTCTGTGATCAAAAATGCTTCTCATCATACCAGTCACATTAAGGCAGACAGTAATAAGCTTACGTAGGCCAGTCCTAGTCGAAATGTTATGCAACATACCCAAGAAGAATCTCTACGCTGTGGTACGAGACGGGTCATGCCCAAGCTAGTCCATTTTCCTGAAATTTTACAGTGGTACTCCCCAATGGTCTTGACATATCTGATTGCTAACAGAGGCCGCTGGCGCAGCAGTCAGGACTGCGTCCCAAGGTCCCTGCCAATGACGGTACATCTCATCGCTTCGGGTCGTGTTTGGACGAGGTTGCATAATCAGCTGCGTTGCCAAAAGAAGAGTTGCATCAACGGGATCCAATACCGAAAAAGGTCCCAGATTTCGCCATTGGAAAGAAGAACGTCCCCCCGCCACCCTGTCAAGATGTCCTGTCCGAATTCGGCATGAGAAAGAATTGGTCCGGGAAAAGAAATCCAAGTAATCGGCAATCCCCAGACCTTTACACTTAGGTACTTGTACCCATCTTCGATAGTCACTAGTATAATATCCGTGTCCCCAAACCTCGCTCCTTTGCAGTAGGTCTTCAAGCGATCGATTGTGCCATAGAGACTGGCAAATTGCTTGCTTGTCTCTGCTTTGACGTTGGATCTGGTACGTTCGTAATTCTGAGCGCGATGTACAACATAGATGAGACTAGTGAAACAGGAGAACCGAGGAACCACTCGTACTCCATCGGATTTTAGGGTTAAGCCCGAAACCCGCGTGGTTGCCAAGAATAGAATGCCCTACTCTAAGCTGGATTCGTCTCTTCACAGTAAGCGCAGGCACGCTGCATTTGACAGTAGAGCTCGAGAGTACTGTCAAGGCCATTTCGCTCGTTACTTGCCTTGATTGATGGGCCGCATGTCAAAGCAGATGCCATTGGACAGGCCAATGATTTGTGGAGCGAATACGTCCCCCTCAAGGCTCCGCTGTCCTTCCCGAAATTTCGAGCTGGCAAGGCGCAAACACAATGGCAGAGGAGAATGTAGAGCTGCAGGAGAAGCTGAGGGAGCTAGATGTCGAGCTTGAAGAGGGAGAAATCACGCAGAAAGGGTACCAGAAGAGGCGAACTCTCATCCTCTCTCAATACCTCGCACCTCCTGGTGAATCTGCCCGAGGCCTGCGCTTGCACTCGCCGGACGATACAGCTCATCCCGCCAACGATGGATCGCGCGCTGCCTCTTTCGCTGCCCTTACCCAGCGTTCGCTTTCGCCTCGGCCTGACATGGCCCAGCCGAGCGCAAGGGTAGGCGGCTCGGAGGCGACAACGGACGGTCAAAACAGCTACCCAGGAGGACAATTGGGGGTCAGAAATCCGAGCCCGGGGCCATCATCGAGCGGACAGGGCTCATACAGTTCACGACCAAGCCAAGAACAAGGCCGGGGTGACGGTCAATACGCATTCAATCCTGCAAATGACGGTGCGTACAGTGGACAACAAGGAAAGGACCACGGGAGTGGCAGTCAGACTAGGCAGTCGACCATGTTAGATCAAGCCTACTTCTCAGACTTCGCAGGCGATCAGCATGAAGCTCAGCGCGACAGCTATGGAGGGGGACCACAACGATACTCCACTGCCGATACATTTTCCCCGACGGCGAATATCGCACCTCCAATGTTGAGCAATAGTGACTTACCTCTGCTTGGTACTTTAAACCACCAATTACCCTTAGAGCCGAGAGAGGTTCCATTCGCCGTCTATGACCCTCATAACAGCAACATACCAATGTCAAAATTTGACAACATAGCCACCGTCTTACGCCACAGGGCTCGTACAAACCCCAAACAGCCTGCATACTGGGTACTGGATCAAAAAGGTAAAGAATTTTCGTCTATCACTTGGGAGAAGTTGGCAAGCAGAGCGGAAAAGGTCGCACAGGTCATCCGCGATAAGAGTAATTTATACAGAGGAGACCGTGTTGCCCTGATATATCGGGATTCTGAGATCATAGACTTCGCTGTCGCCTTCATGGGCTGCTTCATCGCTGGCGTTGTGGCTGTTCCAATCAACGATTTCGACGTCTCGACCACCAATCTTTCGGATTATCACAGACTGAATGTAATTCTCACGACCACGCAGGCGCATCTAGCCCTTACCACTGATGTGAACCTGAAAAATTTCCAACGAGACATAACAGCCAATAAGCTGAATTGGCCTAGAGGAGTAGAGTGGTGGAAAACGAATGAATTTGGGAGCTTCCACCCGAAGAAAAAGGACGAAATACCACCTCTGATCGTTCCGGATCTCGCATACATCGAATTTTCTAGAGCTCCTACAGGCGACCTTCGGGGTGTTGTAATGAGCCATAGGACCATCATGCATCAGATGGCTTGTCTCAGCTCCATGCTTCAGACCATACCTACCAACAACAACGATACGTTCAATCCAAATCTTCGTGATAAGGCAGGACGGCCCATGACGGGATCAAACGCAGGAGAAATCCTATTGAGTTACCTCGATCCTCGCCAAAGCGTTGGTCTAATACTGGGACTGCTCTTCACTATCTATGGCGGTCACACTACCGTTTGGATGGAGGCTCGGGCTGTTGAGACCCCGGGTCTTTACGCGAATTTGATCACCAAGTACAAAGCAACGTTGATGATTGCGGACTATCCAGGCTTGAAACGTGCAGCATACAATTATCAGGCAGACCCTATGACGACGCGCAACTTCATGAAAAAATTTGAGCCCAACTTCTCGAGTGTTAAATTATGTTTGATTGATACACTGACAGTCGATAGCGAATTTCACGAGATTTTAGCGGACAGGTGGCTCCGACCTTTGAGGAATACAAGAGCGCGAGAGCTTGTGGCGCCCATGCTCTGTCTTCCAGAACACGGTGGCATGGTAATAAGCGTACGTGATTGGCTTGGTGGCGAAGAGCGGATGGGTTGTTCACTGGGAACGCATTCTTCTGATGATGATGAGAGTCATGACGAGAAAAAGGATGCCAAGGTTGTTGTTCCAGGAAATGCATACGGCAGTCTCATCGGCGGAGGCCCGAAGAAGCCGGTAGGCCCCAAAGCACGAACAGAATTGAGTGAGGTCCTATTGGACAAAGAGTCGTTGAAGACAAACGAGGTGGTGGTAGTGGCTATGGGCGATGAAGCCAGACGACGAGCAGACAACGAGCCAGGGACGGTCCGAGTCGGAGCTTTTGGATACCCGATACCCGACGCAACTCTGGCAGTTGTAGACCCTGAAACGAGCCTACTTTGTACTCCTTATGTCGTTGGAGAGATCTGGGTTGACTCTCCCTCGCTGTCAGGTGGCTTTTGGGCGTTGCCTAAACACACCGAAACAATCTTTCATGCCAGACCATATAAATTCCAGGAAGGCAACCCTACGCCCATGGCTATTGAGCCAGAATTTCTTAGAACTGGATTGCTCGGATGCGTCATTGACGGTAAGATATTTATCTTAGGACTTTATGAAGATCGCCTACGGCAGAAGGTTGAATGGGTGGAGCATGGCATGGAAGTAGCAGAGTACCGCTATTTCTTCGTCCAACACCTCATCATCAGCATTATGAAGAACGTACCCAAGATCTATGATTGCACCGCCTTTGATGTGTATTCAAATGATGAGCATCTACCAATCGTCTTGCTTGAGTCGCATGCCGCTTCTACAGCGCCTACGACTTCTGGAGGACCACCTCGACAACTCGACACTGCACTTTTAGACTCTTTGTCCGAGCGATGCATGGAGATATTGTATCAAGAACATCATGTGCGAGTCTATTGTGTCATGATCACAGCTCCAAACACTTTGCCAAGAGTTGTTAAGAACGGTCGACGAGAGATTGGCAATATGCTATGCCGGAAAGAATTCGACTTAGGTTCCTTGCCCTGCGTACATGTCAAATTCGGCGTCGAGCGAGCTGTATTGAACTTGCCTGTGGGCGTTGACCCTGTTGGCGGCATCTGGTCGCAGGTCTCGACAACAGCCAGGCAAGAAATCTTACAGCATCAGGACAAACAATACTCTGGCGTTGATTACCGAGAGGTAGTCATTGACGACAGGACCTCGACACCGTTGAACAACTTCTCAAGTATTGTGGATCTGCTACAATGGCGCGTCGCAAGGCAAGCAGAAGAGTTGTCGTACTGCACTATCGACGGCCGCGGCAAAGAGGGGAAAGGTGTGAACTGGAAGAAGTTCGACCAAAAAGTGGCGGCGGTGGCTCTGTACCTCCAGAACAAGGCCAAGATCAGGCCAGGAGATCACCTCATTCTGATGTATACACATTCGGAAGAATTTGTATACGCAGTGCATGCTTGTTTCTGCCTTGGAGCTGTAGCCATCCCAATGGCGCCACTCGATCAGAACCGCCTGAACGAAGACGCACCCGCTTTCCTCCATATCATTGCTGACTTCCGCGTTAAAGCTGTCATCGTGAATGCAGAAGTCGATCACTTGTTAAAACAAAAGATCGTCTCTCAGCATATCAAGCAGTCTGCACAGGTCCTGAAAGTTGGCGTACCTTCTTACTACAACACTGCAAAACCACCGAAGCAGTCAAGCGGATGTCGAGATCTAGGCTTCACAATGAAGCCTGCCTGGATCCATTCTAACTATCCTGTTCTAATTTGGACATATTGGACGCCTGATCAACGGCGCATAGCGGTACAGCTTGGTCATGATACGATCATGGGTACTTGTAAGGTGCAAAAAGAGACTTGCCAGATGACGAGCTCTAGGCCTGTTCTTGGATGCGTGAGAAGTACGATGGGATTGGGATTTGTTCATACCTGCTTGATGGGCGTCTTCGTTGGTATGTTCGTGCTCTATCAGACTCTCGGCCTATTCCTAATACCTCTGTAGGGGCACCTACCTACCTCGTCTCGCCGGTCGATTTTGCTTCGAATCCCATGTCTCTTTTTCTCACTCTATCAAGGTACAAGATCAAGGATACTTACGCCACTGGGCAAATGTTAGACCATGCGATGAACACCATGCCCGGGAAAGGCTTTGCACTTCATGAGCTCAAAAACATGATGATCTCGACCGAAGGCAGGCCACGGGTAGACGTCTGTAAGTGATCATTAGCTCCCGCGTTGGTTAGACCGCAGGCTGATAAGACGCAGTCCAGAAAGTTCGCCTACACTTCGCAGGGACCGGCCTTGATCGAACGGCCATCAACACCATCTACTCACATGTCCTCAATCCTATGGTCGCCTCACGCTCATACATGTGCATTGAGCCCATAGAGCTATGGCTCGACACACGAGCTCTGCGAAGAGGACTCATCTATCCTGTCGATCCTGATTCTGATCCTTCTGCTCTTCTGATCCAAGACTCCGGGATGGTGCCTGTCAGTACTCAGATCGCGATTGTCAACCCTGAGACTTGCAGACTTTGCCACATTGGTGAATACGGGGAGATCTGGGTGCAGTCTGAAGCCTGCGTGAAGTCTTTCTATGGATCTAAAGATGCTTTTGACGTTGAGAGATTTAATGGTCGAACGGTCGACGGAGATCCTCATGTTACGTATGTAAGGACAGGCGATCTAGGCTTCCTACACAACGTCGTCCGGCCTATTGGTCCCGGAGGTCAGCAGGTGGAGATGCAGGTATTGTTTGTCCTCGGCGGCATTGGTGAGACATTCGAGGTCAATGGCTTAAGCCATTTCCCAATGGACATCGAACATTCGATTGAGAAGTGTCACCGAAACATAGTGACAAATGGCTGGTAAATCCTCACTCAGAGCTCGTTCCCACTTCCCCGAGCAATGCTAATACTTGGCTCTTAGCGCGGTCTTCCAAGCTGGTGGCCTTGTCGTTGTCCTCGTGGAAGTTGTTCGAAAAGCCTACCTTGCCTCCATCGTCCCCGTCATCGTCAATGCTGTACTCAACGAGCATCAAGTCGTCGTTGACATTGTTGCGTTTGTCACAAAAGGCGACTTTCCACGCTCGCGCCTCGGCGAGAAGCAACGCGGCAAGATCCTTGCCAGCTGGGTCACCAGGAAAATGAGAACCATAGCACAGTTCGGCATTCGAGACGCGGATGGCGCCGATAGCCAGATCACTGAGGTCGCAGAGCCAAGAAGTACGATGGGAAGTGTCGTCGGTGTAGGTAGCTCATTGAAGAATGTTGAGACTGTCAATGCACCACGAAAACATCAAACGCGACAGCAAGCACAGGACTATGCGACCTTACCCACAGGCATCTCCGAGATGCCAGCAACCTACGAAAGCTCGATAGTCGAGTCCCCACCTCTCCCACCAGCTGACGAAGACAGGGACGATACGCCCACTGAATCTCGCAGCAACAACAACCACTTCCCATCCAGAGCTGATGATGACAATGAGGACAGACCGCCCTTGCAAGCACACAATACACGAAACGACTTCCTTCCAGCCCACAACGACACCGGTTTACCATCTCCAGAGCACTACCCCAACTACGCAACCTACACCGCCAACCACGAGCCCAACCCTATATTCAGTCACCCCGACACACCCCCTTTCGATTTCGTCTCCGACCCCCCACCAGCTCCCGCCCGTTACGATTCCAAACCAAGCCTCACCTCCCAACGTGTCCGCGAGCCCGAAGGCGATCTCTGGTCCCTCCCGTCGCAGCAACGACACCCACAATCACAGTCCAAGAGCGCTTCCCCGCGCGACTCGAGGACCAGACCGAGCGGACCGAGCCATACCCCCTCTACCGGCTCCACGGACCGCTATGACATCGGCGGTGATGACGGTTGGCGGCAGGACGCGATTATGCACATGAACCTGGCGCGCGGTGGGAGCGAGAGGGAGACGCATGTTGGGGACAGGAGTGGTGGGCTTTACGGAGCTTATGACGGGAGCGGATACGGGCACGCGATTTGAGGGCACGTGTTCGATGGGGGATTTTATGAATGACGCAACTTTTTGCTCCTGAGATCGAGGACATATAGAAGGAGGCTGAGGCGTTAGCTGCGTGCGGCGGCATGGCGTCGATGTTCGGGGAGGCACGTTTGGTGGTGGAAAGGTCTCCCTTTACGTTGTATCAGTGAGAGGGGGTTAGTGTTGAAAAAGCAAGATTTGTAGAGCCATGATGGAGCCAGTACGACCTTGGGCGCTATTTCACTGCACTTCGGTATCTTGTGATCTATCATCCTGATCAAGATCTCAGTATGACTATCTCCTCCTACCACCAGCACCTTTGACCTTCTTCGCCTTCCCGCCTCCCTCTTTCCCACCCTTCCCTTTCCTCCCCTCCTGCCCCTTACTCCTCCCCATCCCACCACCCCTCTCGTCCCCCTTTCCCTTCTTCCATACCCTCCCTTCTTTCCTCTCCCTCCGATCATCCAACATCTTCTTGTCCTTCCCACTCAGCTTCCCCGCTTTCTTTTTGCCCAGCCCCACAGCCCCATTCAACTCAGCCTGCCCGCTCTTCTTCGCGACCTGCTTCTCCTTCTCGCTCTCAAACCATGTTCGCTTGGGTCTCGATTTGATCTCCGACTCATGCTCCACCATGTTTTCTCCTTTGCGGAGATGCATTTCGGCGCCCGCGAGGGCTTTTTCTTCTTTCTCTTCCTTCAGTATCGCTTCCACTTCGCCTTCTAGAGCCTCGGCTTTCCGCGCACAATCGTCCGCCAGCCCGGCTTCGACGACTCGACTGACGATCTTCGCGCCCTGTGCCTTCCCACTCTTGACAGCCTGCTTGACCACCTTACGGTCCGGCTCCGCAGCGATGGTGCAGGACCTACCGGATCGGCCGGCCCGCGCTGTTCGGCCGACTCGGTGCAGGTATATTTCGTGCGACTGGGGCGCTTCGTAATTGATCACGGTGGAGACGTTGGAGATATCGAGACCCCGGGAGGCTAGATCCGTGGCGAGGAGGTGGGTGCACTGGGATGAGCGGAAGGAGGCGAGGGCCGAGAGACGCTGAAATGATTGTCAGCCGGGAGTTGAGAAATATGGACGAAGCAGTAGACTTACTTGCTCTTGTGACATACTACCATGGAGTTCACAAGCTTTAATGCCACAGAGGCCGAATATGATACGGACTCTGTGGGCTTCCTTTTTCTGGCGGAAGAAGATTATCGCTCGGTCTCTGTATATGTTCTGACATAGAAACATCAGGTAGCCCAGTCTTTTATCTTCTCTCCCTGGTCGTAGGCGAACAAATTCCTGTACAAGGGTTCCTACAGTCTGTTTTCTTGCATCGACCATGAGTCGTACTGGTCGGTTCAAACCCACCCGGATGAGTTTGTCCACAGTGTCTGTCATGGTAGCCGAGAAGAGCATAGTTTGTCTAGACTTGGGTATCGTGGTCAATATCTCATTCAGCTCATCCGCGAAGCCATCTTCTAGCATTCGATCTGCTTCGTCCAGCACCAGAATCTCGAGCGTATCCACAGTAAAGCTTGCTGAATTGCGCATATGATCGATGAAGCGGCCAGGCGTAGCAATAATGACATCTGGCCTACTTCTCAGCACACTCTCCTGTTCCCGCAGACTAAAACCTCCAACGAGCTGGCAAAAAGTGACATCTGTGAAACTGGCGAGTGTCTTCGCTACATTGAAGCACTGCACTGCCAATTCTCTCGTTGGCATTAGGACGGCAACACGGCTCGTAGGTACTTTCTTTGGCCGGTACAAGAGTCTTTCCAGAATAGGTATGATAAATGCTGCTGTTTTACCAGATCCTGTTACCGCACCACCGACAACATCCTTCCCTTCGAGGGCAATGGGTATCGTTTTTATTTGAATTGGTGTGGGTTCTGAGAACCCAACTGCTGCTAGGCCCCGTAGGATTGGCCTTGAAAGAGACATGCTTTGGAATGAGGCTGAACCAATCCCTTTGGTCTTGGCCTTACTGTTCTTCTCTTCAGGTGCAAAAAAAGCTTCTCTTCGGGCTTGCTCCTCTAGGTCATCAATCTCTTCAGGGGAGGATGCCCGTCCAGTGTCGTCCGGATGGGGTACGGGCTCCGCAACGGACTCAACATCAGAACTGGCCGCCGAATTCCGATTTTCATCTCTCTCGTCCTCACTTCCCTCCTCTTCGCTAGCTAGAGCTCCCATACCAAAAGCATCTTCCGCTAACGTCTCATCGTCCTCCTCCTCCTGCGCATCGGACTCTTCTTCTCCAGAGTCTACCTCATTCTCGTGTTCGGCTTCAATGTCTCCTTCCTCATCACTCAAGGAGACATCTATGCCAATCTGCTCCTCCGCGCCTCCTTTTCTCCTTCTCGAAATTAGCTCATCAAGATCCACCCCCCTCTTATCCCCACCCACAGCAGGCGCCGTAGTATTGCCATTCAAACCCCAGCCATCAAAGCTCTCGGTAACTCCCGCATCCACATCTCCAATCTGAAATTCAAAATCTGAATTCATCGCCCCATCGTCCTCGCCGTGCGCAGTCCATGTCTGGTCCTCTTCGTCTAGGTCTATAGTGCCATTTCCGATAGGTGCGATCTCCGCTTTCCGTCTCTTGTTCTTCGCTTCCTTTCCTTCTTCTCCCATAGTGTTATCTTTGGCGTGACTCTGGCCTTCGTCAAGGTGACGCTTGCGTTTATGGCCATTCCAGACGGATTTGGGGGGAGCTTGAAGCTTGGGATCTTCGTCTTCTTCTCCTCCTAAGGGGGACGATTGATCATCGTCAATTGTTCGAACGAAATCATCGTCACCGTCTGACTCGGTCATCCAAGGAGCCATATCAGTATAACGGGTGGAGCGACTCCTCGCTTCGCTCGTACCTATGGGTTCTTGCAGCTTCGAAGTATTCTAGTAGCTGAATAGGTAAACACCGAGGTTCAGCCGGCACTAGATTTGGGTGCGTGGTGGCGGTGGTGGCGGTAGAGTACTGAGTACGTTGTACCTCAGTAGAGAATCGAGGGCATGAATTATACGAGAAGTAATGTCTGCCACTCAAACACTCGTCTAGGCCTCATCTCACACACTGTTCGCCAATAGCTTTCGAGTTTATCTACTGGTCTGCGTGTTCAAGTAATTGGGGCCTAGAAAGGAGAGAAGGTCTAGTTTTGTCTGTCTGATGCTGACCTAGTTACAGGAGAAAGAAGATTGACTGAATGATCTGTAAAAGATCTGAATTTAAGGAAAATATAGCAAGCTGAGAACCTGAGCCGTCGACAAATTCATCATGGAAGGTGGGTCGGCCGTAGATTCCTTGGCTACATCCAAGAGCCTTGGCTAGAACTGTGGCCATGGAGACGCGGCCAGAGATTTCCACACCATCTGAACCCCCGTGAGAGGGCGCTTTAGCTAGAAGATCACTCGCCCATGAAATCAATCATGGCTCCAAGGCAGAAAGATGTATAGGTTTTGAGAGTATGCGTGAAATCGTCCGTCTTCATCTTCTCAGAGTCGTACGCTCGTGTTCAGCACGAGTTGGCACATGTTCACCCTTGTCCATGGTCAGCGAAGCTTCTTCTTTCTAAAAACATCTGGCCATGTCTTACAGCTTGCCCTTCTTGAAGCCGATATGGCGCATCGTGCCCACATGCTGGAACTCGTACTTAGCCAACCACTGTTTGCGCCAAGTGACAGTATCCTCTATGTCGTCGGAATAGAGGATGTTGACCATGATTGCCTTTGCTTGACGGCTGCCCCCACTGATCCAATGGCAGATGTCATTGTACGGCAGGAAAGGAGCACACTCGAGGAGGTTGTGATCTGGACTCAAGGCTGCAAGAATGCGATCCAATAACGTCCGTCCTATACCTTGGTGATAGAACTCTTGATGGACCATGAGCTCAAGTTCGACGCTGCTGCGAAACATTGTGTCTTTACCCCCATAATTGGCAGCGACAGCGAAGCCAACGACATTTTCTTGCTTCTTTCGAATGATATCTCCCTGATTACGACAAGACTTCTCTCCCATGTGGATAGCAACAACAAACGGGTTCTTCTCATCCTCAGCCTCTTGTAGACGATCGCGCCTGTAAACAAGCTCAAGTCAGTGTTGCTGGTTCAGGAAAAGATGTCGAGCAAGAAGACATTATAAACAGGTCTCAAAAGCCCCATGCTTCTGAAAATGGTCTTGCAACCTATTTGGTCGTTCGGGATAGGGGGAATTCGCTCAGCACATATACATACCAGTACAAGTCGTCGACAGGGTCTAGGTGTAGCACAAAGCTTGTCTCGCGCACGTGGTAGTTGTAAATATTCATGACCTGGCCCATATCCTTAGACTCAGCGGGGCGAAGGTATACATTGGCGGCAGGAGCATGCGGATTAAGCGGAATCACTCTTGTCCTCTCTTCTTCTATAAGCGCCCGTCGAAGGGCTCGCTTTTCTTCCTTTGTCATACCATCTATACCGGAAGATATAGTCTTTGGTTTGGCCGCAAGCTTGGCCTCGTAATCTTTCATAGCCTCTGCGGCGCTTTGGTGGCGACGTGCTTGAGTGAAGTCGTCATTGGAAGTTCGAGTTTCATGCTCAGTTTTGTTAATAGGACTGAGCACGTTCACATAACCCGCAACCAAACCCTCTCCAGTTTGGAAATCAGGGCTTGCCGTGTTGACAATTACACGATTGCTCTCCTCCGAATCTGCAGCATGTTCCTCTCTCCAGGCCTCAACGACCGAGAGGCGCTCGTGGCTCTGAGGGTTGAAGGGCCGACGGTGGTCCCACTCATCCCCTACAGGTGGCGGATTCATCTTGCCATCCCAATCGACTAATTCTGAAGTGTAATCGACCGACTCGAATTCTCTTGCCGGTTTTTTGCCTTTCTTGACTGAAGACTTCGCACCATCCAGAATAGCACCGTTCCTCGATGAGGACGCTAAGTTGGCATTCTTTCGTCTGCTGTTGACTTCTAGGAGGGCGCCAGCGTCACGTCCAGCTTTGGCGTCATTTTTTCTCGCTCTCGCGCTGTAATTACGATCCTTGTGTTGATCGGCTTGTGATTTCGTATCCTTGTCCGTGGCTTTGGACTTTGAATCAGCTGCAGATGAATTCAAATTTGAAGATGAATTCCTAATGTGGGGTGGGACGTAGAGAATTTGCTCGTTAGTCTCTTGAGTATTGCTATAAGCGGGCTGAGCTATTGGGGATGGGCAAGACGTTTCTGCACGCAGACCTGCAGCAATCTCTTCGTCCATATCGAGGACCGGTTGAATTGCAGTGACCTCCTCGTTCATGTCGATCGTCGGTCGGTAGCTGTGTTCTTTTTGTTGAGGCGTTGGCGATGGAGAGGTGACCGGAAGGGGACCTTTGTTCGTTCGAGGCCTCGTCGCAGATGGACCCTGGAGGTGAGGCGGAAGTTTGTTATTCTGCATTGCAGAGATCGTGTACTTTCCAGGCTCGAGGCCTTCTTCAAGAGCGCTGGACCTGGTAACAGTGGTGACAGAAGGGCTAACTGATCTTCTGAGGTGAGGTAGGAGAATTTCATTCTTATTGTCCGGTTCAGAATGAGTAGGTTGCACTTTGAGGTGCGGAAGGGCTACACAGCTCTGTTTCTTTGGCGGAGTGGACACTTGATTGATCGTTGCTTGTGTAGCAACGGTAGGCGAGGCGATGCTAGACTTTTGCGCGTCAAGTACTCTGACCTGCGATTTATCTTGAGCGGGAGAAGCAGCTTCCAATTCGTCGCTCTCAAGCGGAACTCCAGGTGAGGGCTGCATGGTCTTTGCGAGCACATCTTCCTGTATTGTTTTCACCTGTGAGGCCTGTTCAGCATCGAGTCGCTCATCATGTTGCAGCTGCTGGAGTTGATGATGCAACGAGTCTGGAGCATGGCCATCTTTCCGGGAAGCAATATAGGCTGCAGCTTGGACTTCATCTTTCTCGAGAGCTGCCGAGCGTGGTGACCCGTTCATTTCATAAGGCTTTTGCGCCTTGGACGTGGATCCAGTTGCTCGTGATTTGAGCTTAGCTTGTTGTCGATTGAAAGAATTGTCTGCAATTTCGCGCTCTGCTTTTGGCATTCGGTAGATCGGCAGCTTTGTCATGCCTGGTCTATCGATGTCTGCTGCAGAACTGTTCCACTCAGTAGGCGGAGCCTCAGGTGGACTTACGACTGACCAGCATGAGGGTTTCCGGTCGGTTATGACTTGCGTGGATGAGGTTTCGCTCTCAGTAGGCTCTGAGACATCACAGAAGAAGTGCACGGGATCAAGCTCTGGACGAGATGCGTCCATCGTTACGGTTTGAGTGCGAATGAGTGGCTGATGATTCGACTTCTTGTCTTTGACGTGAAGTCGAAGGTGAGGAGCAAGAGGTTGAACAGATCTTGAAGTCATCGTCGACGCTGGGTTGTTGGTCGTGGTAGAAGCGCTAGGCCAGTTGTCGATGGCGATCAGTTTCTCCACATTGTCGCCATTCTGGGTAGTTAATGGGTCTCCAGCCCCGAACCTCTCCTTGTTCTTGTTTACTTCATCTGGCTGGAAGCCACGACGGCGTCGACCAGAACCGACACTTGGGGTGCGCTGGCTTTGGAAAACTGCTACGGTGGCTTCAGGAAGCGCTTGGTGACTGGAAGACCTTCGGTAGTCCCTACCTGTATAATTATTCAGTAAGACTTATGTTAGATGTCCTATAGGAAGAAGAGCTAAAGACTACCTCGACGAGAACCGCTATAGCCACGAGTTGAGCCTGCGTTACTCATTGAGCCTCGATATTGAATGTGCTTTGCTGATGCAGGTATGTCTGTAGAATCAGTGACTGTTGTCGGAGAGGATATCTGGTGATTTCGGTTGAACTTGTGGGGGGTGATGGAAGAAGATGGTTGTGGAGTTGATTGGTGATTGGCCCTACAAGAGTTCCGAATTGCGCCAAGACTTCCTGCCTTCTTTCACATTGCGCTTTTCTTCACTCGAGTCTCATGTACTTACTTGGTTTTTTCCTGATTACACTCATCCATATACCGTCAAGATTCGTCCTCGACGATTCTCTACTTGCAGGGGCATATTTATCTTGCCCTTTAGCCTTATCCTGTCGCCGTGTGCCTTCGTTGGTACACTGCATTCGAGGACTTAGAGTACAGCCATCTTTGATGTTGCCAGCGGTGGGTTGAAGAAGCCCTAAGGCTGATCATTCCGGCAGAGAGTATTCTTTGCGTCTGCCAGCTGATGTGCATTTCTCTACCGAGTATGACCTCGGAACAACAGCTGTGTCTGTTACTGTATTTGCCAGCTCGAGGTCGGTATACGGGGCAGCTTTCTTGGGTGTGTGAGCTCTGCATCGTTGCACGTGTCCCGGTTTCTTGTTTGCCCCGAACCAGCGAAATGGTCTTCAGCCAAGTCCACGATATCGTGGGAAGCGTGCGACAATCGGTCAATGCTTCTGTATCGTTGATTTTGTCTCGCAGACTGAGCGTTTCCATGCTGCTGAAAGCGCATACGCCGTGTCATTTTCTGCAGTATCGCGTACGACAGTCTCTTCCCTTAGCGACATAGGTTCGCGAGGAACTCAGAAGGGTCCTTGTGGCTATGCGTCGAGTGTTGAGGATTGAACCTTGCTGCCAGAGATGGAGTGACGCCCGGAAAGAGCAAAGAAGGAAACCCCATCCGAAGGACTAATGCGCTAATTGCGATGTGATCAACTGCGGGTCTTAAGAGAAGAGAAAGTTCGATAGATGTGTTGAGCAAAGTCAACTTCACATCAAACGCGACGTTGGTGGGAGAGCAAGCGAAGGGAAAATGTGAGCCGCTTCCCATCTCTGAAAGACCTCTGGACCGCCGAATTCAACACTCCAAGTCAACTGAAGCAGTAACATCAGTAGTTCGATGCTTTCAATTTTGCGCAAAGCTCGGTTGAAGGATAAAGAGATGAGAAT
Source organism: Platismatia glauca (assembly GCA_963556305.1). Taxonomy (NCBI): domain Eukaryota; kingdom Fungi; phylum Ascomycota; class Lecanoromycetes; order Lecanorales; family Parmeliaceae; genus Platismatia; species Platismatia glauca. The sequence continues at coordinate 524,846 of OY745779.1, read as the reverse complement.
TTTGATGCTGTTAGTAGACTGAAGTATAGCATTCAACCAGCTTTGCTGATGCTTCCTCAGAGGGCTGGACAATGCCGGCAAAACCACAATCGTCAAGCGATTGATGAACGAAGACGTGAACACGGTCAGCCCAACACTTGGTTTCATCATAAAGACCATTGAGTACGAAAGGTGAGCGAACGGCAGGACTCAAGTCGAGGAATCCGCATTTGTTGACTACGTGAAAAGCTACCGACTCAACATTTGTATGGGGATTTCCCATCGTCCTTGGGCTGCGCACGACTGACCATTCTCATGGGGAATAGGGGACGTAGGTGGCCAGAAGACACTGCGCACTTATTGGCGGAACTACTTCGAAAAGACAGATGCTTTGATTTGGGTGGTTGATGCAACGGACTGGCTACGGATCACTGACTGCAGACAAGAGCTTGGATCTTTGTTGCTGGAGGAGGTAGGTCTCTCCGCTGGTCACTTGATCCAACTATACTGATTAGCGAGTAGCGGCTCACGGGGGCAAGTCTACTCGTCTTCGCCAACAAGACCGATGTAGGTAGCTGCATGACTGATGATGAGATCAGGAAGGTACGAGACCGGTATTTTTACCAGGACTGTGAGGAGTTGGACGGCTGACATCACCAGGGACTGCAACTTGATGCAATCAAGACGCACAAGTGGACCATCCTCCGATGCAGCGCAGTCACCGGGGAGCATCTGCAGGAAGGATTGGCATGGGTAGTCCAGGATGCAAAAGACAGACTGTTCTTGTACTGAGAGTCGAGTCTAGGGGCACTCGGGCATTGTTTGCGGCGCTATAAGAGGATTGTTACCCCTGCCACGCTGAAAACTTACCTGGAGCTGATAGGCTACACTTTGGTGGGGCGCCGACCTAGGAGAAGAAAGTCTATAAGCAGCTGCGGGCCACAACAAACAGACCCGCAGACCACGTCTTGTAGAGGCTTTGATCATTTCGATGGCGTTCAATATTGCGATTGAGATTTTTGCTTAGGGCCATGCGACTTCTTGTGCAGGGCCACTTTCTCTTTGCCCAGTCGCTGTTGTGACTGCCATTCCAACTCGCCGCTCCGCTGTCCTTGCGGCCAAGACCAGCAAAACCTGCCCACCCCGTACTTGCACCTTGTACTATCACAAGTAGATCAACGCTCGTTGCCATAAGGCCATTGAAAACCTTGATCACGCAATGCCTACAACGACTGATACCGACGGCTCAGAAGATGTTAATGACTTTCTGTTGCGCATTCGAGACCTTTCGCGGAGGCGGGACATAGAAGATGAAGAGCGGACAAGGAAGCTGGAGGAGGAAATAATACAAGGGCGTAAGCAGAGGCAAGCCCGGAGAGCAGGTCTGCATCCTTGATGCGGAGCATGGAGCCGTCATCACAGCGTGGTGAAGATGTGTTGAGCTAATGCAATTGCACAGAGCGCGCGCGGTCAATCTCGCCCACCAAGGACAAATCCTCGAACGCAGGTACTCCCAGCTCCATGCGCTCTGGAGACGAAATGTCTAGTCTGGACAATCTCTCCAACTCCCCAGCCTTCCAGCCGCCATCATCTGACCCGTCCGCTCCGAACGACACTCCTCGTAAGACCAATGGCGGCGGCCCTACCAAGATGAACGACACAAGATCTAATACTTTCCCCCGAGAGCTTCCACAGCCACCGCCAAAACCCCAAACAATCTCCGCCCCTTCTCCAAGTGCGGCAATGGCTCCTTCACGCGTTGGCACGCTCTCATGGCAGCAGCGGCCTTCATCACGCGGATCAACGGGCTCGAGCGGCCGCCCATTGTCCGTGGTAGCTTCAGAAAACAACGTCTCAAAATCCCCGCGCGCAGCTGCAGACCTTGCTCCTACGAATGATGATAGCATGTCCAGGAGCCATATTTCGCAAGCTCTAGGGTCGAAAGATCCTACTTGGTTCAAGCAGACGCAGGATCGAGGATTTGGATCTCCAGCATTCAGAAGGAACCAGGATGATCCATCAGATACATCATCGATGATGGGCAGTAAGCGGTTGCCCGGGATGTCAAGAGAGAGCAAAGCCGAACCTGAAGATTATACGAGTCTGCCTCCTGGGAGTGGTCGTTCTGCGTCGCCATCAAGAGAGGGTTCAATCCGTGGCATGTCTGGACTGAGCCACAAATACTCGAAGTCTGCATTACTAGCATCCGCTTCTCCTCTACCGACTATGAACAGTCAGAAATTCGATCCTCCCTCCAATACAAGTTCATCTATGGGCGAGAACTCGTCGATCGCGCGGACGCTGGCGATGTCTCCTTCACAGGGTCGTCTTTCTCCAGAGCATCTGGACCGGCCTGTGTCGCCTACCAAAGGTGTTGGAGGGTTCGTCCAAAGCGCAATGCTGAAGCGCTCAGATAGCGTTAATAAACGGTGGAGCGCACAAGCAGGTCCGGGTTTATGCAGGGGAAATTCTATCGCAAGTAATCGCAGTGGTTACGAGGGTGCAAGATACCCCATGGGAGGAATCACTCCTCTTAAGGACTCAAGACCAAATAGTATGAGTCGCGAGAACTCCACAGAAACGACCTCTAGGCCTGGATCAAGTCACAGTAATATTACTCTAATTCAAGGACATATCGAGGATTCTCGGACAAGTGATGCTGCAACTTTGGCTAGCATCAAGCCCGACTCGTTCGATGACGAAGTCTCCAAACCAGCATCCATGAATAGCAAGCCACCTCCACCGTCAAAACAGGATGACTATGAACCAACGATGAGTCCGCCGGCAAGCCCGAGCAAGAAATGGAGTCCTACCAAAGCAAGCTGGTTGGAGAATGCCATCAACAGGCCCGACTCTCCTAAGGTAAGGTTGCCTGCGCCTCAGCAGCCCGCATGGATGGCAGAGATCAATCGAGCAAAGCAGCAGCGCGGAAGCACTGATCTGTCTAAGGGAGGGAACTTCAAGGAGGTAGCCACGGGTGGACTAATCCGCTCCCCTCCGCCCGGCGCGGGCTATAAGCCACCGGGCATTGGTGGGCTTCCAGACGGCTTCAGCGCGGGCGTAGCAATGAAGCCTCGAAATAGTAGTCCAGAGAGAGTCAGCCAACGACATGAGTCGCCGAGGGCTACAAATGACAATGTCGAGCTTCAAGAACCTTCTTCGCCTCATACACCGCCACTGAACGAGTCAGCAACGGAGGCCGATCCGTCCCGTAAATCACGAGCCAACGAGAAACCTGCAGACTCACCGTCAGCGAGGATGTACGACTCTCAACTAGGTTCTCGTACGCAATCGCCTAAGGCGGCTAAGCCAAAGCCTGAAACGCCTCCGAAAATTGGTCTCAAGTCCACACTCAAATCGCGGCAAGCTTCTGGAGAAGGAAAGAACAAGGATGAGCCTGAATTCAAGAACGTCTTTGGAAATCTCAAGCGCACACAAACACAGAATTACAAAGCTCCTGATGAACTGAAAGATAATATATTGCGTGGGAAAGCCGGACTAGCTCTGACTGGTGGCCCCAAAAGGACCGAGCATCAGGATGAATTCAAAGAAAGCATATTGAAGAAAAAGGAGGGGATGCTTGCCCCTTCAGCCTCTACAAGAATTACGAGTGCGAGCTCCAAATTCCAGGGCCATAACGTACCCGAGGCGATTGCCAAGAGGCAAGGGCTCACAAGGTCCGAGAGCCTTCTAAGCAATGAGAGCGCAGAGGGAGTAGGCGAACCCATCAAAGCCGAAGCATTGGCTAAATTACAGCACTTGCGAGACAAGCCAAAAATGGTACCTAAACCGCCCAACGCCGTAGCGAACGCGAAGACAGATTCGGCACCCAAAGACACGCTGGGCGGCGAATTCACTTCTTCGCTTGCTGGTATACTTCGAAGAGGCCCATCGCCGATTGCCAACAGCGGCAAGTCCGCTGTAGCGCAGTCATCGGGTGGCAATCAGGATTTGCACTCAATAGTCAAACCGAACGATGGAGAGGCAGCTTCAGTAGGGCCACAGTTGAAGCACGCGACCAAAGCCAGAGCACGTGGGCCGAAAAGACGACTACCCACCGTGACACCAGCGACCAAGCAGCATGCCGCAAAAGATACGTCGTTGCCCCAGCTTGAGCCTCGGTCAAAATTATACGTAGCTGAGAACGGACCTCTCGCGTCTGCACACGTCACGAAACCCGACACTTTTTCTCCCACCGTCTACAAACCTGAGTCACGACCGCTCTCTAATATTACGCACAACAATAACAACAACCGCAAGTCCTCTCAACCTTCCCCCCCACGGAAGACATCGACAAGTATAGCTCAGCCATGGGATGTCAGAACTTCATCGCCCACCTCGCAAGGTCATGGGAGAGAGTTGCATAACAAACCCCTTTCAGTCGTCAAAGCAAAGCCCACTCTAAGTCCGAAAGATACGAAGACACCAACTTCTCTAAACCTCACAACTGAGTCTCTCCCTGATACCCCGCTAAAGCGGTTGGCCAATCAAGAGCCCCTTGATGTTCCTTCTAGGTCAGCCAGTGATCAGGAAAGGTACGAACCTACGCCTAAGGAGGATGATAAGCCAACGCCCTCGGTCAAAAGTGCGGCAGCTATTTGGGGACGGTCACCTTTGCAGCCATCCCGACCTAGATCGCCAGTCACATTAGCCACAAGAAAAGATGAAGAAGCCGCTCAGGAAGAGGCAGGTCTTAGATCAAAGGGCTCCGCTTTAAGCCCCGTTGGATTGGGTATCGAGACTACCTTCCGTAGGCCCAAGCCGTCGTTGGACCAAGGTCTACCTTCGCCGGCCACCCCATCGCCCAGATCTCCCCCATTGCCAGGAAAAAAGCCCGCTTCAATTGCGAATAGGGTTGTGTCCCCCAATCTACCATCACCAGCCCCTACACAATCTCCTAAATCATCCCAAAACCATCGTCCCAAGGCATACGACCTCTTCGCCGACGTATTTGACGAATATCCAAACTCCAAAATCAACATAAGCATCGATACACAGGCTATTCTCAGTCCCCTCTCCTCTAACGACAGCTCAGCGAAAATCAAAACGCTCCGCAAACAGATATTTAAGATCACCGAAAACAGCGGATCAGTGCCTGTACCTTCTCACCAAGAACATATTCTCTTCGAAGATTGTTTATACCTCTGTACTCACGTCTTTGGCACCCTCGCCGGGACACGTACCACAGAAGTGTACCTCTGGTGTGGCGACGGTGTCCCACTCTCGTCGATGGAAGATGCCAAGCTGTTCGCCAAGAAGATTTCGAAAGATAACAACGGGAAGCTCATCGTCCTCAAGCAGGGCAAGGAAACGACCAACTTCTTTCAAGCGCTTGGAGGGATCGTAATTACGCGCCGTGGATCGGGCATTCGGCGAGAGACTTCGTCGGGCACAGCGGCCCCGTATCTTCTCTGTGGACGGCGGCATGTTGGGCAAATCGCTTTTGACGAAGTAGACTTTAGTCCGCGGAGCCTGTGCAAAGGATATCCCTACATCGTCTCAGCTCGCTCTGGAAATATATATCTATGGAAGGGCAGCGGGTCCGGTGCGGACGAGCTAGGCTGTGCAAGGCTGATAGGAATGGACTTGGGTCTCACTGGCGAGATTGAGGAAGTAGATGAGGGTCAGGAACCTGACGCTTTCTGGCAATCTTTTCCAGGAGGAAAGCGAGACGCCAGCACCGCCGAAGCAGCGAGCGTAGGGCATTGGCATCTAAAGCCATCTTGCGAGAAGTACACAACGAGGCTATATAGAATCGACGTCGAAGCACCACGCCCAAAGTCAAGTTCAGGATTTATGCAGTGGGGCAGGAGAGGTAGTGCGCCTGCAGACACGAATGCCGCCACAGCGGCGCAGATCAGGGAGATCACACCCTTCGCGCAACTGGATCTCATGGATGATGGCGTCTTCGTGCTTGATACCTTTTTCGAGATCTTCATGTAGGCTCTTCTGCTTTTGTCTCTAAACCTGGAAAGAAGCCTTCGCTGACTGGCCTTATCAAGCATCCTAAGCATCCGCTCCCTCGCGCCCGCGCCTCAGCATAAGTCCACCGAATCCACAGCGTTTCGCGCTGCGTTGATCTTCGCCCAAGAATACGGCATCCTTGCTGCTTCGGCTGAAGATAGGCCGTTTGTACCGGCCGGCTCCGTTGTCATTTACTCGCGGAGTGGATCTCCGAGCGTGAAGGACGCGGAAGGTATACCTGAAGGCATGAGGCGAGCGTTCCGGAAATGGGATGATGGCGGGAGATTGGGAGAGTGTAGGGTTCTGCCAATGACCGCAGCTTTGGAAGCTACGGGGTCTGGTTCGGACACGGGTCTTTCATGAAAGGTTCAACTCTACTTCGGCGTCGTGGTAGGAGGGGGAGCGGTAAGCCGAATCTATACATTTGAGGGTTGAAACGGACCCGAGAATTGGAAGCGGCAGGACATAAAGCTTGGTGGTTGTAAGTTTTACGTTGGGGCCGAAACCTCTGGAAAGCTGTATGTACATAACATTCACATTCTTCTTCTTGTGAATATTTACCATTGCGGGATGGCCCCGGTCTTCCAAGTTCCAAGCGGTGGTCAGAACCTTTCCGTCACTTCACTTGGCGTCAGAAAAGAGCAGGATAACTAGGCCCAGGAGACATAACGTATCTACAGTTCAATAATCTTTTTGGCTCTGGTCTTCCGACAATTCCTCTCGCTTAAACGAACACCCGCTCCCCCTTGCGTGAAGCAAAGAGGAGCTTCTCTTGGCGCTAGTATGCATGCAGATTGTTTGCAATGGCTCTCCTAGCGGATGTGATCTCATCCCAAATGCAAGTTGTGAAGGCCATTTTGGATGTATGGAGCGATAAACTATCACTCGCTGGCATTGCCCTTAGCTTCTTCTGCTGCCATTTTGGTAGCCGCGACCAGACCTCTGTACTGCTTGTTCAAGGGACCTCCTCAACCTGCGGTCCAAGCTCACTGCACTTCTCAACAAATGCCGCCGCGATTTGGAGATTTTCTGCACCGCTCAGAGCCTTCGTAACGGTAGCTTCTCGCCTCTCATGAACCAGCCGCCGGAAAGAGCTGACCAGAAAGCCCGACACCAATTCGACGGACCAAGATTCTGGGATGAGCTCTAGAACGTTCTGCACATCGTACCATAATCCAAAGCGCTCTAGCAGCTCGCTCGTTCGTTCCAACCTGTCGCTGACGTCTTCAATGCGAAGAAATTCCGTGAGAAGGTACCCGAACAGAATGGCTTGCTCCTCTTGAGATGGTGCAGCAATGGCAGCGGATCCTGATGATGGATGGAATATACTTGCTCCACCTAGCAGGCAGTAATTGACAGCGGTATGATAATCTCCAAGCCCATGCGTGAGGAGACGCAGAGCTTGCTTATGCCGACCTTGACGGCCGTCAAGAATGATAGATTCAGGTACCAAATCTTGTTCAAATGGTTCAATGCGCGACAGTATGTTGCCTACATCGTAGGAGAAGTCTGATCCATGACTCCCGCCGATGAGCTCAAGTAGACGCAAACGATCATGCCACCATGGCATGGAGACTGCATTTTCGGTAATGAATTGTCTGTAAGTCGGCTTTGGAGGGCGAAGTGCTCTATAAGTCTCGTAAGATTGCGACAGGATAGCTCGAGCTTCATCAGATGACCCCAAAACGTGAAGCACGTTGTCAAGGTAATATGAGATAAGATCGTTGGCGTATTTCACGTTCTTTTTACCAAAGACCAGATGCTCTAGGTAGACTTTGACGGCGGGAGGAGCCTTCCTCCGTAGTAATATGACGGCTTGCTGAGGCTCCCACTTGACTCTGCTGCTATCGTCGGTGAACACCTGGACTCCAAGAGCTGGATTACGTCTAGCGAGCCACGTGCCATACTCGTCAACCAGACCTGTGTCTTTAATATTCACCAGATATCTGCGAACTTCATTTTCACCATCAGTGAGGCCCCCACCTTCGTCGCGCTCGCCTTCAATTATCCTTCTCCAAGTTTCCAATACTTTTCTGGCCATTCTTCGGCTCTGGTATAGCCTGCTCAGGACAAAGAGACGCTTGTACTGCTCCAACAGGGAGATTGCATGGTCAAAGCAATCTACACCAGAATCAACAAGTGCATAGAGCTCAATCCTCGTCGGTGAAGGCTTTGATATTCTCGAGGGATCTTTTTCATCTTGTTCGAGCAGCACACGGAGAAGAGCTGCATCGACCGTCCGAAAAATTTCAACCTCGTCAGCAATGCTTCCGAAGCCCTTGCGTTGCCGCCAAGCGCCGAGATAACGTTTGATGAGACTCAGCATATCGGGTGTCGCCAGCTCCTCAAAGGTCTTCGGCATTGCTGATTTGAAGCGTGCGACGACCGAGATCAATCCAGCGTGTATCCAGATACCCTTTGGCCCCTCAACGATCTCCTCACGGAGAGCAGGTATTAGAGCCAGTATGACTCGTGGATCCACACTTCCCTCCATAAGTGTTCCTTCGGTGATTCTCGAGTCAGCTGCTTGTATGCTAGACAACGAAATTGGACGAGCGATCATATCAGCGAACAATATCAAGCTGGCTTTCTGGCGGATGTACTCCAGACTGAGAAACTCAGTCTCTGATATAGCTTCTTGACCCCGGATACTGTTAATCACTTGGATGATTCGGCTACGCTCAATCTTGTGATAGGATTTCTCTTGCCAATCAACTTCCAAGACTTCATCAATGGCGGCATTGAGCCTAATTACGAGTGGATTTCTGACAACCCACCAAACGGAAGAACCTGACCATAGAGTCATACGGCCAGTTTGACCTCCGAGGCGATGACCGAAATCAGCTTCCTCCTTGTTTCTGCTCATCTCCAATTCTTCTGTGAGACTTTCAGAGCCCAATTCCAGTGGGACATTCGAAGCTGAATCCATTGTTGAAAGCGATAGGCGTCTGCCGCGCAATAACTCGCCAATCTCTGGGAATGAAACATTCACAGGAGTGTTGATGGTCCGAAGTCCAAAATTTTCCTCGGGAGACGAGTTGCCCAAATTCTGGCCAGCTGCTGTCCATGAAGCGTTGGGAATGTCAATTAACTCTTTGTGTCCACCATCGTTCACATCCCATCTCTGAATCTCAATGACACTGCGATCACTGTCCTCGCTAGATATGATCATGGTAGCCAGCACGAAACCTTCGCGATCCTCATTCGCCGCCGCGATCTCGCTTTCAATTCCGTTTCCATCTAGGACCAAGGATCGAGGATACCGGGTGAATTGCAGTGTTCCTCTCACGACATCTCCATCAAGGTTTACAAAGATCCCAACGCCTGCTTCCTTCAAACTTGTGCCAGTGGTCAACAAGAATTCAGTTGGCGTCGGTGAACATATATGAGGAAGTAATACTGCAGAAGGACGTAAACGAGCAGGTGAGTCCCCTCTGAGCGAATCCGATCGTTCGGGGCGTTCGGGTGGTATTGGAAAAGGTTTATGAGATGTTGATGTTGTTGGAGTATAATTATCTGGTTTTGAGGCGGATCTGTTACGCACTGAATATGGCGATGGTGAGGCATCACCCGTGCTTGGTTCTGGAGTTGTAAGGCCTGATCTATCTCGATACGGAGATTGAGGACTAGGTTGACGTCGTCCGAGCCCTCCAACAAAGGCACCGAGGCTTGTATTCCTCCCATGACCTTTACCATCCGACGCGCCTTCGCTTGAAACTTGACGCGGTAAGCTAGAGAGTCGCGGAGCTGTAGGATCTGGCGTAGCTGATATGCTTTCAACTGTCCCACCTGCGGTATTCTCATCTAGCGATGATATTGGGAACAACGTGATCTTCTGCTGATTCTCAACATCAAGCAAGGCATATGAGTGAAAGTCTGCCACACAAGCAAAATTGCCTCGGCGAGTGGATATGAGACAGCCTGGGAACTCGATATCTCGGACCCGGCGAGCTTCATCACGTATTCGCACAAGCCTAACTTTGTTTTTGACACATATCATCACAACCACCCCATTCTCTTCTGTGACTACTACATTGCTGAGATCAATGCCTCCCACCCACGTGCAATTAGGTACCGTGGCGTTGAAGACAGGGCTTAGTTCAGGCAGACTATAGAAACTCAAGGTACCATTGCAAAGAACACAAGCCTTTTGTACTTTTGGTAGAACTAGAATCTGTTGCACACCAGGTATAATCTGACTAGGACCAGAGATTTGAGGACTGTATGCTGGCTGCAGTCTCGAAGCAAATATATACTGCGGACCTGAAGACTCTTCTGCTGGATCTGCGGGAATGGAGACAAAATGTAGTATTTCTGCTTGAGAAGTGCCAATGTAAAGATTTCCATCACAAAGCTCGACACAAGTGATACGAGCCTCTGCTCTATTCTCTTCAGTTGAAAGTGGAATGTCCTGCACAAGAGGCCTGAGGACATAAGAGCAGGTAGAAGTTCGTTCTGTGTTACCAGGCCGATGGGAGAGCCCACTCGGCTCATCCTCCGACATGTCTTCCTATGGAGACCTCAAGGCCTCATCAGCCTTGTTATAGCGATTTTATCCCATCGTAGAGGTTGTTGTCAGTGTGAGTGAAGACAATTTTCCTGTTGATTTTCGATGAAGACCGTCTCAGCCTTGGCATTTGACTTGTCTCGGGCCGTGCTCGTACTTTCGTAATCGTCAAGCTGTCCTTCACTCCTACGGTCCTGCTACCCAAGCCAATCTAAGGCATTGAGGATTCGGCAAAGGTTTCAATGGACTGTGCGATGAATGCTTCACCTGGATCAAAACGATAACAGGAGTCAAATGCAGCATGGATGTCATTGCGCGAGGGGACACTGCATCCCTCTACGAAAGAGATCGAGAGGATCCCGGCGACAGCGCGAAGGCTACAAATAACGCTTCAACCACCTTCTTGAGCAATGGCGACTCCCTGTCTTCGCAGGAAGACAACAAGTTCCAGAGTGCCATCTCAGCCTGGAGAAGTACGGGTTGCAAAAGCTGCCACAGGACATAGCATAGCTAACACTACCTGTAGATATCGACCTAACTAAGCTCGTTCCAGAGCTCGATTCTACAGCCACCGACATTGTTACACATCAGCGAGATGCTTTATTGTCACGCAAGGATCTGGCTCAGAAGACTAAAGATTTCAGAAAGCTCGATGACGCTGCCAAGCTGGGGGAATTCAAGGGTCTCTTGAAAGGTACGAAAGCCATATGAAGGCCCACCATCGTTGCCTGCTAAAGGTGTACAGCATACCAGACGTTCATTGACCTCCTCACAACTCACGGAAAGACTACCTCTTCGGCCTTCCTCCAAATCTACTCTTCTATCTCAGAAGCCCCAGATCCATACCCATTACTTGAAGCATCTGTTGATGCGCTTTGGTTGTCCGAGGATACGCTTCCCAAGCTTATGTCTGAGAATGAACACCTCCAGAAAGGCATCAGCAATCTCACGCAGCAGTTAGACAATTCGGACCACCAATTAGAGGAAGAACGTGCAGCTAGGAAGCTGCTGGAAGAGTCACGAGATTCCAAAATCAAGGAGGTGGAAACTTCGTGGAAGGCCGTAGTAGAAGAGAAAAAAGGTAATTGGGAAGCCAAGGAACGCAGTTTGGAAGATAAGATCGAGAGCCAAGAACGTCTTCTAAATGAGTTGAAAGCTAGCTATGAAGTCTCACAGCGTTTGGGCCAAAGCGGAGACAACGAGCATGAAGCCCGTCACAACTCTGCCAGTGCTGCTGAATTGGAGATTGTGAGCTCAGATCTCGACAGGACGAGCCAACGCTTGGCAGAAGTTGAGGCGAGGAATGAGCAGTTGAGGGTGGAGCTCGCAGAAGCCTCCTCGTTGATTCCGCGAAAGTCCACTGCAGAAGACGACCCAAATAATGCACGTCTAAGGTCCGAAAACTCCGCGCTGCTGAGGAAGATGGACAACATCAGGTTAGAGAGAGATTCAGAGACCAGGAAGCGTGAGACTCGCATCCGTACACTGGAGAAGAGTGTCCAGATGTCAGAGCGCGACCGAGAAGGGCTGCGCGAGCGTCTTCAATCATGGCGTGACTATGATGAAATCAAACAGGAGCTGGAGATTTTTAAAGTATAGTCTATTTCAAGTCTCGTTTGTAGCTTACTGATCTGCGACAGTCAATCGAATTCTCTACTCTCGACGAGGACGACGTCAACCTAACTGCTAATGGTGACAACAGTAGCGATCTCACTCTCGCCAACGGCGCGGTCACAGGAGACAAGAAGGACTCGCTTGAACAGCTGCTGCTTGCAAGAAACAAGAAGCTAAGCAACGAAATGGCAGTGCTGAGAGTTTCGCATCAGGATCTGCAACAGCAGCTAGAATCAATGCAGGAGACCATGTCCAGCACAAATTCCGAGCTCGAGCGCGCACAGAATCTTAATGCGACCCTGGAAACGGACCTGGCCAAAGTACAACAAGAGGCATCGAATGCCTTCCCATCATCAGCTATGTCTGTCGCTGGGACCTATACATCTCGCTATCCGTCTTCATCATACAATGCCAACTCTTTCCCCAGCCGCAAAGGTAGAGTATCCCCAACATCTTCCATCATATCTGGCTTCGATCCACACAACGCCCAACGCAGCACTCTAGATGCTATCCGAGCGGGTGAGCCTGTGGGAGGGGGCTCTGGAATCATGCCTATGATTCAAGCTCAGCGTGACCGGTTCAAGCAAAAAAACACTCAGTTAGAGGAAGAGCTCTCTAAACAATACAACACTGTCTCCTCCCTTCGGCAGGAAATTGCATCCCTGCAAAAGGACAATCTTAATCTTTACGAGAAATCTCGCTACGTTTCCACCTACAGTCGAGGAGCGCCAGCCTCGTCAGCTTCGGCATACGCGCAGCCTCCGCAATCCACCGCGATAACGGTGTCAGCAGAGACACCTTCAGGCCTCTCTTTAGACCGCTATCGCTCAACTTACGAAGCTAACCTTTCTCCTTTCGCCGCTTTCCGTGGACGGGAGTCCACAAGGGCCTACAAACGGATGAGTCTTCCAGAACGCGTGGTCTTTTCCATCACTCGCATGGTCCTTGCCAATAGAACAAGTCGAAACCTGTTTGCATTCTACTGCTTTTCATTACATGTTTTAATATTCGTAATGCTTTACTGGATGCATTCTTTCGACGTTTCGAAACACGCAAGCAACCTCAGCGAGGCAGTCAACGTGATCGCGGCTGCCGGTGGCAATCCTGGAGCAGACGCGCAACATGGCGAGTGGCTTCAAGAAGGGTTTGAAGCCGGCGCAGGAACTTGATATAGAAGGCAAGAACACGAAGGGGAAAGGACAAGAAAAGCAGCGTGGCGCAGCAGCGGGCACCATGGTGCAGTGCGACTATTTAGGCCTTCCAACATCCAGCCGTCTCCTCACTGGCTATACATGCCAACACGCCTGCATGGGAGGAGAGCGAATGCTCAGACTTGAGCCAGCTTTCACTGTGTTGTGTAGTTCTGGCGCTTGGTAGCCCAGCGCTTATGAGTAATGAGCGAATGGTTTGGCCAGACTCCTTTGAAACGCGAGTAGCCTCATCCTCATCCACCGTTGCAGAGCTCCAATTACACCTGTGATCTTACATCGCTCAGGATCTGGCGGCTTCGATGCATCCGTGAAACGACGGAGCCTGGCCGCAGAAGTGGAGAAGGGGCGCTCGGAGATGCCATCTTTTGGTCTGGAATTGATCCTGTGTTGTCCAGTGTACATGTATGTAAAGTTACCTCTATGCACTCAGCCGTAAGGTTCCTATTACCGGCTTGTTTTCTCTTCAGCGTTTCAGCTTCAATTCTTGTGGACTCTAGCTTAGCAAGAATTAGCGGTCTCGCCTGTCCCACATATGTAAAGTCTTCGTGACGGAAAGGTCTTGACTGTCGCAGCAGACATGCGATTCTGTGCAGCGATTCTGGTAACGGGGCACGGCCTGCCTTTTCCAACGTCTGCGCAGCTTCTCTGCCTTCCGTTACACCTGCTTCGACTCTGCCGGCACTGACTTCTGCTCGGGAGTCATCCGTTTGGTGGTTCTCGGTATGCCACAATGGGCCTCTCGTCATCGTTCATGCCAGGGAATTTTTTTACGCAAGTACGACAGCCCAGCACCCCAGGCCTAGATCCGACTAGACAATACCACTTACAAACATCCTTAATTAAAACACCCCTCTCGTTCGGGATATAGGGAGCAGGGTTTGCGGGTTTGAGGGTTGCTTCTGTCGGGTCTGTGAGGTGTTTTGTCTGATCTGAGCTCGACCCGTTGCAGATGCAGTACGGGGACCGTATGGGGACTGATCGTTCAGCTTTTGCGTGTTCGAAAGCTCGCCCTTCCATTGTTCGTACGCTCTTGTGGGGTGCTGTGCTGGTCAGTCGGCGTGGTCGGAATACTGGTCAATTGACCGTTTCACTTGATCGAAAGATTGCTGTATCCGTTTATATGACATGTGTAGCTTTCATGCACGTGTGCTACGCCAGAACGCCATGATGGTTTCGGATAACGCCATCCTACACCTTCCCAGCCGTGGAAGCGAAGGCGCTCAAAGCCGAGAAATGAAATGGAAGAAGAGGAACGAAAAGGAACGTCCATTTCATGTACACATCAAGCGAAAAACCAATACTCTGCTGCATACTGCCTCGAAAAGGCCGCGGGCATCCCTGCACACGTCGCTGGCGCTGCACCTCCTGCTGTGTTCACCCTGTAGATCTCCTTCACGCTGGGTACCGAGTCCTTTTCCTCAATCGTCAGTGGAGCCACTGGGCTTTCCACTTCCAACTTCAGCCAGGGAACCGCTTTGCTTCCATCCGGTCCAACAGCGGCAGTAGCCGGGGCTGTTACGTTGGAGATCTTCTTCGAGAAGAAGATGCCGTAATTTGTAGTGTCCCAGACGAGATTAAAGGTCGGCGTAGTGCTGTCGGTGAAGTAGTGGTGGCCCGAAACTACTGAGCCGGACCCCAGGGGGTGTATGGGCTTGCTGTCGCTTGTATTGGGATTGGGATCTCCAACGGCGACGGCAGGGGCGTTGTTTAGGCAGTAGGAAGGGTTTCCGCCCGGTACGGGAACGCTGGCCATGCAGGTGGTGTTGTAGAGATTGGCGACGGCGCCAAGGGCAACTGGAGCAGCCGACGAGCCAGCACTAGGAGGGCAAGTGTAGTTCTACGCGTGTGGGTCAGTAAAGCAAGGGGAGAAATAAGATTCCCAACACATACTTGCATTCCACGTCCCAGAGCAACATGATAAACGGCGAGGCCTTGAGAAGGCGGTGGTAACGTGGATGACGGCATGGCTGAGTTGGCTGGAGTCAGGCATGTGATAGTGGATGTCGCTGCGAGTACTCGTTTGATGCCCCCAACATAATCTCGATACGGTTGTCCCCATGGCTCGTGATGCCACGGCCCTATTGCTGCTGCTGATACTATGCAGGCTAGTGACGAAAAGAAGAGGAGTTGGAGAAGCATTTTGGTGGAGAGTCGGCGGTGGAAGAGAAGGAAGAAGTCGCGGTGCCTTGGATGGCGTCAGGTGGGACAGGCTGAAGTATATGGATCTCGACAGTGGAGAGGTGAAGGGCTCCGATGCGAAGAGAAGAGTGACTTGAGGGAATGGAGAGGCAAAAGAGGAGAAGAAGAGAGAGAGGATTGGGCACACGACATGGAGGCCATGGTAGACGATTATGTATGATGGATGTATGGAGCACGCCTATTCTATCCTTTGTTTCTATTCTTGTTCAGCGACAACTGACACACCCTTCGCTGTCGAGGAAAGTCGTTTGCTCGGCTGCATGCTGCAGGAATCCAGGAGCGAGAGAGCAATGAGCAAGCCTGCAACATCTGCAACATTGACACCGACTCGATGGACAGCTAAAAAAAGAAAAAAAGAGTCGGCGGTAACTAAGTGCGGCCGCTAAGTCACACTTGGCTTAGAGTTATTTGATGCGTGTGGAGGTGGCCAGCTGCCGATTGGATCACAACCTGCTGGACTCTTGGCTCGCCTTGGCAAGTTGGTATTTTCCTGGGCCACGGCGGCTACAGCTCCAGCCCACAACATTCAACGAGGTACCTACTCTACCGTCATTGACTTCTCTGGTCGTCTTGGATCGAAATATCAAATATCATTCAAACTCCATCTATGGACTTGGTCGCTTTCCCACCATCTCTCTCTTCTCTCCGCTCCCCGTGTTGACCAATTGAGACTTACGTCAGGACATTTGAATCTTCTCCACCATTTTATCATGATACTCAGAGCCTCAAGCGTCCTCAAAATGACATTCTTGTTACTCCGGACCCGGTACTTAGTTCTCATTGCAGTGACTCCGAGGCGTGATTGGTCATGAATGCACGCGAGTGCAGAGATCGACCCGGGCGGCTAAAATGAGTGTGTGAGTCCTGCAGGGACGGGCCAGTGGTCTCTCGGATGATCATCAATCGGTCAAAATCCTTTCAACTCTGTCGGGCAACCCCTGACCAATGGATTCATCATCTGGAGCATAGTCTGAAGGGTAAACGCTTCCCTTTGTCGTAGCGGCATGAAGGATTCAAGCATTCAAGCATGACGGTGCGCAAGGTCAATGGGCGCCGGGCTTGGCCAAGGCTAAATTACCTAGCTGTGCGGCTCTGCGGGTGTCGACTCTGTCGAGTGCCATTGAATCATGTCCCGTGGATTTGTTTGCATGAATGCATTCTGAAACGTTCAAGTGGTCAAAGAGAGCTGCTGGCGTCAGTGGGATGCATCGATGAGGCTGTCTTGAAGAGCGGAGAGTACTTACGATGCTACTACCTCCAACGGTCTTTGCTACAGCCATACCAGTCTCAGCTCGCACTTGGATTTTACATTGCTCGAGTATCATACATACATGACTTTCCCGTCAGGCCTCGCTACAGGTGCAACAGGTATGACACTGTCTTCGCCCTTCTGATGACGGCTTATCTTTCACCTGTGGACTATGTAGGAACTAACTGTCTCGATATTTGGACATTAGTGACCGGGAAAAGGCATTCAGGAAAGCCTAAGATTGCCTCGTTGACCGGAGTTCTGGTACTGCAAAAGCGCATCGCAAGGCCTCTACACCTCCTGGATTACGGTGAATGAGATCGCGCGCATCGCGCTGCGCTCTTGCAGGCTCTTCAAGTTCGGGGTGGATTGGTTGTTGATGGCTGACACCCGCATGGACTGTCATTAGACAGAGACATGGTTTCAGTCAACATCCGGGACAGGCAAGCCATGAACCAGCTTCACCTTCCGGCCCAGATCGGCCAATGCTCTTCTGCTTCGCTCATCTCGGAGGTCTGAAGCCTCCTTTTCTGATACAAGCACAAAGTCGTGCTCCAGCACTGCAGATCCAACCTCAACGTCATATTCCTTGGCAATCATCTTGTCAGCTGGATGGAAGTCAATAAGGAGTGATTCCTTGACTCCAAATACCGCATCCGACGTCTCGTAAGGGTCACCGCGTGTGTACAACGCCGTGATCAAGTGGTCGTATCCTGGTTTCTCGAACATGAAATGCATGTGCGCTGGTCTGAACGGATGACGTTGTAGCTTCTCCAGTAGCTTTCCCACTGGGCCGTCGTGTGGAATTGGGTAGGAAACCGGCTTGATCGCCTTGAACCAGAAGTTGCCGTCCTGATCACTCTTCATCACACATCTCCCGTCTGGACCCTCTCGATCGGCATATTGTACGTCGTAATGCCCTGAAGAGTCGGTTTCCCAAATATCAATCTTCACGTCGGTGACAGGCCTGCCGTGGGAATCTTTGATGGTGCAAAAGACCAAACAAGGCTCGCCTTGGGGATCATGGGACATCGCGTCGCCATTGGCCATATCCTCCGCTTCGTGTGAGTGGAAGGGGCCAAGAACAGATCCTTCGGTGGAATGGGCTGGCTTGGGATGATCTATACTATCAACGAGCAGAGACAGGCCAAGAATATCAGAGAGAAGTATGAACTCCTAGAGGAAAGATGGTTAGCGTGAAAGTGGCATGTTTTGTGAACAAGCAAGTACACTGCCAAAGAACTGTCGCCGTTGCACGAATAACAAGAACTTTTGTCCAGAACAAATCCGCTCGAAATGCAATGCCCTCGGCTTGCCACCGTTCATTATAGTGTATAGGTAGTACTGCCAAGCACCTAGGCCTTCCACTTCTCCTGAGAGCTTGCTTAAACGGCCCTTGGAAAGGTATAGAGCCTACCTGTCGGACGTCGCTGCACATTTGACCCACAGCAGTCAAGAATTCCAATGCAGCCATCCATTCTCTCGTACTCAGTCTTGTTTCTCTAGCGAAATCATGAAGGTGTGTGACCAGCCGCTCAAGGACGTAGGTGAGACGAGGATCTGAGCTTTGGGAATTGATGCGGATAGTGTTCTCGGTGATGTTATCGATGGTCAAATTCTTCATCGGAGGTACCTTGGCTTTTGAAGGATCCATGTTGAAGATGAGCGACTCCTTTCAGTTGAGGCCTGTAGATACCTTCCTTATCCTTGTAAGCTTTGTGGACGCGATCCTTCCTTTCCGACCAGATTCTCGATGACAACAGAGCTCTAACCCAAACCTGTAGAGAGACATTATTTTCTGTTGTTCACAGTCGTTTAATACTATTGAACCGGCTTGCTGGCGGCGGGGTTGCGATGACGGAAAGATGATTCGGCATTTGTCGGCACAAGCAAATTCTCTCAGACTTTACTCTAACCCAATCGGGCCGAGCCGAGCCGGAGAAAGCTCCGAATGGCTCACCTCGTCTCATCTTGTCGACCTTGCGGGTTGTGACTTGTGAGTACAGTCACAGTAGTACCTTGTGAGCCAGGTCAATGGCAGCACGAAACTGACTTCCTCAGAGAGCGAGGTATCGATACCAATATATCACCATTCTCATATAACATATTACGCGACGAGGAAGCTGTTCCCACCATCGCCCATTGCTCATCGCAATGGCCGAACTCCCCAACAAAGTACCGACATATCCTATTCCAGCCCCTAGCCAGCCTCAAAGATCCGATACCCCGGCAGCGTCGACGAGTAAAACGCCATCAGTCACCAACGCTCAACGAGCGACAAGTACCGCCTTCGAACCTGCCAAGCCCAGCTCCAAAGAAAACGACCCTATACCTCGCCATTCAACGAATGTCTCTTCTGATGAAGAGAACCAGCCTCCAAATTACTCCTTTGACAATGATCCCTATCAGCTCTCGACAAAGCTCAAGACCGACAGCGAGATCGAGGCGATCCGCGCAAACACCTCTCGAAAAAGAGACGGCTACGGTCCCATCACTCTGAACAAAGAAGCCCACAAGGCCAAGAAGCTTCAGGACTTTTACGAGAACCAGAACGAGAACATCCAGAAATGGCTCAAGCCCGTGGACGAGCATATACGCCTAGCAAAGATCTTCGAAGGGGAGAACCATCTCAAGTACCAGATCGCCGTGCGAGGGTCTTTCGTCGCCAATCTCCTCCTCGCGGTCCTGCAGACCTATGCCGCCATATCTGCGGGAAGTTCGCTCTCCTTGTTCACCACCATGGCCGACGCCATTTTCGACCCCATGTCCAACATCACCCTCATCGTTTGCAATCGCGCCGTCAAAAGGGTCGACCCTCGAAGATTCCCCTCGGGCAAAGCTCGTATCGAAACCGCGGGCAACATTGTGTTCTGCTTCCTCATGACCGCCGTCTCCTGGATCATCATCGTTCTATCCCTGATGGAGCTGAAACAAGGCAACCCATCTGAGACGAAATCCCTACATTTACCCTCGGTGATAGCGGTGGCCATCGCAGGCGCTACGAAGCTCGCGCTGTTTTGCTACTGCTGGACTCTGCGTAATGTCTATTCTCAGATCCGCATTCTCTGGGAAGATCACCGCAACGACCTTTTCATCAACGGCTTCGGTCTCCTCACTTCCGTTGGTGGCAGCAAATTGAAGTGGTGGATCGATCCGATGGGCGCCATCATACTGTCTTGCTTGATCTCATACCTCTGGCTCTCTACCGCCTACTCGGAATTTCAGCTCCTCATCGGTGTGACGGCAGACACGCAGATGCAGCAATGGATCACCTACATCTCCATGACGCATTCTCCCGCCATCGTCGCCATTGACACCGTTCGGGCCTACCACTCCGGCCCGCGCATCATCGTGGAAGTCGACATTGTCATGGACCCCTCGGAGACCTTGCGCACCACGCACGACGTGGCCGAGGAGCTGCAAACGAAGTTGGAAAGTTTGCCGGACGTTGAGAGGGCATATGTGCACATCGACTTTGAGACGAGCCACAAACCGGAGCACTTCTTGAAGAAAGAGCTGTAGCGGCTTGTGTGCGAATGGCGTTCAGGTTACGATTGACGGGTCTCTGCTTGGAAGCGCTCACCCATGGGACATTTGAGATCTGCTATTGAGAACTCCGGAAGCGATATAGACTTGGTATAGAGAGATACCCGAATTGAATGACAATGACTTTCGCATGAGCAGTCGTTTGCATTAACAGCCAGATCAACCCCGTCCGCCAGGAACATGGCAACCCTTTGCGCCAATGCGGTCTGCTTCTTATGCACACGTGATGTTTAGCCTGAAGAATTCAACGCATCATTTGTCGCTTCTCCTTGCTCCCCGCTTATCAACAGTCTCATCCCTACTGCTGATTCGGAAGCTGGCCTTGACGGCCTATATTCCGAACCGTTGCCCTCTACACTGGGAAGGTGGACCGGAACCCATCCATCACCGACCTCAGCATCTCAAGCAACCTCGGCTTTCCTCCCATCTTTGCATCCACCAAAGCAAAAATCACCGCAACCGCAGCCCACTTTGCAGAAGTCCCCAAGAGCTTCGGCACTTGAGTCGCCATCGAACTACTCACTTTCTGCTCCTGCATGGTCTCTCCCCTCTTGAAGCTGGGATCTCTGACCGCAAGTTTGGATAGATGCTTCATATCATACGGCGGATAACGAAAGCTTAACAGGTATTCGAACCAGCTGGGAACAGGCACGACGGCACGATTGTGCGTGAAGGCCTCGAAGCCGTATTTACCGTGGTAAGCACCACTGCCAGAATTGCCTACACCGCCGAAGGGAGTATTTGGGACATTGCCATGAAGCATTACCTATAGATTACGGGTGTCAGTCAAGCCCTCTTTGACTTAAGGTCCGAATCATAAAAAGAATTCTTAGGGAGTGAGCGAAGAGCTCTCAACGATTGGTAACGACACAAATGTGGGTACGGATAAGGAACCGAGAAGTCGAAAGAGAGATAGCTTGCGCAAGAATGCTAGGGTCAGTATCTGAAGTGTGTGGAACGGGACTTACATCGTTGATCGTCACACCTCCTGACGAGGTCTTTAAGAGGACTAGTGGACGTCAGCTTCTGGGAGACTTGACTCATGCAATTGAACGACGGGAAATTAAGGGAGGAGGGTCCTGCATACTTTCGTCGATCTCATTCTTGTCCGTGCTGAAGATGTATAGACCGAGCGAGTGCTCCATCTCTTGCATGATCTCGCAAGCTTGTCGGTATCCCACTTTTACGATGGGAAGGAGAGGCCCGAAGATTTCCTCTGACATCAAGGGATCTACGTTCATCAAGTTGATCAGCTTTGGTGTTCCCATGAATGATATTGGAGGCCAGAAAGACAGTACAATCTGATATTTTGAGGGTCAATGCATTTAACTCACCTTGCATGGTAACATCACTGATGACAGTCGGTGGGATGTATTTATCCTCCCTATCGTTAATGCCCCCAGATACTATTTTCCCTCCTGTCTGGTTGAGAAGACCGACGAGACGATCGTAATTACGTTCATTCACGATACGGACAGCATGATCTTTACCTTCATCCTTCACGAACTGGCCAATCCAATAAATTGCCTTTTCTATGAACTCATCGTGCACGCTGGGATCGATGAAAACATGATTGCCAGACAGACATATCTGTCCCGCGTTCATGTATTTTGAAAAGACGATGCGTTTGGCGGCCAGATTGACGTTAGCTGAGGCCGTGACGAAACATGCGGATTGGCCACCGAGCTCGAGGACGGTAGGAGTCAAATGTTTAGCTGCCGCTGCCGAGACGATTTTCGCAATATTTGCAGAGCCGGTATAGAAAATATGATCAAATCGGTGCGTCAAGATTAGGGATGTCTCCCGCGCTGCTCCGGTCACGACCCGGATAGCATCCTGATCCAGGTACTTAGGAACTATCTCAACGAACAGGTCTTGACACGCGATCGCTAATTCGGACGGCTTCAGCATCACACAACAACCTGCCGATACAGCTGCTATCATCGGGCCGACCAGCAGACACAATGGGAAGTTCCAAGGGGCAATTACGAGAGCCACGCCCAAAGGCTCTTTCCGGATACGGGCTCCTGCGAGCGTCCCAAACAAAAAGCCGGCATCCTGGATCTCATCCGCTGCCCATTCGTCCAGGTGTCGGAGATGGGCAAGGACATCTTCCTCCATTAATCTAATTTCCCCACTTAGGGATTCGAATTCGTGACGATTAAGATCTGCATGGAGTGCCTTGACGAGTCCGTTCTTATTGTCTTTGATCATCCACCAGATCTGCTTCAACTGCCATTTTCGCCAAGCGATTGATTTGGTTTTGCCTGATTTGAAAGTTTTGTGAAGGGTTGAATGGGCAGCGTTGAGCTGCTCAGGCGTCGTGTAGGGAGCCATGCCGGGAGTACAGAGTCGCGGCTGGTGTTCTGATGAATGGGTAAGGAGACGACGAGATTTGAACAATGTGCAACAGTCTCTGGGATGCTTTCCTCCTGTTTTAGTATTTTATCTGCAGCTTTGAGTGTCCAGCAACTCAGCCGTACGAAACAGGGAAGTCGTCAGTAAATGAGGCGGATTTTGAGGTGTTTCTGCTGCCACGGAGACGCTAGCACCGATGAGTTTAGGGGGATCTCGCTGCAGTTGCATATTCCTGCCATGCGATTCCTGATCAGCACGGATAGGTAATCAATCGTCGATCCAGGCGATTGGAGACCCCGCCAACTTGCAAGCAATCGGGGCAGATGTAGGTACGTCGTCCAGGCAGTGCAACTCATTGATAATCTCCGAGAGATTGGTATCACAGTCAGATTACACTAGATCCCGGCCCACATTGGTATCCCTGGGAACGAACAGGCAGACAAGGAGGCCAAAGAGGTCACGGGGTGGAGAGAACGGGTGGTACATGGGAAGAAGACCGAGACAGACACCGACGACGTGGCCTTACGATCAGTCATTCAGGTGAGAATGATTAGTCGGCCACAAAGGCATGACTTCAGGATAGTATATGATGCAATCAATCAATCAATCAATCAATCAATCAACCATGTGATTTCTATTGATTGAGATTGGCCTCCCGAGACAGCTTTTACCCGTTGCGAAGTGCGCAGTCGATGACTTGACATAGAGGAAAACCCGTTCAACCGTTCATCGTACCTTGGAGTAGGTAATAATCGGTCTTGAAGAACTTTACTTCGTTTTCGACCCCGGGCATTTAGCCTCAAGTTTTCATAATTTGTAGTAAAAATCATGAAAAAGGTCGAAGGAATTATCAAGCATTTGACCCGGCCCCAATTCTCCTAAATTCAAATGTAGATTGACGTCAAGAAAATGCATCATATCTACAATCATTGAAGCACCAAAAGACCTGCTCTACAACCTTCCCTTCCCCCATAATGCGCCGCCATCGAGGGTAATGCAGGCTCCATTGACATGACTCGATGCCCTACTCGCCAAGTACACGACTGCGCCGGCAATATCTTCTGGCCGGCCCAATCGCCCGTTCGGATTCTGCTTCGCTATCTCTGCCTCACCGCCATGCAAGGACATCAATCCCGAAGCCATCTTCGAAGGGAAGAAGCCTGGCGCGATGCTGTTGCAAAGGATGTGTCGAGGACCGAGGTCGACAGCCAGGTTGCGGGTAAGGTGAATTACAGCCGCTATAGGGGGGAAATGATATTAACAACAAGGGAGGCCACATGGGAAACGGGGCCATACCTTTAGACGCTGAGTAGCCGAAGGTAGCGTTTTTACCCAGAGAGCCAACACCAAGGCCTGCAATGGAGGCGGTGACGATAACACGGGATGGGTCCTCCGTTGTTGCATTCTTCTGAAGTAGCGGTGCAAACCTGGTTTATGCGGCTTCAGTGATGATACTCGTAAAGGCTACATAGCCACCAACATGGGAAAACAGCACATACAAGCGTATAGTATTGAAGACGCTCTTAACGTTCAAGTCCATCACTTTTGCGAAGGCGCCATCAGGATGAGTATCGAATTTCTCCCCCCAGGTAGCTCCTGCATTTGCAAACAAGATATCAACGTGGTCCGTTGTTTCCATGACCTTCTTCACTAGAGCCTCCACATCTGCAACCTTTGCGCTGTCGGCGGGCACTGAAATGGCTTGAGCGCCCGGACGTTTATTGGACAGGGCATTGAGGGCGGCGCAGGCAGATTCGCAGGCTGCTGCTTTTCGCGAGGTTATGTAGACTTTGGAGCAGCCGGCTTGGAGGAAGCTAAGAGGAAGATGTCTGCCATCAGCGTTTGGCAGAGCCGAGCTTTGGGTCAGAAAACATACCCAGAAGCAGCGTGGAGACCCAGTCCCCTCGAGCCGCCTGTCTACGCGCAATGCAGCGTCAGCACGGTTTCTCCGAGACAAGACCGCACTTTCCCACACAGATCTAGGTAGTTAAATGAGGCCTTTCTGCACCCAGTACGTGTCTTGAGAGCCAGACACTAGTGTCATGCTCTGGGGAAGGGGAAGGGGAAGACAGCATACAACGACCACTACTTTTCCTTCGAGGGAGAAGAGACTCTTAAAGTCGTGGAGCTCAGTTTGGACTTTTGCTTCGGCGGACATGATGTGAGACGTTAATGGAGATGGATGATTGCAATTGAAATCCAAAAAGACGGAAAGATAATTGGGGTGCAGGAAGATTATGTCGTACTTTTTTCATTCTTTCATTCATGCTTCTCGACTCCATCGATAAAAGGTGTTTAAGCAGAGGTGCCAAATTACGGGCCGAGGTCCATTTTTCCCAATTTTTGCCGAGGCCGCCGCAGTTTGCCGGATGAGGATATTGAAAGCGCATCCGATGAGTTGCTCTGCTTCTGCTCCTTCATACACTCATATTAGAAGTAAAGACGCTACATTGACGATGCACTCTTTACACGGTCGTCGGCGCCTTGCAACCTATCCACCCCAGATTCCGGCCCAATGCTTTATCCCGGTAAAACAACCCGCCTCACTTTGTAAAGCCTGTCTGCATACTCTTTCTCCGCTTTCCCCTTTTCTGGCTTGTCTTACTCTCTGTCGATGCTCCCTCCATTGGGTGTTCCTTTTCCCATTTCTAAAGCAGATTTCGGAGTCAGCATGACTTATTGAAGGCAGAAATGGAGTTGCAAGACAGGTCTTCAAAATAAGAGGGTCTTTTTCTCCCGGAATATGTCTTGCGATTTTTTTACAACTCCACATAGGAAGGATCAGCTCTGAAATGTACGTACCTCGTCAGCCAGATACGCCTCCACAGCAAAGCCAAGGTTGTAGTCTGATTGTTGAAGGTAGAGGAGAGCAATGTCGTATCTGAGATGCACAGGAATGGTTGAAAGTTGATCAGCCTTGTCCAAACTAAGCTCACCAGTTGGGGGGCGAAATCACTCACTCTGAAACTTTACAAGTTGTCTGGAACCGTCTAACCTTCGCCTTCCGAATTTCTTCCTCCTCACTCTCCATTGGTTTAGGACTTAGACTTATGCCTCCTTTGTAGAACTCACCAGGGATAAGTATTGTTCGTCGAGCCGCCAGCAGATGGTCTGCGAATAGACCGTTCTTTCGCCTCAGCGCATCTTGAGGAACGCCGTAGCGCAGTGAGAGCGACAGCAGAGTGTCCTGGCAAGGATTTAAAAAATGCAAGACATCTTCTGCGGGAGGCCCCGAAGATGAATGATTCTTTTCTTTTGGTGGTGTGAAAACATTCGTCGCAGAATATGCTGGGGGCTCCTCGCTATCCCGTGGTGAGGCCAAGCCAGCATGTGCGGGACGAGGAGAAGGAGGTGGCGAATATGCTGGCGGGTCACGAAGGTTTCGAGGCAATGAAGATGGGCCAGACGAGACTCTGAATTATAAGCTCACAGTTAGTATAGCCCACATGAGAGTGAAAACTCGCGAGACATGTCTCGAGACTCAAGATTTGACGCGCGAGGAGAGACATAGACTTCGAAAGTACGTACTGGCAAAATGGGCCTTATGTTGAAGTTGAGTCTTCGATTATTGCGCTGCGTCTTGCGGGGGGGAGGCTCACAGTAAGATGCAAATCGAGGGTTGTCCTTCAACAGAGGATCAGTCGAGGCTTTCGGTATAGGACAGATTCAAAGCGCATACTGCTATACAATTTCCACAAATAAGTCGACCGCAACATTCCAACCGGCGATCCTGTCGTGTCGGCTTTTCCGTCTTGACATCATATTGTGGCAAAATGATAGATAATAGCGTCGCGCAGGTGCAGCAGCATGCTTCGTCAATCATTGTCACAGGGTATAAGGACATAAAATCAATGCAGTTGCAATGAACAGCTCCAATTTCAGCTAAAAGCGTTGAAGGATAGGTTCAGGGTAGATTCTCAGATGACGTTCAATGGTTCAACAATGAATGATCAATAGAGTACTAGGTAGAGTATTATAAAGTACTTGCTAATGCCAGGGATACCTTGAGTTTACTCTACTCTATCCCCGCTTATCGCCAGACGAGCTATCTAACCAGTCTGGACCTAGCGTGGCCCACGAGATTTGCGGACCCTCAATTTTCAACTTTCGACCTCCGACCTTTGACCTTCAACCATCCGCGCCCATTGCTCACGATCGAGGTACGTAACAGCCAGCGCTCAGAGCAAGACACTGCTGGAGTCGACCATGTTTTGCGCGTGGAGTTCCCCCTACGACTTGGGCTGAAGAACCCTTACCCCAAGGGCACTCTTTGCGCTCACAGGCTAATATGGATCTCTCCGCTCTGCCAGATACCTCACCTCTCACCATCGAGTTGAGAATCTCACGTTCGCCGCCAATATGGTCAAAACCAGTGTCCTCAACGATGCGCTAAATGCCATCAACAACGCTGAAAAATCTGGCAAGCGCCAAGTGCTCATCCGGCCCAGCTCAAAAGTCATTGTCAAATTCTTGCATTGTATGCAAAAGCATGGTACGTGGGACGGTCATACACCCATTGGTAGACCTTTTCCTCGTTTTCAAGATCGAGCGCACTCGGGTTGATAACTAGGCAATGGTCTCAAAATTTCAAAGCACTTCACGACCTTTGCCCTTTAAGTACCCGATATATCCAAATCTGCGAAGATCTTACACGTTCTCTGATCTTATCTCTGACGTACAACGTTTAATCAGTCGCAACATCGCTGACTCGTCCGTTTTCCTAAGGTTACATTGGAGAATTTGAGGAGGTCGATGACCACCGGTCAGGCAAGATCGTCATCCAGCTCAATGGCCGGTACAGACTTTCATTCCTCATGCTCTTTTACGATGTGCTGATCTCCGCGATAGCATCAACAAGACAGGCGTCATCTCTCCACGATACAACGTCCGAATAACGGACTTTGAGAAATGGGTCGTTAAGCTGCTGCCTTCGCGTCAATTCGGGTACATCGTCTTGACAACTTCTGCCGGTATTATGGACCACGAGGAGGCTCGACGGAAGCATGTCGCTGGAAAGATTATTGGGTAAGGCCTCTCCGTGTACAAGATTGACGACAAGCTAACGGCCCACTGCAGTTTCTTCTACTAGATCATAGACTGCGTTCTCATACATCTGATGCCGATTTGGCTAGAAGAGGATATAGCAGCGTGGTTTTGAAAAGCAGGGATATGATGGGGGCTTGACTTAGCAGGAACTATGATACCAATGCCAAGGAAGATCACTGCCAAGCTCCCCATTTCTGCTCAGCTTAGAACTGCATCTCCCTGAGATGCAAGCACCGTGTGCTTGTCGGCCTCAGATACCCTCCCACAATAAAGCATTCTCATTTCATGAACGTCTGTATCTCCGTACATAGAAAAGCCAGGTTCTTGCGGATGATTCTGGTTCTTTCCGGCTTTCATATCTGTAGAGCAATCAAAGTGTCCTCAACATGGCGGAGCGGTCAGCATATGGAGCATAGAACAGAGGAACCCTCTGAGCAACGTCAGTGCTTCGAAATATCCTGTACGTGCTGAGGTGAAACTCCAAATAGGGCACTATCGAATATCGATGAAGGAAAGTTTGTCCGCACTACCTCAAGGTACTTGTAGAAAGTTTAGGCGAATGCCAAAATCCATTATATTTGGGGTGTGCACGTATCGTATCATAGTAGATAGAGGACCACGTGCTTTCTGATAGAGGCTGGCGCTAACGATGCGTTTGCTGATTTGCTGCCCATAACCCTTTTGGTATCTTCCTATCCCTCCCATCATTATCATCACCCTCCTCCTCCTCATCGTCATCATCATCATCATCACCCTCATCATCATCATCATCATTTTTCCGTTCCTACAGTATTCGAACATCCCATACCTGAACCACGAGCTACTCATGTCCGATTGAACAGGATTCACCACTCACGCCGAATCCTTCATAATTCATGTGATGCCTAGCGTTCAAGAGGCTGCCGAGCTACCTCCTCTAAAGCCGATCTGTTCAAAATGTGAGCTGACCTGTCCCTTCCTTCCTGCGAATCTCCCGAATCTTTTCTTTATATTAATGCAGATCGCTCGTTTGTTGGGAGGAGGGGTTTTCCCGAATTGCATGTCTAGTGGAGATTGTCCAAGTGTTCGCTACTGGGATATGGGTCCTGACAGTCTTTGTGTCTTTACTCTGAATTCTACGGTCAATCTCTGCCAGCAATTTCTAGACGTTTTCATCCAAAAGTCGAGGTGGCTTTATTATGTACTCTAAACCAAGGACGTGAGGCTCACGACCTAGGCAGGCGTTCTCATTGCCGAGCCAGAGAGCCTGTCTCCTAAGTCAAGTCCCAGAGCAGTGCCAGCAGACAGGAAGCAGTCGTCACGCGCTTCCTTCTCTTCGAAGCAGCATCGCACCAGCACGTCGAAACGTTTGTCGGGGCGTCCAGCGGCGGACACCGCCTGTCCTTCGTTGCATTCAATATCAAGCATTAGTAGCGTTGGATCCGACACCGCTCTAGACCAGGCCGACCCCAGTAATAAAGTCAGTGGGAAAGGGTTTCATCGGGATGCACGCCCTCAAGATCCAGCCAGTCGCATTCTCTCGCAAGTAGCAGACTGGCTTCACCAAGAAAAAACCAAGAAAGCTGCCCACAAAGCCCGGAAACATAGTCATACGAAGCTCGCACATGCTGCGGAAGCAACAAGAAATCTTGTAGATCATTTTCGTAGCGACGAGTCTGAATACAACAAAAGGCGCCATGTTAGGACTTCTTCGGATGTATCTGAGGGAAGCCTGGCTTTGGAGAAGCTGGAGCAGATTCTGTCAAGCAGCATAGCATTGGGTGGAGAAGACAGTCTTCTCCCCACCGAAGGCAGGAAGGACTCCTACTTTCCTCGTCGAAGATCCACGCGACAAGGTTCCGCCAGAGCGTTGCTTCGAAAGAATTCAACGATAGCATCATCCGATACCGAGTGCCAAGAACCTGACATCGATGTGCCCTCAGCTGAGGTGGTCCTTAACAATTCGAAAACGCTCGGCTATAGTGGAGGGGCAGCAAGCTCAGAAGCCGATCTTCTCAAGCCCAGCAAGCGATCAGTGAAAGAGAGAGAAGCTTGGTTGCAGTTCAAGACAGAGATTCTGCGATTATCCCACACCCTTCGTCTGAGAGGATGGAGACGATTACCCCTTGATTGCGGCGGAGACATTGATGTGGAGCGCTTAAGCGGTGCTTTAACAAACGCCGTATATGTTGTCTCGCCGCCCAAAGATATTCTCCAAACTCCGTCAATTGTAAAGGACAGTTCTACTTCTCTCGTGCCCAAGAAACCGCCTCCGTAAGCATTCACACTGTCAGGTCGACGTTTGGACTGATCGGATCTAGGAAGCTTCTGCTCCGCATCTACGGACCTCAAGTCGAACATCTCATCGACCGAGAGAGCGAGCTGCAGATCCTGCGGCGTCTGGCACGCAAGAAGATCGGCCCTCGGTTGTTGGGTACTTTCAGCAACGGTAGATTCGAACAATTCTTCCACGCGCGAACATTAACCGCTAGAGATCTCCGCATCCCCGAAACCTCTAAGCAGATAGCTAAGCGAATGCGTGAACTTCATGATGGCATTGATTTGCTGGAGGAGGAACGTGAAGAAGGAGCATTCATCTGGAGGAATTGGAACAAGTGGGTTGATAGATGCCAAGAGGTCATCTCATGGCTTGACAACCAGATCTTGACAAGCAAGCAAGGAGCAACAGTGCCTCGCTTTGAAGAGTGGAAGAGTCGCGGGTTGGTCTGCGGTGTCGAATGGTCTTTCTTCAGGCAGACCGTGGAGCGTTATAGAAAGTGGCTTTTCGACCAGTATGGAGGTCCGGCAGGCATCAGGCCAAAGCTGGTCTTCGCACACAACGATGTGAGTATCATGTTTCGTCCAAAGTCTTGACAGGGCACGCTGATCGTATGCAGACCCAATATGGAAACCTGCTTCGCCTCGAACCCAGCGGAGAGTCTCCTTTGCTCCTTCCGGCAAATGAACACAAGCAGTTAATAGTAATCGACTTCGAGTATGCATCAGCTAACCTCCCGGGCTTAGAGTTCGCAAATCACTTCACTGAATGGTGCTATGATTACCACTCTTCCAGACCGCATACCTTGAATGCCAACAGATATCCAACACGTGAGGAGCAGCACCGCTTCCTCAAAGCGTATGTGCAACATCGTCCTCCAATCCAAACTCGTCCGTCCATGTCCCCACTGTCAGGGGCCAGCAATGGCCCTGCGAGTTCCATCTCTACCTTCATGTTAGACAGCCGTGCTCCGATGGCGCAGATAGAAGAAGAGAAACGGCAAGACGAAGCGGTGGAAGATGAGGTAAAGAAGCTGGTGACGGAGACGCGCCTCTGGCGGATAGCCAACTCAGCGCAATGGGTCGCATGGGGAATCGTACAAGCCAAAATCCCGGGCATGGATGAGGCATTGGAAGCACAGAAGAATAGGGCCCCGAGGTCGGAAGACGCCATCATCCGAGTCCCACAAGCACATCTCGACTCTGATCCTCTGAGCCAAGAGACGGGGCAGCTTTCTCGAGATGCCCATGAAAAGAGACCAGAGAGTAGAGAAGAAGTGGCGGAAGAGGGGGACGAGGAAGAGGAGTTTGATTATCTGGGCTATGCGCAGGAGAGAGCCATGTTCTTCTGGGGGGATGTCATCCAGCTGGGGATCGTGAAGAGAGAGGACTTGCCGGAGGAGCTACTAAACAAGGTCAAGCTCGTCGAATATTGACGCAGCAATGGCAACGGCAGCCTCGATATCGTCTGTTTCCGTTCGGATACCCTTTTTGGCGCGTTCGCTCTTTCTCTGGTACACTTTGACGATAGACGTGGAAATGGAAACGTCAGACACCTTTCAACCTTCTCTATTCTGCTTGTTTGCTGAACTCGCTGGTCGCGTTGACTGAATCTCCTCAACGGGTTGGAGTACTGGAAACCGCGCTTCCCACAGGAAAAGAGCGGGCGGCAATGGACTGGGAGGCATCTTATGTTGAATCCAAGAAGGCCGTGTTGCAGGCGGAAGCCACATGCCTCCAGGCTTCAAAGACAGACCTTACATATATACAGCTTTCCATTCCTTCTTCAAATCCCCAAGCATCAGCATATTCTCACCCCGCAACATTCAACCCTTCCACCCCTGACATCGGCCTCCCTACCGAAGTAGAAAGCCACCAGCTCCCGCACAAAGTCTCTGTCGCTCTCACTCCATATATCAAGACCCATACGGCTCATATCTTCACTGCTCACATATACTGCGTCCGCGTCTTGCAGATGCTCGCTGCTATCTTTTCGTCTTTTCTGCCCGCCATTTTCATCTTCGTCTGCATTTCCACCATCATCCGTATCCACGCTTGAGTAATCGGACGCATCGATAGTGTCTGACAATGTCTTGAGTATCAGTGTCGTCAGTCGGTGAAAGTAACCGATAATCGTCATTTCCAGTCCCGCTGGCGCTGTGTCCATTCCCTCCATCCCGGAAGATCTGCCGGGCGACTTCTTCGCCGAACGTGGTCGGTCGAGTGAATCGCTGCCGTAGTTATCGAAATGGCGTAGCAAAGCAGCATCGTAAACTGCTTCTTCGTCCAGGTCTGTGCGTTTCTCGCCGGCCGAAGCCCACCACATGAAACTGGAGTATGCAAGTGCGGACCAGGATTGCGGTTCGGCGAGTTGAGCGTCAAGAGTAGAAGAAGCATCGTCGTAGGTCTCTTGGGTGTTTTCGAACGGGAGGTCAGAAGTTCGCTCTGTGCTCGAATACCTAGATGCATGCGGAGAGTGGCCGCTGGGAAAACGGCGAAGCTCTCGACGTAGTGTTCGGTACCGACGCAGATCCCGCTGTGTGGCTTTGACTTCTGTTCCTCTCTTTGCTTCAACACGGGGCCAGATTTTTTCTTTGGCTTGTTTTGAATAGGACGAGGGAATGGTGACGAGGGTATCGAAGAGATGGCCTTTGAGGGAGAGGATGTCGTCTGTGGTACAGGCCACCCACCCATATCCCATGCCTTCATCAGTAATATCAGGGCTCGAATTGGTGTCTCGAGAGCCCTGAGCTAGGGTGGCCATGTCGTGGACACCTACTGCGAAGAGTGGCCGCAGGCGAGTGGGTAGGGGTTCGAGTGGGAGGAGGTCGGAGAGAGAGGATGGGATACCGGAAAGGACCGAAATGTCGTACACTGAAGGTACTTATCAGCCTACGTAACTCAGGTTTGAGATCTTTACTTACCAAGGTTACAAGCCAGTTCAACAGGGGCCTGGCCCACAAGCAATATTCTTTTCCGTAACAGCGCTGCTTTGTACAAGGGAAATATCAGAGGACCGAAGGTGTCTAGCAATACAGGTAGTGAAAGAGCTGGATGATGAGACGGCAGCGATTGCCCTGGCGGGGCAAGAGCAGACGCTGTTGAGACAGCACGATTGCGAGTGTGCGTTTCGCCGCTGGGTGAAGCCTGACTCTGTTTTCGCTTTGCTTGTCCTTCTGAAGGTGAGTCTGCTGCCTCGTTCTGCAAGTCTTCCTCCGTTGGAAGCTTATATGCCAGCCAAAAATCTTCTAGGGGCTGGGTGTTTTCAGGGTCTTGGACGAGAATTCTGGCCGTGTTAGTAGTCATTGTATCGTGAAAATGGACACCCACTCACTTCGCCAGTTCCTTCAATCCCAAGGCATGTTTCCAGCTTTTGCCAAGCCTACCATAACTCAAGGGTACCAGTGCTCCTACAGCCAGCATGAGCGCATTTCGGTCCACCTCCTCGGCGGGCTCATTGAGGAAGGCACTAATGCCAGCATAGTCGTCGTCGTGGACGAAATATCTTTCACTCGATTAGCTCGTTGGAGCTATGAGATTATAGGCAGCGTACATGAGGTCCTCTCGGACATTGTGTAGGCCAGAAGGGAGGGATTTGTATTCCACGCTCTCATTAAGCTCTACTACCGTAGCAATTAGCAAAGTCTTAGAGTTGGAGACCTTTGGACGTACACCCAGGAGTTGACTGCTTCCATGCAATTGTGTAACTAGTATTCCTTAAGCCCTCATCCGAGCAGCTATAGATCTCCCAGAAGCCTACCCTGCCTTGACGTCGAAAAGGATAAGGAAGACCGCGGCAACCGGGGGCAAGTCTTCTGCATGGCCATTCGGAAGTTCAAGATGGAGCGAGTGCCCTCTACGTCGTTTGGCTGTTGACATGCTGGTATATCATGATCATGGAATGTTGATCATAGAATTAGGATCGCGCCCCTGTTACCGAGAGCGTTTGTGGGGTTTAATATATCACCGGCTACCGTGAATCAATCGTAAATTCTACTTACAGAGTCTCAAGACTCTCTCACTTCGACGTCTATCCGATTAAGAGGTTTTGGATATAATGCCCAGAGTCCCTCAGCTATGCATGAGATTCTGACGATCCAGCTTGGCCAATGTGCAAACCACATCGCCACTCATTTCTGGAACACACAGGTATCTTCTTCTTGCTGGCCCCTATTGCCAGCTCCGCCGCAGCATCTGACTAATACTTCCCCCTTCTTCTCGGCAGGAATCTTACTTCACGTATGATAGCACCCAAGCTTCCTCGCCTGTTGACCATGATGTACATTTCCGTCCTGGTATCGGAGCAGGGGGAGAGGAGACATACACGCCGAGGACCCTGATCTATGATCTTAAGGGAGGCTTTGGAGGTCTAAGGAAATGGGGGGGCTTGTATGACCAGCAGATTAGCGGAGATGGAGGGCCTGAATCAGGGAGAGGTGTTTGGTAAGAGAGAATGTTCATTTGGAGAGGCGTACGTAGAGACCAGTACGTTAACAAGACTTTTGGTAGAACAGGGATGGCAATGTGGTTCTGCACCAAGATCCTGAAATCAGGCAATCTGAATTCCAACGAAGCCTCGACGAGGGCGTTTCTAATGCACACAGCTTAAGTAAACAGACAGTAAGATACTGGTCAGACTTCAATCGCGTATTCTACCATCCGCGATCGATAGTGCAAATCAACGATTATGAGCTGGGTTCCACAATTATGCCTTTCGAGAAGTGGGAGAGTGGCGAAGATCTTTTCGCGAGCATGGACAGGAACGCGGATCTGCTCGATCGAGATATAAGAGTGTGGGCCGAGGAGTGCGATCAGATGCAGGGCATCCAAGTATTCACTGGTGGTGACGATGCTTGGAGCGCCTTTGCAGCGAAATACGTCGAAAGCTTACGAGACGAGTTCGGAAAGATGGGAATATGTACTTGGGGGGTTGAAGAAGAGCAGGGCAAGGGGCAGACAGTCAGTCCCGTCGTTTCGAAACATTTGAGTAACACTTGTTGACTGCAATCAGAAGGCTAAGCAGTTTCTAAAGACTGTCAATGCCGCGAGAACGATCCACGAGATGTCGACGCATGCATCTATGTACATTCCATTGTCAATACCACCAACGCAACTCCCACAGTACGTGCACCTTGACCGCAGTTCGCGATGGCATACCTCAGCACTCCTCTCCGCAGCATTGGAAAGTGTTACGCTGCCGACAAGGTTGAGGCATGACACCCAGAAGCACAGGCTCGTTGACTTCGAGACAGCGTTGAATGTCAACGGGAATCAGCGGATTGCCCAACTGCAGTGTAGCATGCTCGATTCCGAAAACGCACCGCTCGCAATTGCAATCACCCACGGGAGCACTGATGACAGAACGCCATCAGGAAATAACTGCACCCTGGTGGATGGACTCAAGCTTACC
This sequence comes from Platismatia glauca, assembly GCA_963556305.1. Lineage (NCBI taxonomy): Eukaryota > Fungi > Ascomycota > Lecanoromycetes > Lecanorales > Parmeliaceae > Platismatia > Platismatia glauca. The sequence goes on along the minus strand of OY745779.1, from coordinate 489,507 downwards.
GAGCCAAGTTTCGACATGGACCTTTCGAATTGTGACCCTCGATCCACCACTCCATTTACTAATCAGCACGATTCACCGGACCATGTCTTTGGTGCCGTGACAATTACGAGGACACAGTTTGGAGCAGCCAGAGACGAAGAAGTGGACGAAGACGAGATCACTTACGCACGGAAACGAAGGCGGATTGCTGGTCTGCCAGTCATTGAAAGGTTCGCGGCCCCTACATTGTCAAAGATTCTGCCGCTCCGAAGAATACTTTTTTACGCCACTGATTGCGTGCAGGTACCCATCCTCGCTTGAGTATCCACTACTCGATAGCTTCCCGCCCATTTTCTCGTTCTCGCCGGGTCTCAGCCAATGTGCGGTGCACACCTCGCTTTCAACCACATCAGGGATCTCTAAGCGAGTCAAAGCCTTGCAAAGGATGGTCAGCAGGATGGCAAACCTTGACGAGCGCGAGACACTTGCTAACGGCCTCGGCGAGATCAGCGAAGCATACGAAGATGGCTGGCACAGTGGGTCTGACGAGGATGACGACTGAGATACGTGTTCTATTATTGATATCATCTAGAGCACGGAATTCAAATGGCGGGATCGCTACGTGGGCGCTACTGACTAGCTACATAGCAGACCGGGCGACGATAGCTACGAGTGACAGCTCAAGCATCATGTCCGAGCGCGATGATTTGGCCGGGGTTGAAGGTTGGCGGGCAAGAGTGATGGTTGCGGAAGTGTCTGTTGTCCTCAACATTGGTCCTCACGGCTTTCTTGGGCGGTGAGAGGCATCTCTTAGGATCCCTTCGGATCGAGCCCGAGCAACGATGATGGCGGGCGGACTTTTTCCTGTAGGTATGTCTACGGGTTTGACAGGGTGGCTTCCTCGTGTCCTTCTCCATCCCAGGCTCGGAGCAAGTGGGGAGCGGTCTGGCTCATGCATGTCAGACCAATGATCCAGGAAGACGTGAAGAAATCCTGCGAACTGCAGTCAAGGCCCCCACTATCTCCGCACCGGTACACCGCAACCCCCCGGGATGAGAATCATGAGAATCATGCTGTGGAGGAATGGATAGGCTGAAACTAGATTTCATTATTAATATTGTTCTGGACGGTTGAAATGCTACATACAAGATACTTGCTAAAGGTTTCTTGAACGAGACAGGAAGCATCACACCAGATTTGCCGATTTGCCACATGATGATATGACCAGAGTTCTTCTGGTTTTCTATTCTTGAACGTCATGGTGCACTGCGGGACGGGAAGGCATGTCGATCGCTGCTGGGCGTCTGGGACTTGGGGCACAGGGCACAGGGGCTTGGGACTCTGGCTTGAGTTTGAGGCGGGGACTTTGCATCTCCATTTGCAATTTGCCCATGATACGAGGGTCATAATCACAATATTAACCAACTCACAATAATAACAATAATAATCAATCATCAATCATCAGTGAGGTAATAACAGGCATGTACCTTTAGGTAGTCCTAAGGTACGGAGTAGTGCTTACCTACCTTAGATGTGGGGTACCTTAGCTTGCACGTACCCCGCCATCACGTTTTCCTTCTCTCCATTTTCTATTCCCTACCGTGGTCCGTACGTACTAATCATTTGATGATTGTGTCACCCCTCTTGTCAGCCGGCGAGTGCAGAAAACAGCCCATGCGTGAGCGCATCCATCATATGCGCTCCAAACATTCTGACCTCCCATGCCATCATCTTGTTAGCACGCAGGCAGGGGGAATCTGTCAGCTCTCAGAAAGAGTAGGAGTGGCAAGCCCTACCGAGTCTCTTCCGACATCCATACACACTCATGACCGTCACCGCAACAAATCCGAGAAATGGGATGCTGCCAGATCCCACCCGGGGCTGTTACCTCTGCAACCGCTGCCTTGTGGACTCTTATCAGTCACGAGCGCGGTCTCAGGCAGTACACCTGGCTCTGAAGCCACCAAAAGGAGTCCGGTCTCTTGGGCAACTCGGCCATGAGGTGGGTAAGCTTCACACCCTCGGCACCCTTGTCGAGACATCACTTTTTCCATAGCTGTCTTCTTAGCTAATCGCCCATTCGGTCCTACTATTTCGGCATTTCCATGACCATAAAAGTTCAACCATGGGAGGGTTGCCTTTCTCTACTTCTGCGCATACTACAGCTGTGACAAACGATGAACACAACGATGTCTCTACTCGCATACACTCACCGTTTTGATAAGTCAAGGAATCAGCAGACGTTGAGTAGAGAATGGAGGACTCCCATTCATCCGTCTTGTACTTCCAATTTCATCACTTCGTTATACGTGCGTCGTTAGTGCCTGCTACTAATTTTCTTTCCATTTTTGCCATGGCGTTCCCGACCTGCATCCTACAGCCGGCTTAATGTCGACGCCAATCGTTTAAGCGGCATCTTGCAGAAACGGATACTGAGGCTAGTTCTGAGAAAAAGAGAAAATAAACGGACAACCATCTTGACAAGTCTCCAAGACTCCAATCCCAAGAAGGTATGCCACTAGCAAGGCCATGGCATGGCATGCATGACCTCGCAGATACGAGGCCTTGATAGGATCTGGTTATGTCTAACGTAACGATGTTGTTGTTTGCTTGGACAGATGGGCTCGATCCGGCTGCACTGCTTACACCACTGCACCCTAGATGCCTTTATCATTGTGCCTTTGCCCACTTTGTTCCCTTCGTCTGTATTCGGATCCACACTCGCTCCCAGCAACAGGAACTCGCTCGCTACGGTTCCTCTGTTCTCTTTCATCTTGTGCCCTTGAACAAATTCACTTCTCCCTGTCTGCATTTGTATACTTCTACCACTTGTGCAAAACTTCAGCATAATGAAGTTCTCACTCGCTTTGCTCAGCCTGACAGGCGCTGCCGTCGTCGCCGCCAACGGCTTGGAGAATCGCTGGTATCCAGGTTGGAACACTACAACGTATGTTCGTACCCGAAATTCTCATGTCCCTAATGTTGACATATCGTAGCTCCTACCCCGAGACCGAGACGATGACCACTTACACCACCGTCACGACCTGCCCTCTCACAACCAGCTCCGGAAGCGCCTACTACACGACCCTGACTACTTCCACCATTGTAGTTACGAGTTGCAAGGGAGGATGCCATAAATCTACCACCCCACCCCCGCCACCACCACCAAAGAAGACGGTGTCGACTGGGACTGCTCCCTTACCTCCCCCAGCTCCACCATCGGTAACATCTCCTCCATCAAAGCCATCGAAGGGAACTACTGTGGTGGTCTCTTCCATCCCTCCATCTTACAAAAGCCCAATCTACTCAAATGTGTGTACTTATCTCGGGAAACGGGACAGAGAATAAGCTAAAAATGGGGTAGACTACCATTCTCAAGACCAAGACGGAGACGACTCCTACGTCATCCGGTACCGAGGCCATCAGCTACACCACAAGTACCGTTATCATCACCACCACAACATGTCCAAGTGAGCATCACTGCGCGCCCGGAAACAGTTATTTACTGACATGAATGGGGCAGTCACGTCGACCATCATTACGACCGGTTCAACAACAAAGACGGTCCCCGTTACTCAAACGAAGACCACCGTCATAACAAGCATCACGACGATTCCAGTGACTAAGACTAAAAGCACAGAGACTACGAGCTTTATAAATAGTACGCAGTACATAACGTGAGTTTTTCTCAGCCGATTTCTGCCTAACTGATCAGAGTTCCAATAGACGCGCTGACCATGATATCATGTAGGACTACCACTTGCCCAGTAACTTCAACCGTCATCACGAAACAATCTAACACATCAACAGTACCTGTCACCCTCACAAAGACTATCGTACTGACCAGCCTCACTACGATCCCCGTGTCCGTTACTCCTGTTATCACCAAATCAGTCGAGACCGTCGTTTCCACCACAAAACTGATAACCTACACTACAACCACTTGCCCAGGTATGTTGATGCCGCAACTCAAGGAGATTGTAAGACTAATGCGTCAAATCACCCAGTAACTAGCACTGTTGTCACAGTCAGCGAGACGCCGAAAACTGTCCCGATAACGCAGACGTTCACCATTACTACCAGCTCGATAACCACGTTGCCATTAACCACACCTACTGCGATAATTCTCACTTCGCCCCCCAAAAAGGAGACTGCAACCGAAATTGGAACCCCAGCTCCGACTCCGATCATAATTGAAACAACCATCTCCGAGACTCCACTTACAATAATTAGTACTCCAGCCCCCGAACAGGAGACCGAAACCGAGATTGAGACCCCGGCTCCGACTCCTATCATAATCCAAACAACCACCTCCAAGACTCCAACTACGATAGCCAGTACTCCACCCCCTGAAAAGGGTACTGAAACCGAGGTTGAGACGCCAGCTCTTCCAACGCCTGTAGTAGTCACCACTCCGGAGAAAGAGATCGAAAGCGGAACGACAAGCCCTAAGGTTGAGGCAACCTCCACGACAGCAAAAGTTGAGTCTACGCCGGGATCAACGCCCGCCAGTAATACAGCACCAACTGCCCCACTCATCACTGAAGCGACTGAGGGTCAACCTGAAATCCCCCTGGAAACCTCTCCCGCAAGCTCCCCGTCACCGCTCGCTTTCAAAGGTGCAGCACCCAGCAAGAAGCCTGCAGTGGCCGCTTTGGCTGGCTTGGCTGCGTTGATGGCGCTGATCTAAGACGCCCGCAAATGGCTTGTCTCTTTGAGAGGGGAAGGATGATCATGCTATGCGCCTCACACTCCTTTCACGATCATGACGCTCTTTGATGAAGCCACGACTCATGATGTTAGGCAGTAGAGATCGCTCGGAGTCAACACTCCTTACATAGTATAATGTTATTGGCTAATGGGACCCTTCGTGTATATACGCAATTGCGTGGTAATTCTAATTAGTGCATGACCGAGGAGAATGGAGATTGGAAAAGGATCGTAAATAGTGGACATAGCAAAGCGGATGAATTGACTGATTACACGTTCAAGATGTTGCTTGCTTCGTGCTTGTCTAGAATATACTGCACAAATGAATGAACCGAGTCACTAATGATAGCATTGGACAAGAATATAAGGAATGCGGCGGTCAGAAACGTCCATCCTCATGAAATATGCGATAGCTCCACGCGATGGTCGCAGGTCGCGTGACAAATGATCATACGGAGATGAGATACCCACCCTCGTCCCTCGGTAATCTGTGTCCTACTCATATGGATAAGGCTGAAGGCTAGCCCGAAAGCATATACAACGGCCCGGAGAGGGAGACAGGCACTAAATAAAAGTGGCTCAGTGGCCTCTTACATATTCATCAGAGAAAAGATGAAAAGATATAAAACAGTTCCATACAATACGAGTGTTTGGATTCTGTCTCCCTGCCTATCACTTATCACTCCGGCCCTCCCTCCTCCGAATTACTGCGCAAATAGGCACTTTCTTCAGCACACGCTCCCCTAAACTGGAGAGCCCCCGACTGATCATTGGACTGGCATCGGCACAGCGAAGTTTGCGCCTGAGGGCGCCCAAGACATCATCATGTCGACAGATTACAACTACGACGATCAGGTTACTGACCTTGGCCCTCTGCAGACACTAAATTACTGACGAGAGATCAGGGTCAATTCTTTCCCTACTTTATCCTCACCATCTCCGCCCTCGTCACCCTTCCCTTGTCATACTCCCTCCTTAAGCCCGACAAAGGTCAGAGCCGCGGTGTTCCACTTGCCCGCGAGAGATGGAACGGAACACTGATGAATAAGTAGACATCGAGGACACTGCTCCGAGAATAAAGTCCAATTTTAAGCCTGCAGATGACGCTCTGATTCAAGGCCAGAAAAGGAAGCAATGGCGGCGAGAGAGGCGGCTGAAGAGGATCATCACAGTGGCTACGGGCTACCTGACAATGGCGTGGATGTTTTACCTGATCATGGTAACAAAGACAACCGCGCCAAAGATCTGGGATCCATACAGTATACTTGATATTTCACGAGTAAGGAGAACGAAATCTGTGCGACGAACCTGGATACTAATCTGCCTCAGTCATCAAGTGAAGCACAAATTAAGAAAAAATACCGAGACCTGTCAAGGGTCTACCATCCGGACAAAGCAGTGATTGACGAATCCAAGAACCAGACTGCCGAGGATGTCAACGATTACTGGGTTGAAGTTTCTAAAGCTTTCAAAGCTCTGACCGACGAAGAGATCCGCAACAACTACATACAGTACGGTCATCCAGACGGAAAGCAAAGCTTCAGCATTGGGATCGCTCTGCCAAAGTTCATCGTCACAGATGGAAATGGAAAATACGTGCTATTGGTGTACGGTGTGCTTCTTGGAGTTTTGCTGCCATATGTTGTGGGGAAGTGGTGGTACGGGACACAGCGGATGACCAAAGAGAAGGTTCTCCTCGCTAGTGCGGGCGAACTATTCAGAGAATACAAAGAAGATCTCGCAGATGGAGACGTCGTCAATGCGTTGAGTTGCGGCGAGGAGTATAAGGACCTCCTAAGTGGCAACAAGGTGGACTCAGGCTTGGGCAAAATTGAAAAGAGCATTGCGCCGGAAAACGGGGTCGATATATTCGTATCAGGACTGACGCCCAAAGACCAAGAGAAGCTCCAAAGCTACGAAGGCGCTCGAAGGAAAGCCTCTGCTCTAGTCTGGGCTTACCTTGGAAGAGTAAGGCTAGATGGGTCGTCACTAGACGATGGTAAGCGCTCCTAGAGTCGCCCGCCTAATGCAAGACCACTGATCAGTCACAGAGAAATACGAAGCTGCACCTCTCGCTTTGAAACTGAATGAGGCTTTCACCGCAATCACTCTCGCGTTCGGCAGTGTCCCACAGCTTCTCTCCACTTACCGCATCTCGCAACATCTCATCCAAGCCGTTCCTCCCAACGCCTCGCCGCTCCTCCAGCTTCCACATATCACACCTGATATCGCCCGAAGGATCGAAGTACCGTTCTCAAGAGAACATTTGACTATTCAACAATTCATGTCCATGCCAGAATACAAGCGGCGTAAGCTTGCTACTGACCAATCTGGGGTTCTGACGCCGGCTCAGTATAACGACGCTGTCGCTGTGGCTCGCCAATTCCCCCTACTTAATGTTGAAAAGGTATTCTTCAAAGTCATGGGCGAACGGTTCGTCACCACAGGCTCGCTCGTCCAGTTTGTCGTCAAAGCTCGCGTCATCCCTCCCGGCACAGCCAACATTCCTAAGGTGAACGAGTCAGACCTAGAGGACATCGATCCAGACGAGGGTGATCTCGATGCTCTTCTGGGTCGCAAATCATCTGGTAAAGGCAAAAAGTCCGACCCGCGTAAGGGTGACGCAGCTCCATCATCCGACCTCGAACGGCCACTTCAACCGCCGCTGGCATACGCGCCTTACTTCCCTCGTGATCACTCGCCACGCTGGCACGTCTTTCTGGCAGACAGCAAGATGGGCAAGGTCGCCGTGCCACCATTCACGATGACCACCTTTAACAAGCCCTTGCTAGATGACCAAGGCAATCCAACGTTCAATATGCAGACGTTCAAGATGCAATTTCAAGCCCCGCCGCAGGCGGGGAAGTACCCGTTCGTAATGCACCTGGTCTGCGATAGCTATATTGGGATGGACAGCAAGAGAGAGGTCATGCTCGAAGTGGAAGATAGCGCAAAGGCCGTCACAATGGGCAACGAAGAGGATGAAATCAGCGAGCCTGAAGAGGGTGGGTCTCGCCTCTCCACCATTCCATCGCCTGCCGGCACTGAGACGCAAGCTAACGCGAAACCCATAGACTCACTAGCAGGTCAAATGAACGCCCTCAAGACCGGCGGCGTCTCCGGCCTTGCTGCACCGCCGAAACCGCCCAAGAAACGCATCGCTGCCGCCGAGTCGAGTGACGAGGAAAGTGACACCGAGGGCGAAGCCGAGGACACGAGCGAGACGGACACTGACACTGACAGTGAGGACGAGAAGAAAGTCAAAGCACGATAGGAAAATCCGGTCTAGGTGTCCGTGAGACACGGGGAGGAAGCGAGATTTTGGCATTGCTTCTGGCGTCGGACGAACGCATTTGTGATTAGAGACTCCGCCTGGAGCTGCCTAGGGCTGCCGTGGGTCGGCCGTGTACCATACGCTCTACTGAGGCGGATATTGTTGTAGAAGAGAATGCATAGCGCAGCTACTTGTGTTCCTGCTCGCGCCTCCAGACGGTACCTGACGCGAAACAGCACGGACCTTGGAGTCTTGTCAGCCTTTCTGCGGCAGGGAGAACGGCGTCGGACAGGCCAGAGGGCATTCGTGGGGACTGGGGGGGTTCGGGACGCTTTGGGCGCCGATGAGATACAATGTCCCGAGCGGGCAACGGTAACGACGCTTGAGCTCGTTGTTCCGTGCGGACTCGTGTGTACCCGAGACACCGATCTGGGAAGGATACCTTACTTCCGTGCCATCTCGTGAATGCTCGCCAACAGACTCCCTCGTGATGCGTCTGATTGCCGTCTTCCAGATCCACGCAGCGAGACCATTTCTGCGATCATGCCAGAGATCCACAAGCATCAACCGTGGGATCATCTTTTCCGGAGAAGGCGTAAAGCCGTCGTGTTGTCCGCCTTTGAATGTCGTCCGTAACGGCAGGATATCACATCGCTACTGCTACGGGGGAGCTTATGGGTATGGACTTGTAAGTGCCGAAAGGGATGAATGTCTAGCTAGAAGACCGCGGCAGGGGATATCTACCTAAGCTAAGTCTATCTGCCTGACCTGTCCGCCTAAGGCTGCACCTTCCTAGGCGATCATAACAGCTACTCAAGGACCAAAGAGAGAGGTACTCTGTCTCTACAAGGAGGTTGAATGATTGATGCAGGAGGTGTATGTGGGCTGATCTTTGTCGTCGTTCATCTTTATGCCGGCGCTGTGGCTGACCCCAAAAAGCTACTCAGATGTAGAACATCGACTCCATCAAGCTGAGAGCTGATCAGCCAGGATCCACAAGAATGAAGCTGCGCATATAAGACTTACTTCTCGTGGACATTCTTAGTCCAGGGCGCTTCGTTCCAATCGAATACCTTGCCTGGAGGCCAAGGCCCGCGGAGGTATTTAGCAAGATAGCATCGGCCGGCATAGTAGGCAGGCGGGCATACGGAAACGGCCTTTGTAGCTCTTCCAAACCCATAGCAGCTTCCGCAAGTCAGGCGTGCGTCTTCGAGATAGAGGACGGGGCACGTGAAAAAGCTTACAGGTGATGGGTGATGTTCTGAAGTTCTTCAGCGCCAAGCTTCATTTCATCATGAACCACGACGTAGTGCGAAGGTCTGGCTGTGCCATATGACTCACTCACCTGCACCCACTTCTGGGTCTGCTGTAACAACCTATCTCACAATGTCTCACGCCTCTTCGACCCAACCAATTGCCTCACCATACTTTACTTGCTGTCCCTGTTGGACGCCCCATTGCCAACCTCCCTTTCTTGATCCCTCAGTCCATCCCTCGTCGAAGCTCATACGGCGTCCTTTGGGTGCTTCGAAGACTAAAACAATCGAGCTTCCTAATTGAAACCCTCCCATTTCTTCTCCTTTTTGCAGCGCATGGCCCCCTAGTATTTTGCTTGCCTCCCCATAAGTAGCTTCAGCAAACCCTGAGTAGGGCTCTCCACGGTTTGATGCTTCTTCAGCGGCTCTATCTGCAGCCGTGTCAGTGGTCAGGCTGTTCGTGCGTAGTTCACGATCAAAATTAATCATGATTGATCCAACATTGGTTGCTCCAACGGGTGTGAAGCTAAAAAATCCCCATCGCCAACGACCCAACAATACCACTCTTTCATTGAGAGTGAACAGTCCCGGTAATGTTCTCTGTAAATATGGCGAGACACTATAGAGCTCTCCTGCAAAATGGCGGCGCTTCTCGGCGACCCATGACGCGGGAGAATGAAAGCGATGATAGTCTCCTGGTGCCAGATACACTACAATGTAGTATAGAGCTGTTGGCGTTCTTGAAGTCGAGGAGAACCAGGACCGGCTACGACCATCGCCCAAAGCCAGGTCGGCACGAACCTCACTCTCTGAAGAGGGACGCGATGTCGTTGACATATCGGTGGCGTTGGAACCTTCCTGAGCCCTGGATCCCGAGAAGAGATTTGGTAGCGTATACGAGATGCCGTTCACCGTAGCAAATTCCTCGTCGGCCTTGACAATATCTTCATCCCCAACCTTGACTGACAATTCCTTTGGCTTTGGAGTCTCCTCCTGTACTTTCAATGTCTCTGGCGGTTCTGTACCCAGAAGGGCATCAAGGCTATACGTCATGCCTTTGACTTGCTCTACTTCTCCATTTTCAATCATACCATATTGCAAGACTCTGCCGTCAGCAGGAGACAGGAGAGCAGACGCGTTAGGGTCTATTGGGCGCAATCCAGGCTTCAGAGTGCGGTAGAAAAAGGAAGCGAGGTTCTTATACTGGTGGAGATCAGATTCGGCAGCTTCAGACAAACTGAACGTTGAATCAGCGTCAGTGTCTGCATTGAGGCTTTTGGCGCTCACTTGACCCCAAAGATCCAAGAATAGAGCCTGAAACCCGGGACACGCAAATAATAGGGTATCTCAAGCTCATTAAAGCGCCCCCACAGTCTTGAAATTGCCTTCAATGGGAGAGTTGACATAACTTGTACCTGCCTGGGAATTGGTCAATTTGGGACCTTTTCTCATCGTGCAAACTTCCCTCCTACCATGGACCGCTTGGCCGTATACGTTTCCTCTTTCTGGGCCTGCCCTTGCTATCTTCAGCCAAGTCCAACGCATCCTGCTCTTCCTGACGTCTTTTCTTTTCCCGCTCCTGCACTCTGTAGAATTGTACAGCTCCAAGAAAGCCTATGCCGAGTCCAATAGGAATCCTGTACTTCCATTGGACTTTAGTGTCTCGAAGCGCAGTACGTAGTCTTGTCCTGAAAGGGCCCTTGTTCTGATGCTGCTCCTGTCGTGCTCGTGCGGAGGTCGAAAATCGTGGACATGGTCGTGTCTGCTGGCAGAAAAGGCACGTCCATCCCGAAGACTTAAAAGCAGATTTGTGGAGCAAGACGATTCTCTGGCCCAAGGGTTTTCCTCCAAAGGACATCCTTTACCATCCCAAATAATAAGACAATCTGGAAATGCGACAGGGTTCTTCGCAGGCGTCATTCGCTGAATATCCAGACGTTGCCAAAGCCAAGGTATCCCATCGAATCCATTTCGCAGCCTCTAGATCCGGCGAAACTTCGGTGAAATTAGTTCTATCAAACTTATGGCCAACGAGGCCAGATTATGGCACAAGCTCTTCCTTACCATTGCCTACATTATCGCAACTGGTCGACGCGACATGAGCATCGACGGGAAGCTCGCTTGACACCTCAAATACATATACAATGGGGAAAACTCACGTCAACCTCGTCATCTTGTCGCCGTCACCCGAGGTCAATAAACTTACCTTCTCCAGCATATCTACAAGTACGAGTATCGGCGAGTTGAGAGAAAGGATATCAGCTGAAGTCGCATCTCATCCTGCTCCTTCCCGGCAACGCTTGATTTATCGTGGCCATGCTCTGATTGATGTGGGAAAGACTCTGAAAGACATCTTTACCCAAGAGATTGTTTGTCTCATCCCTCGTTTCTCACTCCGCAAGCTGAACACGAGTAGATAGATAGCTCTGAAACTCTCTCGCTCCATCTAGTCCTACCACCAGAAGCAGCCACTCAGCCAGCTTCTTCAGCGTCCACAGCACACCCAGGCCAAGGCCATCAGGCTTCTCCAGCGCAACATCCACATGGCGGCTCTAATGTATCCGGAACTCCACATAATCCATTGCAGGCCAATGAGAATCTACACGCATCCCAAAGAATAGCTGCCCATGGTAATGTTCCCACACCTCCACCACCACACTACCACGTACATGCGCCTGGATATGGCCATGGCCATGGGAATGGTACTCTTCCTCAAGGACAGTTTCCTCCACAACTTCAACAGGCCTTTGCCCAGTTCCATGCAGTCAACCAGCAACTTGCAGCTCAACTCGCGGCTATCGGAAACAACCCTATGCTTCAAGGAGTACCTTCCAACCAACCCCCAACTCAGCCGTATCAGACACCAGCCTTTGCTCAGCCTGCTTTTCAACATGCCATGGCGCAACAACAGCAAGTAAGAGTAGCAGGTGGACAACACGGAGTACACAGTGGCCCAATGCAGAATCCACAGATCAGCCCTTCTACTTCGCCCCAGCCCGGCTTATCAGCACAGCAGAGCAACGGCCAAAGTGCAGCTTCGGCACCACCTACAGCTCCTGGAAGTACGAGTACAGTGGTCCGTGAGAACCATGGACCAAATGGGGAGAGATGGCAGATGGTCATACAGAGTGGACCAGTGAATATGCATGCCCATAACGGGTTTCAACATCCCCGTGCTGCATCTCCCAATGCTTTACAGGCTGCTCCAAACACGCCAAGACGTACGTCCCCTGCACCGCAGCCTAGTCACTCGACCCAGACCGCAGGTATCGGTGCAACAGTGGGAAGCCCTCCACCGCCTGCAAGCATTGGTCGAACTCCAACGCCGAACGTTGCACTCATGCATCTCCAATCCAATCTCTCTACAATGGACGCTGCTATGGCTGGGGGCAACCCTTTGCCAGAGTCTGTGTTTGAACAGGCTCAAGAAATGCTAAGGGGCATTCCGGATCTATCGCAAGAAGTCACAACCGCACTACGAACTCGTTTAGCCAACCTTTCTCGGCATTCAAATCATCTGCGGGAACATCTAAATGATCACCTTGTTCGAGCAGCTCACGAGAGAGCAGCTTCGCAAAGAGTGGCTCAAGGAGCCGATGCTTCTGCTGTGTATGTTCTCTCCTCACCCAGTGGACCGCACGCCCTACTAGTCTCGCCATCTGGATTGTATGCCACCCCTTGGCAATTTCCATCCTTTGGCACCATCACTCCTCACTCTGTGGTACAACCCAGCGCTAGTTCCCCTGTACAACCCGAGCCAGCAAACAATAACATCCCCGTCAATGGACAACAACCTGACGTAGATGAGGTCCAGGTCGTGCAAGGACAACAAGAAGCGCCACGCCCTGCAGATGCTGCTCAAGTGGCACAAGCACAGCAGCAGCAACAGGTAAATCAGGCTCGAGATGTAGCACGCATTCTGCTACCTCTCGGCGGGCACCTCTGGTTACTGATCAGGCTCTTTGGTGTTGTGTATTTCTTCACTGCTGGTGCAGGATGGCGTCGAACCATGCTTCTAGGACTCATCGCTAGCCTGATATTCCTTGCTCAGACTGGGATATTTAGGCCCGTGGTTCAAGGAATCTGGGATCCAATCAGAAGACATGCAGAGGGTCTAGTTCCTCTTGCTGCTAATGAGCGCCCTCGTGCGGGCGTCGGTGGTGCTGGAAATAATGGCGATGGAACAGGCGGGCAACCTGCGAATCGTGAGCCAACGCCTCAGGAAGCAGCCGAGCGCTTACTGCAGGAAAGAGAACGTCAGGATGTGAGCTTTGTCCGTCAAAGCTTCCGCAGGGTGGAGCGAGCTGTTGCCTTGTTTATTGCAAGTCTGGTCCCCGGTGTTGGCGAGAGACACATTGCAGCCAGAGAAGCGGCAGAGGCGGCAAGGCAGGCTGAGGGCCGGGAGAGGGAACAGCGTGTGAGGAAGGAGGAGGAGGAAATGCGAGAGCGACAGGAGGGTAATGTCGACGTAGGGAACGGAAATGTTGCTGACAGGGCAGGAGAGGGTGGCGAAAGCTCCAGCGCTCCAGAGCAACAAGAGGCTGCTCAGCCGCCTTTGTTAGAAGTCTGAAAAGACTGCATAAGTGCCTACGACAATGTTGCTTTCAACATGGGTGATGAGGCTGACGTGACAATGCCTACTTACCAATGAATATGCTCTTAGTCTTACGCCTTACAAACCCCGCGAAATGATCAAGACAACAACTCTTGGTTTGGAGCTCAAGATGTCGTGGATCATGACTCCCGAGAAGGTTCAGTAGGTGAGGGCATGCCTTCGTACAGCATAGCCAAAGTTGCCCTGGAAACCCCAATTCAAGTGGCAATGATCTACTGTAATCTGAATGTGACTTGTTCATATCCTTTTGGGAAGCGGCCTCTCCCAAGGCTGGTATTGTGGTCAGATTTGCAGGGGCCGAGGACCAAGTCGCTGTTGCCGTACAAAACGCTGAGCCAAGGCGAAGTCACGAGAAGAAAAGCTGTGTTGATTCGCTTTCGTTCTTGACAGCGTCCGCAAGCATCAATCTTGACTCGCCACGATGACGGTCATAGTCATGAATTTACGTAGACTTCGAGCCGGAAGTCTGGATTTGCATGATGCCGCGCATCGTGCATGCCTGTCGCTCTTCATCATAGTCGTCTTTCTTGTCATGTATAGACACTTTTGGCAAGGTAAAGTGCACTATCAATGCGTACACTTGGCGCGTTCACCATGCTTCCGTTCTCGGCCTTGACACTGACATGCTATGTAGATAGCTATGATACCAACAAATGTGACGCACTGTTGACTTCTGGCCGATGGCTCGACGCCCCTAATTCATATCATACGATCGAAAGGCATCAAAATTGGCAACCTGCAGGTTGCATGATGCATGAGTACAACGCCGCGGGCCTAAATACATGTTTGAATTCTCGAAGGGTCGTGTTCATTGGCGACTCTGTCACAAGGCAAATATTCTGGGCTTTCGCCAAGAAGCTCGACGTCCGAGAACATGGAGAAAACAAGCATTCGAGTATTTCTGTGGATGTACACGGCCTCAGGGTCGAATTCATCTGGGATCCGTACCTGAACACATCAAGTCTCTACCGTGAAGTTGCAGCGGCATCGCTGTCTAAATCCAAGAATAGCCAAGTTGATACAGCAGCAATTCTCCTGATTGGGGGAGGATTGTGGAATGCGCGATATCTTGGCGAAGCTTCCTATCAGCACTTCGAGAGCTCCATCGATGAGATACTGCGTGCTCTGCAGGAGGGTGAAATACCCGGAACGCTGTCTACACAGTCTGCTCAAGGCTCTGAAGGTGTGGATGACCTTGCTGTTATCGCCCCGATCCAGATACCACATTACGATGCGCTGTCCCCAGCGCGGGCCTGGACCATCACGCCAGCTAGGGTCAAGCCAATGTTCCAATACCTACAGCACCTATCGGTCCAACAGAATATTACAGTCGTATGGAGCTTTCTCCACATGACTTGGCGCCAACCCTTGGCGTATGATCAAGATGGCTTGCATCTCAACGCAGGTGTCGCCGGTAAAATGGTAGATGTACTGCTTAACGCTAGATGCAATGCTGTCCTACGCCAATCCAATGCCAAAGGATACCCAATGGACAAGACCTGTTGCAATAAATATCAGAGGCCGAATTGGACCCAGTCCACAATTCTGATCCTTTCTTTGCCTCTACTGCCCGCTCTCACACTCATCACTCTCAAAGGTGAGAATCCCATGTCACTGCATAGGCTGCTAGCTGATCGATCCCAGATGCCAAAAGGTTCAATTTCCTTCCTTCTCGTAAGATCATACGGGCTATCACGGTCCTAGCATTAGCTGTCTGCTATTGCTACTATGCCGATCGCACACAGCTATTCAACAAGGCTCAGAAGCAGTTCTCTTTCACAGAATTCATATGGTTTTGCACTACCATCCTTGTGCTAGGAATCCTCTCCATACGTTGCTCTACACCTGCACCACTGCACAAGAGTCCTGGCTGCCCGCCTCAGAAAGGACAAGACCAGCCATATCTCTCGAGAAATCAAACAGATGAGTGGAAAGGGTGGATGCAATTCATCATTTTGATCTACCATTACACGGGAGCATCGAGAATATTATGGATCTACAAAACGGTCCGGCTTCTAGTCTCTTCGTACATCTTTATGACAGGTTTCGGGCACACTGTCTTCTTTTACAAAATGTCCGATTACTCTCTTCGGCGCTCTACTGCAGTGCTCATACGACTCAATATGCTGAGCTGCCTTCTTCCGTATGTGATGAAGACGGACTATCTTTTCTACTATTTCGCCCCATTGATAAGCTTCTGGTATCTGGTAATCTATCTTACCATGGCAGTGGGTCACTCGAGGAATCGTTCCCGAGGGTTCCTCATGGCCAAGATACTCATCTCTGCAATCTTGACAACAGCTTTGATCAGAGTCCCCGGTATATTCGAAACCTTCTTTCATGTCCTGGAGAATTGTTTCAACATACACTGGGATGTCACGGAATGGCGCTTTCGACTCCAACTTGATTGCTACATCGTTTACACGGGCATGCTTTGCGGCACATGTTTTGTGAATTTCATGGATGCCCCAAGCGTAGAAACGCCAGAGGACTTCGCCCTTGGCCGCCTCATTCCCAATATATCCTGGCTTTTTCGCTTTCTGTGGCTAGCCATGGCTGCTGTCACACCTCCTGTTTTTTACCTTTTAGCTTGTCGTGCTCCTGACAAATACGCATACAATGCATGGGTTCCATACATCTCCACAGCGCCTATCCTCGCATACGTCATTTTTCGCAATATCAGCCGTCACACGCGCAATTTCCATTCCTCAATATTCACGTGGATGGGTCGGCACTCCCTCGAGACTTTTACGCTACAATTCCACATCTGGCTGGCGGCAGACACCAAGGGGATCTTGGCCCTAGGAGTCTCTGAAGGAATCGTGGGTGGAAAAGGCGGGAGGAGAATAGATTTGGTGGTCTTAACGCCGATTTTCCTCTGGGTATGCTGGCATGTCGCGGCCGCCACCCAGACTCTGACCAGCTGGATCATTGATCCAAGTGAGAGAATGCAAAATGTAGAGCTAGACGATGTTGTTGCTGGCGTGGAAGAGGTGTTGCCAAGAATGAAAAGTAAAGACGATGTGAGGAGTGTCTTTACCATTGGCCGCGTTGTAGATGGTGTTGGGGCTGGGGCAATGAGATCAGCGAGCAAAATACAGAGACATATTGCTGGAAGCCTAAAGGTAAGGATTGGTATCATTCTGGGAGTCATGTGGTTGCTTAATATGGTGAGTACAAAAGCCACAGGGCATCCACTCTAATCTCTAGCAAATTTCTGACAAGCAGTGAGCAGACTTATTCCTGAAGATGTGTTACCAGCCTTGATTGCTTTTACATTAGTGGACTATATCAGCACGATGTCATGAAGAGTATTTTGCAAACACCAATTCCTAAAGCTTCGGATTTGACACCTCTTCCCTACGCCTAACGACATCGTCTTTATGTCCGTGCTCGCCAACTACTGGTGCATCAGAGTCATCGAACGATTCATCACCGTGGAAATGCCTGCTGAATAATTAGTCATCCATTTCAAAACGTCTGAGCATCTTTGAATCCCCTAGACACCATCAGGCTAATGATATCAAGAACCTTCGGAGAAACTTACCATCCTCTCTCCTCTCCGCCTTCCAAATGATCACAATTACTATCGACCACACAATCCCATCCCCCAGCCACGCCAGCCCTCCAATCCGTCTTTGGCACATCCATCCCCGCTTCCCACTTCTTGAATCTCTCTTGCCCCTCATCCGAGGATATATTCTTGCGTACAAACTTCGAGATACCACATCTTCAATAATTCGAAGTCAGCATTTCTGCTTTGAAGTCGAAAGCAAATCACAAGACAGAGTTCTGTGAACATAGTACTATCGAAACTTTTCTCGAAACTCCAATTCGAATTACGAGTTAGGAGGATGATTCTCCGAACTTTAGACTTACGTGAAGGTCTTGAAGTCTTCCACGCATGCATCATCGGGCATATGGCCCGTCAAAGTACGGCCAATGGCTATCATGGAAGCTGCGTGAGTGCAGATAAGAATGGATGTCTCTTTTTCATGTCCCTCTGAGGAGGCTGCATCTTCAATGTCTGCATTGGAGATGATATATCTCAGAGCATACGCACAGCGATCATGGAGAGCCGGTATGCTTTCGCCAGCCGAAGAGGGTATTATGCTGGGCTTGTACTCGTGATTGTATGATTGGAAGAGGTTTCGTAGGAGGGATGGGGAGGCCGGCGATGGGTGGGTAAATCGAGCAAGGCCGTACCATTCACTGCGAGCGCGAACTCAGCCAATGTTCACTCGGTAACGACGATTAGACAAAGAGTCCTACCCTATGCCATTGTCCCCCCTGACCTCGAGCCCACTCCTCTCAATGAATGGTTGTATTGTTTGCAAACACCTGTAAAATGGACTGCTATACACACGGGTGATTGGAGGATCTCTGATGGCTAAAAGAGCAGTCGCTAACTGTTCGGCTTGACGAACACCATAAGCAGCGAGGGCTGGATTACGATTGCGGTGTCAGTCTCGCTCGATTGAAAGAGTATAGCGAGCTTCGGAACACGTCTCAGGAGCCAAGACTCCCACGGCATGTCTCTAGACTCGTTATTTGGTTCAACAAGGGGACGTACGTGGGTCGGAGGGAATCTAAACACTTCTACGTCAGCATCTCTTTTCCAAAACAAGACCTTGGGCAATAGTCGGACAGATTCTAAGAAAGTACAGAAACGGTTTTGGTCTTCGAACGACATGTTTTGGGCGTAGTCATCTTACATTGGTGGGGCTTGGAACTGATGTATAATATTGCCCGGTTTTTGGGTCTACTGTCCAGTTGCCACGGAACTATCGACAGCGTTAGCAGCACATGGGGTACAGAGGGTACAGTGGAGGTGACTGTACTCCATGTCTGGTCACGTAGATGGTAGTGACTACCATCGTACTTGATCTATCATCATTATACCATCTATATGCGAGTACTACCTCGTACATGTACTGACGATTGTACTGGAACTGACCTCCCCTCCGCAATGCGGAGTCTTCCAAAGTCGCCTATTCCTTCCTTGCGTCGCAAGGCTGAACTTTGAAGAGTAGTGATACCGATACATACCCTTTTGATATATTGACACCTTCCCAGCCCAATTTCTAGGTGCAGCTTACGCCCAGCGTATCCGGAAGCCGTACCCGGATGTGAGGGGGTGTCAATGTATCAAAAGCGGGTGTACCAGTATCACGTTCGTGCTCGAAATGCCACCTTGGCCAAAAGCGATCTTTCTCTTCCGTCCACGGACTTTGTTATTGACAAGTTGACCTCAATGCTGTGCTCGCAAGAGCAACACCTGTCATTTCTGGATAGTCTACACTTCATTTCTTGTCACTGAACTTTGGAAGTCTGCGCCAATGCTTCGCGAATTCGCTCTACGCCCTTTCCCTGATTCCACGTCTGGCTCTTCTCATTTTAACAACATGCCTACCCATGGTCGACGGCGGGTCTCAACCCCTGTGATTTTTCTCTCATTACTCTTCCTCTTCGCTTCTACAGCTTCCGCAGCTTCTGCTGTTCTGGGCATAGATCTAGGGACCGAGTACATCAAAGCCGCCCTAGTGAAGCCGGGGATTCCCCTCGAAATTGTTCTGACGAAGGATTCGAAACGAAAGGAGACTGCAGCTGTGGCTTTTAAGCCACTGAGAACCAGGGTGTCTACGACAGAGTCTAACGAATTCCCAGAACGGATATACGGCGGGGATGCTGTCGCCCTTTCCGCCAGGTTTCCCAGCGACGTCTACCCGAATCTTAAGCCACTCCTGGGCTTGAAACCCAGCGATCATCTCATCTCAGAATATGGCGGGACTTTTCCAGGACTGAATATTGTAGAGTGGGCCGAGACAGGCACGGTGGGATTCAAGAGCGACTCGTTTGTCAAGGAGGAGGAACCCTGGCTGGTCGAGGAACTTCTAGCGATGGAGCTGAAGAACATCAAGGGCAACGCTGAGACCATGGCCGGTAGAGGGTCAGCAGTACAGGACGCTGTGATCACTGTCCCCTCGTTCTATACAGCGGAAGAGCGAAGGGCAGTCACCTTAGCAGCAGATCTTGCAGGTTTGCGGGTACTGTCGTTAATTAGCGATGGTCTCTCTGTCGGCTTGAATTACGCGACCTCGAGGACCTTCCCGACAGTCAACGAAGGTGGCAAGCCTGAAATACACCTGGTATACGATATAGGCGCGGGTTCTACCACTGCCACCGTCCTCAGATTCCAAGGAAGGACGGTGAAGGACGTTGGCAAATACAACAAAACGATACAAGAAGTACAAGTACTCGGTACAAGCTGGGACAAGACTTTTGGCGGAGATGCGCTTAACCGTGTCATTCTAGAGGATATGATTGAAAAAATTACATCTACGGGCCACATGAAGAATCTGGAGGTGCTACCAAAGCATGTGAGAGCGCATGGCCGGACAATGGCGAAACTGTGGAAAGAAGCGGAGAGGGTCCGACAAGTGTTGAGTGCAAACACTGAGATATCAACAAGTCTCGAGTCGCTATACGATGAAGAGTTTAACTTCAAATATAAGCTTTCTCGCGCTGAATTCGAGCAACTCGGTTCTGCATTTCTAGAGCGGGTTGAGAAGCCCATAACAGAAGCTCTGGAAATGGCAAAAGTATCCCTTGCTGACTTGGAATCCGTCATCCTGCACGGAGGCGCTGTTCGGACACCCTTCGTCCAGAAGCAATTGGAAGCGATCATCAAAGATTCTGACAAGATCAGAACAAACGTCAACGCAGATGAAGCTGCCGTTTTTGGAGCCGCATTCAAAGCTGCGGCCATCAGTCCAAGCTTCCGAGTGAAAGAGATAAGAGCTTCAGACAACGCAGTGTACCCTCTTTCCGCCTCTTGGTCAATAGATGGAAAGGAAAAGCAGCAGAAGCTTTTTGTACCAGCTTCGCAGGTTGGCGCTGAAAAGCAAGTCTCTGTGAAGGCCACGGCAGACTTCTCCTTTACTCTTTCGCAACAATCCTCACCCGGTTCTTCTGATCTTCAGCTTTCGGTCATCAAGACCGAGAACTTGACAGACTCTGTCAAGCATTTGACCAACAAATTTGGTTGTTCATTTGGCGACGTTAGCACTAAGTTTGCCATCCGACTGAGTCCTGTTGATGGACTTCCCGAAGTAACCAGTGGATCCGTCAGCTGCGAGGTTACAGAGACAGAGACCAAGAAAGGAGGAGTTGTCGATGGCATGAAGGACTTTCTGGGTTTCGGGTCGAAAAAGGGGGACCAAGAGCCGATTAAGGAAGAAAGCAATGCCGAATCCTCGACATCGACGTCAGAATCCGAGACGTCTACCGCTTCGTTACCTGTAGAGAGCAACGCGGCTGGCTCTGTAGTGGACGAAATTGTTGGAGAAGAAAAGCCCAAGGAGTTGAGAAAGAAGACGGAGACAATCGCCGTTGGCTTTTCGACTGAATTGGTTGGATCACAAAGAGTCAATCGTGATAGTCAAAAGCGTATGAAAGCTCGTCTGATTGCCTTCGATAAATCAGACCGTTCTCGCGTGTTGCGCGAGGAAACACTCAACAGTCTCGAAGGGTATACTTACAGGATCAGGGATATCCTGGAGGACGAGGGCTTCGTTGCTGCCTCGACAGGAGAGCAGAGGGATAGAATTGAAGAAAAATCAAACGATGCAAGTATATGGCTGTACGGCGATGGCGCAGACGCTAGCCGAGAATCGCTAAAAGCAAGGTTAGACGAACTCCGTGGGCTTGTTGCTCCCATTCAAAAGCGAAAAGAAGAGGCAAGCAAGCGCCCATCGGAGATCCAGAAACTGAAAGATGCACTTGCGCAAGCAGATACCATGGTCACTGTGGTCAAGCAGCAGAGAGAAGCCCAGATACTGGCGGAATCTAAGGCCGCTTCAGACTCGGAGGCAGCAAAATCGCTGACCACCACGGCGCCCAGCACGTCTACTGACGACTTTGACGACCTAAACGACGAGACTGCCACAGCCTCATCGTCGACCACGTCGGCAGCCTCAAACCTTCCAGCATCGATGTATAGCGAAGAGGACGTTAATGATATTGTTCAGAAACAGGACAATGTTAAGATATGGCTTGATGAGAAGCTGGCCGAGCAGGAAAAGCTCTCGCCAACGGATGACCCTGTCTTACTTTCGTCAGAACTAGCTGCAAGGTCGAAAGAACTCACCGACGTGGTAATGAGCCTCCTGACGAAACAAATGAAAAGCCCGCCGAAGCCGAAGAGATCGAAGTCCAAGTCCAAGTCTACGAATACCAGCGCCACGAAGGCCACCGATCCAGACACTAGCACCGAGGAATCTGGAGAAGCAGCCAAGGAGACAACAGGACCGCTGGGTGAATTGGAGGATGAGATGGAGGGCTTGCATCAAGTGACGCCGGAGGAGATGGAAGAGGCCATGGCCGAGCAGAAGTCCAAAGCAGAGAAGAAGACGACAAAGAAAGAAAAGGCCAAACCCAGTGGAAAGGGCAAGGGAAAAGGAAAGTCCAAGGGCAAGGGCAAGGGTAAGGGCAAGGATACGGGAAAGGTGGAAGAGCATGGAGAATTGTAGCATAGCAATGTTAGAGTAGATAGATGTCCGTTGAAAGTTGAGCATTACTCGTCGCGATGTAGCAATAGATTCCGTTTAGACTAGCGACCTATGAATGGATGGATTGTGCTGCTCAAGAGCATGGGTGTTTTGGCCGCATTGCAACGCTACCTGTGTCCGTCTCCGTGAAGGCTGATGTCAATCATGTCATGTATGATGCCTTTTTCGGGCAAAGATCTGAACAAGCTCCGACTATCAAAGCTTGCTCATCTCCTCTTCACTCCTCGGTGCACGTCTCTCGTTGACATTCATCTGCTGCAGCGAGCTCTAGCGACGCTGCCGTTCTGGAAACATGGCGAGCACCGGCCGCCAGCGCCACTCTTGGCCCGTATCTTCCGCCCGCGGCGCACGTGAGGTTCGCTGGGGACTGTTCCGAAACTTGATCGGAGCTACGAGTACAGGCATTTCCATTTGCTGCAGGTCGGCTCTCACGCCCTTCGCCTCTGGTGGCAAGTCTTGAGTACAAGGCTGAAATCAAGAACCGGTGTGGAGGATTTCTGCCTCTTCCCCAAAAACGTGCATTTTCCGCCCGTCGCTTGACTGCTCGCAAGATTACTTTGGAAACAGATCCCTCGTTCTCAGCAGCTATCCTTCAAGATAATCCAATTTCACAAAATACTCCATCATCCGTGAACACAACCCGTCGTCCTCCCGGTCGCTACTGTCCCCACCAAAGATCCTCTTCCGTTCTTCCTTCAGTCTCTCGCACTCTTCTTTCTGCTTTCGTTCTCTGATTTGCCATGCAAGATATCGGTTATGCCAGTGTTTTGCGGAAAGGTCGTTTCGCCGAGGATGTCTCGCAGTCGGGAGCTGGAATTCGGACGGATCGGCGGAAGAGGGCAGCTCGAAACCGTCGTATGGGCGAGAAGCAGAGGCTTTGTGCCCGCCCCTCGTGCGACGACGATTGTGACGGCTCATTGTGCTCTGGAGGGAAGAGAGAAAGTGGTTTGGATGTGTAAGTACGGAGCGAAGAGTTGACTTGGTGAAGGGTGGGGAGAAAGGATGAAGAAAGGAAACTCGAGCAATTTAATGTAAAAGATCTGAATTGGTCGCAGTCATGAGTCTGAAAAATTCAACCAATGAGTCATATTACCTTCATGATTCGCTGTGTTGGTTGCAACATGGCCTGTCGCGCCCGGCAGAGTTGAGTGGCGAAGTTCAACCATGATGTGACTCATAAGTACGAAAACCGCTTCTCCGCTTCCAACAAAGACTGGGAAAAAGTGGTGATCGGTCATACTATGGACATCCGCTTCCCATTCCCATTCCCATTCCCATTCGTCTTCGTCTTTGTCTTCGTCTTCATCTTGGAGAGTGGTTGATGTTGGGAAGAGGGGACTGTTGGGGTTTTGAATGACAACGACTTGGAAAGAGTCATAGTTAGTGCGCACTGCTGCGAAGTTTGGCGCAACAAACAATCGTCTTCCATTCGCTTCATGCTACCTCGTCACTTCCTGACCGTGCCTCATAATTCTTCGTCGTCGTCATCATCAGCCTGTCGAACGGGCGGATCATGCATCATGAAACTCTTCTCTGCTTCTACGCCATGCATCATTTCAAAGCTTTCTTCGCTCGTCTGCGGACTTAGACCCTTCCCTGGTATGTGGCCAGCCCAATCAACTCCACCGGCCTTTGCAGGCTTCGTGCTTACCATCCTCTCTTCCAGTGGTAAGCTCGGAAATCCTTGTTCTTGCGGAATTAAAAGTCGCCGATGCCAGTCACCAATAAACATGCCATCAGGGTCAACTTCATTTCTTACGCGCATCCAATCATCCATTTCGGGATACATTTTGTATACGTCTTCCCTCGTGACGTGAGCGAAGTTCTTCGCCCAGTGTGGTCGTCCGCCCATCTCCTTCATAAGCCACTCGAAAGCCTCGTAGTAGCGAGTTCGGCAGGGAGGATCGCAATGATAAGGCCTGTAAAGCGTGGCGTTCAAGTAAAGCGTTGGTCCATCAGGCATAGTATTGTCTAGGTATGGACGCGGTACAGTAGTCGAAGTATCAGAAATCCGCACTTCAATCGGAGCGTGGACGTAGACTCCCTTCGAACTAAATGGTATACCAGACGCTGCCTCATCTCCATGGAGCCACGATGACAGACGTGTAATTGCCTCTGGGCCCTTACCAAGAGGAATTGCCCACTCATTGACGAATTGTGAGAAGAGACAGTTCATGAGGAGGCCTGTCCGACCTTCTTGGATGGCAGCACTGCCAGCCCCATCTTTGAATCCGTATTGGACATCAATCACAAACCTTTCGAGCAGGGGCAGCAATCTGGGAACCCACTGTGCGCAGTAGAGCAAGAATTGGTAAGTGTGGAATCCAATATTTCCGGTCCACCAATTCGCCACTGGTGGATGGTGAGGTTTGTCTGTCTTATCTGCCCTCCATCTGATACAGCGTTTCATGTATGGCATCCACCAAACACGGGTAAACTCTTTCTTTGTCCACAGATCTTTCTCCCAATCCGAGATAATCTCGTCCAATGGGTGAAGACTTTGAGCCCATTCAATGTTGAAAGCCGGAACGGCTTCGAAGGTAACTTCGGTGATAATGCCCAATGCACCCAGGCTCACAAGAGCAGCACGGAAAAGCTCTACATTCTGTCCTGCTGAGCAAGACACTGTCCGGCTATTTGCAAGCATGATCTTTAATGCTAGAACAGACTGTGATAGGATACCATGCCTTGTCGAGCTTCCGTGTGTTGCTGTTCCAATTGCACCTGCTATTGATTGATGGTCAATGCTACCCAAATTCGGCATTGCGAGACCACGACCCTTAAGCTTTATGCCCAGATCGCGTAGCCGTATACCTGCCTGCATGATCACGACATTTGTATCCTTGTTGATGTCGAGTATATCTTGAAAGTGGTCCAGATTGACCAGCCATGAGGAAGTACAGGTCAGGTCGGACGGCGAATGAGCGCAGCCTGCAACGGTCACTCGACGTCGGCATCTTCGCGCAAGTGTGATGACTTTTTGCAGTTCTTCTGATGTCTGGGGCTGGATGTAGAGCTCGGGATGTGAATAGAAAGTCCTTGCCCAAGTGTGATGTTGGTGTGTGCTGGTGGCTCGAAAGGGAACAGCGGGGTCCAATCTAGACAACTCTTGTTGAAGGTCCATGACTTGGAACGTCAAGAAAACCTCCGTCAGAATTCCCTGGGCAAGTACTCGTATGAGGGAGCGCGGAAACAGACTATACTAGGTAGGACAGTAGTGAGAATACATCGAAGTCGCATAAGGCCGAAGTGATGATTCTTTCTCCAAGACGATGGGAATGCAAGGAGTGAATGCAGGAGTCACCAGAAGTGTTGATATTACATTTGTACTACCTAGTGTATAGATACCTAGGTAGACTGGGAGACTGCTAGTACAGATACCCTAAAACTAGTCCGTATCTGATCTGCCCTCGCTTCCGTTGCGTCCCAACTCTCAAGGACTCGTATAGTCGGCCACTCAGGGCAGGACGTTAGGTATGATATAATCAGTCAACCAGTCAACCAGTCAATCAAACCAGTCGGCCCGGAGGCCCAGAGCACCAATTGGCAGTAGGCAGTAGGTACCGAGGCATGACATGTTTACAGCATTACACTCAAGCTCGTGGAATGATTGGCCTGAAATGGAATAAAGATGGTATCCCTCAGCAATTATGCTCTATCCACGATCCGTCGTATGAAAAAGTTGACTATGCGCAAAACCACCGATCCAAAACTGGAAAAATGGGTTCTTCAATATGAGTATTCATGAACCCTCTCACGACATTGATCGATATAGATCCACCGCAAGACTTGCAGAAACAAACACATCTTATCATTCGACGATTAGTCCGTAAACACAGATCGTCCTGCCTTACTTCTGGACCCCCAAAGGCAAGCTTAAGCCAGGCAGTGCTTGGGCAGAATTTCATGCCCTATGGAGGTTCCAATGGGTGTTTTCATACCATTTCCCCTGGTGTCAAGAACAGAGGCAATGAAGAAGTCCTTGTTGAGCGGCGAGGGAGTTAGGATCACCGAAAGGCATCCAATCTAAATGGGCATTCGATACCGTGATGACACTTCGCTCCATCTCGAATGACGTCCAGCATCTCTTCGCCCTTTGGCGTTAATGTCAGATTCTCATAACCGTGTTTGGTTATCAGAATATCGTCTTCTATTCTGATTCCTCCGACACGCATGTACCGTTCTAGTACCTCTACGTCAATAAATTTCGAGATTTCTGGGTCTGCTAGCCACACTGTTTCCAGCGCGTAACGAGAGAAATCTGCGATTCCAGATCAGCTTCTCCCCATTACTCGATCCATTTACAAACATACAGAGTCCAGGCTCTACTGTGATGACCATTCCCGGTTCCAGGAGTGCTGCATCAGACGTGCACGGTGCCATAAAGTCATTCGTGGACCTCAAAAGCACCTTCTCGCCCTGTCTATTCATCGGTCGTTCTTCGTCTCTGCAGATGCTCAAAATCGAGTCTGCGCTGACATCGTGAACATCAAGTCCCATATGGTGGCCCAAACCATGTGGAAAGAAAGCCCTGCTAATTCCAGACCTCAACAATTCCTCGACGTCGGCTTTCCTTAGTATTCCTAGCCGCATGAGACCGTTTACGGCTATCCTATCTGCAAGATGAAATGCATCCAGGTATCGGACCCCAGGCCCCAGCATCGCAATGCATCTTTCTTGCATCTCCTCCACGATAGCATAGATCTCAGCGACCTCCTTGCTCGGCCACCCATTTGCTACAAGCGGGAAAGTGCGACTGAATAACAGTTTCGGGATCAGCACAGCCTGTTCAAGGAAGAAAATCAAGCCTCGAATACGTCTCGAAACTGAAGATTGAGTGGAAAGGCAAGATCTAGACTCCGAAACCACGTACGTTATGTCGCTCGAATAACATTTCCATTCGCAACCTGCGTCCAGACACAGCAGACTCTTGCCCTTGAGACTGTCATTGTTATCTGTATAATGCAGGATTGAAGCGTTTGCTCCCGAGGCAACGATGGGCGGATATGCTTGCCAATCTGCATCACGGGCTACACAAAAGGCCAGATAGAGAGCTGGATTATGATTCCGGAGTCAATTTTGCTTGTTACTTTGGAACACGTCTAGAGAGTGAATAATCCCAAGATGTGTCTCTGGACTTAACATTTGGTGCAAACAAGGAAACTTCGACTCCGAAATTACGTACCATGAACTTCAGCCTCAGATTTCAGAGACGTAATGTGGTGCATGACCGTACGATGAGCCAGTGAGGATACTTTGATTGCTTTCCGTATGAGATCAATCTCGTCGGAATCTTTAATCACACGAGAAGCATCGAGAGCGGGCAGTAACGAAGTCATGTCATAATTTGGCTTCAAGGAGTCTGGGAGAAGCCCTTTCATACTCTGACTTTCGCGAAGCACATAGAAATTCTTCTTGTGATTTGCGAGAAGCCATTGCTCAATATCAGTAAGCATAGAAGTTGTGAATTTGACGGTATCGAAGTCATATCTGGTTCAGAGCCTGTTAAGCAACGGGGAGAGATAGGAGAATTATGCTACCAACCTGTCTTCGGCCTCCACTATAGTGGAACCTCTGCCAAACCAGATAACGCCTTGAGTGGTTATTGGAGCGATATACAAGGTCGACAGGTCTTGCTTTATATCGTATGTCATGCAGCAATCAGATTCATTGACCCCACTCAGATAATAGAAGTACCTTATTCTTATCAACAAAACGTTCTGGCACTAAAGGTAATACTCGTAGATATTTTCCTCACCGTCTTTGGCGAAATGGATAAGTCATATCGCTGTCTTCGATGTAAAGCTTGCGTTGGCCTGAAGATGCATGGCAGGATAAGTCTTTTTTCGAAGGGCACTGGACAAGGGAATACTTACCTGGGAGGTATATGAGACTTTCACAGATTTAGAGTCAGCCTTGCTTTATCAATCTGAAGTAAAATATTGTATGGGAGTAGTGCAGGACACAAAAGGCAAGTGACCCTCTTTGGACGTCTCTTGCGACTTAGGAAAGGGGATACATAGATCAAGACGAAACGACATCTCGATAAGCCGTACTAGTTAGTACTCGTACCCCTCTGAGACGTGCAAGTGACGAGCGACATTCTGAGCATGAAGTTTCGCTTCGTTCACGTTAGCAGATATCTCCCAATTTTCAGCTCGACCGTGGGCGGTTTGCCTGGATATTTTGCTATTCCTCCACCGGACAATTTGACTTGGAGGTTTCTTTGTGCCATTATTCTTTCATCGAATAATGGCTTAAGGTGTGCTATGGAATGGACTCGTGGGTTTATCGAGAAGCTTCGAGATATTGGTACCGGTACTGCCTTTTCAAGGGCAACTATGTTCGAGACCTTGGACGATTGTCTCTGATTGAGGAGTGAATGAGTTCTCTACTGCTCAGCTGCTCTCACGGCAAACCGCTGTTGCCTCTACGGTCGACCAAGACGCAAAATCCGCAAAATCCCCACTTCGGCAGCACACGACTTGCTCTTGCAAGCACTTTCATCCTACTACCTCCCTTTGGCCACCTTTCCCTTGAGATTGCGAAAGTCCCTACAAGCAATAGTAACACCTTACTTCATTGTCCCTCATGATTCCATAGCATGGGCTAGGAATGATGGCAGAAGAATTCGCACTCTCCCCTACCACCGTTTCAACGTCATACTTCCATACTACTCCATCACCAACAGACCACAGATCTCCATGGCGCCAATCGCCTCATGACAACAAAAACATCGTGATCAATATCAGTAGCAGTGATGGCTCGACAGGCAAGGGTATCCTTATTGGCATGCTCTCCGCTTTCGGATCTGCTGCCTTCGTCGTCCTTGTTTTCGCCGTCTTCTACTTCTTCAGATACACCAGTCGAGGACGCATCTTCTTATATCGCATGGGAAGACCGGGCGAATATGATGATGAGCAGGCGCTGGCGAGGGAGGAGGCTGATGCTTTAGAGGACATGGATGATCTACAACGAGCGGAGTATCTCAGAGCAAAAGGTATGCTGTGGCCCGTCTTGCCATATGAGTTCTCATCAAGCCTTGCTAATTCCCTTATGATAGCATTCATCCAAGCCAATCCGCCTGAGACTTTGCCTACAGACATTTCTCTTTCACAGTTCCTAGCAATACAGGAAAAGGGCGTGTCCGCATGGGAATTCGAGCCTGAGTTGGAGATCGCCAACTGCTTTGTCGAGGGGCGAACGGAGATCGAGTTCTTTGATTCCGAATGCAGTGTCCAAAGTAATCTTCCTGTACCGAAACAGAACGAGGTCTACTATTGGGAAGCCAAAATATACGACAAGCCCGATTCCTCTTTGATCAGTATTGGTGTATCGACAAAACCATATCCCCTCTTCAGACTACCCGGTACGTCTGTTTTCTGCATTAAAATTGCCCAAAACATTGCACTAACTGATGCAGGCTGGCACAAGTCCTCAATAGCATATACCTCGACCGGCCAACGGCGCTACAACCAACCCTTCACGCCAACGAATTATGGCCCAGAGTACGTACAAGGCGATGTCATAGGTGTCGGCTATCGTCCTCGAACCGGAAGCGTTTTTTTCACACGGAACGGTAAGAAACTAGACGATGTGGCTCATGGCTTGAAGACACAGAACTTCTTCCCAACAGTTGGCGCCAATGGTCCCTGCACCGTGCATGTCAATTTTGGTCAAAGTGGATTTGTCTTCATTGAAGCAAACGTGAAAAAATGGGGGCTGGCTCCAATGACCGGTAGCCTTGCGCCGCCGCCACCGTACGGCAGTGAGCAAGGCAGTATACTGTTGGAAGCTGGAAGAGACGGCACGAGACAGAGCCAGTCGAATTACGGGCATGGGAGATCGCGGAGCGAGAACATGAGGATGGCTCCGCCCATGAGTCCCGGCCCACAACGCTCC
This sequence comes from Platismatia glauca, assembly GCA_963556305.1. Taxonomy (NCBI): domain Eukaryota; kingdom Fungi; phylum Ascomycota; class Lecanoromycetes; order Lecanorales; family Parmeliaceae; genus Platismatia; species Platismatia glauca. Next base: position 459,201 of record OY745779.1, on the reverse strand, counting down.
CCAACGGAGATCTCACTTGCGCAATTGGCCCATATACCGTCAAACGAGGATGTGGGTGAGGGCACTAGTAGAAGCGCTGAGCGAGCAGATGGAGCATTGGACCAGCAAGTCAGTGCCCATGATCCCCAGGATTTTTCGGCGCCACCACCCGAGTACACAAGCCCGGAGGGGTCCCATGAGAATAGCCGGAGAAGCAGCGAAGGCAGCGATGATGATGGTGAGGAAAGACCTCTTGTACGGCCTGAATCGCCGAGGCCACCTATACCTAGCTACGATGCGGCCGTCGCAGATGATCCTTCGTCGAGACATGAATATGATACCCAGCATAGTGTATAATGATGATTTAACGCAATCTCCTCCATTGAATTTGTGAGTCTACGAGAAGTATGTCGTTGAAGCAGCATTGGGAGGACATCTTGGTATGGAGGCGTTAGGCGCGCGTTGGGGTTCACGGTCGCCAACGGGAAGTTGGAGAGCAGGGCAAAAGGAGGGGGGGTACTTTTGAAAGAGCATGGAAGAACTCGATCTTGGGCCACGTGTACAGAATATAAATGTACGATATCATATCATGAATGAGTTGCCATCGACCATTCATCAACATTGAATCCGCTCAGAGCGGATGGTTGCTGGATGGATGCACCTGCACTTGTTTCATTCGTTCAATTCTGTGCTACACATCCCTTTGCACTTGTTTCTTTGTTGAGTTTGTGATTGCGTATCTTCCTTCAATCCGAGGGAAACGCTGTAAGATTCTTATTATTAAATAAGATTCCCTCCTTGGATAAAGTAGATCGAATTCAGTCCACTTTACCAATTTCCACAGCACTGGGCAATCATAGACACGAATTATGTCCCGGATTTTTTTTGGAAATTTTGGATGCACCATCTACCTGGTGATCGCAGAGCCAGTGAAGCGTGCTATTAATTCAATATGTGGCAGATATGGGTATCCTCGGATTTTCATGACAGAGCCTCAATTTTTTGCAGGCATGCCTTTATCAAAGCCAAATCGAACCACCTGCCTTGGACATAGAAAAGGTGCATCCCAGCTGCTCTGCTTTCTCCGCTTGCTCTAGCTGCGCCAATATCGTCTCCCCCGGCTCTGGACCATCCTTCAGGGTTTCCTTTACGTGTATAATAATCACCTGAAGGCCCTCGAGAGGCCTATAGCCCCGAGACTCGCTCGTGCTGCCAGATCCTTGTGCGATCTCATGTATTGATTCTGGGACGTTGACTTCGGATTCTTTGGCTGACCGAGCGGCCTCATGAGGTGCTGAATCTTCGGACACAAGCGAAGCAGGGGTAGCAGGACTGACGGTCTGTCTTCTCGTTTTTCGCCTACTTTGACTTGGGGTTCGGTCCGTCCGACTACGTGTCTCAAGGCCTTCACGCGTGTTTGTTCCGTTGCTAAAGCGCTTTCGTTTACGCTGCGACGATTTTTGCTCTCTGGGCCTCATAGCCTTGACCTGTTCTGCAAGATCTCTTAGTTCGGCGATGAGGTGACGAGGGGCAAGGTGACCGAACAGAGTCTCGTCGGATTGGGAATCGTCATAGGAGCATTCGATCAAGATTCCCGTTAGTACGCCAGCGGTAATTTTTTCAGCAGCATCACTCCACACTTGACTATTCCTTGGGGACAGAGACAGCGAGTCAGGCTCCACATCGCCAAAGATGAGGACTTCATAGCCAGTGTGATCGTCGCGCAGAAAGAAAGCGGAACTGTCGATTGGGCGCATCATATCCGACGGGTGGCCATAGCTCTGGCTATGTTGCAGATTAGTTGGGGTCGCGGCATGCTGTGAAGCTCTTCGAGACACGGCTTCGTTGAAAGCTTCGTGCGTACTGCCGCTGGCACTGCCACGACTGCGATGCTTGCGCATGCACTGGCCGTGACTCACACTCCAACATTTGGCCGCCAACCCGTCGCACACCTCTATGTAACCCCTGCTCTCCCCATCACCAAATTGTATATTACCCCCTTCAACTAGGCGCATGTAGCTCACAAAGCCAACTCCGCCATCTTCGTCTGACATATTAGGCCAAATGACATCATTGAATATGTGATTTTTGATCGCATCAATTGTCGAGGGCAGAGCTGCTATGCGCTTGGGGCGAGACGTGTGCTGAAACGAGGCCGTATTGATTGCAAAGCCTGAGATGTGGTCGAGATGTGGATGTGTAATGAGGTAGGTAGAGATCAGGTTCCGCATGAAATAGGCTGCGTTGCCTTTGACCGACTCGAACGGAACTTCCAAGTCGGCAAATGGACCAATGGTAATCAATCGCGGTGATGGATTGATGGCATCTGCATGCTGTAATGGCGTAGCTTGTCCATGTCCATTGTGCTCCGCAAGAGAGTTTGACCGTCGCGTGATATCCGCACTGACCTGAAGAGAACTAGCTCTTTTGACCGCGCGGTTGCTGGTGACCGAGGCGGATGACTTGAAAGAGGAAGCGACTGGGATGGATTCTGGCAAACTTTCCTGGAAGATTCTGATGATCGCGGCAAGATGAGTGCCAGCATCGACCGCGAGAACAGAGCCTTTGGCCCAGTTTGTGGCGGTTGACCTGACCAAGATACCAGTTACATTGTCTTCGTTGGGGCCACCTCCAGCGCCCTAAACAGAACAGTCAGCACCTATGAAACGAAACGCAGGACAAAGAAGGAAGCATCTTTGTATGAAGGATAGGTAACTAAGCCATATGTAGTCAAACAATCGCCCAAGCTAGGGAATGCTAAGGGGAGACTGCAGGAAGTGCCGAGACATTTGTCCAGATGTGAAGAGTCGATGGCCCAATACATATACAAATCTTACCAAGACTATGATTTGAAATGCTGGTGGCTTAGATTCTTGTTCGTCAGCCCCAGCATCCGCCGAGTCAACACCATTCACTCGCATCGACCTTTTTCTACCCCTCTTTGGAGCCTCGTATGTCTTCCGGAATCTTGCAGTACCCTTAACACTGCTCCCTGCCCTGCCGTGACACGACGACCAGATTGCCTTTCCTTCGTAGCAACGTCCACCAACCGCGAAGCCGAGCTTTGAAAGGCCCACGTCGAGATCTCCAATGACAGCAAGAGGCTTCCTGGCAGTCGTCGACTTGTCCGAGTGCTGTCATGCAAGTATCCGATGACACACAAGCACGATACGAGTACGGGGGCCCAGCAGCGGTGTGATGTCAATTGGTGAGGGGCCTACACACTAGAATTGGAGAAGAATGCTACTATTTCATATTCGTAGCAGCGCGATAATACCATAACAAGATCAGAGAAAAAGAGAGGGAGGTACGAGTAGTACGCTACTCTAGGTAGTGAAGCGGCAGAGACTTGGAATCATAGAAAGCTTGAAAGCTGTATTATATTATTGTTATTGTACTGAATACTTCGTAGTCCGTACAGCTACGGTAATAAACGGGTCCCTCGCACGAGAGTAGAACATGACTCCATGAATAATGATGAGCCACTCAGTCCACCAGCACATGATGCTTCTCACTTGGAGGGAACTGTTACGAGTACTACTACCTACTGTAGTAGTTTTAGTCTCCCACTCTCGCCCTTCCCTAGGGGTAAGCTCTGTAAAGTAAGGTAACCTATCATCGACTCTTGACTCGGCCCTTTCTGGTGTCTACTCTACACACATCAAGGTGATTATCGACATTATTAAATACAAATAGAAAACACATCTGCAAAGCCCAAGCTCAAGCCTGAGCCTAAGCCCAAACCATCTTCTTCAGAGAATGGCCCCAGTGTTCCAAAAATCCGGTACTCTTCTTGGCTTCCTGTAAAGATACAATGTCCCTGTCCTCCACGAAGCCCGACACAGTACCATGCCCACCAAATGCCGCCCTCTGAATCTCATCACATATGATGTTCACAACTTCTTTCTCGCTCATCCTACTTTGCTCCTGGCCCTCGACATCAGCCAAACTTGAGCGCGCAGGGAGAGCCTTGAATGCTAAAATCTTGATGCTGGATGTCTCCTCTTTGTGACTGCCTTGAGTGCAGACGCCTTCAGCATCGGCCTCCTTGGCTCCGTCCAAATCCACAGCGCTACTCAGCGACCTGGTATTTACCCGCACAATGTCCTCTTTGCCCGATCGGCACTTTACCACCAGGCCAACATTCCTACATATGTCGACTTGTGCCGCTGTCAACGTCGAGGTTATGTATGTTCCTCGAATGATTCCGGTAATATTTCGAAGATCAATCCTCTCGAAAGAGGATACCTTCTCGATGTTGAAGTCAAATTTGACCCGGTATAAAGCCATGTCGGTCAAGAGTAGTACCGTTTCTTCAAAGGGGAACGTTTTCACCGTGTTTTGCTCACGGGGACTCAGCAAGGTCCAGCCCCCAACCAAATCTTCGCTTTGGTCCGCTATAACAATTTTGGAACTTGTTTCAATGGCACTTGCCCTCACCTTCTGCGTTGAAAGTCCAGGATCCCGGCTCATCATGTACGTTTCGAATTCCTCAAAGACCTGCGCATTCACGTTACCAAGTAGGTAGTCTATCGCAGCTTGGGAAAAGTAGTCTGATATAATGTTGTTGAAATATCTTGAAAGAGTAAGTCCTAGGTCGTTGATAGCGCCACGATAATTACGCCGTCGAGTACGAGTGTAATCTCCTTTGAGTGCAGCCGTACTAGAATACTGCCTGGAAATCGCATCACCATTGTCGGCCCATAATGCATTGAACCACTGTGTGGACACGTCTGTGCGAAGATCAACAATGACACCTTCTTCTTGCAATTGCTTTTCCAAAGCTCTTTGACCACAGGCGCTCTGAACGACGTTCGTCCTGTCAAGGCAGTCCATACAATTCGTGCGGATTATACCAGACTGTCCGCGACGGAGAGTGCCTGCAACCTCCACAGTCTCACCAAACGCATCTAGTTGTCCGCCAAGGGAATCCATTAGAAGACTGACATTTTCGAATTTCATGCCACGGCACATCGAATCTATGCAGGGTCCAGAGTCAGAATTGCTAATCTGAGGCATAAAATGACATTACAAGACCGATGCCAGAAATAGAAAAGTCCTCTTGCTCCAGAAACATGTCTTATGCCTTAGTTGCAACAGGGAACAGAAAAGGTTTCTCAGAGATGTACGTACGGAAATCGAACCATTCAAAGCCAAGCTTCCGCCCAGCAACGCCGTCCTCTGCATTGACTTCTCGGGTGTGTTCCTCATATTTCTGACCAATCTCTGCTTCGCCGCCGTGCTTGTCCACCAGAAGTACAATCTGTGCATCGCCATACTTGCCAATGATGCTGGAAAAGTGCCGCCTGAATGCTTTGCGATTTGTCTCCGGCGAATGCTGCAATACTGGTACGGGCTTGAAGGAATAGGGGGACTGCGCAAAGAACAAAGGGATGGAGCCACGGATCTGGGTGAACGAGTAAACCTTCTCGGAGGGCTCCCACGACGCCTTAGATAGTATTTGCTCAGTTTCCACGCTATTTGCGGTGTTGCCGCCATCATCGACACCTCGACGAAGGTACCTAAGCCCCGGTCTCTTTATAGATCGGCGTGAGATGAGCGTTATCAAAAAGTTTGAGTCTTCTCGGACAGACTTATCTTTCCATTGGGCTTCAATAACACTATTAGTATCTTCTTCTGCGCGGGGTACAGCTTCTGGAGGCTTGTCAGGCTGCCGATTAACGGTAAACGCCCGTTGACCAACGAAACCCTGCATCAACGGCAACACAAACATACTGCAATTTCTGGAGTCAGCACAATTTTTGGTGGTCCTGATATGACGCTCTAAGCATTTCCAGATGATTTGAAAGGAGCAATGAAAATTCTGGATGTAGAGTGTGCCTTGCGGTACGACTTTGGCACCAACTTGGATAAACCTCGCGAAACAATGCTTACTGATGTCCGCCGTCAATAAACGGAAGTGCTAGATGTCGGTTCCAAAAGTACTAGAACAGATTACTAGTCTAAGAATGTTTCTTAAGCAAATACAGATGAGTCAATGACTAACCAATGGATCAACAGATTGGTGTAATGGTACCTCGGAGCCTTTTCTTTGATTCGTTCCCAGTCTCCGGGTGATGTCTAGTTCATAAGAAAAAAAGAAGCTTCGAGATTCCAATAGCATTCGCGTTGTTCGTAGAAGCTTGGGAAGCAGTGTATTGGTAACATTCACGGGTGGGCTATCCGGCAGATTGCTCTCGCCCGCCCGGCTCGGTAAGCTGAGTTCGGATGACAGGTTAGAGCTCTTCGCACCGTCAATCGTGGTAGCTGCCGATGGGGTTTTGGATTGCGGATCAGTCAGGCCTATTCCAGGACCGCTCGATGATCCGGGTTTCTCAAGGCCGTCAACCGACATCCCTTGAGCCCTTCGCTTCTCGGTGGTCCAACCTTTCTTTGAAAACCATCTATCGGCGAATCGACCATATTGACCTTTTTTTCCAATTACGTCTTCGGCAACGCTGCTAGTACTCCGTGCCGCACCACCTAATGGTCGTGCTGCCGAAGGGTCATCTTTGATCGATGAAGCCGAGCTTATTGGCGATGCTTGGTCACCGCATCCATGTTGACCAGCCTCGAGGTGGGTTTCCTCGTCATCCGAAGTGTCGCTATCTGGGTATGGTCCATTTTGGCCGGATTTCTTTAGGCTTTCTTTTGCCTGGGCAATGGCTTTTCCTGCCTCAGACTGCGAAGATAGAGGTATCAAAGCGACATCTGTAATGACGTAGATGGGGCAACCTCGTACTTGCGCTACTTGTTCGCGATGTAGGATCCCTACTAGGTAAGAGACCGGAGCAACGGTAAGCAGTCCTACGAGCGTAACAATTCAGTGAAGCTCTCTCATTTTCGCATTGGAAGTTGAGTACCAACAATGCCATAGAGTTCGGCGGACGATAAGGAATCTGCGACTTTAGAGTGAGGCAGAGACGAGAGTTGGTGCGTGTTGTATTTGATGTGTAGAGTTCGCTGGTTACGTTGACCTGGTGGGTGTAGTATCAAGCCTTCGACCGTAGCAACGACCACCAAATTTTTTACAAGACCAGGCATCGCTACTTCATGATCGTGAAATAGCGAATGATGATCAGTCAACAAGTTGCTCGGAGCTACTCTTGCTGCAGAGGCTCGCTGACGGACATCATGTGTCTCCAAAGACATACTCTGCCGAGGTTTCCCCATCAAGTCTTTTCGACGCTACCGACCGAAGTGACCTACCTAGATAATGCATATGCATCGTCATATTCCTTGTTCGACTCGTATGTACACAGACAATACCATGCGCCAATATACCACCTTGGGTATCCATGCCAGACAAATACAAGTACCCACGCGCTCCAAAGGCTCTGGTGCAAGATCAATACGCCAACCAATGCCCTTGCTTGTCAAAATCTGACAAGCGTCGCACTCATGCTGAAGGAGGAATCTTCCACGTGAATCAACACTATGGAAGATGTCTGTTTTATCGGTCATCGCCCTTCAGTCGAGGGGCACCGTCGTATCGTCCATTCATGCCACCGACACTTGACCGTCTCAATTCCTGGTCTTCATCGCTGTCCTCCGCCAGATCCTCGAGGCCGAGCCCGATGTTGTTCTCTTCGAACGAGTGCATCAATACTCCTCTTTCCCCCCTCGAGCTAAAGCCGGCACTGCCAGTGCTAGCTCGACTAGCATCAATGCTTCGACGTAATTGCATACTTCTCCGGGTCTGCAGGCCTGTTATCCCGTCCGTGGGTACTCCATCGGAGACGTGGCCATTGAGAATTTTTTGACCATCGGGATCCCCCCGCGAAAGATTCAATAGGTAGACTCCCGTGAATATCACCAAGAATCCGCTTAGGAGAGAAAGAGTATTCACGGCATCAGTGGTGTTGAAACCCCGGAAGAGAATGAAGGAGGCAACCAACGTGAAGGTCGTAAAGGTAACATAGTATAGCGGGTTCACTCTTTGACTCCATTAGCGTCTCTCCGTTTGAATTCTATGGGTAGAACATACATGGAAGTCGAGAATTGGCTAAGAGCTTTGTTGAAGTAATTCATCTGGGTCAATATGCAACATACAGTGACGATAGCAAAAGCGTAAGTCGATGGGTGGGTAAGTTGGTTGTTCCCGTTCAAAGTCAACTTCAAGGCGATACCGAAAGCCTTTACAGACATGACGGACACAGATCCAACCGTGGAACATATCGAGATATATATGAGAGGATTTCTCTTTCCATGCTTTGGAGCAACTTTGTAGATCATGACGCTGGAGAAGATGGCAACCGCAGCGCAGTAGAGAAGAAACCCTGCAGTGACGAGGACTATTAGAACCTATAAAGCCGCGCTGTGAATGAAGCCCGTACCTGGATGTATGGCATACTGCAATATCTCATCCACAGTTTGAATCTCCTTGTCCGGGGGTGCATGCAGCACTATGATAACAGACCCAATGAGACATAAGGCACATCCGAGTTTCCCCAGCGTACCCAAATCTTCTCTGAGAAAGTATGACCCCAGCACGGCACCGATCAAAACGCTGAGCGCTCCCAACGGCGTTACCAGTATGGCCGGCGCGAAAGCATATGCTGCGAAGTTGGCCACTTCGCCGAGTACCATGGTCACGATGCCCCCCCACCACGTAGGACTCTTTAAATATGCAAAACCTTCTCCCTCAAATCCATGCCGTTCGCTTGCTTCCAACAACCCTTTTTTGGTTATGACAAAGCTTGTCCCAATGGCCATTGTTGACAGTATGGCCAGAGCCAGGCCGACGTATTTGTCCTCCACCATCTTGGCCTAGCCGGGACTCGGCCTACTCCAACGAATCGAGTTGGACCGTTGCCAGCTATTTTGATTGGCGATAATGGCCACGCAGCGCCAGCGCGGCAGTCCGTCTGACGTCCTCAATCAAACCTTGCGCCAACACCTTCTAAGACTCATGAGATGATGACCTTTGGGTTCGGCGGATCCGATCTGATGAGGCCTCGAGTCGGAGTACGGTGCGTTTGAGAGCTTGGTAAGGGGGTCGCTATGAGAGGGAAGAGCGGCTAGGACTCCTTTTGTTAATTCGGCTGATTGGATAGATTGGTTGTAGGTGTTATCATGTCCCAAAGCGCGGTAACGAGGGTGAATTGATTGTCTCTTAGGGCGGATAGGGATCGATGGACAGGGAGGAAGACAGTGCGGTCCTACCTTACTTATTGGCACCATACCAATAATTTGCTCTATTTTAGGTGTCCACATTCACGATGCGGAGGCTATCTCGCTACCTAAATTTTAAACCGCCCGGCCCGCGAGTTAGCGGCGGTATCAAAGAACTCCTGTCACCATCCACCACCGCTTTCAGGCACCGGCCAAGCCAGACACGCCAAACACCAGATCAGAGATGGACTAAAGGTACGGGGATCAGGCTACTTTGCATGGCTCTGGATAATATAGGACGATATCTCGATAGCTAGATCACTCGTGTTATACCTAGTCTCATTGCATCATACCATGGCGACGTGTGTCGCTCAAGCTAAACCGGTCAAAAGCTGAGGTGGGGAAGAAGAGTTATCGCGTCCTCGCCAGTTGCTTCTCGAACGGGCACCAAGTAGGCTTGCTGCTGAAGAAAACAGGCTTGGGGCCAAAACTCTCCATGGGAACTTGGGAAGAGGGTCTCAATCCAAGGAAACCTGTGCTTGCTGGTACAAAAGGTTCTGTTTGGTTTCTACGTCTGCCACTACCATGCAGCCCCTGAATGTAAATGGCTTCGATTATTGTGATTCCGCAGTCAAGACTGTACTGTAGTACAACTCTCCTCGGCCACCTGGCCACCTAAGTCTAGTCCAGATATTCGATTGGCATCGCCTTGCTAACAGCAAATCCAGCCACCTCGTGCGCACGTTCCAACCACGCATCATGGCCGGTCTAGAGGAAACCGATGCCGAGGACCTTGATAGAATCTCCACAGAAGCGGGGAGGGGGAGGGGGGGAAATGTCAGCTGGCCTTGCAATTCGCAGGCTCTTGAACGACTTGCAATCCATGCAAAATATCTGGGGCCATCGCATGTAAAGGGAAAAGGGGGTTGGAGAATAGCAAATGGGGAATTGGTGAAATTGGCGGATCTGTGAATGCCATCAACTTACCGCACCGACCTACCTTTAATCTCCGGGAACAAAGGCCCCGCCGGGAATGATATCCTGGCAAATGTGGGCAGGTTGAGCGAGCATGCCTGTAGTGTGTGGTCATGCACTGCTACAATGGGCGAAAGTCCCAATAGCAATACTAAAGCGCTAGGAGGGCTGTGGTTCATTTGTTGAGGGTGTTGTAGATTCGAATTCGATGCATGGGCAAAGTCTCGGTGCGCCGGTTGTCGAAAAGCTTAGAGAAATAATCTTTGCGCATTTGAAGATGAGAGCCATGACAAATTCTGAGCTTGCCAGGTTTCAGCCAGAGCGGACGTGTTTAGCACCTGTCAAGAGGCGTTAGTTTGTCGCAACTTTTGATATTGAAATCCAAAAAGTTGATACCTACGTTGGAGATCCTCTTCTTGTCTGAAGTCGTCTTCGTGGAGGCTTCGAGCACGTTTAAGAGATCCAAGACTTGTTGTGACGTTGTGCTCAGCGTTTGCTGGCTCATGAGCAAAGTCGTTATCGTGCTCCTCGTCCTCGTACGTAATCTCATCGTCGTCTTCTGGTGTTTGTGCAGATTCTTCAACGACATAAGATGGTCGTGTATTCGCCGCCTCCTGGGAATGAGGGACGTCGTCATGGTCATCAGTGGCTAGTGATCTATGGGCTTCTTCCAGCTCATTATCCGCCTCTAAATCGTTTGCTCTCCCCAGATCATCATCGTGGAAACTTCTCCCAGATCCGCCAGACTCGGATTGGAATGGATGCGCCATAGAGTAATCTTCAATCCCACCATTGGAAATTTTGTCGGCTACTGGATACGCTTCACCTTCGGTCTGCTCGGCGTGTTCTTGCAATATGCCATGCTGGTAGGATCCTGCATCGTTCTCATATTGTGGGGAAGTTTCATGTTGATCATCGTCAGAATCGACTTCTGGCAGTAATTTAGCATCTTGATCATCTTCTGGTGCTTCTCCTTCATTGTACTGCCCGGAGAGACTCTGGCCCTTGTCGTCCAGATCCTCTGAAGGGATTTCTGCGGGATTGGATTGTTCTCCCTCAACAGGTACACCAACGTCACCGGTATCTTTTTCGCCCACGAAAACGTGTAAACTCTCTTCGTTGGCCACGGCAATCTCCGGGACATTATGAGGATATGGGTGCTCACGATTTTCTGCAATAAGTGGTTCTTCAGGGGCCGCATGATCTTGGACTGCAATTATGTCAACAGCATCACCTTGTAAAGTAGAGGACGCGCTGGATGTGCCACCCTCCAGCTCTTCAACATCTTCATAATCAATAAAATCCCCATCGTCCACGATAGATCCTCCCGCTTCGTTAATTTCGGATTCACCGGCCAAAGGTTGCGCGGGTTCAAGAGGTTCTTTGGGGCGTGCGGCCTCTCTGAAAAACTCGTCATTGATCCCTACTTCATGAGGACTGTTGTCACTGCCAGATTGAGGCACTGTAAGATTTTCTTCTTCGTGCGCAACGTCCGTGATGGGGTATGACTGTGTCGCTTTGGCGGCAGAAGCAGTCTGTAGCAGAATTTCCTCTGGGGACAGAGGGTTGCTATGCGAATGACGTTGGTCCAAGCTCTTCTCCACTTCTTTTCCTGGTTGTTGCTCGGATGGATAATTCTCTTTAGTCGATAGCACAGCAGTATGGCTAGATGGGTCTATTTCTGATTCAATCCTGTGCTGCTGATCATCCTCGATCTCTTGGGACGACTTCAGCTGGGAGAGCCCTTTCCCTTCCATTAGGCCATTCCGTAAGACGTCAAGACGGCGAGCAAATCCATTCCTAGAGGTGAGGTCCATGTATAAGGGTGGAGGGTTCTCTAGTCCATCGTTTTGTTGCAAACGAACATAGAGATCAACGACCTCGGAGAGCGTGGTACTTGCAGATTCTATGGAAGACTGCTTACATGAGCAACGAAGCCACCATTATCGATATGTGATTGACTCACCTCGCTGATTTGTAGATCCAGGTCATCTATGTTGATCATCAACTCGTCTTGTTCCCTCAAGCTTCCTTTAAGAACGCCCCTGCAAGCCTCGAGAAGGTTTCCGACAGCGCTGTAAGCAAGCTGTTCGTCTGCTAATAAAAACGTGGCAGCATGGTCTCCATTGTGGTCAACGGGAGGAAACAAGTACATTTCGTCCCCTTGGTAGTCCAACATGACAGGATGTAGATGAGCAGGACTATTCCGAGCGTTTTCCTCCTGAGTGTGAGATCCTTCGGTATTCGACTGAGGCACAGTTTCTAAACCTAACAAGGCCGGCAGAAATTCCTCTCCTACCTGCTCAAGCTTAGCTTCTGGAGCGGTGAGCCCCTCAACATCAGGGGGTTCAGAAAATTGTTCTGCGGCACCGTGGTTTACTGTGGCTTCTTTGCGGACCTCGACGTCATTCCCATCCGAAGTCTCTATCGTTAATACCTTGGCCAGATCGTGACTGGGGTTCACTGGTCCTGTCTGTCCATCCGGGAGGGCCCTCTGAATAGCACCAGATTCCGTTCCAGGTGTGGATGGGAGTTCGTGATATTCTTGTTCGTTGTGTTCTTGTTCTAGGTGTTCTTGGTAGTCTTGCTCGTGATTCGGGTCTCCAATGATATCTTCATAATCGGTAAGGAGCTCCACTGATTTTGCATTCGGATGATCAATTTCAGGCTCAACAAACGTGTCCTCGTCCAGTTCAGGTCCAGTGTACTCCGCGTCTTCGATATCTTCGTCGCGTACAGAAGATCCTTCGTCAGCCTGCCCCTGCGCATAGCTATCATCAGCCATCTCGTCATCGTTTGCGGCATGAGATTCCTGTCCGTCCACGGATGTTGACTCGGCAAAAGTGTTCATATCTTCTTCGCCCATGAATTCATCGTCCCCGTCCAGAGGGTTGTCGCCGGTGAGGTCAAGATCAATGTCAATTTCGTCACCATCTCCAGTACGCTGATCCAAATCTGACGTGAGCTCCATTGGGTCTTCGGTAAGTGGCGCTTGGTGGGGCGCGGCAAATTGCATTTGCAAAGTTGTCATGATTGAGGAGTGCCAAGAGACGTAGTTCTGTTCATGGTTTTTGTGCTTCAAGTAGAAGATAGTATGGGATGCGTGAGAATTGTGTCAGTCTTTCTACTTTGTTAAAAGCTGTATGGACAGTTGATGTTAACTTGCTCCTCGTCCGGATCTTGAGTCACAGGGTGTACGGAGTTTCGACGTAGTGAATGATGTCCCTCAGTGTCGAAGATCATCGGCACGGCAGGCCGATTGCTGCCGTAGGTTAGTCGTATGGGAAGGACTGGTACAGAGCGTGTTGATGGCAGCCGCGATGTCTGGTTGGGACTGTGGAGAAAGAGGTGGTGGAGGGAGGAGGCGCTGGAGACACGGAAATGGCTTAGCGCCGTCCTGCTACTATCAATCGTAAATCTACCTACATTTCCTACTCGTAGACCCTTATAAAAGGAAGTACAGTGAAAGTACCACGTCTCCAAAATTCGCTACAGCCTAAAGCCAAGCTGCGGTTTTAATAGTGCTCTCTCCTGAAAAGAATTTGCTGAAGGCTATGTCTTATATTTCTTGAAAGCGAACTTGTACCCATTGGATCTGTGCAAAAATGGTAAGTTCCTTGATCATACCTTTCTGATTCGGGGTGCTGAATGATCTTAGGTGGTGCTTGCGGCTTCCATCTGTACGCGGGGAGGCAAAGCGGTATTGTCACGACAATTCCGTGAAGTAGCACGCTCAAGAATTGAGGGGCTACTGGCATCCTTCCCAAAGCTCGCCGATTCTGGCACGCAGCATACTACCGTGGAGCAAGACAACGTTCGCTATGTCTATCAGCCACTCGACGAACTTTACATGGTCCTCATCACCAATCGGCAATCCAATATATTGCAAGACATCGACTCTTTACATCTTTTCGCCCAGGTAGTGACGAGCATCTGCAAAAGTTTGGACGAGAGGGAGATTCTTCGAAATGCCTACGAGTTGCTCAGCGCCTTCGATGAGCTTGTTACTTTGGGCTACCGGGAGAACCTGTCGTTGAGCCAGATCAAGACGTTTCTTGAAATGGAAAGTCATGAAGAGAGGATACAGGAGATCATATCGAGGGTATGTCAGGTTGATACTTTTACATGGTATCAACTGACCAAGGTTTAGAACAAGGAGCTCGAAGCTACGGAAGAGCGCAAGAGGAAAGCAAAACAGCTCGAACTTCAGCGAAAGGAAATGTCACGCAGTGGACGCACCGTTACTCCTCGAGCGCCGTCTTACCCAACCTACACTCCACCTCCTCGATCCGCCGGTCTAAGCACCTATGACAGCTACGAGGCCGAAAAGAACAAGTCTTTCAAGTTGGTCTACATGTGTGAACAACGACAACTCAAGCTAACGATTTTGCAGAGCGTCTGCTCCCAAAGGCAAGGGTATGCAGCTGGGTAAGAAATCGAAGACCACGGACATGTTCGAGCGAGTGCGAGGAGATCTCGGCACACAGGCTGAAGAGTCAGCACCCCTGGTGTCGAATTCTCAGCCCATCACAGCAGCAGAAAAAGCACCCTCAGCACGTGTCTCTTCATCAGCAGATCGCGATGCCATCCATGCAACTGTTGACGAGAAGATGTTTGCTAAACTATCAAGAGATGGAATCCTCAAGTCTTTTAGCGTCAAAGGAGATCTGCAATTGCGCATTTCTGATCCGGCTTTGACAAAGGTCAAGCTCGATCTGGCTGCCAATGCTATTCATGGCGCACAATTCAAAACCCATCCCAATGTTGACAAGGGACAATTCAATACTTCGAGAGTCATTCAGCTTAAAGATACCTCAAAGGGATTTCCCGCGAACAACTCAGTCGGTGTCTTGAGATGGAGCGCAACAGCTCCAGCTGATACTAGCGGCATTCTTCCAATTGCCTTTACCGTATGGGTGAACAAGGGCTCAGACGAGTCCTTTACAATCACCATTGAATACGAAATGACTGGATCCGACAGCCTGCACGACGTGGTCGTGACTATTCCGTACAGCACCAGTGAACCAGCGATATCGAGCTTCGACGCTGTGTACGAAGTTTCGGGGGATAGTCTGGAATGGACGATTGGTACAGTGGACCAGTCTAATGCGACGGGAGCCTTCGAATTCGAGGCCCAAGCAGAAGATGAGGCGGAATTCTTTCCAATGAGCGTGCGCTTTTCGAAGAGCAAACCATTCGTGGATGTTGACGTAGGTCCATCCCATTACAATCCATGTACAAGACTGACATGTTCAAAACAGGTTATGTCGGTAACACTGATAGAGATGGAGCAAGACATGCCCTTTACCAAAGACGTCAAATCTGTCACGGATTCCTATTTGATAGAATAAAGAAGTATCATAGAGCGATGGTATTTATTTTCACAGCTATTGCCGGCGTGATTGATGTTGCCTGAAGATCTGGCCTTGCCTGGCTGGACAACAGTCCTTGCTATCTTAGGCAGGTGAGTATTCACGGGACAGCAGTACCTTGCAATACGAGTACCACGCATGTGTGAAATGCATAAGAATTTCGTTCTGGCGCAAATCTGTAGCTGAAAGCGTCCATCACGAATGAGTCCTACCTACAGTACTTTAACTTACCTACCTACCTGTTATAATAAAAGTTTCCGAGACTATGACGCTTACAGCAAGCGATTAGGCGCGATGGCTACGGTTTCTTAACATTTTACCATGCACCAATGCGATGGCTGCAACAGCGCCAAGACAATGGCCACAGTACGAGTAACTTAAGGTACTTGTAGAGTGGTCTGGCAGCCCTATCATGCTGCTTGCCTAGCCAAGTCTCGATGACTTGAGGCATGAAGAGAAGATAGCAGGCACATTGCTACTGTCACTCTATCAGCATGGCTGATCCACTGGCCGAGAAGCTGGTGCAGCCTGCGGTCAATCCCCAACATTTGTCATACTGCCCGACTATGGACTTGATTGCATTGGCGTCGATTGACGAGTACATCCATGTGTATAGATTGAATGGGCAAAAGGTCTTCGGCATTGCCAAAAAACAACCTGCTAACAAAGTAAACCAAATCAAGTGGAAGCCCAACGGTCAGTCAAACGTTTCTTTTTCCTGTGCTCCCCTCTACGCAGCCCAGAAGTACTAAGTCTCCCCGAGGTCAATCGCTTGCTGCTGCCTATGACAACAATTCCCTTTCTTTGACAAACGCTCATACTGGGAAAGTGGTTCATCAGATAGACTGCTCGGCGTATTCGAAGTCTCAGATCTGCTGCTTAGGATGGGGCATCAATTTTACGGACGGCAACAAAATCAGCTTGGAGCTCGATAAGTTCAAAGATGAAGTGACCTTGGATGACTTGATAGGTCAGAATCCTCGATCGAAGTCTGTGGATACCGTGCCGGATCTTCCCCTGGACCTAGCTTTGCTTGATGTAGAGGCATTCTTGCCTAAGCTGAGTCCTCTGTCTTCTGGAGGGATTGAGTAGGTGCCAAAAATGGAGGAAATAACAGCTACAGAGGCTGAAAAGACGTAGGGACGACATTTTCAGTTCTCGAACATCGTTAGACACACTATTTCGGCCGCTGACAGCTGGGTCTACTGATTGCGCAGACATCCTTGTTGTCGGATTTGAAGATGGTACTGTTCACCTGAGTATCTATGACTTCTTTGAGATCGGTACCTTCAGCCTGCAGCAGGCGTCCCGTGGGTTTCAGGACTGCAGACCGATTTTGCACTGCTCTCACCCCTATTCTACGACTCATTCGATGCTCGTGTCAACTCCCGTCGGAGACCAAGAAGAATTGCATGTCGTGCCGCTTGATCTCCGCTTGCTATCGAATGCTGGAAGATATCTGTCATTGTTGGCATCAAAATCTACTCAGCTCCACAATGTCCTACGCTACGTCCATCAAGTCCAACGGCAAATGTACAACGATTTCAAAGCCTCTCAAGACTTGCCCAATAGATTTATGGCGAACATCGAGGGGAGTCTACAAGAGCAGGCAGACTGCAACTGGAAGCAAGCTGCTTATCATCTCGTCGTCACCGGAAATTGCTACTCCGGAGTCAAGGAATGGTTAGTAGATCAAGTGGGAGAAAGGGTACGTATTCAAAACATTCAACGATACTCTAGATCCGCGATTCGTAAACTCATGGCTATTCCTAGGGACACAAGCGATGGGAAAAAGCCGCGACGACTGGTTACGAAAGTGTACGGCGCCTGGCTCATGAGAACCTCTTACCAGCACTAGAGAGGTTCACCGTTCTCGTGAGCCGCCTTCGTGGCCTGTCCAGGTTCCAGCTCGCAAACGCCAATCTTGGGCTGTCAACCCAGGAATTCGACAAAGTCTTAGACACTGTCAATTGTCTCCAACTCATGGCACACCAGATTCTTATTACCTCCGGTTCGGAACTTCGTCAATTCATTGCTTTTTCCGCTTGGCTGCGCCAGGAGATCGATATCCAGGCCTCGGATGCAAGCGTGGCAGAGTCTGCAGAGAAAGATGTTAATGTTAATCATGAAAGTACGCTCGAATATATCCAAGGTGCTATGACGCAAAGTCAACTCACCGGCCTTTTCAACTTGGAAGCGCGTGCCGAGGAGAAGACCCAATGGGATTTGGCGGCGGAAGGAAGGTCCTTGTTCGAGCGATACAAACAGTGTCTCAAAAACGCCAGCATAGAAGAGTCCTCTGCCAGCCGACTTCCCTCTCTTGATGCACTGATGAGACATCTTGATAAACAATGCAATTCTATTTTCAATAGGATCGCAGAAACGCAGAGAAGAAGCGTGAGATTCGGTGCGCCCGTTTATCTTCAAAAGGGGGTCCCGTCCTGTATGGACATGAGGATGTTGCATGAGGTATCGATACGCCTGCCCCAGAATGCTAGACACTTTCGCTGACGCTTTGACGTGAAGCGTGCCGAGAAAAAAGAAGAATTCGTTCTGTACGTGGTTCTAGGCCCTGTGATCCATCAAAGCAAAGGTATGATTGTGAAGATCGCTATGTGAAAAATGCTTAGCCAAGACTAGTGCGTATCTACAGACTCGTGCTGGAAATCAGGAATGGCATGAGCTCTACAAAGAGTGTGGAATGTGCTGTAATCGAGACAGCTGGTTGGGAGGTCAGAGATGTCAAATTCATCGATGATGATGAGTTGGTATTGGCCGTCTCTGCAAATCGTAAGCCCGCTGATGGTATCGTGCTTGCCGGTCGCTTCGACTAAGTCTTTTTCAAGCGTCTTCTCGGCTTTTCAGAATCCCATACCGAGAAAAAGGTAATGCCGCCGGTAGATTGGCATTTGCCGTCATCAATGAAAGGAACGTAGGGCAACGCATGGATGGCAATGATGACTACTCCAGCATTGATCTTTCATGTCCAGACGTCGCCAGCTCATATACGTGGCAGGAATTTCCGGAGGGAGTTTCGTGGGTTCCAGAAAAAATGGAGGTTAATGGTAAGAAAGGTAGACGCGTTCTGTGTGTGCTCGCCCAAGACAGGTTGCATTACAGGGTATATGACTTGGACATTTCTTCGGGCGGTGAGGAAGCCCAAGGTACCAGGACTGAAAGCAGTGACGAGATCATGTCTTGAGGGGAATCATGTCCTGAGGGGAGTCATGTGTTGAAGGGGAAGTTGCCAGAAAATCCCAATGTCTCACAGGTTCAGAGAAATTGGAGCGGAATTTGAAAGGTGCGAGGGTGCTTTGGTGAATATTAAACGATCGGAATGAGAATGCAGTAGCGTGCCTGTAAGGAACATTCGACTAGCGATGGGAACGTTTCGCTATAGGGACGGGTGCAGTGATCGGCGTCACACAACGTGACAACGTGGAGCCAAATAATGATGGGGAAGGTGTCGACGGCGGAGTGACTCGGGGGCAAACCACTCTCCCACTGTGCCTTGGACGTACTCTGAGTGATTGAGCCATGCTCCCATGTAGTGTCCATGCTCCCATGTAAAGTACCTAGTGTCCCAGCGTTCAGCGTTGCGAGCACTTCATAAGTGAGCCCTACGAATTTCATAAATGGTAGGCTTTTGAAGCTCACGAATTTCAAATCGGAGTATTTATGCTGTGTTGCCAGTAGTAGCAGCATTTCGCAGTGAGGAGCACAAAGTCTCAAATCTCGCTTCACCTGTTCGACACCCAATATCAACACCCCACCCTTTGACCTCCAAACTCCATCTCCATACGCATCCAAGTGGGCTCGTCTTGGAAAGACTCATAGATATCAACTGTCTAAGATCTCATCCCTTCGACTCTCGATAGCCGTCTTCTCCAAAGCGGCGCACTCGCTTGTGTGACTTTCATTTACCCCCCTGGACCATGGACGTCAGCCAGGTGCTTGAGAGCACCTTCTCACCAGGTTCGTGTGCAATAGCCCGCGGGTCTTGGGAAATAGTAGAGTGTCCTCGAGCTGATCGATACTGTGCAGATGCATCAGCACGTCAGAATGCAGAACAGCAATTGTCCCAAGCAGCTGAGCTCAATCTTGTACGTCTTTCCCTACTGTTTGGTGTGGCGCCGCGATTGTGTGCATTATAGATTGGGAGCTGACTATCATGTTAGTCTACATATCTTGTTACACTTGCTCAGGAACTTGCAAATGAGAAAGCACAGCCGGGGGTTCGTCAAGCCGCCGGTATTGCTCTGAAGAATGCATTCTCGGCGCGAGAGTATACACGTCTACGCGAGATTCAGGCGCGATGGCTTCAGAGTGTCGATGTCGATACCAAGAGCTCTGTGAGAGAGCTGGCCCTGCAAACACTCGCTTCGAAGGACACACGAGCAGGCCAGGCTGCAGCGCAGTTTATTGCATCAATAGCAGCGATCGATATACCACGAGATCAGTGGCAAGAGTTGATGCCGGCTCTGGTCGAGAATGTCGGCGAAGGCGCAGATCACCTCAAACAGGCCTCTTTACAAACAATTGGTTACATTTGCGAAGCGGAGGACCAGGACTTGCGCGATAGTCTCGTACAACATTCTAACGCCATTCTTACCGCCGTCGTCCAAGGCGCGCGGAAGGAGGAAGGCAACAAGGACGTACGACTGGCAGCTATCAACTCGTTATCAGACTCCTTAGAATTCGTGCGGACCAATTTTGACAACGAAGGAGAACGGAATTATATCATGCAGGTCATTTGTGAAGCTACTCAATCTGGAGATAACCGCATTGAAGCAAGCTCTTACGGATGCTTAAATCGAATCATGGGTCTCTACTATGACAAGATGAAGTTCTACATGGAAAAGGCACTCTTTGGACTGACTATCATGGGCATGAAGAACCAGGAGGAAGATGTTGCCAAGCTTGCGATCGAATTCTGGTGTACGGTCTGCGAGGAGGAGATTGCCATCGAGGACGACAATGCTATGGCTGCCGCAGAAGGGTCCGAATTACGACCGTTTTTCAAGTTCGCTCGGATAGCATTTCGCGAGGTTGTGCCTGTACTTCTACACCTCTTAGCTCAACAAGATGAAGATGCCTCGGATGAGGATTACAACATTTCGAGAGCAGCGTACCAGTGTCTGCAACTGTATGCTCAGACAGTTGGTGGAGAGCTCGTGCAGACGGTGCTCAGTTTCGTGGAGGTGAACTTGCGGCATGCGGATTGGCATTTCCGTGATGCGGCTGTCTCAGCCTTTGGTGCGATCATGGAAGGTCCAGAGGAGAAGATGCTCCAACCCTTGATCAAACAGGGTTTGCCGGTTTTGATTGGCATGATGGACGACCCTGTGGTACAGGTCAAGGACTCAGCAGCGTTCGCGCTAGGTCGAATTTGTGAGAACGTTTCGGAATCTATCGATCCTCAGGAACACCTTCGACCACTTATTGGGGCTCTTTTCGGAGGTCTGTCGAGTAGTCCGAAAATGGCAGGCTCCTGCTGCTGGGCCTTGATGAACCTTGCGGAGAGATTTTCAGGAGATCCAGGGTGTCAAGAAAATCCTATGTCGGCACACTTTCAGGAGAGTATACAGCGATTACTTGCTGTGACAGAAGGGTGAGTTCCACGCCTCCACACCTCAAGCTTACGAATGTTCCTGATAATGCGTAGTTCGGAGGCCGACAACCAATTAAGAATGGCTGCCTATGAAGTCCTGAACGCATTCGTGACGAATGCCGCGAACGACAGCCTTCCTATCGTCGCCAAATTGTCGGAAGTGATTCTTGAGCGATTGGAAAAGACGATACCCATGCAACAGCAGATTGTAAGTGTAGAGGATCGAATTACGCTTGAGGAAATCCAAACGAGCCTTACCAGCGTTCTACTTGTAAGTGATCTTCCACTCGCGCACAGGCTTCAAGGACTAATTTTCGACATCTCAAGGCCATTGTACAACGACTGGAGGGCGAGGTCAAGCCTGCAGCTGACCGCATCATGAATGTGCTTTTGCAAATTCTGAGCTCGGTCGGTAGCAAATCGAGTGTTCCAGATACCGTCTTTGCCGCTATTGGTGCGTTGGCAAATGCGCTCGAAGAAGATTTTGGGAAATACATGAATTCGTTCAGCCCTTTCTTGTACAACGCTCTAGGTAACCGAGAGGAGCCTGGATTATGTGCCATGGCCATTGGACTCGTCAGCGATATCACACGAGCACTAGGTCTGTTGTCTCAACCATACTGCGACACATTTATGAACTACCTGCTTCAGAACCTTAGCGTAAGTAATCCGAAAGGTTGTGAAAGATCTAGCATTGACCCATGTGCAGGACAAATCCGTCAGTAATCAGTTCAGACCGGCTATCCTCCAAACATTTGGGGACATTGCTCAAGCTATAGGCCCGCACTTTGAAACATACCTGTCTGTGGTAGCTCAAGTATTGCAGACCGCCGCCACTGTTACGATGGGGGAGAATGCTGCCTTCGAGATGTTCGATTATGTGATCTCATTAAGAGAAGGGATCATGGACGCATGGTCAGGTGCTATCCTTGCGATGAAAACCAAGCGTATGTAATATAACACCGAAGAATTTTTGTGAGAACAGACTGACCAGCTTTAGGCCAAGTTCTGCAACCGTATGTCGAGTCAGTATTCTCGATACTGAGCGTGATAGCTCAGGACCCAAACCGAAGTGAGGCTCTCGTACGCTCTGCCATGGGTGTCATTGGGTAAGTCATAGGCATGTCTCTTGTAATGTCGTTGGACTGACTTTTGCGCAGAGACTTGGCAGATACATTTCCCAACGGGGAATACGCCAACTACTACCGTGCTGAATGGATTACACACATGATTAAGGAAACGAAGAGCAATCGTGAATTTCAAGGGCGTACCATCGAAACTGCTCGCTGGGCTCGCGAACAAGTGAAGCGACAGACCGGGAACGCTCCAGCGGCCCAAATGTCTTAATGACAGGTCAGCTGTTTGCGGTATTGCCATGCGAACACGCTTGAGCTCGACCGGTCATCGTAGGAATCAAGCCAGAACCAAGCGCTGTGGGTCAATAGACTTCAGACCGGCCGAAGGACAACCAAGCCGGGCTGTACCACTAGCTATCGGAGGTCACAACGCCCCGCCGGCGTCCGACCAGGATGGCTCCATCGACAACCCCATTGCACTCCCAGCACAGCGAAGCACCATACGAGCACCGTCACCCAGCTCCCACAGACCACCACCTCGTCACCCAGATACTCCTCGCACGACAGCCACCTCATTTGTGTATATAGCACCTCCAAGCACTACCGAGCAACTAAATCAGCACTCTACTCTCAGTAAGCAGGTCAGACATCGATGCACTAGCATTCTTCAGGCCTCCTATGTGCTTTTCCAGCTGCAATATCATGTGTGCCCAATCATGTAACCTATGTCTTAATTAGACTTGTACCTTTGCGTGAAATGGTCGACATTGTTGTGCACCGCGCCGCAATCAACGGTCAAGAGCTAAGAGATATTAGACTAGGCAGACTAAACACTGAAACAAACACTCCCAAGCCTACTCCATGTCATATTCTTCTGTATCTCGATTGTAGCATCTAAAGTGGTGCAACTCACAGATGTTTCCTGGAGACTACTCTTGCACTTGCAAGGTATCAAGGACAACGAAGTAGCTCTTTTGGCTCCTTGGAACGTCCCTCTTGAACAAAGAGCCTTGGGAGTTCGGTCTCGTTGCCAAGGTACTTAAGGTAAGTATGGATTGTTGCCAAGCCTCTGCAACGAGAGTACCACACCTTACTCGCACTGTTTACATCTTACCTTATGCTCAGAATATATCATGGTAAACGATGCGGTCTTGGTTTCTTGCTCTACTTCTCAAGTATTATCATTCAGAATTTCAGTCATACGGACGACAAAATCATCTCTGTAAGGGACTTTGAGAGCCCAAAGTGAGCTCAGTCTAGGCGCGATCCGTTATCCGAGATCTTAGCGTAAGAGTCTTGCCGTTCAGGACTTTGCGTGCCAACCTCCTCCTCCATACATGAATTGCAATGCAATCGCGTTGGACCTCATCGCTTTTGTAATTGCCTTGCTACCTCATAACCAAACCACCTTTCCGAGAAAGGAGACACAAAGTTGCCTAGATTCCAGATCTCGAGCCGAACGGGACTTCTCCGTACATGCCTTGACCTATGCTTCAAAATGCTAATCGTTGCCTCCAACTTTCCTCTTTTCCTCAGTTCGAGCCTTGGTTTTGGACTTGGCCTCCTCCATCCATTTATCATAAGCTCCGTTTCCCTGTCGTAGCTTCAACGCCGTAACCCCCTTCAGGATCTCCCCAATAAATCCGATAAAATTATGCCGCCTCAGCGCATTCTCCCACTGCCATGCATTCCGCTTCTGCTCCTCTTGGTACAGCATATCCTGGTCGCCAATCTCTCTTGCTCGTATTCGTAGATCCCGCACCATAGCCAGCAGATTAAACCGTATCTCATTAGCTGGATATCTCTCGATCCTCTGATGTAGGATAGGTATGACCTTGTCCGGGAATTCTTCAAATGAGCAGCTGCCATGCGAGATAGGTGCTGGCTGAAGTCCGTCCAGCTCGTAAAGGACTCCGTTGATTGGAGTATATGCAATGAAGTGGTAGACATCGTCTTCTTCGCCAGCTAATCTTTGGGCTTCGTCGACGAAAGGCGATGATCGTGCGAAAGAATTATGGACGTCCCGTATCAGCTCCGAGTTTGAGAGCGCTTCTCCTCGCAGCTTAAGCCTAGGTCAGCTTCCACGTTTGGCTGCGATGATTGGAGGAATACTTGCTTCTGAGGGAAACGCGCCAGTAAATTCTCTGAACTCCTTCAATTGTGGACCAATCTCCACCTCATTCTCCTTGTTGAGCAACACCGAAAGCAAAGCCTGCGTGCCGCAAGCATTCTGTATCGTCTGCGCGGCAAAGAAGAGATTCTCGGAAGCGTCAAAGTCGAAATGGCCGTCCCGTGGACTATCGCCAGGCTTCTCTCCAGTAGGGTATTTAAACAAGAAGATTACGCCGTACACTGGACTGGACTTCCGTGTAAGCAGCTTCCGCGCGATGCAGCTTTGGGTGCCTTGCCTTTGTTGTCTTAAAAGGGCAGCATCGAGGGCTACTAGCTCTTCAAATTGGACATCCTTGACTCCGAGGCTGTCGATCAGGAATGTGAAGACGCCCTGTGGAAATCAGCGTCTTGCAAATCTAAGGAAATATGAGTCTTGAGTACAGCATCAGACTCAATAGTGTTCCATCCTGCCGACATCCTCGTGTAGATGGCGACGCAGTGTTGATTGGTGAGGCTAAGCCACCTGAGCTACGCACTCACATAAGATTGTGTTCAGGTGTTATAGTAGGTTGTGCAACATCTAGTCATCTACTGTGGCAATAGGCTTTGCTCCTGCTTACTACCTCTCACCTAGCTATCTCCATGAAAACGTCTCGGAGACAGCTCTACTTGGCACCTTGAGACCTGCAGTCGCTAAAATTAGGATCGTACCTACGAGGTAGAGCATGATAAGGTAGACATTCTTCCTGACGCCTAGAGCCAGAACATCCATGCTCCCACCAAAATGCAGCCGTACCCCTTTTACAATGCTTTCCCCATATTTTCCTTCCAACCTTAGCTCGCTAGAAAGCTCAATAATTTACACTTGGTATACAGATATTTAAACATTAAAGAAGTTGGAGACACTCGTTGGACTCAATTCACTTGTGGCTGTTTACCTTTTTCTGGAGATTCATCATGTCGGAAATCGCTGCACCCGACGGTCAGAAACATTACGTTTACGGAGATGGAAACACACACCCTTCCGGAAAGCCTGGCGAGCGCCCTCCAAAAGCCCATGCTTCCTCGTCCGAGTTGGCAACAAATCCAGGCGAGTATGACGAAGGTGAGTACGCCGGTGAGTCACCTCTAAGGCTGTATTCGTATCCTGGAAGGGATCGACTGTCAAAGGAGAGACTGTTTGGCCTTGGAGAGCTTTGCGAATACGGATTGGACCCCGGGCTGCCGTAGTGAAGGAATGGAGACGGCGGGTGACTGAGGTCATCGAAGTTGTGGCTCGGCAGCATAGGCGGAGTGCTCGGATATCCAGGCGGAGGATAGTCAGGAGTACCCGGTTGCGATCCGATGCTTGAATGCTGGAAGCCGTATGGACTGTGCTGACGGTGTGGTGGGGTACTGCTTTGAACAAATGCTTCTTCCCGTTGGCTATGTCCCAACCTCGATTGTGCAGCGATTTGGTGTCGAGCCAGCGTCAAGCGAGGAAGATGCATCAATTCGTCTAGGTCTGAGACACTCATTTCCGCACGGACAGTGATAGCTTGATTGTAGCGTAACTTGGTATCAATCTGCTCGATAGCATGGACGGTCAAGGATCCAAGAGCCGCCCCACTAAGCTCGGGAATAGAACAGTCAATAGCTAGAGCCAAGGTGTAGAGTTGCGCAAGAAGGACCATCGCCGAGCTTCCCATATCGTTAGCTTTGACCAGAGTGACGGGCATCCAGAAAAGTCTCGCCCTGAGAGGCTGCAATTTCTCGAAGAGTTGACTGCTCTGCATGGAAGTGCTACATGACTGGAAATCCTGCGCAAAATTCAGGATCTCATGTAGCCGTTGGGCAAGAGGATGGACGTTGGGCAGTCGAGCCGACAATCGACGAAGTGAGTTATTTGCCAAGAATAATGACTCGTCATCGAACGAGATCGAGGTGCCCTGTATGGAATGAGGTGAGAAGAAGGCTGGGTGGTCTTCGATGTAGATTGAAAAACGCGAGATGTGCTTCCAGGAACTCATGGAGCTAATGACCTGTAGCGGTGTCAGACGGCTTTGGGTAGAAAAGAAGGGTGGAGCCTTACCGTGGATATGCCATGCATGAGCGAAGTCCAGCCTCCCCTTGAAAGTGCGTGAGCAATTGCAACTCATACAGAGTTCATGCGGCTCACCAATCTGATACTTGCCAAGATAGCAATATCGATGCTGCCAAAACAGCGTCTGAATTGTCTCTGGAGAAATTGCCAATAGCGCCTTGGAGTCCTTTGAGCGCCACCCCTCGATGGAAGTAGGCAAGATTCTTGGTTTCGACTGAGTTTGTCATCCAAGCAATGTGTGTAGCAGAGAGGGCCAAGATAGAGCTCATGACGAAATCATATCCAAAAGCCGCGTCGAAGAAGCTAGACCGAGGGTGTGAGTCAACCGAGTGACAGGGAGACTAAATCTTTGCTGCCTACCTTGGAATTTGCTGTACCCATAACGTGCATTGCACGAAATCCGCAAGCCTCATGTCTCTGAATATACTTGATAGATGATGAATCAGGCGCAAGTCAAACGGGGAGAGACCACGAAATTGCTGGGAGGACTGCAAATCCATCTCGGGGAAAGGGAATACGCCTGTTCGTTGCCATGTCTCGATCTCGCTCTCAATCCTCGGAGTCCAGAGAAGGTTCGGTTCTTCCAAAGTCCGAGGAACTTCTTCTGGAGGAGGATGATCCATATAGTCACATCTGCAGTTGTGCTTTGTGCAATTCTTGCTGTCCTTGCTATCAGCCTTCGATTTGGCTCAACAGAGCGTGAACGAACGTACCATTGTGGAAAGGTCTCGTCGCACCGTATGTGCCTTCTCTTACAGGTTCTGCATCCTTTTCTCGATTTTGTATGACTCTTACGAGTCGGGCCCGTGCCGTGGGGAGCCATTCAGACTTAGCTCAAGTGCTTGGAGAAATTTCGTGGGCTTCCTGACGATGCAACTTCCTGAACGAATGGTTCCGTGCCAGAGGAAACGCTCCTCTTTACGTTTTCCCGGGCGATTGATGACGTAATCAAAGAGAAAAGAGTGAAGCAAAGGTGCACAATAAAGAAGCAATGGTGTTGACGAGCAGAGGTGGTTTTGGCGTCTTGGATTTGGTTACAGTAAAAAAAGGACGGTTGAGAGCGGCAGTGTGGCTCGAAATTTCATAATGAGAGCATAGAAGGAAGATGATAAAACGAATGTGCCAAGTAGGTAGGGTTACTAAGGCTCCGATTATCTTTCAGGCTGATGCAGAGAAATCCATGTCTTATAGTCAAGGATGAGTATACATCTGCTAGTTATGAGTTATTCAGCCAGCCGAAATGTAGTACGAGGAGGAAACAGTCATCAAAATAGAAGCGCGGAGGTTCATTTTACCTATGGGGCAGCTTCGCCTATATCAACTGTAGATCTCCGGCAGTACTTAGCGGCTTAGGGTTGAGGGTAGCGAGAATGACATAGCTCCCTGCAAGTAATCGGGCGAGGTGAGATTGTAATGTGATAATGATCGAGTTGTAGGGAAAGAAGCAGGTGCAGTAAGGTACAGGGATGAATCGACTAATAATGATACACTGGGCCGTTAGGTCTGGTGGTTTTTTTGAAAGAGAGATGCAAGGCGTGGTGGGATTGGATAGAAGTGGGTTCGAGGGGTTGACAAAGAGACTTGTGTACGCTTGCAACTCCAGAGTCGTCGAGGAGCAAAGACGTGAGTGGTGGTCTTGCTGGTGATTCCCATGGATTCAGCCCGACAGCCTTTCTTTAATCCCTTCACTCAGCGATACGAGGCGGGCCGAAGTCAAGTGCAGGGCGGCCGCATGCAACTCACGGCTGGAAAGTGGAAAGGAGGTCAAAAGAAGAGCGTTAATTTGATGAGTGGTGGAAAAGAGGACTTTTGGATGACATCAACCGAGTGGCTGTGTATGGAGGGAGACTTCTCGAATGATTGAATGGCCAGCGAAAAAAGGCGAGACGATATGTGCGTTATGCAGTAAACGGAAAGTCATGAGAGCCCTTGCCGGAACAGGCGCACCATCTACCGTTGCAGTTTGGTCTATCTTTATAAATAGATTGGTGTGCAAACTAAGCATCTAAGCAAGTCGGTAAAGTACTGTAGAGTACCTACCTAGGTACCTACCTAGGTACCTGTGTAAAGCAATGAGTCTACCACCAGACGTGGCTGTCTCTCCTGATTATTATTAATCCGTGGATCATTATCGAGCCTAACATATTTAACATTATGATTCTAATTGGAAGCCTCGTATAGCCCAGCATCGCCCATTGTTCACCAACAATCCAACACTCTCGTATTTCAGAGCCTTCGGAGCTCTGTGGATTGGTGAGGATTGACCTACCTACCTTATATTGCGCATCTTGAAGTGATCTTCTTTGTTATTACACAGTACTGACTCGGCGACGGTGGTGGCTGATTCTGACCCTGTTTTCCTTCTTGCCCCCACTATTCCCCTTGTTACTTTAGTATGTTCAACATGTCGGAACTTCCTACGGGTCACGCCTGCGGTCAGCTTTGTGGAAGCTGCTGAGCTCAGCGGCCAGTCTGGCTCCTCAATGTTCGCCCTCGTGCTGCAGTGATGGCAGCATGATTGCATCTCTGCCGGGAATGCTTGACTTAATGAGACCGAGAGCGCATCGATAGAATCATTAGGGTATCCGGAGCCGTTTGGGCTTCGGTGAGACTTGATGCAGACCGGCTCCACCGATATCTTCATTCGTAATTCCGGACTTTTGGCCAGGCCGACGTTGGATTTCGGACTTGTCTCATTTTTTTCTGCGGAATCGGTCTTACCTCGACGGCCTTTCATATGTGCATAAATGATGATCTTGAACTAAGTGCCAGATATCTCTCCAGACGTAAGGTTGTCGCAAGTCTCAATCCACCTAGAATATGATTTAGCTTCTTAATTCGATGAGTGGATGTCCGGATAATATAATAATGATGCTTTGCACCACTCACTCGGCGCCGTCGCCGACTGCAAAGTCGACCAACTTTCCTTTGCTTCTCTTCACCCTCATGAGACGTCCAATTCACTTATTAGATGATACTGTTTGGGCATTGCGACTGCCAGAACGATCTATGTACAGTGGCCCGGTCTAGTTCCGTCACAAGCAACGTCAAGCTAGACACTCTTGGGGTACTGTTGTCCGAGCAATGCGAAGCCAGGTCTCGAATGCGTTGCGCAGCCAATGCTTCACGATTTTTAAGCACGCCACCTGGAATCCCCACAATCTATGCATTGCAGCCTCAACGCCACCCTACTGGTCGCTTCAACCTGCTGAAAATGCCCAAGCTTGCTGGCCCATATTTAAACCGATGCCTAGATCACATACGCCTTGGAATGCAAAGGCACATGTCAAATTCGAAAACTCTGCCATTACCTTCTTGCCTCCTCTCGGTACTATGGAATATCGCCGTGTTCTCATCAAGTCGTGATTTTGAGGAATCGCAGGACATAGCCATGGACAGCGATGACCGGAGTAGGCATTACAATCATCGAATCCTTGTCACACTGACAAAATCAAAGATCGTACAACGTTCTCAATCTCTGCTGATCAGACTGAGGAAGCTGGGCAATGAAAGCGTCGAAATTTGGGATCAGAGATTTGTATCCAACAAGGTTCTATGATTTATCGTGAATATGGAGTGCGGGTGACAGCGGAGCTTTAGCTTACCCGTTGAAACGAGGTTTCGACTGTCTCATCTTTGCGGAAAGAATTAATTTCGTTTCTCTTGTACGCAGCGCTGGCTTTGAAGTATGCAAGCAAACAATTTCCCATTGCCTGGGGATTCTGTTCGATCGTACGGTTGAGGCCGAGGAACGCATGGCCTTTTTCGTCATTGGTTTCGACGGGTTCGATGATCTGCAGGAACGGACTTGCAAACTCAGCGAGATGTGGTGCTAGCTGCGGAGAACAATCCACCCCAAGCCGACCTAGAGCGATGACCGCGTTCTCGCCAACAGATGTCGGGACCTGCGGATTGCCGATGATGCTGCTGAGGCTATGATAGATCTTCTCCACGAAAGGTACCATTCCTTGCTGATACTTCATCGCTATCTCTCCGCAGGACCAGCATGCGTTGTTGATGACGCTGAACCCTGTATCAACGTCGTCATCGCGCAGGTTGTCAAGATCCAACTGTCTGATCAATACAGGTATCAAAGATGGAAGAAATGGAATTAGCTGAGGAAATATATTGACCGCGCAATCTCCTAGCAAAGCATAAGATGACTGCCGTACATCATTGCTGGGATCCTCCATACAGAACATAAGTAAATCGAAAAATCTTGGCTGCGACGAAGTCACAAGCTCACCACTCTTAGCAGGAGCCAAAGCCTGGATTATCGCACTAAGGAGGTCAAGACTAGTGACCAGAAAGTCCTTGTCCGGCTTCTCCATTGGCTCATTGTGGACTGCCAGGAGGTACTGCTCCAGATTCTGGTGGATAATCCGAATGCATCGTGCAAATATGGGGATGGCGAATGGGGCAAAGGCATCGCCCAAAGCAGTAGCAACGTATGACAGGCACTCAAGCAGTGGAAACAACTCCTGTGATTGATCCGAGATTTTGCTCCACCTCTTGATTATGGCGGGCATCAAGAGATCAATCAGGTCCTGTTTCCTGAGTGGTGACCCCACTTGCTCCGCCAAGGTCTGTACACAGTCATATAGTATGAACATGTTCTTGTCCTTATACCTTTCGAAGCATTGAGCAAATTGCTGGATTATCGGCGCACAGTAAGGAGTCAATTCCTTACCAGCTCTCTCTTCCAGGTTAGCAAAAGCTGATGCTGCGGACTCTTGCACTCTTTTGCTCTTGTCCAACATCTTGTTCAAAATGCCCTCCATCATGGGTTCGAAGAACGACTTCTTGTCATTAGGGTTGTCAAGCTGTGAAGCCCAGCCAGAGTAGCGCCCTAGGGCCCAGCAAGTAATCACTCGGACCGCAGGCTCGACGTCACCAAGCAAAGAGATGAGATATGGGACCAAGTCTGGGAGGTGTGGAGTTATTGCTTCCATGCATCCTTCAGCGACAGCACCAATTGCCAGCACCGCAGCCTCTCGATTCGGCCAATCTCGATGACGAAGATTCTCCTTCAGATAGGGCAGGGCAATCTGGAATACGGAACCATGGAAAGTCGAGGCAAGAACGTCTAAAGCTGCAGCTGAGCATTTTCGGAGGTTCCACTGCTCCTCAGCATCAGCTCCACCTTCATCGTCCTCCTCGACCTCTCCTTCGCTGAGAGCGTCATCATCGGGCATGACGGGTTTGAAGCCTTGTCCGTTTGTACCTACCTCGGCGGATTGACCGTTGGTAAGCGTCCTGGGTGCCTTGGATCTGATGAAGTGCGGTTTGATGTCCTCCGCTCGATCGTCCACCTCTGCGTCATCTCCGCTTCCTTCTAAACGCATCACAGCTTCTTCGTCATATACCATACTCTCCAATAGAACAGGAACGATCTTGTGTAGATAGGGTCCCAAGGTGGCACACATTTTGTCATTCTCGCTAATTGCAAGCCAGAACTCAGCGGCCTCTAAAGCTAGATCTGGGTCATCGGTGTGTCTCTGCTGAAGAGCCATATAATCCACCAAACCCCCCATATGTGGCTGAACTTTTTCTGGTCTGATATCTACGATCAGTACAAAAGACCTGCAAACGTTGCGGCGGACATCGTCGCTAGAATCATTTGCCAATTGGAATAGTCTGGCAAGGATCGAGTCGAGTGACGCTAGAAGGGCCTGGGGCTTTTGGGGGATGAACGAGTTGAGGCTGGCCAGCGCCAGCGCGCGAACCTTGGCGATTGGACTGGATGTAACATCAAGTAACCGAGGTATTATGAAGTTGAGAGGCCTTGTACCCTCGTACACCTTCTCGAGCTCCCTCTTACTGTCTTCGCAAACTTTTGCCAGGGCACCCATCGCCCCTTCTTGTGCCGATAGAGTGATATTGCCTCGTTCGTTGCCTGCTATGGAAAACAACTTGGGTAAAAGCTCCGGCCAACCGAGCACACCCCCTCGTTGAACCGTCTCGGTAATAACGGTACCGGCAAAGCTCCTTATTTGAGGATTAGGATCTTGCAAGCACTCAAGCACAGCCGCCCGAATGTAGGCATGGCTTGGCTCAGGTATGTCTTTGTAACAAGCCTTGATGTTGTTTTTGAGGCTCAAAGCTGCTGAGCTCCGCACGAGGTTTAGATTCACTGTGTCGAGGTTCAAAGTCTGCAGTAATTGTCCATTGGAGAAAATATAGGTCAAGTAGTTGGTAATATCTGGTGAAGATTTCGCTTGTGCAAGCATCTGTCCGACATTCTATGTCAGTAGATTTCAGTTGAGAAGGGCAGAACGACATTTGAACAAGACTCAGCACTTGCCTGAGTGGCGTTTCTTTGAGCTTCCTGGTCGTGTGCGCTTAACGCGTCCTTGAGATAGCCCACCAGCTGCTTCAATGGCTCTGCCTCTGGTTGCCATGCCATAAGAGCCGCCATACTAGATGATAATCCCTGAGACAGCGCAGCGCTGAGAAAGCCGCTAGTATTTGACGTATGCCTAGTCAGATTCGAGAGGTCATGTATTTGTACAGCAAAGGGCTATGTCCAAAGGGCTTGTCTATGAAGGCAAGAACTCTGAGGGAGCCGGGTTTGCTTTGGATGCTCCTGAGAAAGCAACTCAGTGCAAATAGATGTTTCACCAAGCAACCTAAAGTCTGTGTTGCATATTTATTACCGCACGAAACATCAGTCGGGAGAAAGTGTTCCTCTGCAACAGGTTGATGGCTCAACTTTTCTTCTCAATCGTCAAGCAGGTCTCAGTGAATCCCGTGGCGTCATACTCGATGATGGTAGAACTTGAGATAGTATTCTGACTGCGAGTTCGTCCAAAAGATAAGAAAAGCTGCCCCATAGTAGCTTGATCTGGAGAGGAAGCTCGAAATTTTGTGGGTTGTGTCAAATCAGGAAGCATTACCGCTTTTCAGTGTTCCATGATCGGCATTGCGCTTGACTGCGCTTAAATGCTTAATTTTCCGTCACCGTATACATAATTGTTGTCACCCATACGCGGTGACGGCAGTGAGCCACTAACCTACTGCAGGCTTCTGTATCAGTGAAATAGACTGAGATAAGAATGGCCAATTGCTGATTGTCTCGACGGAGGCATTTGGGACTACACTGCCTAGGAAGAGCGACTGAG
Source organism: Platismatia glauca (assembly GCA_963556305.1). Classification (NCBI taxonomy): domain Eukaryota; kingdom Fungi; phylum Ascomycota; class Lecanoromycetes; order Lecanorales; family Parmeliaceae; genus Platismatia; species Platismatia glauca. The sequence goes on along the minus strand of OY745779.1, from coordinate 425,758 downwards.
CTGAGCCTTGTATTCTGTAAGGTGAGATTGGCGTATGACATGACCGCGTCCAATGGCTCTCCAGTCCGTTCAAGGATCATCTCCGCAAGGTCACGGAGTGTGGCCATTGGGTAGCCAGATCTTCCTACGTATTTTATTCGGCCGAACAAAACCATCATATTCCTCTCCACCTGTGCCGCCGTTGATTACTTTCAGCACGTGCTTTCGTCAATCCTTCCGTCGCCGAATTGTCAGTCCTTTACTTCAGTCCCGCTTCACGGAAAGCATCCAGCAAAGGCCCGTATCAAGAATCTTGCGGCCTTTTTCACAGCGCAAATGTTGCTGAAATTCTTCATTTCACTGGTGGGAAGTACCTGGTACCGCGTTCAATTTGCGACAAACAGTCTTTATTCGAATCCAAATCTATCCCACCAGATGGCTAATTTGTGCTGGATGCGTGGGACGATTCCGTAGTGGAAAGTTTGCTGACTGTTGGTCTATGACTATGTTAATTCTTAAGGGAAGACCCTCTGAACCCCCTAACTCTTTGGGGGCGCTCAGAAGGGGGGGGTTCTGAACCCTGGAATCGAGAGATTTTTGAATCAAATTTGAATTCTCAGGGGTAGGACCGCTCTTCCTCCGGTGAGACTCTTCTCGCAAACTCGGTTCAGAGTTCGCTAGGCTCGCGGCTACAAATTTCACATGCAATGTATCTTTGCTTTCAATTCACCAAATGTACTAGAGGGTTTCAGACCACGTTCGGATTTTGGATTTTTAAGGCTTTTGGCTGTGATCAAATGGATCACCCTGAACCCCCCACTACCCAATAGGCTTGTTTCAGAGGCTTTTGTTGATATTACAGGCTATGCAGGGTAGAATAATAATTGATCGGGAGTACACTAAGCCCAATTAGGTATATATCCTCGCTTAGTCTTGCTTAGTGTATATACGACTGATCTGACTCAATGGTACTTACTCGGGGGCGTCAAAAGTCATTAGTCACCGAGGTTTTCCCAGCTACCGTGCGCTCGCGCTCCACCGAAACATCCTCAATCGAGCATCGAGCATCATTGTAAATAGCTACTCTACCACAACTTTGACTTGATTAACTTGGTATGATTGCCCTCATGTAGCATTCTGCATCGCCAGGGCATTTCAGCTATCCTGGCCCATATCTCACTGAGATCAATCTGCTCCCATTCCTCCTGAATCACCGTCCAGAGCTCGTACTGATTAGTCCACTTCCTCCAATGTACTTGCTTATTTAAAAGGTTCCAAATGGCCTCAATTGGATTGAGATCAGGTGATTGTGCAGGGTGTTCAAGAGTCTCAACCCAGTTGTCCATCTTTAGCTGTGTAGCAATGTTTTCAACCCCAGCGGCCTCATCTTCCTTGCTCCGTATCTTTCCATGACTGAAATCACCGTCCTCCTGTAGAATCCCACACCCGTACATAATCCGTAGCCAATTCACTCTCTCGCTGTTAGTAGCGGAGTGTCGTCCGCCGCCACAGTAGGCGTGCGCCACGAAGCCGTGCCACGATCTAGCCAGATTAGGCTTAGCGTGATGAGGGAACGAAATCCCGTTCCATCGATCCGGCTTTCCCTTCTCATAGATCCGACTTTCCATGACTGCCATTTGAGGCATGCGACCGTGGAGCAATGACGCAGCGGTAAGGGGTCGGATGACGCACGGGCATGCTTGGCGAACATATTGCTACTGGCGATGCCCCCGAGATTCTTCGGAGGATTCTCAAGAATTAGTCTACTACTGATAGCCCTATATATGAATATACTGCTATCGCTACTGAGTTCACATTGCTACATACTACCCTAGGCGAACCTACCCCTAACCGTAGGCCAGTCTAACACTCGCAGTAATCTGGAAGCTGATGTTTGGTGTAGTACTCCATTCTCATGTTGTTTCCAGTCGACTGAATGTCAGGATCATAAGGAATACTTGCTTCCCACTAACAAACTCGCTCTTGATATTCCTTTTCTTTGCCATTCTTAGGGCAACGATGCAGCTTTGGAGGCTTCTCAACTGTGATTTGAGGTTGATCAAGCTCATTATGGTAGAATTGTAGCTTGCCCTTGTGGTACCATGAGATGTCTGCAGATATACAAATTGAAGTACCCTGCTGCAGAGGTACAGACTGTGTATTCTCAGGGTTTTCAGCGGTACTAGCATCTCAAAATATGCGTCCTTGTTATGTAAACCCAGTGTCTTAATGCTTTTCATTGGTCTATACAACAAAACTTCAGAAATCGTCGACTGTGTCATGTTTATGTCTATGCCCATACTGTAGTCGTTCCCCTGCATTCTTGTCTGACACTTGCTTAGCTGGCCATTGCTTATACATTTGAGCATTCTTGGTGTACTTGTGGCTGTTCTGTTGGATGGTACAAGAGGTGGCTGGGATGTTGTGATATTTTAATTGACGTTTCATTGGCTAATTACGTACGGGGTTCTCAGAATCTTGGAGGGTATTGTAGATTGATTGATTGACCTTGGAAGGTTGTCCAGAGCGACATTTTCCGGTCTGTCTGGTACCAGGAGACCCTTGAACAGCTCTCTTTTGAAGCCAAAAGGTCCCGGTCAAAGGCTCAATTCCCCGCTCCTTGCACACAGCTGTTATTGACTTTCCGGGCTCACAACTGTCAATTGCCTCAAAAAACTTGGCTTTTTTACGGGTCGTAGCCTCTTGACGATGAGGAACGCAAGTAGGTGTTGTGGGAGGCATCTTTCAATTG